>OX424555.1:19814867-21014867 GCA_949152475.1 Terebella lapidaria
GGCATCGTTGGCATAAGCAGGCACAAGCACAAACAACCCGTGTGAATAATATTCGTGTCCTAACACGATAGATGGACGGCCATATTTTCAATGAAAGCCAATTGGCAGCTGACATTTTGTCAGTCATGCAATACACATGATCGACTCAGAATTACAAATGGAGATTATGTTGTCGTGTTCTATCTACCCATCCTAAAAGGACACCATAAATCCTTGACTGTTCATGAAGGGGCCTCATAAATCCATCAATTTTAATATAGACTTTGGTGATGCAGAATACATGTACTTCTTGTATATGTGATTGCAACTGGGTGAGTATTTCTCGTGAATATTGAACGAGGTGAACCTAGAATCGTACACATATGGTCACACAGCTAATGCATGCAAAATCATATAATCCTAATTCATAATGCAGTAGTTTCTTTTGTTTTCATTTTTTCATTTGCAAAATGGTGCATTTAAATGGTTAAACCACGTCGTTAACATCATGACTATATGTACATGTACATTGTGAAGAAAACACTCATAAAAGCCACTATCACCAACAGATGGGCACAAATCAACAAGTCTTGTCAATACTATGTAGCTGAAAACCACGAGTACACGTGTACAGGTGATCTTGATTTTACATCTTGCATGCTTGTCATTGTGGAATTATGTCATGTGTACACGGTATCCTTGCATGGCTGCAATTTTGCCTGTTCACAATTCATGTCACACAATACATGACTTAATGCTATTGCCTGCACGTCAACGGAAGTAAGTCCGCTTCCTCCCGCAAGTAGCTGTGCCCATGGGTGGCAAATCCTAAATAGGAACGGAACGATACTATGATGCCAGACGATAATAAATCTAGTAACAGCAGCTGTTGCTGTCCTGGAAAATGTGAGTAGATGCGTAAGACCCCGCACCCTGGTGGTCGCATTTTACCGTTTTTTGTGTGCAAGAAACGATATGAAATCACTGTTGAAAACTACCTGTCGCATCGTAATCCGAGGGTGAAAGATACTTTTTTAGTAAATAACTTTCAATTGTCAGGAACAGTTCATTATGAGCACTTCTCGGAAGCGCTTTTTGCAGCGTTGCCTCTCTGGCCTCAGTGTCGACTCACAGACGCGAGGACTTCCTGAACAATCTGTCCCTATCAGCATCATCCTCCACAACGCCATTATTGATGTGGCGAACACTGATACAGCGACCCAAAACCCGACGGAAAGCAGAACCAAGGAATTACCCTTATTGACACAGATGTAGCTAAAAGTGTTCCTCATTGCCTCTGATTTGTGTCGCGTAATTGATTGAAAACATTCTGGATTAGGCTTACAATATACTGCTCTTAATTAGGCTTCCTAATCAATAAAATTCATCATGTTCCCTTTCAAGGTAGTTGGATGTTGCCCTTTATATCAACACGATCACACTGAACCAGATCAGACGACGTTGATCAGGGAAATACCGCTCAACGTTTGTGAGGCATTCTTGTGTGAACTTGATTGAGAAGATCCATCCACTTGAACTTGAATAATTTCAATACAAATATTGTCATAGTCATAACAGGCGTGAAATTTACATTTGTATGAGCTGGTGCATGTTAGCAAACGATGCATTTGTAACAAGTATATGTTACAAATGCATCGTTTTCAAGTAAATCCACCATGCAATAAATAACGAAATAAATGATGGTAGATGACAAAGATATACATAATCATGGTGATATAGTCTAATGGCTTCTTCAACAAAAACATCAACTTGCCTTATTCTCTGAGACACATCATTTCCTTTTGCCCTTCAACATGTTTGAAAAATGGTCAAAATGCAGTGGGAGTCTGTGCTCAGGATGGGGGTTTGTCAGGCGAAGTGACCATACATGAACATATCATCTTCTGAAAATGAATGTTGTGAGGATAATGGCTCAAGTAAATCTTAGACTCATTCGCCTGTCTAAAGTACATTAATGTATAACCGTCAACAATTCAACACGAACTATACCAATCACATTTGCACAAATTCTAGGACACATATTAAGCAAAAATTTCAATATTTTCACTTCAGCATCGTGTTCCTATAACAGATCTACAGTTATCTACTTCTGCATGTGAAATCTGAGCACAGCTATTGATAAATCACATTAAAACCAATGCAGTTCCCCAACATATGACCTTCGTCTCAAGAGATCACAAGATATGATATCCCAGATATAAGTGTACTAATAAATACGAAGTTGCATGCCTTTCTGTTGACAAAATCTACTGAGCAGCCAAGGAGAAACTGACCAGTCAATAAAGCATGCATATATGAATGAACGACAAACTGTAACAATGATCTTAGAATTTTTCTTCGAAACATAGTTATTCTAATATATGCACAAGGACAAGGGAGTTTGAAAGTGACGACACTGATGCATATATATATATGCACTTTTTTGCATGTATAAAATCATCTCGTTTATCAGCTGGTTTGCAATTATCAATATTATAAACATGCTTCGATGCTATACTGCATTAGTACAACAGAAAAAAAGCACTATTACATATCTGCAATAGTTACTCGACAAGCAGTTTGCATGGACCACACACTTGAATCATTATTGATAGACAAGGTAATCGAGAGATAGGTCTCCTATTTGTGTATAGTTGTAACGTATTAATACAAAATAAAAACAAAATGTACATTACACATCTGCACATGCTTACCATTTATATGAAACAAAATAAATCAATAACTCAAAGCAAAACAGAATAGCTAAAAACATAAATCAGTCACAAGCAACATGTACACAACCAGCACATGTGTATTTCTTGTTAATAGTAAAAAAAAAAAAAAATAGTACTCAGAACCAAACAAAATTGCAATACAGATTACATTATAACCAAATAACATATTTAACATTGCCCTGGAATAAAATTTGTTTTCGAACATCGCACTTATTTTTTTCGATGATCATCACTATACTCGTAACCGGTTAATATAGCTCGACGAACTCTATTTTTCACATTACATTTGTACAACTGACCTACTGCATATGAATACTAAAATAATGAAGCTATTGTAAATTTTGCAATCTGTCCATCAATCTGGTTATATACAGAATATATATCTCAATTTTCATGAAAATGTGTTGTGAAACGGTGGAGATAACAAGTAAAACGGAACATGGTATCAATCCATCCAAATAACAAGAATGTTTCCCGATAGGCAAGCTTAACATCCACAACGCAAAGTACTCAGAGATATTCAATATTATTTATTCAGTGTTCAGTAAAATCATTCAATAATATTAACTCATGATATTTAAAGGGTGCCGTAAAAGATATAGAATAACTGTCAGAACATATATAAGTCACAAACACAACCAGCGCATGTTATATATATAGCACCCTTGAACAAACAATGGCTCAAAAGAGATAATTTTACATTCTTTAACTAAACGGGTTACTTTTTGTGCTAAATCATAACTAGAGATTACTTTCGAATCTCTGGTGTATTTCTTGTTAATAATATACATAGTTATTACTCCTCAAAATTAATTGTACTCGAAACCAAAATGCAAACCAAAATATATTACATTATAACCTAATAACATATAAATCGATTGCCAACACTCTCCCAGAGTACATGTTCGCATGTAAAGAGTTCCATTATCAATTTATCTCCTTACAAAAGGCATGTTTTGGGCTGCTGTAGTGACACTGTTGCCACGGTGATCAGACCTGCTGAGGCGTGTCTGTGGGAGATGTTTGCGTGTATTCAGGCTCCACCTTGAACCACTTCGTCTCCTTGTACAGGAACCACAGGTTGCCGGCCCACACACACGTGTTCAGGAAACCGAATATCTAGAAAATTATGAAAGACAAACCATCAGCCCCTCACTGTAAATAGTGTGACACATAAATGAAAAAAAAATGTTACAGACAAGGACAGCTTTAACAGCTTTTTCCAGATTTTAATGGAAAATGTGTCAAATTACAAAATGATTTTACCAGTACTGACCAGCGAGACATTGAGTGTGGCAAAGTTCCCAGCACTTTTGATGACTGGATCACCGGGGTTCGCCTGGAGGTCATCCTTGATGAAAGTCTCGAACCACTCGTCAGGGTTGGAGTATTCCTTGAGCTGACTGACGCCTGTCGCCCACGCCGATGCAGAGATCAGCCACAAGACCACGAATACGGATGACGCAATAAAGTCCTGCATGGACAAGCTGCAACCTATAAACTGATATGCACGTGTGACATTCGATTCATAAACTCCCTGCGAACTATAAATTGCGACCTGCAAGCTAGCGTTAAAATCTGCAGTCTGGGTGCAACGATAAAAATGCAAATTTAATATTTGGTCTATACATTGTCCCATGGTTTACTACATGGTTTACCATGGTCATAAAAGTCTTAGACGAGATCATGTCGTGTTATGTCAGGCGTAATGTCACATATCGCAGGTCACAGTTCGTGACTGCGACTCCTTATTGGAATGGATGAGGCAACCATGTTTGTCAAGGCATGCAGTCAAATATTACAAAGTTTTTATACCATGCATACAACAGTTGTTAAAACTTTCAAATATAACTGTGCAAAGAATACGTAAATGAATACTTACAATAATGGGTATGTTGTCAAACTTCCTGTACTTGTCATCGAAGCAGACATAGAGGATGACAGCACCAATACAGTAGAGGAAGGCCATGACCCCCACAAACACGTAAAACTGAGACGGCAAGGAGAAGTCGCCATAGGGACTGTAAGTCTCTGTGATACTCTTGTTACAAAACTGCACCACAATTGTTGACTGGTCTATTCTGCAAATTCCAATAGTTGTATTTAAAGAAGAAATGGTCGACAGCTATATATTTCTCAAATAGAAGTGCAGGACGATTCTGGTTATCATTTCCCTTTTTTAAGCGATAATGATCATATTCAGCACAGTCCAAACTCACCTGAATGGGTAACTCCAGCTGAGAGAACTGACTGAGGTCTCAGAGTTGTCAGAACACCTGAAGTAGAAATAACTCTTTGACGAGCTCGATGTCGTTGTGGCAAAGGCAAATATAGCAATGATCTGAAAAATATTGAGAGTTGTAATGGTGATGTCATTGTATATTAGGTCATGAATATTATATGAATCTTCTTCATTTTCATGTACTACACGTAGTCCATTAAAAGTTATAAGAACCACTGACTGACGATATTATAAAAAAAACACATAATCATCTTCACATTCACAATATGATTGCCATACAAATATTAAAAAGCGAAAAATATTGGCAGATCAGGTTTAAATATTTTCTGCCTTCCCAGTCATTCATTTCCTTCGTCGTGCATTCAAGCCTCCAATGGTATATTTGCATAGCCTGGCTAATGTCACAACATCATAAAAATACATCCCACATAGGAAATAGAACACCTTGAAAACACTTCTGCCCAATATGAGGCAGATACGTGCACATTGGGAGAATCAGGAGGGGCAGCTGCCCCTCAAGGTTCTTACAGCCTTGCACGAAAATTCTTCAAGTGCCAAGCATAGCCATAATAACAGTCCCAATGGTCACAGTGGTGGTCTCGTGTGAATAATGAAACAAGCCTTTGAAATTTTTACTTGGAGTGTACCACAGGACCACAAAAAACTTCAAGCATCTACAAAATTTTCACTGATAAAGTTTGCATTGCCGTTATCATCACACTTCATCACAACCAAGTCCTGACATTTATTTCCTCTCAGGGAGGATCAATGTTGATTCTCTGCCATCGAATGCAATGCGAGCTATTAATCTTCGTTTGGTTTGTGTGGACATGGCAGGAGGGGCGTTGACAGGGAGTTGGTAATGGACACTGCTTGATTATAAAAAATGTGCATTATTTATGGAGACTTGGAAAACGACAATCGCTACAGCAAACATTTCTAGTCTTAAATACACTTACATGATATGAAATTTATATGCAACTAGGATAACAAGCATATTTACAATATATGACACATATTCCTGGCAGAAAAAAAAAACAGAGTTGATGGGGTCAAACGTTCAAAAAACAACTGGCTGTATATATAATGGTTATACACACACCTATATTAATAGCATGCATATCACAAATGTATGTTCACGGTTTTTATGACGCAGATTTCATATTACAGCTGTGCAGGCCTAAGTCAGTCAGACAGAATGGCCTAAGTAAATCCGACAGATTCCCTCTGTGTGTATATGTTCATGTATAATATCAATATGAAATATGTAAATCATTAAAAAAATATATAGTACAGATTTGGCAAAGCTGTTCGTTTTTTCCACTGTCATTGTACATATCCCGCCCATAACAGACGCACATAGTATCTGCATTTAATATTAGCACAGCTATTCATAATGCACATCCTAGTCAAAACAACACTCCAGCATATGACCTTGTCTCCAGGACTCACAAGATATCTGTATCTGATGTCCCTAATCATCATAGGCTGATGAAGGATACACAATATCTAGTACTCCAAATGTAATCTTGTCAAAAGCAAGGTTGCATGCAACTCGGCTGACAACATTATAGAATGTCTGCTGTGCAGCCAATGGGAAACTGACCAGGCAATATATCATGTATTTATGGATGAAATGCAAGGTGTTAGAACGTTTACACGCTCAAGATTGAAGCACCAATTTCAACTTGATGTATTTTGTTACATGAATGTAATCATACTTGTTCAATTTGTGTTCTTTGGGGACCCTGAATGACTTACACCCACGATACCCCTTCATGTAATCTCAAATGCATTTATTAGTATTCGTATAATCTTTCTATTCTTGAATAGCTTATACTCTTATGATCTCTCTTTCTATTATTGAATCGAGTACACATATCGAATCACAACATAAACAAGAAATGCTGTGCTGATGATTACGCTCCATGATGATTCACAAAATGGTTGTGTATCTCTAGTACCAAACTGATATTCACTGTGACATCAACACACACACAAATTGCCACAAACCCATTACCACTGGCCATAAATGAATTTGGCCATTTGTGCATGAGTATATATAATGAGATTGTGAAGGGCATGACCAAACACAGAAGGCTGTGCTGATAGAGCCACATCACAGAGTCCCTATCTCTCATCCATGTCTCAAATTGCAGGCCATGCAAGAGGTATTCAATCAAAGCTTTTAAATTGACCCAACTGCATTAACTGCTCTCCTCACGTTATCCTGGCTCATACATGTACATGTACCAGAAATCATGATGCGCCAATATTGTTCAACGGCTTGAACAGGAAACATAGACATGTTGTTTATGTCCGAAGTCTAAATGAGCTAGGCTTCTCTTTACGTGCTGATCATGTCAAGAAAAATGCAATCAGTCATAAGACATTTTCAAACACAACTCTCCCACAAACTTCTCCACTAGACGAATATCTTCTCGGAACCAGACACAAAATTAATGTAACACATTAAAAGGTAATAACAATATGAAGAAAGTATTACGACACTTCACCTTTGACAACAACATTCATTTCTAACTTTGACCCGTTGGTATACACTAAAAGACTGGATGAAGCTTAACATTACCTGAGAGAGTATTTTCATTGTCAAGATAACCACGATCATTCTGAGCTCACAACACGGCCACAGACAAGCTACCGTGTTGATGTCATAACCACTCAATTATCCAATCAGATTCCCTGTGCTGCTGTCCATGTGTCAGCGTGAACAGTACAGGAAATAGATACGTAATCGATATATCCTCCGTTCCAAACATATCCAAAGCCCCTTACTGATGTGAAATGACACACGGACAGTCTACCACATAAACCACAATCCATCCTCAGGTCCAGCTCTGATACACGACAGGCATACAGCTTCAGCATGGTTAGGGGCTGACAACAATTGGCAGCACCGTTCTCCTGTCTCTGAGCTTTATTTAAGGCAAGGCAAGTCAATCTGTGTGGGCCGTTGCAGTTTGTTGCTGATCGGGGCTAAGTTTCCCTTCCCTCCGAGTGAGCGACACTGTGCCAGGAAGCAGAAACACAGCTCCAGCGATGTCCGCAACCTCAGCTAGATGTCATGTCACCGCCTATCAGCAGCTGTTTACATCCCAGAACTGCTTTTTCATATGGCCATTCAATAATTTCAGAAAAAAGTATTTTCTGGAACGAGGTCTCAATGTTTATGTAATTTTTTATGACCTTCATGTGTTATTTCTACAGCGTGCGTTCAACACATCTGATCATGTTATTAATGTGATGGGTTTTTTTACTCACACAATACTAGTACATTGATATAACCAACCATATGTTATCTAAAACAGGAAGCATTCTCAATATCTGCAAATAAACTGAGAAGTTTGAGTATGGATGGAATAAGAATTAATACATCGCTTCAAATCAATTCAACAAGACTTGGGTGACAGAACTCAGTGCTTGTCGTTTGTGGGATGATTCCAAAACGTAGATAATTGTCACTGAAGACCAAGTTGGTTTCTCCCAGGTCCTTTTAAACACTTAGAGAATCACCACACAACCTTCTGCAAGGAGGATGCTTTCCGCGACGTAATAAGCAGCTGCTGAGGTCATCTGTATTTCACATAATGTGGTTTTTAAAATCAGAACATGATGTGACATGTGTAGCTGCGGTACATGCTCGTGAAGTACATAGGCCTGTGCTACATACACGTGTAGTACCAGTGACAATAAAGCAAAATCAAACTAATGTCCGTTTAAATGGAGAGGTTGGCATCATCGCTAGAGCCAGGGATCCCATGCGTCCCTAGAGCCAGGCATTCCAAACTGCGTGAGTTCAAGTAGGGAAACCTACATAACCTCGCATGAAACCTATATACCAATACATTCCACTATACAGGAGCAAGAACAAAGGACGTAATTGTCCAGGGGCCGAGCTGAATATCAGATGTATGGTTCCCAAAATTTCATGCCCTGCTATCAGTCAGTTGTTGCCTAGTTCTTGGTATTGTTTTGAACATTCTCACATTTCCAGCACTTTTCTGATTATCATAATCACATATCAAGCATCGTACTGAGTTTGAGAATCAAGTTTGATTAGACCATTCACAACATTAATGTCAAAAAATTAATTTCTGTAGATGTTTATATTGATACCAATCTTTTACATGTAACTTTTATCTTACATATAAATCAGACACGAATTTTCAGTACACTAAGTTTTCTTTTATGATACTCTTGCCATTCCATCATATTATGGGGTTGACATTTATATCCCCCAAGGAACATTCAATGTTGATTTTCCTCCATCGCTGTGCAGTGATTTCTCAACCTTTGGGACCAGGAACACCACGACTACAGAGACCGTAAGTATTAAATGGGAATAAAGGCATTAAGGAGACCATACATAATGTATGAAGATGTGAAAGCCGGCCACAAGAAATCCAATCACGATATCCGCCCCAGATGTCTCTGGTGACGGACTGGATTGAAGTATTAATCAGGACAGCCAATGATTCGGTCACCAGTACACAAGCATTTGAAATATGAACTGGCTGTTATAATAACAACGTTGACTAAAGATATGATCTCACTATGTCGGATCAAGCATGTTGAACAACATCAGTATTTTGGTATCGACATGATGAAAATGCAAAAATGCAAGATCTGATACCACAATTCACTGAAATACATTTCTGCATATCTAATGCTCTAATGATACAACTCAAATTATTTGTACATGCTATGGAAACTTTTCTTTTCAGTTTTATGACAACTTTGGCAATTTAATATGGAATAAACAGGACCAGAAATCTTGACTATATAGCTTCGTGTCTGGGTGTCATTTGTCTCGTTACTTTTCAGACACATATGTTATACGTGTGTGGTCTCAGACAAGCTGAATGTGGTCAGAAGTCAAATGTCACATTGCTGACGGCATCCTTTACCTCAGTTTCTCGGCTCACCAAATCCTGGATCATCTCGGCAGAATCTCCCGGCATCATCCATCACATTTGTGCAAATGTTGTGTGATGACAAAATTCAAATTTGTCCAATAAAATCGAAGTTATGTACCAATTCTCGATTTTGTGATACAAAATCAATTGTGTGGTGACAAAATAACATTTTGTCCAACAAAATCGAAGTTGATGTACCAATTCTCAATTTTGTGATATAAAAATCAATTGTGTGATGAAGAAATTCGATTATGTTGGATCGAAGTTGATTTACCATTTCTCAATTGTGTGATTACAGAACTGATTTTGTAATTATTAGTTTCAATTTTGAGGGACAAAATCCATTTTTGTGACAAAAACCTCTACTCTACACTTGGCGCCCCGTATATTTAGCCTATGTCTGCTGTGATTCCGAACTTATCCAAAGCCTGTCGTTGATGTGACATGTTACATTCCACACACAATAACTACTACACAGTCTCAGATACAGCTCTGATACAACACAGTCGGACAGACCCATCATGGTTAGGAGCTGACCACACAGACGACACCGTTATGCTACCACTGAGCTTTATGTGAGGCAAGTCTCTCTGGGCCGCTGCAGTTTGTTGCTGACCAGGGACAAGGTTCAATCCTCTACGAGTGAACGACATTGTGCCAGTGGCTGCGGGACTTCTGTGTGTGCTCCTCTAGATATAATCAAAAGTATAATCGAGGATCTCCTCCACTGAACGGTCACCCGACCGTATGACAGTAGAATTCTCGTATCCCAGCCAATACCTCAAGTCCCAGCATCCGCAACAGATCTCTGGTCTCCCTTTTCAACCACCAGCTGTCTATCACAAATGCATTTTGTCAATGCACTCATTAGTTTGAAGAACGGATTTTTCTAGGACCAGATCTCAAGTTATTGTTCAGATTTCAGCATGCAATCTACACATGTTATCGTTTAATTACTGTAATATATTATTTTTTTCATTTCCACAATAATGTATAATCAATCGGATGTTATTGAGAATACACAATATTTTCCTCTCCCAGGACATACAAACATCCGTGAAGTTTGAGTGTGCGTGGGATAATCAAACCTCCCTTCAAAGCAATTCAAACAGACTTCCGGGTGAGACCAGTAATACGGGTGGAACAACATGGCTAGTTACACACCAGTAGCAGATACAGAGGTATTGACATTAACCTTGGTAATAGTCATGTCAAATTAGATCCCGGTAAATTTCTTTCAGTCGTCATCTATTTAGGGCTTCCTGGAAACCGTTCTGTACAATTTCAGAATTTACTGCATTATGAAACCAATCGAATAATTGACCTTGTTCTGGCTAATGGGTTTATTTTTTTTTAAAACAAGCAATGATGCATGAGATTTCACATTACAAGTACATCTCCAAAACATGTGAATCGGAGTACACTTTAAATCTATACTAGAGGTGTGATGTTAATGGGGGCCGGCCTATACTTGTTATAATGGCTAGACATGTCCCCTGTGATTTACAGGCTTGAGGTGACGACATCTCTGCCACCTCCACTCATGTATCATTGGCAATCAGCACACCCCAGGTCTAAGGTGGCCTTGAACCAAACAACACTTGTCCATTGCTTATTTAGCTTGTCTCACCCGTGGATCCTGCTGATGTGTCAGTAAGGACAGCTCAGCGATGTCTGACGGGGATGTGATTAATACGCAGCACATATTCCGCCTATGAGTAGAGGTACAGCTGTTGGCCTGAGCTGCCATGACATAATACCTTCAATAAGCCATGGCGGACCCGATCACTTCCAATCAGACTAAGCCATTTCGAATGCTACAAGGAACTCACAGAAGATAACTGCAAAACACTTAAGACCCTGTCACATATATCTGAGTAACTGCGGCTTCAGGATCCGATGGCCAAGTAAATTGGGTTTACACTTTGCACCAACTTTTTGAAACCACGAACAATAAAACACCCATCACATTCGATAAATTGGAAAAGCTATTACGACTGCTCCAATCTAAAGCATTCAGTTGAACCTTTAAAAAGACATGCACAAATAACGTCTCTCGTGCAAAGTGCTCATCGAATTTCACCATTTCACAGGGTCATATTGATACCATGGTAAAATGATGTAAATGCAGTCATGGACACAGCAATTAACACAGTATGTACACTCAACGCAATAAACTACATGTCAAAGAAGTACATTCTCCATAGCTTCCTGTATGACTTTTCTCAAAGACAACTTTTCCTTCTTCACTTTACTTGCATTAATTCATTATTATTCGTCTCAATTATCGAGAATATGGAGTGATGAGCAATATGAGTTTGCGGAAATATTCATTCCATCCCAATTACAAAATGTGTTGAAAATACATATCCGCATCATTTCTCAGAGTGCAACCATGTTTTTTAATTGATCATGAGTGTCGACTTGAAGCATTTATCATGGTGGCTTGCCTTCATACCAATATTCCCACCGGACTTATGTAGTAATTTTAGCGACTGTAACCCCCGTCCCTCCCGCGCATACATATTCCCACAACAAACATTCATTCTACATGACTTACATACAGGACAGATACAGACTATACGATCACAAGCATAAATAACCCCAGAACCATATCGACAAACACAGGTCAGTGCACGCGCACTTTCGGCCCAGTATACAGTACATGCGACCCAGTTAGTTTCGGCCTTGACCTTTACAAGCACCTACTTCTAAACATAGAACATGACACACCCACCGCTCACATCACGTGCACAGATACAAGCATAATAAGTTTTGACACGCGCCGGGGAAACCCACTTTCCCGGTGACATCAGCTCATACCACCACACATCTATCCAATCACAACACCGCATGCATTTGGCGGGAAAACCTACACCACATGTTGCCGGCCCCGCAGTTTTTCTAAGAGTTGAGTAAATGGCCGCAGCGAGCACAGACGTGTTGAAATATTGTTAAAAGTTTGGCCGTGCTCGTATTGGACTATATCAGTGAATTGTGGATTAAATATATGTGAACTGTATCAGAGAAGGACTAAAGTATCCCGGATATCTTATCGACAGGGAATCACCGGACGTAGGTGTGTTTGCGGCCTCAGATGTGACTGTCTGAATCATTGGACATTGTCGCCTGAATAAATTATTGAACTGTAGCTGCCGGCCTTGTGAATTACACAACCATCACAGACATTCGGCCTAATATCGGCCATCGAACGATATTTATCACATTGGCGCCGTTCGACCAGGATCTGAGCTAGTCTCGGATTACTAACCCAGAATTACCGGCAGTGATGGCATCGGCTCGAGGTAAGCCGCCCGACCAGACAGATGAAGAGGTCACGTTCAACCCGAACCCGACCTTCCGACCTTCCGGCCCTCGCTCAGTTGCCATGAGCGACACAGTACCGTTGTCACAGGAGCAACAACCGACCGGCCTTTTCGACTCCGTTGGCGACCATTCGACCCTGAGATCGGCTTCGCCGCCTGTCGACCTGATTGAGGAGTACCTCGGTGAAGACCCGCTAGCGCCCCTGCACACGGTTAGTGACATTATAAGTGCGCATGCAAGGGCGTATTCGGCCACGCCGGCTAGAGCAGCCTGGAAAAGTGACTTTATCGGCAGAGACTATACACGCTCACGTCAAAGAGCAAATGTGTATGATGGTTTCGACCCAGAAACCCCTACGGTGAATGTTCGGCCTGTAACCATAGAAACGTCCATGGTTACGCACCCGCCAAGTGACTCTCGGATACGGCAGTGGGTTTGTGACACTGACAATGTTACAGAACTGGTACCGCCGAGCGCATATTCGGCATCCCGACCTCCGGTACAATCGATATCGGCAAGACGGTACGACCCTGCGTCAGAGATGTACTCGCGCATACCGACCGAGCCAACGGTCGTAGAGTACGTTCGACCCAGCCAGGCGAGATCGACCCCGAGGAGTGTTCCGGCGTCAGCTGCTGCCCCGACCGCGACATCTCCGCGACGGCGACAACTCAGCGACGCGGTAACGGAATTCCGCGACCACATGCGACCAGCGCGACTGCGGCAATCACCGTCGACATCAAGTCGCCGACCTCACGACTCCGACATGCCGGCCTCCGACTCGCGCCCCCTCGCGCCGACCGCTTCCCGACCATCGCCGACCGACGGAGAACAGCCACGCTTCGCCCCGCCGCAAGACCCAGTTGTGTCTGCTCCGGCAGAAAGTGTTGTGCCCATGATCGGACCTCCGATCTCTCAGCCAATCGGCTACACCACTGGATACGGTGTATCGCCAGTCGGATATTATCACCCCCATGTCGGCTACGTGAATCCACCAACTGGATATGGTGGTATTCCGACAGATATCGGCTATCATGGTGCGCAAAGTGGAATAGCGTACCATGGTGTGGCCCCGAACGGATCGGTATACCGATGTCCACCACCGGCCATCTTTCCACCCTCCACCGGAGTGCCGTGGGTGACGCCACCGTATGGTCAACCGGATCCAGCCACGCAAGCACCGTGTGACTCTGGCTACGCTCCGGCACCACCCGCCGCTTCGCTCGCCGTCTCCGCGACGACCGCGCCGGTTGTCCCAGCGAGTGCGACTCCGCCAGTTCCGACCACTACGACTTCAACTGTTCCGGCCATCGCGACTTCAGCGGATCCGGCTACGACCACGCCGACTGTGGTGAGTGTTGATACGCCCACGCCTCAGAGACTCACGTCTGAGCCCCAAACGTTGGCTACGGCTAAAACGGCTCAATGGCGTGCGACCTTCAAGGAGGGCAATCTCACCCAATACATCCGGAGTTTCGAACAGTTCACTGCGGCCTTCACATATTCCGACCTGAATAAAACAACGACCTTCCGGAGTACGCTGCGCGGCCGCGCCGAAGCGTTAGCTCTGAACATTCCGGTCGAAACTCCTTGGGAGGAGTTCCGTTGTCAGCTCTTGGAGGTCTGGGAACCTGCACCTCGTCGGCAGTCCAAAAGGGACGACTTTCCGTTTCTAAAAAGAGAGCGGAAAGAGAATGCGGAACATTACTTGGAACGGCTTCAAGCTCTGGCTGAGCAAGTGTTTGATGATGTGACGCCAGAGTCCCGGCAACGGACAGTGATCTCTCAGTTCGTCAACGGCCAACCCGACCATATTGCCGACAGACTATGCATGCTCACTTTCAATAGTTACAGTGAGGCACTTACGGCCGTCCTCATAGCTGAGAGTCGTCAACAACGGACAAACAGAGACCGTCAAAAGGGCACGCGACGTGCCGATATCTCCGTGAACGGATACACGGATGATGATTGTGTCGACCAAGAACTGTCTTGTGCTATGGGACAGATCAACCAGGGAGAAACGCCGACCCCTGAACAAGTTGCGGCTTATTACGACCCTGCCGACAGTGACACGACCGGCCTTCAAGGATGTGAAAAACATTCTGTGCCAGCCTGTTCACGCGAATGGGTGGCGGAAGCTTTCCAGAGCGTCCTCAGCGACGAGAATGGACTCTGTGAGGAGACAGCTATCTATTCCGTCCTACGAACTACGGCCCCGACTAAAGGTGATCGGCCTCCACAGCCCGGACGATCAGCCGTATGCTTCTTCTGCAAAAAGCCCGGCCATCGCTGGATGTGGTGTTTCCGGCTTAAAGACGTCTTAGTGCGCAATGGCATGAAGCCACTAACTTTTCGACCTAAAGGTGTTGGTACTGACCGAAGGACAGATCAAGTGTTGTCAGTACCAAACCAAGCCGGCAACCAAACCAAATCGGCCCCGACAGTGCCAACGGCTCAGTCGTTAAACCAGTAGAGGAAGGTGCTGCGGAGCAAGGACCTTCCGGGCAACAGAACAATGTTAAATGCTCCACACCTGCGGTTGTCGTAACTACCAAACCAACAGTATCAACAGTTACGACCCCACAGCCGGCCCAGCCCACACCTCAGCTCCTTGAAGGGGTATGTACCAAGTGTCGAGCTCCGACCCCAAAGCCGGCTCTCCCTCATGAAGGGGTGTCCGCGCCACTTCCACAACGGCCTCCACGGGAAAATCGTCGTCCTGAAGGGGTGTCGCCCCCGACCGCCAATGGCACCGGAACAGATAGTATGTCCGAGGTGGAGTGGATCTCCGATGACGGAGGGTTCTACGTGTTCCCATTCGGACCGGAATCCAAATTGCCGCCGTTGCACACACTCTTCAAGCCACCGCCAGACGACCCCGCAGTTCCGGCCGTCATAGACAACTCGCGAGCGGCACACGGATGTTGGAAATTGTCGGTACGTGTCGGAGACAAAACAATGAAAGCCGTACTCGATTCCGGGGCACAGATCTCCCTGCTCCGACGGGATCAGCTACGACACGTTCCCGCCGACCAACGACAGTTACGACACACTTCGGCCACGATTCGTGACGTCAACGGACAGTCAAGCCCAATCGATGGACTGATCGACCTTCCAATTCAGGTCGGAACCAACCATATGATTGTGACATTTTGTGTAGCTGACATCCATGACGGCATGATACTCGGCATGAACTTTTTCCGGCAAGCTCACGCTGTGGTGAACTACGGAGAAGGAACAATACAGGTACACAAAGAAATCCTGTTTGCGCACAAGGACATTGAAGCCAATGTTGTTAGAATGGCTGTGCGCCGAGCCGTCACCGTCCCCGCACGTAGCGAGGCGATCGTAGAGCTAATCCCGACCTCCAGAGTTCGAGTTCGGCAGCATCCACGGATGATTCAACCACTGACGGCCTTTCCCGAGGATACCGACCTCCTCATGGGAAGAACATTAACGACCTTGGACCGGCAATGTGTAAAGGTGTCTGTAGTCAATACGGCAGATACCGGTATTACACTCACTCGATCCGACCCTGTCGCCATAGCCAGTCCGATCGAGAGTGTCGTCGGAGCTCTACCAAGACCCGGAGAGGAGCCCGACCTGTCCACGGCCGACGCCAGTCACTACCGCGACCTGCCGCCACATCTACAAGAGATGGTGGATCGCGCCGGACTAGCGCCAGAGCAACACCGGCGTTGCGCTAACCTGATCCATCAATATCAGGACACCTTCATGCACCCGGATGGACAGTTGGGACGGACCCAAGTCGTCCAACACAAGATCGATACCGGCAATTCGGCCCCGATTCGGCAACGTCAACGACGCGTCCCTCAGGCGCAACAGAGCATCATAGATGAGGAGGTGGACAAGATGCTTCGCTTGGGGTGCATTGAGCCGTCAGATTCGCCCTGGAGCGCACAGGTAGTGCTCGTGCGGAAGAAAAACGGCCAAGTAAGATTTTGCGTCGATTATCGGCTCCTGAATGACGTCACTCGCAAGGATTCATATCCGTTGCCCAACATTCAGGACACTCATGACGCCCTGGCGGGCGCTACATACTTTTCGGCCCTGGACTTGGCTTCCGGCTACTGGCAAGTCGAAGTCGACCCTACAGACAGACCGAAAACTGCCTTTGCGACAAGGAAAGGACTATACCAGTTTAAGGTTATGCCATTCGGCCTCAGCAATGCACCGGCAACATTTGAACGGCTAATGGAAACCATACTCCGTGGATACTTGTGGACACGGTGTATGTGTTACCTGGATGACGTCATCGCTTACGGCAGAACATTTGATCAGGCACTCGCAAACCTGGAGGCGGTCCTGGATCGGATTAGATCGGCAGGCCTGAAGCTTCAACCCAAGAAGTGCGAACTGTTCCAGAGGGAAATTCTGTACTTGGGGTTTATAGTGAGCGGCCAAGGAATTCGTGTCGACCCCAACAAGGTTAAAGCCATCAGAGAATGGCCGACCCCGTGCGAGATCTCCGATGTCAGATCTTTCCTTGGTTTCGCCAATTACCACAGGCGATTCATCAAGGACTATGCTGAGATCGCCGAACCTCTCGTAGCACTCACCCGAGGTGAATGTCATTTCACTTGGGGACCGGCTCAGCGACGCGCTTTTCGACGGCTCCGCGACGCTCTCATCCAGGCGCCTAAGCTCGCGCATCCGACCCAGAGTCCGGATGATTACTTCATCCTCGACACAGACGCTAGCGGCTATGCTGTGGGAGGCGCGCTCTCACAGAGGGTCAACGGGAAAGAAATCCCCATCGGGTTTGCCAGCAAAACCCTATCCCGGACCCAACGGAACTATTGTACCACGTACCGAGAACTGCTGGCAGTGGTAGAAATGGTTCAACATTATCGGCATTATCTTTGGGGTAGGAAGTTCCTCCTCCGGACCGACCACAGCTCCTTGAGGTGGCTCAAGAACTACAGCGACGCAGACGGCATGCTCGCCAGGTGGCTCGCTAAGTTGCAGCAATACGACTTCAAGATAGAGCATCGGCCCGGCAAACTTCACGGCAACGCAGACGGCTTGTCACGGTGTCACAGTTGCAAACACCAAGACTGTCCGGACGACTCGTCACACCTCCAACCGACCAAGAGACAAGTTCCGGAGAACTTCCAGTTCGTCGGATCACTGTTGTTCCGGCTAAGACAAGGGCAGACCTCCTGGACAGTGATTCCATAACATCACCGGTCTTGCCCCAACTAGTTTCGGCACGCCAAGTTGTTCGAGTCCGTGTTTTGG
Source organism: Terebella lapidaria (assembly GCA_949152475.1). Lineage (NCBI taxonomy): Eukaryota > Metazoa > Annelida > Polychaeta > Terebellida > Terebellidae > Terebella > Terebella lapidaria. Next base: position 19,833,350 of record OX424555.1, read on the forward strand.
ACGCCACACTTGATGGGCAAAAGTGGCTTTCGGACTATTCGACTCAGGACATTGTCGCGGCACAGCAAGCCGACCCGAGCGTCGGAAAAGTGCGACAGTGGATGTTGATCGGCACTAAACCAGACTCTAAGGAGGTAGCGCGCCATGGGGAGGAGGTAAAAACACTTGTTTCCAGATGGAGCCTCCTGGCGCTACAAGACGGGGTACTGGTTCGGCACGTAAAACCCGACCCCGCTGGACGGCCTGTGGTGCAAACCGTGCTCCCCGTAGCACTCAGAACGCAGGTTTTGCACCAACTTCACGACCTGAAGATTGTCGGACATCTCGGCATTCAGCGAACCATCGAGAGAGTCAGGCGCCGATTCTACTGGCCCGGCCTGGCGCTGGATGTCGCCCGCTGGTGTGCCCGCTGTTCGCAATGTGTCACCCGCAAAGGAAAACCGGCCCCAAAACGATCGCCTCTGACACAGTTGCCGACAGGAGCGCCTTTCGACCGGATCGCGATGGACATTCTCGACACCCACAAAGTCACGGGAAGAGGCCATCGGTATATCCTTGTTGTGTCGGACTATTTCACGAAATATACGGACGCCTTCCCGCTGCGGCGACATACCGCCAAAAATGTTGCCGACATCCTGGTAAACAGATGGATAGTTTATCATGGCGTCCCCAAGGCAATCCATAGCGACCAGGGCACCGAGTTCGAGTCGGCTCTATTTCGGCATGTCGTGCATCTTCTGGGCGCTAAGAAGATCCGCACGGCCCCATATCGACCTCAGAGCGACGGCCAGGTTGAGCGATTCAACAGGACATTGCTCAACATGTTGAGTGCATTTGTCAGCGATCGTGCAAACGACTGGGACGTGCACCTGCCATATGTGTTAATGGCCTATCGAACCTCTGTACACTCGTCCACGGGATGCACCCCGCACCTGATGGTGTACGGGCACGAGTGTAACTTGCCAGTCGACCTCATGTTTCCGACCTACGACCCTGAGCCTCTACCCCCGTGCGGCCCAGAATATGTGGAGTATTTACGGCAAGCGATCAGGACGGCCCACGGTTTCGCTCAGGACCATCTTGAGAAAGCGGCAATTCGGCAGAAGATGGGTTATGACGCCCACGCCAAGCCTCGGCCCCAGTTCCAACCAGGAGAACTGGTCCGATATTATTATCTGCCCCTCACGCAGAATAATAAGTTTGCTCGGCCTTGGACTGGTCCCTGGAGGATCGTCGACCGTGTGACCGAGGTAGATTACCGAATCGCCTTGGTTTCCAACCCTCAGAACACTCGTGTTGTTCATCTGGACGTACTCAAGCCGTACGAAGGTGACAACCAAGCGGCTCACATCTATTCCGACCCTGTACGACCTTCGACGTCGTCAAGCAAATCCGGCTCAGAGCAATCGGCCGACCCCCTGGGGCTCCTCAAGGAGTTCTACTACCCCTGGGAGGTCACAGTGCAAGATCGGCATACAGATACAGACCAAACAGCTGAGTCTGACTCGTCAGCGGCCCAAGATCGTAAATCGCGATCTCCAACTTCATCCGGCTCAAGTCGTCATCGGCAACGGAAAAGATCACGCAGATCAAGTTCCGACACACCAAAACCGGCACGCAAGACACGCAGGCAAAAGCCTGTGATATCATCCGACCCCGAAACAAGCGAGGCTACGCCCCCGCCTGCACGACCGAGTCGACCCAAACGCAACGCACGCAGACCGGCCCGCTACAGATAACCCCGGCCTTGTTATCTGATTGATGCCATTGATGATGAAATATTGCATGTCTAATGGACTATGATATCATGTCTTTCCCATAATAATATAATATATTACAATAACAATATATGCATGTACAAGATGTCAGTGAGGCGAATTCGATATATATACACTTGATATGATTTCATAATTACGATGCTGGTGAAAAATTGATTGCATTATGATATGTGTTTCGACCCCGTATAATATATGCCATTGTTCCGCGTGTGTTACGCACTAACTAAAATTATCATGTCAGATTCTATCCATGTGTCAGCCGAAGAGGATAATAACCAGTCACACTGTGAGTAAGGCCACTTAGTTGTCGAAGAGGTGGTAGTGTGATTCGTTCCGGAGTATGCGTCGAAAGAGCCTCTACTCACTCCATGTAACATTCGGAGGAACGGCCCAGTGGTACGGGAACCAGTCACTACATAGCTATCATACCAAGATGCGGCCTGTCATCAAATCCATCATGTAAATACCCAAAGCGCCACGGTGTGACCGACCCAGCTCATTGCAATTTCGACCCCGACAATATTAGCGGCCCCGTTGTCTTGTGAACTAGCTGAAAATGAATGGAACGAAGTCCGCCCCTGTGAGTGATTGACATTAATGTCTCAGCCTTTAATAACTGTGTGTCGTCTGCTAGACAGCAATTCGGCCGTTAGTTTATTGTGCGCTAACTTATGGAGAAAAGGAACGATCAAAGTAACAGGTCACAAGGAACGCACGAGCGCAGATAAACATTTAAGCTGTTTACAGCACCTCCATGAAATCTCCCCTGATAAACAATAGTGAGTCGTCGGGCAAAAAGAGCCCAGTAATTTGAACAGTCGTTAGCATAAATAGACAATGTATCGGAACGTGTAATCCAGGGGACGGCTGCTGGATAGTCGGAAAAATGGACAGTGTGAGGACCCCCCTACTGTCGTAATGGACTGACCCGGATAGGTCAGAGAGAGATCGACCTGCGTTTCCCTGACAACGGCCCGCCTTGCTGCAGATACGCTTGGAACAATGATATATATAGCGTAAAGACGTTTTTGTATATCGGCAGAGAGCGCCCCCCGGCCCGATTCGTGGAATTGGGATACTGATAAGCATCTCAGTGTACGGCAGTGGAAGTTTAGCGGCAAGTAGGTCATTTGCGCCTGAACTTCTGAAGCAGCAGGAGCTCGATTAGATACGGAGAAAAACTTTGTATTATTTCGGAACACTTATCGGATATTTACGTGGCATTCAGTGACATTGAACTGATAAAGTTTGTGAGAAGTTGTCGGATATTTGGGATAAAAATTACAGTCGGCCTAGCTGGTTGAAGTGACATTTGTTTGCGGCTTCCGCCATGGCGGATAAGCCAAGTGATGGAAAAGACAGTGACGGCTCCGCTGATAATCGGCCCCGATCTATCAAATTTGACGGCACTAAATTAACGGTCGAGGTTGTTGAACGAGGTGACAAGCAAGACAACCCCATCGTGTTGACGGACGAGGAAATGTCCACTATCGGCCCAGTTCGGAACAGACAAGATCGGCTTCCGGCAGTAATAAACAGCCGCGCTATGAAATCATGGCGAAATTAGCGCAACGCGGCATCCGGCACACCCCAAGTCCGACCTCAGAGGACGACCCGGAACGGTTTCGGCAGTTGGAGGAAGGCGGAGAAATCGTCCGTCGAGCCTTGGAGGCTCAACGCGCGGCGGAAGCCGCCAGTTCGGCAAAGTCGGCTCCCGCTCAGCAGGTGATGACGCCAATTGAACCTGCCCCAGCATCTTCGGCCCCATCAACGCCGGTAGTTCGGCCCCGTGCCATCACGTCACCGGCCCAGTCTTCGGCTTCGTCTTAGTCCGTGAGCTCGTCATCTGGCAGAGGCTCACACCCGTCAGCGAGGAGTTCGCGACGCATCAGTTCCGGCCCCGTGACACGCGCATCAGCTTATCGGCGACAGATAGAGGAACTGATGTCCCTCGTTCCGGCCCCAATCACTCCATACGGCGCTCAGCCGATCTGCTGGCGTGATATCCCGTTTCGGCATAGAAATCGACACGACGGCTACGCGCACGAACACAATTTCGGCGCGCCTTCTCGGTTAACGGAAGGGAACTTAGTGACCCTGTCGCCACTACAGGGGGAGCACGGCCGGTACTTGTGCCCTTTTTGTATCGGCGAGGAGGACGATGAGGAGAGTAGGGCATGGCCCACGGTACCACGCCGTGGTCCTTTTCGTTCGGCCTCGGACCTGGACGGCCACGTCCTGGCCTATCACTTTCCGCTGTTGCGGTATTTCGTTTGTCCGGCCAAGGACCATTTCTTCACCCTCACATCGGAGGATATGGTTCGACATCTGAGTGAGGCGACCCGGACTCATATCGGCACTCTCCCACTTTTCGACAAAGGACGACTGCATGCTTCCGACCCTATGCTGCAGCGGTTTGCGCTACGGTGTCGCGTAGACATTCAGCCCAACCCAAATTATCGGCCACCCCGTGTTCCGGCAAACATTGCCATATTCCAGAGAGACGTCGACCGGGTATTGACCTACGGAATATGGCACATGGCTCCCGAGCTATTTGAACAGTACCCGCCAAATTTGGCTCCGGAGGTTTGGCAAGTACTCCGGCGCATCGAATACATTCGGCCTACGACTCGAGCAGATGAGGATCGGCTGGCCAGGATGACCAACGACATCCAGGCTATGAATCGCTGGGTGATTGTACGTCGGCCCAGCACCATCTTTTTCACCCGGCCCATCGCTTACCAGACGGACGCGATCAAGTCTACCGGCCCAGTAGTTCCGAAATTGTCGGCTCCGTCCACTCCTGTGACGACCCAGGCACCGACACGGCCTTCGGACATCATCCCACGTAAAATCGTGGTGGAACGGCCTACGGCAACAAATGTCACAGACTACCGTGTGAGGGAGGGTTTAGTTCCTCCACCGGAGGAGTTTCCTCCTTTGTCGGCTCAACCTTCCATGGTCCAGGAAACTAATAGGGAGGAGTTGACGGCCCAACCACGGGATTCTCCCCCGCCTCTGCAACTGGCTGCAGAGGAAGTTCCCCAATTTTCGGCCTTGCTTCCGAGTGACGACTGCGAGGATTCGCCTCCACCGTCAGGGCAGATGGTCCTACAGACGGACGAACCTCCTTATCTTGACGGCAGTATGGAGGTAACACGGACAGTTACCACCAAAGATTCGGCCACGGATCGGCCGCGACTCCAGTACGACCGGCCTGAGCTCTTGGAGCCTCTCCACAGAGACTTAGACGAACGGCTTCCGTTCCACGGCTCAGGAGAGTTTTCGGCCGATTTACAGTTTGTCCGGCAACACGGTGCCCGGCTAGCGACACGGATGCTTCCCGGCCTACAGGCCCTGCCAGGGCAGAATCCGGATCTGGCCAACCCCCTTCGGAGTCGGGAAGCCAATCAACTTCCGAACATCCCTCGCATCCACGAGGAACATTGGGCGTCCCATCTTGCCCAGGCGGCCCACAACGCTGACCCGTTGATTTTACCGGCCCGGAAGAGCGAACACCTTCCGACCCTATACCTGGCCCGCGCCGACGACATGGCGAACCAGCATTTTCGGGAGATTCGCCGGTACTATTTGGAGGCCATGGACCAGCATATTCGGCAGGCTGAGTTTAACGGCCTATCAGTCGGATTCGGCATGGGTGCCCTCCATGAGCGGCACCTCCCGACCTTTCCGGATCGTCTCGAGGAGGAAACTGACCATCTGCGTCAGCGTCTACGTCGGCTCGAGGACGAAAACGAGGAGTTACGGCAAGAAACCGAGCGACTACGTGCTCGGGTGGCACAGCTGGAGCAGTCGGCCCCAACTTCGACCCCAACCGTTTCGGCCGCGACGCAGAGCGACTCGGGTCCCACCATCCCGGGCGACCTGCTCGCCACCATAGTTTCAATCTTGCCCCGCCTGCCTCCGGATGAACAGCAGCAACTGATGCGGCAGGCGTCGCCGGCACCACCACCACCTCCTGCTGGCAAGCGAGGCCAGAAGGAGTGAACGTTTCGGCTCAGTGTTGATAAACGGACAGTTGCCGGCCTCGACTGCGTCGGCCTCTAGAAATCCTGGTCACGCTGGTCTAGTGATGTATCGGCCTTTCATTGTGTCGGCCATAAATAGTATATATATGTAAATAGTTGTAAATAATAATAGTCATCCTAGTCACGGCATTTTATCCATGTAATTTAGTTAAGATTAATTCAGACAATTCTTTTTCAGTTTTTATAGACTTTAAATTAGTTTCCGTTTCATTATGAAGCGTCGTGGAGTTTTGTTCATACATTCCATTCATATCTCATCATTCGTTGTAGTGCATGTATGTGTAAATGTATCATCGTAGTGACTATTGACGGACTGACCGATGACGTTTATTTTGACGGTTAGGAATTTTTATTGTATGCAGTGTTTTCACATTTTCGCGCGGTGTGTGTGTGTGAATGTTGGGGTTTGACCTTTTAGGACTTCTTAGCTTTTTATTGTTAGTTTTTGGCGACGGTAGGGTCCGGGTAGGGTAATTCCGAGGGCGTAGAATTAATGAAGGGGTGTAATGTAGTAATTTTAGCGACTGTAACCCCCGTCCCTCCCGCGCATACATATTCCCACAACAAACATTCATTCTACATGACTTACATACAGGACAGGTACAGACTATACGATCACAAGCATAAATAACCCCAGAACCATATCGACAAACACAGGTCAGTGCACGCGCACTTTCGGCCCAGTATACAGTACATGCGACCCAGTTAGTTTCGGCCTTGACCTTTACAAGCACCTACTTCTAAACATAGAACATGACACACCCACCGCTCACATCACGTGCACAGATACAAGCATAATAAGTTTTGACACGCGCCGGGGAAACCCACTTTCCCGGTGACATCAGCTCATACCACCACACATCTATCCAATCACAACACCGCATGCATTTGGCGGGAAAACCTACACCACATGTTGCCGGCCCCGCAGTTTTTCTAAGAGTTGAGTAAATGGCCGCAGCGAGCACAGACGTGTTGAAATATTGTTAAAAGTTTGGCCGTGCTCGTATTGGACTATATCAGTGAATTGTGGATTAAATATATGTGAACTGTATCAGAGAAGGACTAAAGTATCCCGGATATCTTATCGACAGGGAATCACCGGACGTAGGTGTGTTTGCGGCCTTAGATGTGACTGTCTGAATCATTGGACATTGTCGCCTGAATAAATTATTGAACTGTAGCTGCCGGCCTTGTGAATTACACAACCATCACAGACATTCGGCCTAATATCGGCCATCGAACGATATTTATCACACTTATTATGCTCCTTGACTTTCTGGTCTCACTTTTTGACCACCAGCTATCTAACTATCACAAATGCATTTTGTCAGAGCACTCATTAGTTTGAGGAACTGATTTTTCTAGGACAAGATCTCCAAGATATTGTTCAGATTTCAGCATGCATTCTACACATATTATCGTTTAATTACTGCAATATATTATTTTTCGTTTCCACAATGTATAATCAATCGGATATTATTGAGAATACAAAATAGTTCCCTCTCCCAAGAAATGCCAACACCCGTGAAGTTTGAGTGTGCGTGGAATAACCAGACCTCCCTTAAAAGTAATTCAAACTGACTTCCGGGTGTGTTAAATGGGTGAAACATGGCTAGTTACATACCGATAGCATGAACAGAGGTATTGACAGTAACCTTGGTAATAGTCATGTCAAATTAGATCCCTGTAAATTTCCTTCAGTCGTCATGGAATTTAGGGCTTCGTGGAAAATGTTTTGTACAATTTCACAATTTGCTGCATTGTGAAAACTATTGAGTAATTGATGTCCTGGCCAATGCGTTTATTTTCGAAAACTACACAATGAAAAACATGCGATTTTACATCACAAGTACATCCCCAAAACATGTGAAACAGAGTACAATTTAAATCTATACTAGAGTTGTGAATAGGGGGAGGGCTGCTTTGACCTGCTATAATTGCTGGACATGTCCTCTGTGTTCTGCAGGCTTGAGGTGACGACATCTCAGTCACCTCCACTCATGCATCATTGACAATCAGCACACCCCAGGTCTAAGGTGTCCTTGAAACAAATGAGACTTGAACATTGCTTATTTAGCTTGTCTCACCCCTGGATCCTGCTGATGTCTCATTAAGGACAGCTGAAGGGAGTCTGATGGGGATGTGATTAATACGCAGCAGATATTTCTGCCTATAAGTAGAGCTACAGCTGTTGGTCTAGGCTGCCATGACATAATACCTTCAATAAGCCATGTTGGATCCGATCACTTCCAATCAGACTAAGCCATTTCGAATGCTACAAGGAACTCACAGAAAATAACTGCAAAACACTTAAGACCCTGTCACATATATATCACTTGAGACCCTGTCACATATATCTGAGTGCCTGCGGCTTTAGTATCCAGTGGCTGAGTAAATTGGGTTTTACTTTGCACCAACTGTTTGAAACCACGAGCAATAAAACACCCATCACATCCGAGAAATTGGAAAAGCTATTATCACTGCTCCAATCTAAAGCATTTAATTGACCCTTGTGAAAGACATGCACAAATTTTCTATTCATGCAAGTTGCTCGTCAAATTTCACCATTTCACATGGTCATATTGCTACCATGGGAAAATAATGTAAATACAGTCACGGACACATCAATTTACACATATTGTACATTCAACACTATAAAAGTACATGTCAAAGAAGTGCATTTTCCATAGCTTCCTGGATGACCATTCCCAAAGAGAGTTCTTCCTACAGCCAACTACCATTGTTCATATTAATTTTTTATTATTTGTCTCAACTATCAAGTATACGGAGTGATGAGCAGTTCGCATCACCATGCTGTATTTAGACCCTAAGCTATAGCCTCACATTTTCTAAGGTACCAGTGAACAATAATATTATTTTTATAGACCTTCTATGATAGTTTTGTCCCTAAGTTATTGGGGTTTTTTGTGCGAACATATATGGTCATTTTCCTCGGTGGTGTTCATGTAATGATTGGGTCCTCACCAGCTTTTGTTGTAGAAGGTATTGTAAAGTCACCATCGGGCTCTTTGGTCACCATAGACAAGGTAAATCTGGCAAAGATGTGTCTGAGCTTTGCTTAAAGACCTAGTAGCATGCCGATGAAAGTGCTTTTCCTTTAGTCTATTATGAATAGTTTTCAATAAATTCGAACGAATTTTACGAATACAATCAATGGGTTTCGAGATATTGAACCAAATAGGCACTCCTTCCGTAAATTGCCGAAGATTTTGATCCTGATTTCAGAGTGGGTCACGTGGTTGGTGACGTCAGTTGAGGCAGACCTGAAAGTACATGTAGCCAGCAAGATAAACTGCATGTCGCATATTCATTCCCCTGATGTATGTTTGACAATTCAATTGAAGGGGTGAGATGGCAGAAATACGGCATTTCTTGTCTTGATATTTAGAATCAGCACTATTTATTCACCCAGATCGGATTTTGCTGAACTGCAAGATGTCCAGTATTTGCTGGTTTTTGCGTGTTTTTCTGTTGAATCTCATGCATTTTGAAGTGATTTTCCCTTCTTTGAGTTGGCCACCAAATTACGTATTTTACGTTTTTGGCGAGCCATCAAACCACATTTTGCCTCAACTGACGTCACGATTACGGAAATTGCCGAAGCTATTTCTTTCATCCGCTGGAGAAGGCGATCGTAAAACTGACCCAATATACTTCATTATATTTCGCTGTTATTAGTTACCAATTAACGCGAACACCTTTTCCATCACCAAATGTCCACAATGTCTTTATGTGAACAGGAAAAAAACCATATAATGGTACCTTGCTACTATGACTTCAAGTATTACCGGCAAACCTATTCAGCACCAAGCAACCAAAATTATTGGCGACAAAAATTGAGCTTTATTTGAGGCAAGTCTCTCTAGGCCGCTGCAGTTTGTTGCTGACCAGGGACAAGTGTCACTCCTCTATGAGTGAAAGATGTTGTGCCAGTGGCTACGGAACTTCTATGTGTGCTCCTCTAGATATAATCAATAGACTCAATACATTACAAGTACATCTCCAAAAAATGTGAACCAGAGTACACTTTAAATCTATACTAGAGGTGTGATGTTAATAGAGGGGGGGGCTGCCTTGACCTGCTATAATTGCTGGACATGTCATCTGTGCTCTACAGGCTTGAGGTGATGACATCTCAGTCACCTCCACTCATGCATCATTGGCAACCAGCACACCCCAGGTCCAGGGTGTCCTTGAAACAAACGACACTTGGCCATTGCTTATTTAGCTTGTCTCACCCCTCGATCCTGCTGATGTGTCAGTAAGGGCAGCTGAGGGAAGTCTAAAGGGGATGTGATTAATACGCAGCACATATTTCTGCCTATAAGTAGAGCTACAGCTGTTGGGCTAAGCTGCCATGACTTAATACCTTCAATAAGCCATGTCGGATCCGATCACTTCCAATCAGACTAGGCCATTCTGAATGCCACAAGGAACTCACAGAAGATAACTGCAAAACATTTAAGACCTTGTCACATATATCACTTAAGACCCTGTCACATATATTTGGGTGCCTGCGGCTTCAGGTTCTGATGACTAAGTGAATTGGGTTTCACTTTGCACCAATTGTTTGAAGCCACGAGCAATAAAACACCCATCACATTAGAGAAATTGGAAAAGCTATTACCACTGCTCCAATCCAAAACATTCAATCGAACCTGCACAAATATTATCTTCATGCATGTTGCTCATCAAATTTCGCCATTTCACAGGGTCGTATTACTACCATGGGAAATGTAAATGCAGTCACGGACACAGCAATTAATACATTATGTACATTCAACACAATAAAAATACATGCCAAAGAGGTACATTTTCTATAGCTTCCTGGATGACTTTTCTCAAAGACAACTTTTCCTCCTTCACTTCTATTAATTTATTATCATTCGTCTCAACTATCGAGAATACGGAGTGATGAGCAATTTGTGAGTGTGCGGAAATATTCATTCCATCCCAATTACAAAATGTGTTGAAAATACATATCCGCATCAATTCTCGGAGTGCCACCATGTTTTTTATTGATCATGAGTGTCGACTTGTAGCATTTATTATAGTAGCTTGCTTTCATACCAAATTTCCCACGGGACTTATTATGCTCCTTGACTTTCTGGTCTCACTTTTTAACCACCAGCTGTCTAATTATCACAAATGCATTTTTTCAAAGCACTCAGTAGTTTGAGGAACTGATTTTTCTAGGACAAGATCTCCAAGTTGTTGTTCATATTTCAGCATGCATTCTACACATATTATCGTTTGATTACTGCAATATATTATTTTTTCGTTTCCACAATAATGTATAATCATCGGATTTCATTGAGAATACGAAATAGTTCCCTCTCCCAAGACACGCCAACAACCGTGAAGTTCGAGTGTGCGTGGAATAACCAAACCTCCCTTAAAAGCAATTCAAACAGACTGCCGGAAGACCGGAAGAACGGGTGAAACATGGCTAGTTACAAACCGATAGCATGTACAAAGGTATTGACAGTCTTGGTAATAGTCATGTCAAGTTAGATCCCTGTCAATTTCCTTCATTCGTCATGGAAATTAGCGCTTCCTGGAAACCGTTCTGTACAATTTCAGTATTTACTGCATTATGAAAACTATTGAATAATTGACCTTGTTCTGGTTAATGGGTTTATTTTGGAAAACTACGCAATGAAAAACATGAGATTTTACATCACAAGTACATCTCCAAAACGTGTGAACCAGAGCCTTAAATCTATACTAGGGGTGTGATGTTAATAGGGGGGGGGGGTGCTGCTCTGACCTGCTATAATTGCTAGACATGTCCTCTCCCCCGTGTTCTGCAGGCTTCAGGTGACGACACCTCAGTCACCTCCACTCATGCATCATTGACAATCAGCACACCCCAGGTCAGAGGTGTCCTTGAAACAAATGAGACTTGGACATTGCTTATTTAGCTTGTCTCACCCCTGGATCCTGCTGATGTCTCATTAAGGACAGCTGAAGGGAGTCTGATGGGGATGTGAATAATAAGCAGCACATATTTCTGCCTATAAGTCGAGCTACAGCTGTTGGTCTAAGCTGCCATGACATAATACCTCCAATAAGCCATGTCGGATCCAATCACTTCATATCAGACTAAGCCATTTCGAATGCTACAAGGAACTCACAGAAAAAAACTGCAAAACACTTAAAACCCTGTCACATATATACCACTTGAGACCCTGTCACATATATCTGAGTGCCTGCGGCTTTAGGATCCGATGGCTGAGTAAATTGGGTTTTACTTTGCACTAACTGTTTGAAACCAAGAGCAATGAAACACCTATCACATTAGAGAAATTGGAAAAGCTAATACCACTGCACCAATCTAAAGCATTCGATTGAACCTTGTAACAGACATGCACAAAGGATGTGTCTTGATGCATGTTGCTCATCAAATTTCACCATTTCACAAGGTCATATTGCTACCTTGGGAAAATAATGTAAATACAGTCACGGACACATCAATTTACACATAATGTACATTCAACACTATTAAACTACATGTCAAAGAAGTGCATTTTCCATAGCTTCCTGGATGACCATTCCCAAAGAGAGTTCTTCCTACAGCCAACTACCATTGCTCATATTAATTTTTTATTATTTGTCTCAACTATCGAGTATACGGAGTGATGAGCAGTTCGCATCACCATGCTGTATTTAGACCCTAAGCTACAGCCTCACATTTTCTAAGGTACCAGTGAACAATAATATTATTTTTATAGACCTTCTATGATAGTTTTGTCCCTAGGTTATATGATTTTTTGAGTGCGAACTGATATGGTCATTATTCTAGGTAGTGTTCATGTAATGACTGGGTCCTCACCAGATTTTTTGTTTTAGAAGGTATTGTAAGGTCACCATCAGGCTCTTTGGTCACCATAGACAAGGTAAATCTGACAACGATGTGTCTGACCTTTGCTTAAGTATTACCGGCAAACCTATTCAACACCAGGCCACCAAAATCGGCCACAAAAGTTATTTAGTTCAACGAGATTTTCTGATTCAGATATAAAAACATCAATGATCACAGATGAACATCAGTAGGTCTGTGATAGCACTAAAATTATTTGTGAAAAGATTTAAATTCAGTGACGAAAGTTGCTATAGTGATGCCCATTCTCCGAGAATAAATACATATGTTTTATATGGATCACCGAAAATGATTTATGTTTTGATATAGTCAGAGACAACAACGAATGAAGCAATTCTTCGATAATAAACTCAACCTTATCGGGTATCGTTTATGTTTTAAAGCTTGTACATGTTGTAGATTAATTATCACAAGGATCTCAGCCATTCAGCGACCGCCCAGGACTCAGGGCAGCTTGAGGCAGCAACACGGTTCCAGATATATCCTCAGCTTATACCTTGAGTCCCCAGCCTCAGCCTACAGATATATGTACACAGTTTAACTTTTCAGCCATCAGCTATCCGGATCTCACCAGATGTCACAGTGAAACAGTTGTGAAACCTCATCAATTGTGTGTTCTGTCAAAGCATCCGATATTTGTGAAATATTTCTGGGACAAAATCTCAATGCATTATTTGTTCATAAAAGATATCTAAAAACCTCACCGGCCGCCAAATTGTCGGTGCAATCCACCGATGTTCTCACATCGGCAATCTTCATTTCACATCTTCATTTCAAATCCGCCACTGCATCGGCTCCTCGCTTCAGACCATGAGCTTCGTTTAGACATACATTACTTATGTATGCTTTACTTTTTGTTCAGACATGTTCACCTAGCATGTTTTGAGCAATGTTTTGACATCGATTCGGAGTAATTTTATATCTCTGACATATCTAGCAAATTTTACACAGCAGAACTGTCATCCGACTATGAAAAGCCGCAGCTTCCTCTTATAATACTCTTGCCATTCCATCATATAAATGAATTGACATTTATATCCTCTAAGGAACATTTAATGTTGATTTTCCTCCATCACTGTACAGTGATTTATTAACCTTTGGCACCAAACACACCACGGCTACAGAGACCGTGAGTATTAAATAAAAATCACGGCATTAGGGAGAACATACATAAAGTATGGCGAGGTGAAAGCCAGTCACAAGAAACCCAGTCTCAGTATTAGCTCTAAAGTAAACATCTCTGGTGACAGATTTGATGGAAGCAATCAGGTCAGTTAATGATTTGACCACCAGTACACAGGCATTTCACGTATGATATGGCAGTGACTGCTGCTTCCATTGACCATATTGACGTACCATAGCAGTAAGCAAACACAATTGGAATGCATGATTCACATTTGCAAATGACTCAGGTATATATCTGTACATCTAAAGCTAGAATCATACAATTCAATATGCATGTTCTGTATGGACCTGCGCTTTCCTTTCAGCATTTTTGCGACATGGATAATTTAAAGTGAGATAGATAGGATCAAAGATCGTGCCTAGATAACTTCGTGACATTTGTCCCGTTACATTTCAAACATCTATGTAATAATATGCAGAGATTATATGGATGCCGATAGGATTTCTCACTGTAGTCGGGTTGTCTGAGACCCACTGATCTTTGATATAGAAAATTATGTGGTAACGCAGCTAATGTACGCAAAACATTTGAATTTAGATAGTATATGCAGCAGTTTTAGTATTTCCATGAATTGGTTCGTATCTGTTTTTGTCATTTGTAAATTGTTTTCCTGACAATGTACCTAACAATATGACTACATGTACATCGTGCTGAAAACAATCATCATAGCAATTGTCACCAGGTGATGGCCATTAAATCAATTGACCAGTCCTGTCAACACTACTGTGTAACTCAAAACGATGGGCATATAGGAACGTTGTCCAGACATGCTGCAGATTTGTGTTTTACGATTTGTTCACTAAAGTTTCGTCCGTTTATAATTCATGTCAACAGTACATGGCTTCATTCGATTGCCTGCACGCCACCGGAGAGTAAGTTCATCGCGAATGTGGTTGTGGCCTGGAGTTACAAATCTTGAATATGAACGAATCATGCCACACGACACTAACTATATTATAAGAGAAAGATGACACCAGTTGCTGTCCTGGGAAATATGAGTAAATAGGAAAGACCCAGCACCCTAGCGATCGACTCTTCCAGTCATAGTGATCGACCCTTCCTGTGGCATTGTAATCCACTAGAGGAATGTTTTCATCAAGTTACTTTGGTTGGCGGGAGCAGTTCATTGTGGGCACTCTGTAACACTATCCACAGCAGTTGATACCTCTCTGGCCTGAGTGTCGGCTCACAGACCCGATGACTTCATGGGCAACGTCTGCCCATATCAGCCTCCTCCACCACCATGCCATTATTGATGTGACAAACACCAATACTACGACAATAAACCCATCGGGAAGCCGATCGAAGGAATTACCGTCATTGACATGGATGTTGCTGAAATAGTCCTTCAGTGCCTCTGATGTGTGTCACATGAGTGATTGACAACATTCATGAGTGATTGGTCACATTTACAACATGCTTAATTAGGCTCTCCAATCAATTAAAGTCATCAGGCTTCCTTTCAAAAGGGTTGGATCTTCTTATCTACATCACCACGTCATGATCACAATGAACCGGATCAGACAACCTTGATCAGGCTCCAGCCACCCGACTTTTGTGATATATTTCAAATTTATATCCTTATGTAAACATGATGAATGTGAAGCATCCATGCAACTCGAACATTAATATGTATGTAAATAATAGTGTAGCCATGCCAAAAGTGAACTTCGCATTGTGCAAAAACACGCTCAAGATCACATCACGTCAGCATTACTTTTCAATAAGCCATACAAAATGAATACAAAAATCATATCTAGTCAAACTGTCAAAAATTAAATTACGTTCATATGAAAATAAGTTCACCATCACAAAAGAACGAGGTATATCTTCAAGTTAGGCCATGCTATGTTCTGTTTCCTGTCAACCTTTTTTCACCAAACAGAACAAGAAAATGCAGCAAACTGCGGAAGACGACATTAGAGCTTAGGCACATCATCAGCACCACGACAGCTGGATGTATCTTACACAACGTTACCCCCCCCCCCCCCCAAAAAAAAAAGAAGCCATAATTTTATCACCTACATGATTCCAATTCATTTCCGTATACATTGTTGTGTACTAGGATGAAACACATGTCCTACTGCATTCATATTGCTAATAAGTAAACATTCATTTTAAATTACTCGATGAAACTGATATGCCTGCTAAAATGATATGGAACCTCATTACAATATCTTCAAAACGTTGGAAATTATGAGGAATATCTACATCTGATATCATCAGATATAGCCTAACACCTGCCTTTACTGGGCAAATTAAAATACCAGTTAATTAAAAAGACTTCGCAATCCAGCACAGAACACCAGCTTAATTGTCATTTTATAAAATACGTCAAATTACGGTAAATGTAGCGATGGCATCGCAGACGAATCGATGTGTTTACTTCATAGCGCCAAAAATGTCCACACACAGATGCCCACATGCATGTATGCATGCACGAATTGTTGAACAGAAATTGTGTTCCAAAATACGCGTGATTGTGGTAAAATTTGCTTTGCATTCTGGGAACGTCAATTTCCATCGGCTCCGCCATTTTGGAAGGTTTTTAGATAATTTGAACATTTTACGTAATCTTCTCAAACCTAGCACATCGATTCATGTCTGATATACTTGTGGAATAGTCAAAGTTTCCCATCAATTCGAGAGATTTTATGTCAAGGACGAAGAAAATCCTCATTTGAAGTAGGTATCTAAACGTTTACATGCCAAAACGTGCGTCGATAGGTTGGCATGAAACCTCCATGAAAAAGTCAGCACATAGACATGTAGAGGGTTGGGGGCTTCGCCCCCAACACTCTAATGTCAAAAAGCCATACCAGCCAAACAGAAAAAAAACCACGTTCATTATCACAATAACATATTTATTCACAACGTAACTGATTCCAAAAATGTAAAATAAATGTTGTTTTTTTATCATTTGCCATGCTATTAAGTTCTATATCGATACATGAAAGAGGGGAAAACTGGAAACCATGCATGATCCTTCTCGATGTTCATTGGTTTGCTGGATAAAGAAATGAAAAAAACATTATTTTTGGGGAAAATTTTTCCCAAAATATTTGCTATTTTCACCTGCCTGCTGATGAGACACAAAGAAGAAACAACATTGCCATATACCTGGTACAACACATAGAACACATTACTACAATGTATATACATGTACGATATTGGATTAGTGGTGATAGTGTTATAGCTGTATATTGAGTGTTCCTATCAAGCTAACACTGTTGGAACAAGTCGAAATGTGCTAAACGTCTTTAGTATCAATGCCTAGAACATTTCCCAAACCTAAACTGGCTAATCATGGTGTATGGTTCAAATAGTTTTTCCTAATATGCCTTCCTGGGAGTTAGGCAGAGAAATTCCCATGACTGCTCAGTAGAAGCCATGGCAAGAACTGTCTCCATTCCCTGTTGATCCTATTCACCTTCAACATGTTCTCAGGATTGTATATACATCTAAATAGACAAAAGGAGAGCGAATGTGGTAAATCCAATTTCTGAGTGACAAGCATCCAATTTGTAGGACTTGCAACAATGCAACTACTCTCTCTTCTTCCGCTCTGGTCAATTTTCTGCCTTGCTGGCGGATGTTTGGCCTGGGGCTTTTTGATCTGGCAGTGGTCTAGGATCGAGGACTGCACATGGAGACAGCGTCTTGAGGCTCTGCTCCCAGCATAGTCGGCAGTATTCCCGCCTAGGGATCACATCAATTTGATTACAAACATTCTCACTGAATTGCTAGGAGTCTCAATCAACCATTCACAGAACTATAAACTGTACGTCCAAAAAGAATTATATAGCATTCACGAGTTTCATGTTCATCATTTATATATATATTTTTTTATATGTCATATGTTTTGATTGCATTGTCGCTAGATTTACCAGTAAGAATCTGGTATCCAAGGCATACCATGTCCCGATTATTTCTGGAAAACCACAAATATCATTTTCGTTCTCTTAGTGAATGCCCGGATGACGAATCAGGATTTCGTTGCCAGCAGATTACCTGCCTACTTGCTCGGTTTCACCCTCGCCATGCCACGTTCATGATATCAATGCTCATGGATAATGCATAAAGCATGACACGATCAACTCTGGATCACTGACTAACCCATATTTCCACTACATCTTTCTGGAACCAGACCACTGAGATATGACGAATAAACCATGTGAATTGGTCACAGAATTATAATGTCAACTATGGGACTACATGTGCAAGAATGTGACCGTGGATGGGTTAAACGCAAAATGATAAATATAATGCCATGACTTTGCAACAAAAACATGTGTACTTGCAATCTCGGACGCTTCATTTCCTCTTGCCCTTCACCATGTTTGAAAAACGGTTGTGATGAGCAAATGAACGGTATAAAAGTAGCAGTGAGCAACTGAAATGTAGTGTGATCATTTAAGGAAGATACATTTTGCGAGGAGAATAGCCTAGATAAATCTGACAAAGTTACTCTGTCTATCTATAGTACATTCATGTGCATGTGTATGAATATAACCATCGAGTGTCATGAAATATATGCCAAACATTTTCACACAAACCAGGATACAGATTTTTCACAAAATTTAGTTTTTCCACCTTGGCATCACCCTTCTGTAACCAATCTATGTTCATGCTCATTTGATATCAGCACAGCATTGGTCCTGTAAGCATGAGCACAGCATGTAAGCATAGCCAATACAATATCCAGCACATGACATGACCTTCGTCTCCAGAGATAAAAAGATATATGATATCCTAGTTATCTGATACTTTAATCCTAGTATGACTCCAATGAAGGATATGTACAATATCCTGTATTCAAAAGCTAATCTCGTCAAATGCAAGGTAAGGTTGCATGTCGTTCTGTTCACCAATCCTGCCATGTCTGTTGAACACCAAAAGAGACGCCCACCACTCAGTACATCATGTATGCATGAATGAAGAGCAATGGTGTTAGAATCTTTCTTCAAAACATACCATAGAGATGATAATATACACCAGAATCAAGCATTAATTTGAAAGCGATGCATATGTATTTTGTTGGGTTCCAATTAATAATATTATAAATTTTTGTTTCATTGGCAAGCCCAGAAATTGATTTCTCAATGATACCACCTCGTGTAATGTCCATTTCAACACTTTCGTTCATTGTTTGACACAACATATGAACAGAAAATGCTATAATGATCATTACTGCTCCATGATAATTCATGAAAGGTTTTACAGTATCAGTGCCAAACTGATATTCACTATGACATCAACACAAAACTTTTTGCCAATAAAACCCATTACTGCTGGTCATAAATAAATTCGGCCATTTGCACATGAGTATTTATAATGCGATTGTGAATGACATGGTCAAACACAGAAGGTTTTACTGATAGAGCCACATCACAGAGTCCCTATCTCTCATCCATGTCTCATCGTGGCCTCCGGGGAATTGTGAGCCTTGCAAATGGCATCCGCTGAAAGCTTTCAAATTGACCCACCTACATCAACCGCTCTCCTCACTTTATTGGTAAATTATTCCTGGCTCCTACATGTGCCTAGATATACCATCGATCGTCAGAGGCAGAATGTATTAATATTGTTACAGTAAGGCTTGCATAGAAAGCTTGAGTATGTTGGCTTTTTATGATAAGTTTGTAGTTTGTAAATTTCCTCGTAATTCAATCATCCTTTTGATTCTCAACCTTTGAATGGATAGTTCCACACAAACGCAATTTTCATTTACATGGTGAATCTAATTATAAATGTTTTGCTGGGAAAAAGGCAATCAGTCAGTTCAGACAGTTCAAACGTGGTTAAAGGCTGACCATACTTGATGTGGGGTCATCATTTTGGTACAACTGAGCTCTGTCTGAGGCAATTCTCACCCTGCGTGGGCTCACCCTGATCTGGCACAAGTTTCTCTTCTTTCTGAGCAATTGGTTGCAGGATTTCTGTGCGTGTCCCACTAGGAAGATTTACCAGTAGAATCGAGAATATCAGCCATTCAGTAGCCAAAAGACAGTCAAGACAGCTGGAGGCAGCAAGGTGGTTCCAGAGATACATGTATGCCCAGCCAATATCCAAGGTCCCCAGCCCAGTTACAGATACCTGGTCTCACTTTTCATAGTGAAAATATCAAAGTTTATATTTTTCATGAGCTTCACGTCTTGCTTATTTTCGTGTACCCTAGGCATCTTATCGTGCAATCAATGTGATTTATTATTTTTTTCACTTCCACAATATTTTTGATATCTAGAGAGTGAAATACTATGTTATCTAAGAAGTGAAATATTTTCCTTTCTCAAGATGTGCCTCAAGTTTGAGTATGGTTGGAATAAACATCAATCAACATATACCAAGTGAATATCAAGTATTGAATATCAAGGTCACCAGCAGCAGCTTTAGTCCCTGGCAGTTGTTTCGTTCTGTTGTCCTCAGATTTACATGACCACATATCATGAATCAAATTCAAACTTTGTGGAGGATCCTCATATGAACTCTCCATCAGATTATTTTTCCTGTGGTAATTCTCCGCAATATCTGACTGGACGTTTGATGTTCCTCGATCATTTATTTAGCAAATTATGCACAATTTATTGATAAGAATTCTAAAAAATCCACCATTTTCATATGCCACATTTTCTGTAGCTCTGTATGACGATGACTGCTTTAGCTACTATCTCATAACAGACCCAATTTTCTCGACACACTAACTTTTCATTCATGATACTTTGGCCATTCCATCATATTACTAATTTGACCATTATATCCCACAAGTAACATTTATTGTGGGTTTTCCTCCATCGCTATGGAGTCATTTACGAACCTTTGGCACCAAACACACCACGACTACAGAGACCATAAGCATTTAATGGAAATCACGGCATTAGGGAGAACATACATAATGTATGACGAGGTGAAACCAATCACAAGAAACCCAGTCTCAGTATCCGCTCTGAACATCTCTGGTGACAGATTTGATGGGAGGAATCAGGTCAGCCAATGATTTGGCCACCAGAACACAGGCATTTCAAGTATGACATGGCAGTGACTGCTGCTTCCATTGACCATATTGACGTAAAACATCATTAAGAAATTTTTGTATCAACATGATTGGAATGCATGATTCCTATTCACAAATGACTCAAGTATACTTCTGTAGGCCCCTGCATCTAAAGCTACAATCATACAATTCAAAATGCATGTACCGTATGGATCTGCCATGATAGCACTTTCCTTTCAGCATTATGGCGACATGGAGAATTTAATATGAGATAGATAATATCAACGATCGCGACTAGATAGCTTCGTGACATTTGTCCCGTTACATTTCAAACATCTATGTAATATGCAGAGACAGTGGGCAAAGATCAGTTGGTATCAAACAGGCCGACTGCGGTGAGAACACTCACGTCACACGGCTGCTGGTATCTTTTACTTCAGTCTCTCAGCTCACCACATCCTAGCTCTCGGCATTATCAGTCGGTATCATCTATCACACTTGGCCTTAATACTGCAGCAAAAGCTTCATACCACCGACACATTCCATAGACATCCATCAAATGATGTCAAATGATTTCAGGTTGAACCAAACAGTGGTGATTCATTTGACTTCAGTACGTCGTCATTAGAGGATGCTTACTGGACAATGTGGGACAAGTCAATCCTGTGAAGCTCCTGGAACACTTATATTAATCACATGTGAAGATGTGGTCGTTGCTATCTGCTCAAACTCTTTGAGTCCGTCATTTTATTTCCCTCCATTTATAGCCCTGCAGACCTTGCGAGATTACTCAATACATTAAATGTGGCTGTGCAGGTTACTGATTACTGCACAGTCAATCCACTTAAACATCTGTGTTTGCCCATATTGGTGTGATGAGAGTTTATTAATATTTACAGACTGTGGGTTCACCAAGTTCTGAGGGACTCTCCACATTTTAGCTAATGTTGGGACAATTTTATTAACACACTTTCAACTGATGTATGTGGTTCATACACTTCCACATATTATCTATGAACATGATACACTTTAACAATGACATAATCACAAGAGTTGCAACAATCGCTACACACATCAACACATCAATATCTTTATAATACACATGGATTAATGCAGGCACATATTCACATGTACTGCTGTCATAGCAACATCTTCGTAGTAAGCAGCATTAGAACACATCCTGGGACGTGACCGCCAACAAACCTAGCCGCATGATCATCGTCAATATTCAAAGGCAATGCAACTACTGCACATGTCTAGTTACATGTCTGAGTCTGGACTAATAAAAATTGTCTCCGCCGCGGTGGTGTTCAATCTTTCATCTCATTATTATCACTAGTACATCAGCGCCCTCAACAATGCATGACACACAGTACAGAGCCAAACATAACCAATGCCCAGAGAATGGAATATATCAACACTGATAAAGTGCCATCGTTGTCAAAAGCAGGACACAAAGAAATCCAAGAACCCGTGTGAATAATGTTCGTGACATGACATGATAGATGGACAGTCGTATTTTTGATAAAATCTCATTCTCAGATGTCATTTTCCAAGATATACGTTACATGTGATGGACTCAAAACGACAGCTTGAGATTATGTTTCCTGTGCATTATCTAACCATCTTGATACTTCATTGCTGGATAAAGGACCTTGAAATTCGAAGACTTGATTATTCTAGAGAAAACGCAGCAATACATGTAAGTGCGACTGGGTCTCTTTATCATGACCATTGAACATCCTCAACATGGAAATGTACAACAGAACACTTCTGGTAACACAGCTAATGCACGCAAAATATTTTAATTTAGATAGTATATGCAGTAGTTTCAATATTTCCACGAAATGTTTTTGATTTTCTTCTTTGTCATGTGTAAATTGATTGTTCATTGATTGATCATGTTCCCAGCAATATGACTACACGTACAAAACACTAATCAAAACCATTGTCAATCACATTGGCAGCTGATTGACATCAAATCAATTCATCAGTCCTGTCAAAACTATTGTGTAACTCAAAACGATGAGCATATAAAAACTTGTCCAAACATGATGCACATTTGTGTTTTACGATTTGACTGCAATTTGTTTCCGTTTATATTTCATGTCACACGATACATGGCTTCATTATATTGCCTGCAATCACCGCAGAGTGAGCTCGTTTCCTCCCCAATGTACATGGTTGTGCCCACGAGTTACAAATCTCGAATATGAACCAAACGTGCCAGACGATACTGACTATAGTATAAGGGAAAGATGACACCAGTTGTTGTCCTGGGAAATATGAGTCAATGGGAAATACCCACCAACCTAGTGATCGACTCTTCCAATCATAAAAACACCAACAAGAAATCACGAGCATAAACTGCCGCTGTTGATCCCTTCCTGTGGCATCGTAGTCCAATAAAAAGGATTTGTTTTTCATCAAGTTTCTTTTGGTTGCCGGGAGCAGTTCATTGTGGCCACTTCTCTGTAACACTATCCACTGCAGTTGGTGCCTCTGTGACTGGAGTGTCGGCTTACAGACTCAATAACTTCATGAGCAACGTTTGCCCATATCAGCCTCCTCCGCCACCATACCATTATTGATGTGGCAAACACTGACACAACGACCACAAACCCGACGGAAGCCAATTCAAGGATTACGTCATTAACATTGGTGTATCTTAAATAGGCCCTCAGTGCTTCTGATGTGTCTCGAGTAATTGAGTGACAACATTCTGGCTCAGGCTCACTACATGCTGCTCTTAATTAGGCTTCCCAATCAATTAAATTCATCAGGTTCTCTTTCAAGAGGGTTGGATCTTGCCCTCTACATCACCACGATCACAACGTCCCAGATCAGACAACCTTGATCAGGGTCCAGCCACCCGACTTTTGTGGCGTATTCTAAATTCGTAACCTTATGTAAACTTGATGAATTTGAGGCATCCATGCACATCCAATATTTTTGTATGTAAATAATAGTGTAAATAATAGTGTAGCCATAAATTTCGCATTGTGAAAAAGCCCTCTCAAAATCAAAAATTGAATTACTTTTTTTTAACTTTGCAATAACCAAAACAAACTGAAACGTGAGGTCATATCTAGTCAAAGACTATATTACGTTCATATGAAAATAAGTTCACCATCACAAAAGACGGGTTATATCTTCACGTTAGGCCATGTCATTTTCACTATAGCATATTTATTTACAAAGCAACTCATGCCAAAAATGTAAAAGAAAATAGTTAGATCATTTGCTACGCTATTAAGTTCTTTATTGATACTTAAAGAGGGGAAAACAGCAAGCTGGAAATCATACACGATCCTTCTAGATGTTCACTGTTTTGCTGGATAAAAAAAACATTGATTTGGGGGTGGGGGGGGGGGGGACTACCCAACATTTAACCGACATAATTGCTATTTTTACCTGCCTACTGACGGGAAACAAGGGAAAAACAACAATGCCCTATACCTGGTACAACATATAGAATGCATTACTACATTCTATAAACATTTAGTATATGGATTAGGAGTGATAGTGTTATAGCTGTATATTGTGCTTCCTATACAGCTAACACTGTTGGAACAAGCCGAAATGTGCTAAACGTCATTAGTATCAATGCCTAGAACATTTTCCAAAACCTAAACTGGCTAATTATGATGAATGGTTTAAACGCGTGTTTTCCTAATAGGCCGTCCTGGAGTTTAAGCAAGGAAATTCCCATGACTGCTCAGTAGAAGCCATAGCAAGAACTGTCTCTATTCCCTGCTGACCTTATTCCTCTTGAACATGTTTAAAGGATTGTATATACATCTAAATCAACAAAGGGAGAACGAATGTGGTGAACCCAATTTCAGAGTGACAAGCATCCAATTTGTAGGATTGCAACAATGCAACTAATCTCTCTTTTTCCGCTCTGGTCAATTTTCTGCCTGGCTGGAGGGTGTTCGGTCTGGGGCTGTTTGATCTGGCTGTGGTCTGTCGTCGAGGACGGCATATGAAGACAGCATCCTGAGGTTCTGCTCCCAGCATAGTCGGCAGTAATCCTGTCTGGGAGTCAGCCTCAACATGATTACAAACATTCACGCTGACTTTTCAGAAGTCTCACTCAATCATGCACATAACTATAACACGTACATCACCAATTTATATATACCATTCATGGATTTCATCGTTTGATTGCACTATCGCTAGTATCCCATGTAATAACCATGTGGTATCTCTGGATAACACAATCATTCTCTCATTTAATGCCTGGTTTGATCTTCGATAATTGACCAATCAGGATTTCTTTGCCCGTAGATTACCTGCTTACATGCTCCGTCTCACCCTCATCAACCATGGTCAAGATATCCACAAAGAGTAGTATATTAAACTCTCTGATATCCGTGATTATGGCTAATGCATAAAGCATGACACGGTCAACTGACTAACCCATATTTCCACTACATCATTCTGGAGCCAGACAACTGAGACATGACGAATAAACCATGTGAATCGGTCACAAAATTATAATGTCAACTATGGGACTACATGTTCATGGCATGATACCATGACAGCTATCTATGACCCAAAGGGTGCATCCCAAGGTGATATAATGTCATGGCTTTTATATCCCCATCGGAACATTTATTGTGGGTTTTCCTCCATCGCTATAAAGTGAATGATCAACCTGTGACACCAAACACACCACGATAAAAGAGACCGAAAGCCTTAAATAGAAAACAACGGCATTAAAGAGGACATACATAATGTATGACGAGGTGAAAGCCAACCACAAGTAATCCAATCACAATATCCGCTCTAGATACATGTATCTCTGGTAACAGACTTGATGCAGAAAATCAGGAACACCAAGGACTTAGTCACCAGTCCACTTGTCCACAAGTATGGTGTGGCACCAATCGCTGCTTCTATCAGCTATATTGATGTATAATGTCAGTGAGCAATATTTGGAATCAACATGACCGGAATGCTTGATTTATAACCATAAATGACACAAGTATATTTTCATTACATCGAAATCTACAATCACTGTATGCACCGGCCATGAAAGTTTTTTTCCTTTTAGTTGATGACGACATGGAGAGTTTGATATGATATAGATAGAATCAACAATCGTGACTGGATAGTATTGCGACATTTGTCCCGTTACATTACAAACATCTATGTAATATGCAGAGACAGCGGGCAAGGATGAGTTGGTCACATATCAGACAAGCCGACTACGGCAAGAGAACGTCACGCAAAGTCGGCTAACCAAACCCTAGCTCATCTCGAGAGGATCAATCAGTATCATCTATCACACTTGGCCTGAATACTACACCGAATATTCATACCACTGACATATTTCATACACATCGATCAACAGATTTCAAGTGATTTCAGGTTGAACCAAAAATTGGTGATTCATTTTTTTAATTCACTACGCTGTCATTAGGGGATGCTTACTGGACAACTTGTGAAGCTCCCGGAACATTTATTACAATCGCAGAACATTTATTACAAACTGCTCAAACTCTCTGAGTCCTTCATTCATTTCCCTCCATTTATAGCCCTGCAGATCTAGTTAGATTGCCCAATACATTAAAGGTGACTTTGCTCATTACGAGCCAGACAGAACTCAAAACGAACCACATAGTGCATCTCGTGTAACTGACCACAATTATCTAATTCCTATGCAAGCTTTTATCCATACTGCACATCAAATGAATGCATGCACATGATGAAAGAATATGTTTGTGTTGGTGAATAACAACAAGCAACGAATTCACAGCAAGCAACGAATTTAGCCTGAAAGCACAGCCTGGAACGTGACCAAACCTAGCCGCATGATTATTGTCAGAACAATTCCTGCATATGCCTAGTTCCTGAGTCTGAGCTAATTAAAAATGTCTTGGCAGTGCTGGTATTGAATCTTTCATCTCATTATGTTATTAACACCAGTGCATCAGCGTTCTCAACAATGCATGCCACACAGTACAGAGCCAAAAAAATAACCAATGCCCAGAGAATAGAAACCGACAAAGTTTCATCGTTGTCACAAGCAGGTACAGACACAAAGAAACCCAAGAACCCACATGAATAATGTTCGCAACCTGACATGAAAAATGGACAGTTATATTGTCTATGAAAATCATTCTCAGATGTGATTTTCCAAAACATACTAGTAAGTTACATATGATGAGCTCAAAACGACAGCTCGAGATTATATTTCTTTTATACACATCTTCATACTTCATTGCTAGATAAAGGACCATAAAATTATCTGACATGATAATTCTGTGTATAGTACAGAATAAGCGCAAATGGGCTTCTTCATCATGATTATTGAAGATGATAAATATGGAAATTATATGTACACCAGTACACTTATGGTGTACCTAACATTTTTGACTACATGTACATCGTGTTGAAAACACTCATAAAACCGTAACCTAAAACCATGAGTATTTATATGTACATTGTCCAGATTTTACATACTGCAGATTTGTGTTTCACGATGTTGTTGACTGCAGTTTCATAATTCATGTCACAAGATACATGGCTTAATTCTATTGACTACACATCACTGAAATGTAAGTTCGTTTGATTCCCCATGTGGTTGTGCCCATGAGTTACAAATCTTAAATATGAACCAAAACGTGCCAGACGATACTAAATATAGTATAAGGGAAAGATGACACCAGCTGCTATCCTGGGAAATGTGAGTGAATTGTATAGACCCAGCACCCTAGAGATCGACTTTTCAAGTTATAAAAACAGCAACAAAAAATCACGAACATAGACTGACGTTGTTGATCCCTTCCTGTAGCATCCTAATCCTCAAAAGGATTTTTTTCATCAAGTTGCTTTTGGTTGCCGGGAGCAGTTCATTATAGCCACTTCTCTATAACACTATCCGCAGCAGTTGGTGCCTCTCTGACCAGAGTGAAGCGAATATCAATTTGCATGCAAATAATAGTAAGCCATGACAAAAGTAAACCTTGCATGATGCAAAAGTACTCTCAAGATCAAAATTTTTTTCATGTTTTACTTTTCAATAACCAAAACAAAATAAAATGTGAAGACCACATCTAGTCAAATAACGTTTTACAAGTGCACAATCACAACACAGCTGGTTATATCTTCACGTGAGACATGCTGTGTTCTATTTTGTTTATTATCAACTTTTTTTCGCAAAGTACCAACCAACCAGAAAAAACAGAGACCTTTAATCAAAAACACACACACATAGACGTTTATTATCACAATACCTTATTTATTCACGAAATAAATGATGCCATAAATTAAGTTCTTTAAGCTATTCAGGTATTCATTGATACATAACACAGTAGAGGGGAAAACAGAAAATTCATGGAATTCACCCATGGTCCTTCCCGATGTTGACTGTTTTGCTGGATAAAAAAACCCTTGTTTTGGGGGAGAAAGAAGACCAAGAATTCTGTAACATTTTCTCCACATAATTGCTATTTTCACCCGCCTGCTAACAGGAAACAAGGTAAAGCAACATGGCATTATACAAAATATGATACAAAATACAAAACACATTACTACATCGTATATACATGTAGTATATTGGATTAATAATGATTGTGTTAATGGCTGTATATTGAGTTTCCTATGGAGCTAACACCTAGAACATATCCAGAACTAGGTAATCATGATCAATGGGCTAAATGGCTCTTCCTAATATGCCTTCTAATAGGACATTTAGCAGAGAAATTCCCATGATGATCAACAGAACTGCTCAGTTGAGGTCATAACGAGGACTGTGTCTATTCCCTGTCCACCCTGTTCCTCTTCCACAAGTTGGAAGGAGTATATATCCTAATGGACAAAGGGATAGCAAATGTGGTACATCCAATTTCATGGTGACAATCATCCAATTTGTAGGACTTGCAACAATACAACTGATCTATCTTCTTCAGCGCTGTCCATTTTTCTGCCTGGCTGGCGGGTGTTCGGTCTAGGGCTGTTTGATCTGCACATGAAGAGAATGTCCAGAGGCTCTGCTCCCAGCACAGTCGGCAGTAATCCCGTCTGGGAGTCACCCTCAATTTGATTTACATACTCATTGAATTGTCAGAAGTCTGACTCAATCACTCGCACAACTATAACATGCACATCCCAAATTTGTATATTCTAATCCCATTCACGTTTCCCATGACCCACAATATTGTATATTTCATATGTTTGGACTGTATTGTCGCTAGTATCCCATGTAATAACCCTGTGATATTTCTGAATAACCACAAATGCGCCCTTCGTTTTTATCTCAGTTATTGCCCGGATTGATCGTCGACAATCGACCAATCAGAATTTGTTTGCAAGTAGATTACCTGCATACTTGCTCAGTCTCACCCTCCTCAGCCATGTTCGTGATCTCCCTGCGTATGGATAATGCATAAAGCATGACACAATCAACTGACTAACCCATGTTTCCCCAACTGGAGCCAGACCACTGAGACATGACGAATAAACCATGTGAATCGGTCACAAAGAAAATATTTTGATTTGATTTTATTTTATTCGGTGTAAAAAGCATGACATGTAAAAACACGTAAAATACAATGAAATGAACATGAGAACAATGTACACCATGGATAGCACCCTAAAGCCACAAGGCTTATTTCCAGGATGGTCCATAAATGAAGACAATGGACGGCAAGAATGATATGATATATTAAAAAGCTGACGAAAAGGGTGATTCGAGTTCTAGGTGAGGACATTCTGGCTTGTGGATACGGCATTATTTTGTATATAAGACTTGACCTTTCGTTTGAACAAATACTTGACATCAATGTTCTTGATTGAGGATGGAAGATTATTCCAGTACTTAACACCTTGTGTTGACATATTTGAAATATGATGCCAACTAAGGGCTCGTGTTCATGGGTGTTACCATGGAAGCTATGATCTCATGGGTTCATTCCAAGATGAGTGTCTTGCCACGTTTCATATCTCAGACGCTTCATTTCTTCTCGCCCTTCACCATGTTTGAAAAACGGTCCAGTAGCAAACCAAGTTTTTGGTGATGGGCAAATGAAATATAGTACGATTCAGTGACCAGGATGTGTTTATGTTACACGAATAGGTGTATATCAGTATATCTTTTAATGAAGATATGTAGTGAAGAAAATGGCCTATGTAAATCTGACATGAAATATGCCAAACATTTTCAAACAAATTAGGATGCAGATTTTTCACAAACTTTTGTCTTCCACCTTGGCATCACCCTTCTGTAACTGATCAATGTATATGCTCCTTAATATCAGCACAGCTTTGCTTACATGTAAGGATGAGCACAGCATGTAAACATAGTCAATACAATATCCAGCACATGACATGACCTTCGTCCTCAGAGATCAAAAGATATGATATCCATATCTGCCCACCCTAATCATAGTAAGATTCCGATGAGGGATATACAATATCCTGTATTCAAAATCTAATCTCGTCAAATGCAAGGTTATGTTAGAATTTGTCTTCAAAGCGTACCATAAAGATGAAAATATACACCAGAATTAAGCATTAATTTGAAAGTGATGTATATGTATTTTGTTGCAATTAACTGGGTTCCAATTATTAATATTATAATTTTTGCTTCATTGGCAAGCCCAGGAATTGACTTCCCAACGATACCACTTATGAACAGAATATGCTGTGATGATCATCACTGTTCCATGATAATTCATGAAACGTTTTACAAAACCAGGGCCAAACTGATATTCACTATGACATCAACACAAACCTTTCACCCTTGTCTCATGCTGACATCTGGGGAATTCTGAGCCTTGCAAATGACATCCGCTGAAAGCTTTTAAATTGACCCACCTACATCAACTTCTCTCTTCACTTTATTGGTAAATTATTCCTGACTCATACATGTGCATAGATATACCATCGATCGTCAGAGGCATGGTGCATTCTTTCTGTTACAGAGGGACTTGCATCGAAAGCTTGAGTATGTTGTTTTTTTAAAAGTTTGTGGTTTGCAGAAATTTCCTCATAGTTCAATCATCCTTTTGATGTTCAACCTTTGAATGGATAAATCCACACAAACCCAATTTTCATTTGTTTGGTGAATCTGATTATTGCTTGGCAAAAATACAATCAGTCAGACTAAGATGACATTTTCCACCACAATTATGTACCCACAAAGTTGGTCATCCAGGTGATGTTTTTGAAATCATAACTTACAGCATGAAGTGATGATAATACACTGTATATGTACTTTGACAACAACATTGATCCCCATTCATTTCCAAATTATTCGATGTACTCTGAAACAAATGGATGAGTCTTCACATTACATAAGAGAGTATGTCAGTGTCAGGATGACTACAGATGTTCTGTGCCCAACATGGCCGCACATGAGTCACCGTGGCGATTTCATAACCACTCAATTATCCAATAAGATTCCTTGCATTACCACTGATTAGGTGTCATTGTAAACAGTGCAGGAAATAGACATATAACCGACATATCCACTCTCTGCTGTCATCCTAAACTTATCCGAATCCCGCCATTGATGTGACAGTATGCAGTCCACACTATCCACTGTCTAATCTCAGCCCCAGCTCTGGCACAGCACAGACAGGCAGTTCAAACGTGGTTAAGGGCTGACCACCCTTGATGTGGGGTCATCATTTTGGTACAACTGAGCTCTGTCTGAGGAAAATCTCACCCTGAGTGCGCTGCTGTAGTATGTTGCTGATCCAGGACAAGTTTCCTTTCTTTCCGAGCAATCGGTTGCACTATTTTTTTCTAGCACCACTAGAAAGAATCAATTAACAGTAAAATCGAGGATATCAGCCACACGACAGTCAAGACAGCTGGAGGCTGCAAGGTGGCTCCAGAGATACATATATTTGCCCAGCCAATATCTCAGGTCCCCCGCTCCAGCTACTGATACCTGGTCTCATTTTTCATAGTGAAAATATCATAGTTTATAGTTTTCATGAGCTCCATGTCTTGTATTTCTAGCAGCATGTATCCCATATCCTTTCGTGAAACCAATGTGATTTATTACTTTTTCATTTCCACAATATGTTTATACAATCAACCGATGTTATCTAGGAAGGGAAATATTTCCTTTCTCAAGATGTGCTCAAACAGACTTGGGTCATATAAATCAGTGCTTTGTGTTTGTGGGATGAATCAAAATACATGGATAATTGTAGCTCAGGACCAAGAACAGGTCACCGAGTTCTCCCAGGTCCTTGTACTATCAGAAAATCATCACACAGACTTCCAAGTGGATGACGCTTTTGTGCCGCAACGTGAGCAGCCGCTGGGATAAGGGAGTTATCTGTATTTAACATCTGTGGTTTTAAAACATTAGAACATGCTACGTTTGTGACATGTGGAACATGGTTTATGCTCAGCAAATTCAGGCTCATGTCATGTGTAATACGTGCATGTATAGTGCCAGTGAAAAAAATGCTATCATGTACAAACTTATAATCACATTGACAGTGTATCTATTCAAATGGATAGATTAACACCATCCTTGAAGCTACAGATATAGAGTAAAGTCAAATGAAGAGATCTCAAAAACTTTGCATAAAGCATGTGTACTGGCTCGTGCCCCCGCACATGAACAATTTGTTAAGAACAAGTTAGTCAGAAGCAGAGCTGACTATCAAGTGTTCAAAATATACCAAGTGAATATAATAATAATGTGAAGTTTTTATATAGCGCTTTCCCAGGAACCTGCTCAAAGCGCTTCACAATTATTACCCCCGATTTAAGGAACCACTTTCCGACTCCCTGGGGTCCATAGACAATCACCTATTTGTCAGAGACTTTTTGCTGCCATATTGGCGCAAGGTGACTAGGACACACGTAAAATTTCCAACACTGCCAATCGGGTACTCAATTATACGACTGAGTGAACCGAGACACATTGTGGTACACACCTTGCCCAAGGGTGTTAGACAGCCAACACAGCAGCGCCTCGACTCGAACCAACAACATGCTGGTCACGAGACGAGCGACTTAACTGACTGCGCCAACTGCCCAAAGATCGTGACTGAGTCCAAATATCAAGTGTTGAAGGTCACCAGCAACAGCGGCAGTCCCTGGCAGTTGTTTTGTTCTGTTGTCCTGTCTCCTCTGATTATCATGACCACATATCATGAATCAAATTCAAATTTTGTGGATGATCCTCATATAAACTCTCCATCAGATTGTTTTTCCTGTGGTAATTTTCTGCATTCACTGACTGGACCAGTGATGTTCCTCGATCATTTATTCAGCGAATTATGCACAATTTATTGATGAGAATTCCAGCATTTTCATATGCCACATTTTCTGTAGTTCTTCATGACGATAACTGCTTTAGCTACTATCTCATAACAGACCCATTTTCTCAACACACTAAGTTTTCATTCATGATACTTTAGCAATTCCATCATATTACTGATTTGACCATTATATCCCCCAAGTAACATTTATTGTGGATTTTCCTCCATCGCTGTGGAGTCATTAACAACCTTTGGCACCAAACACACCACGACTACAGAGACCATAAGTAATAAATGGAAATCACGGCATTAGGGAGAACATATATAATGTATGACGAGGTGAATCCAATCACAAGAAACCCAGTCTCAGTATCCGCTCTGAACATCTCTGGTGACAGATTTGATGGGAGGAATCAGGTAAGCCAATGATTTGGCCACCAGTACGCAGGCATTTCACGTATGACATGGCAGTGACTGCTGCTTCCATTGACCATATTGACGTACAACATCAGTAAGCAATTTTTTTATTCAACCTGATCGGAACGCATGATTCACATTTACAAATGACCCAGGTATATATATATGTACATCTAAAGCTAGAATCATACAATTCAAAATGCATGTTCTGTATGGACCTGCGCTTTCCTTTCAGCATGATTGCGACATGGATAATTTAATATGAGATAGATAGGATCAAAGATCGTGACTAGATAGCTTCGCGACATTTGTCCCGTTACATTTCAAACATCTATGTAATAATATGCAGAGACAGTGGGCAAAGATCAGTGGGTCTCAGACAACCCGACTACAGTGAGAAATCCTATCGGCATCCTTTACCTCAGTCTCTCGGCTAACCAAACCCTAGCTCATCTCGACTGGATCAATCAGTATCATCTGTCACACTTGGACTGAATACCACACCAAATCGACATATTTCATAGACAGCTATCAAATGATGTCAAGTGATTTCAGGTTGGACCAAAAATTGGTGATTGTTACTTGTTTTTTTTTTACTTCAGTACGTCATCATTAGTGGATGCCTACTGCACAATGTGGGGA
Source organism: Terebella lapidaria (assembly GCA_949152475.1). NCBI lineage: Eukaryota > Metazoa > Annelida > Polychaeta > Terebellida > Terebellidae > Terebella > Terebella lapidaria. The sequence goes on from OX424555.1 coordinate 19,867,556, forward strand.
AAGTTTATCTTGTGAAGCTCCGGGAATATTTATTACAATCACAGTTGAACATGTGGTCGCGGATATCTGCTCAAACTCTCTGAGTCCGTCATTCATTTCCCTCCATTTATAGCCCTGCATTACATTAAATGTGGCTTTGCTCATCACGAGCCAGACATAACTCTAAACGAGCCACATTCTGCCTAATGTAATTTACCACAATTACCTAATTTCTATGCAAGTTTTTTTATCCACAATGTACAGTACATGTATGCATGCGCATGATGAAGGAATATGTTTGTGTTGGTGAATAATGCTCTGATCAAGTTGATTGTGCTTTTATATCAACCCCCAATGAATTACGACAGTAATATATTATATAAGTAGCGGAGTATTATAGATTTTAGAAAACAAACTGTTGGAAGGGTCATCGATAATGAATTGATAAATTGATGTACCTTTCTGTTGAGAATATTTCCCTAATCTGATCATGATAAAATTGTACTGCAATGTGTATATATTTATGACCTTTTCATCTACCAGTTTGTTCAACACTCACAACCCTTGCTTCTACAATGTAATAATTGGGCGTTCAGCAGTAAATGTGACTGGTAATGGCTCAATCAATCCTCTCTAACATCTGTATTTGTCCAGATTGGTGTGATGAGAGTTCATTAATATTTACAGACTGTGGGTTCATCAAGTTCTTGTGGACATTTAGCTGATTCTGGGACTTGATTGTACAAATATTCATCTGATACATGTGATGCATAAACCTTCACACACCATCTATATACATGTTTCTCTTTACCAATGACATAATCACAAGAATTGCAACAACTGCTACACATCAACACATCAATAACTTCACAATACACATGAATTAATGTACGCATGCACAAATTCACACATACTGCTGTCATGGCAACACCTTCACAACAAGCAGTGCATTTAGGCTGAGAACACACCCTGGGACGTGACCGCCAACAAACTTAGCCGCATGATCATCGTCAATATTCACAGGCACCACAATTCCTGCAAATGTCTAGTTCCTGAGTCTGTACTAATTAAAAATGCCCTGTCATTGCCAGTATTCAATCTCTCATTGCATCATGATATTAGCACCAATACACCAGCGCCCATAACAATGCAAGACACACAGTCCAGAGCCAAAAATAACCAATTCCCAGAGAATGGAACATAACAAAACCGATGAAATATTATCGTTGCTAAAAGCCACAGACACAAAGAAACCCAAGAACCTATGTGAATAACGTTCGTAACCTGACATGATAGATGGACAGTCATATTTTCGATAAAATCTCATTCACAGATGTCATTTTCCGAGATATACGTAGCATGTGATAGACTCAAAATGACAGCTTGAGATTATGTTTCCACCTTGATACTTCATTGCTGGATGAAGGACCTTAAAATTCTATAACTTAATTATTCTAGCGAATACGTAATAATACATGTAAGTGCGACTGGGTCTCTTTATCGTGATTATCGAACATTATCAATACGGAAATACACAACGGTATAACGGTATAATCATGTTCAAAGCTAATGCACAAACAAATATTTTAATTTACAAAATATAAATACTAGTACGCAGCAATTTGAATATTTCCACGAACGAAATATTTTTGTTTTGTTTTGTTGCCATTGTCATCAGGTGACGGACATTAAATCAATTGATCAGTATCTCAACACAACTGTGTAACTTCAAAGGATGAGCAAATGCTGCAGATTTTTGTTCTACGATCTGACTGCAGTTAGTTCCCGTTTATAATTCGTGTCACACGATACATGGCTTCATGCTATTGCCTGCACATCACCGGAAAGTAAGCTGGCTTCCTCCCCACTGTGGTTGTGCAAACGAGTTACAAATTTTAAATATGAACCAAAACGTGCCAGACGGTACTAAATATAGTATAAGGTAAATATGACACCAGCTGCTATCCTAAGAAATGTGAGTGAATCGGATAGACCAAGCACCCTAGTGATCGACTCTTCCATAAAAACAGCAACAGGAATCACGAACATAGACTGGCGTTGTTGATTCCTTCCTGTGGCATCCTATTCCTCAAGAGGAAATTTTATCAAGTTACTTTTGGTTGGCGAGAGCAGTTCATTATGGGCACTTCTCTGTAACTCTTTCCGCAGCAGTTGGTGCCTGAGGAATGTCTACCCGTACCAGCTTCCTCCACCACCATGCCATTATTGATGTGATAAACACCAATACTGCCACCACAAACCCGGCGGGAAGCCGATCCTAAGAATCACCGTCATTGACACGAATGTAGCTAAACTAGGCCCTCAGTGCCTCTGATGTGTGTCACATGAGTGAGTGCCAACATTCTGGCTCACGCTTACAACATGCCACCCTTCATTAGGCTCCACCGTCGATTAAGGTAAGCAGGTTCCCCTTTCAATGCAGTTACATCTAGCCCTCTACATCACCACGATCACAATGAGCAAGATCAGATAACTTGATCAGATTCCAGCCACTCGATATTTCGGAAGCGTTCTAAAGATATTATATGTAAGCTTGATGAATGTGAAGCGAATATTATTCTGTATGCAAATATTTGTATAGCCATGACAAAAGTAAACCTTGTGGTGTGCAAAAGTACTCTCAAGATCACAAATTGATTCTTTATATGTTTTACTTTTCAGTAACCAAAGCAAAATGAAATGTGAAGACCACATCCAGTCAAATAATAAATTACGAATTAGGCATGCTGTTCTATTTTGTTTATTATCAACCTTTTTCTGCAAAGTACCAACCAACCAGAAAAAAAAAAGTTTATTTTCACAATACCACATTTATTCAGGAAGACTTATGACAAAAATGTAAAATAAATGGTTTTTGATCATTTGCTAAGCTATTGAGTTCTTTATTGATAAATAACACAGTAGAGGGGAAAACAGAAAATAACTGGAATTCATTCCCGATGTTGACTGTTTTGCTGGATAAAAAAAACATTGTTTTTCGTGGGAAGGAAGACCAAACATTGTAACATTTTCTTCATATAATTGCTATTTTTAATCCGCCCGCTGACGGGAAGCAAGGAAAAGCAACACGGCATTCTCCAGAATATAATACAAAATACAAAACACATTACTACACCGTATGTACGTGTAGTGTATTGGATTAGCAATGATAGTGGTAATAGGTGTATATTGAATTTTTCTATTCCTATGGAGCTAACACCTAGAACATATCCCAAAGTCAGAACTGGCTAATCATGATGAATGGGCTAAATAGCTCACTGGACATTAAGCAGAGAAATTCCCATGATGATCAACATAACTGCACAGTTGGACATAACAAGAACTGTGTCTATTCCCTGTTCACCTTGTTTCTCTTCCACAAGTTTCAAGGAGTATGTATCTAAATAGACAAAGGGATAGCAAATGTGGTACATCCAATTTCAGAGCGACAATCATCCAATTTGTAGGACTTGCAACAATGCAACTAATCTCTCTTCTTCCGTGCTGTCCATTTTTCTGCGTGGCTGGTGTTCGGTCTGGGCTGTTTGAACTGCACATAGAGAGAGTGTCCGGAGGCTCTGCTTCCAGCACAGCAGTAATCCCGCCTGGGAGTCATCTCCAATTTGATTTACATACTCACTGAATTGTCAGAAGTCTAAGTCAATCACTCGCACAACTATAGCATGTACATCACAAATTTGTATACACTAATACCATTCACGTTTACCATGATCCACAATAATGTATGTGTCATCTGTTTGGATTCATTGTCGCCAGTATCCCATGTAATAACCATGTAATATTTCTGAATAACCACAAATGCGCTTTTCGTTTTTATCCCAGTGAATGCCTGGATTGATCTTCGACAATCGACCAATCAGAATTTGTTTGCAAATAGATTACCTGCATACTTGCTCCGCCTCACCCTCCTCAGCCACGTTCGTGATCTCCCTGATCATGGATAATGCATAAACCATGACACAATCATCTGACTAACCCAACATCTTTCTGGAGCCAGACCACTGAGACATGACGAATAAACCATGTGAATCGGTTACACACACAAAATAATGCCAACTAAGGGCTCGAGTTCATGGGTGATACCATGGAAGCTATGATCCCTTGGGTTCATTCCAAGATGAGTGTCTTGCCACGTTTCATATCTCAGACGCTTCATTCCTTCTTGCCCTTCACCACGTTTGAAAAACGGTTCAGTAGCACACCAAGTTTTTGGTGATGGGCAAATGAAATATAGTGCGATTTAGTGACCAGGATGTGTTTCTGTTACACGAATAGGTGTATATGAAAATATTTTTTAATGAAGATATATAGTGAGGAGAATGGCCTATGTAAATCTGACATGAAATATGCCAAACATTTTCACACAAACCAGGATGCAGATTTTTCACAAACTTTAGTTTCCCACCTTGGCATCACCCTTCTGTAACCGATCTATGTACATGCTCCTTAATATCAGCACAGCTTTGCTTACATTAAGGATGAACACAGCATGTAAACATAGTCAATACAATATCCAGCACATGACATGACCTTCGTCCTTAGAGATAAAAAGATATGATATTCTATTTATCTGCCCTAATCATAGGACGATTCCAATGAAGGATATACAATATCCTGTATTCAAAATCTAATCTCGTCAAATGCAAGGTTGTATGTCGTTCTGTTCACAAACTATGCCATGTCTGTTCAATGATACCACTTCGTGTAATGTCCATTTCAACACTTTCGTTCATTGTTTGACACAACATATGAACAGAAAATGTTGTGATGATCATTACTGCTCCATGATAATTCATGAAACGTTTTACAATATCAGTGCCAAACTGATATTTACTGTGACATCAACACAAAACTTTTTTGCCAATAAAACCCATTACTGCTGGTCATAAATAAATTCGACCATTTGCACTAGGGTATTTATAATGCGATTGTGAATGGCATGGTCAAACACAGGAGGTTTTACTGATAGAGCCACATCAAAGAGTGCCTATCTCTGACCCGTGTCTCATCCTGACCTCCGGGGAATTGTGAGCCTTGCAAATGGCATCCGCTGAAAGCTTTTAAATTGACCCAGCTACATCAACTACTCTCCTCACTTTATTGTTAAATTATTCCTGGCTCATACATGTGCCTAGATATACCATCGATCGTCAGAGGCAGAATGTATTAATTTTGTTACAGAAAGGTTTGCATAGAAAGCTTGAGTATGTTGGCTTTTTATGATAAGTTTGTGATTTGAAGAAATTTCCTTATAATTCAATCATCCTTTTGATCCTCAACCTTTGCATGGATAGTTCCACACAAACCCAACTTTCATTCACATGGTGAATCTGATTATCAATGTTTTGCTTGGAAAAAATGCAATCAGTCAATTCAGACAGTTCAAACGTGATTATGGGCTGACCGCACTTGATGTGGGGTCATCATACAACTGAGCTCTATCTGAGGCAAATCTCACCCTGCGTTGGCTCACCCTGATCCAGGACAAGATTCTCTTCTTTCTGAGCAATTGATTGCAGGATTTCTGTGCGTGCCCCGCTAGGAAGAATTGACGGTAAAATCCAGGATATCAGCCACTCAGCAGCCACACGACAGTCAAGACAGCTGGAGGCAGCAAGGTGGCTCCAGAGATACATGTATGCCGGGCCAATATCTCAGGTCCCCAGCCCAGTTACAGATACCTGGTCTCACTTTTCATAGTGAAATATCAAAGTTTATATTTTTCATGAGCTTCTCGCTATTTTTCATGTACCCTAGGCATCGTATCGCATCGTGCAATCAATGTGATTTATTATTTTTTTTCACTTCCACAATATCACTTCCACTAGAAAGTGAAATACTATGTTATCTAAGAAGTTAAATATTTTCCTTTCTCAAGATGTGCCTATGAACAAGGAAGTATGAGTATGATTGGAATAAACATCAATCAACATATACCAAGTGAATATCAAGGTCAACAGCTGCAGTCCCTGGCAGTTGTTTTGTTCTGTTGTCATGTCTCCTCTGATTATCATGACCACATATCATGAATCAAATTTTGTGGAGGATCCTCATATGAAGTCTCCATCAAATTATTTTTCCTGTGGTAATTCTCCGCAATATCTGACTGGACTTTTGATGTTCCTCGATCATTTATTTAGCAAATTATTGCACAATTTATTGATGAGAATTCTCAAAATACCAGCATTTTCATATGCCACATTTTCTGTAGCTCTTTATGACGATAACTGCTTTAGCTACTATCTCATAACAGACACAATTTTCTCAACACACAGTTTTCATTCATGATACTTTAGCCATTCCATCATATTACTGATTTGACCATTATATCCCACAAGTAACATTTATTGTGGATTTTCCTCCATCGCTGTGGAGTCATTTACGAACCTTTGGCACCAAACACACCACGACTACAGAGACCATAAGTAATAAATGGAAATCACGGCATTAGGGAGAACATACATAATGTATGACGAGGTGAACCAGTCACCAGAAATCCACTCACAAAATCCGCTCTAGATATCTCTGGTAATGCTGATAACTAAGATATTCAATGCCTTGCTCACGAGTACACACGCATTTTAACTATGACCTGGCAGTAATTGCTGCTTCCAACGACCATATTGACTTATAAATGTGAATAAGCAATATTCGGAATCAACATTTCGAGAATGTCTAATTCATAACCACAGATGACTGAAGTACATTTTTGTGTGTCTAAAGCTTCAAGCATACAATTTAAACTATACGCATACTGTATGTACCTGCCATGGAAGCTTTTTCCTTTCAGTTTGATGACGACATGGAAAATTAAATATGGGATAGACAAGATCAGAGATCGCGGTTAGATTGCGTCGTGTCTTGGTGACATTTGTCTCGTTCCAGTCCATACATCTGTGTAATATGCAGAGACAGCGGCCAAGGATCAGTTGGTCTCAGACCCGCCGACTACAGTGAGAACTCTCACGTCACACGGCTACCCGCACCTTTTACACCACAATCGGCTCACCAAATCCTGGCTCATCTCGGCAAGATCACTCAGTATCATTTATCACACTTGGCCTGAATACCAAATCTTCTTACAACTGCGATCTTTCATAAATATCCATTAATGCTTTCAGGTTGGTCTCATGTTAACATTTAGAACGAAAAATTAGAAACTTGCTGATTAATGTTTTTTTTTCATTTCAATACGTCATCACAAGGGGATGTCTATTCAACAATGTTGTGAAAGTTAATCTTGTGAAGCTCCAGGAACATTTATTACAATCAAGTTGTAGTCTCGGTTATCTGTTTAAACCATCTGAGTCGGTCATTTAATATCTTTAATCTCAGGCCCTTCAGATACAGTAAGATTCCCCGATACATGGAATATGTCATTCCTCATCATGCTCAAAACTTACCATATGTGACTTTTATCTCTATTGCTACATGTGCATGCACACGATAGAATAAAAATTGTGGATTGAGTGACGATGCACTGATAAAATTGAATATCAACCCATTGAATTGTCATAGAGTTCTGCAAAAATATTGCAATATATACAAATGTATATTAGATTTACATAGTGGAAGTGCTAGATGCTTTTAAGTCGTCAATAATGAGTTGATATGGATTTCTGTCACCATTTCTGTTCAGATTACTCTCCATTTTACATATGATTATATTAGAATAGGGCTGTGATCAAAATGACATGAATGTGTATTCGTGACCTTTCTGTATACCAGTTTCATCAACACTCACTACTTCTGCAATGTGGTAATTGGGCAATCGACAGTAAGTGCGAATGGTAACTGCTCTGTCAATCCACTTTAACATGTGTGTTTGCCCAGATTGCTGTAATGAGAGTAGCAGACTGTGGGTTTATCAAGGTCTTGTGGACTTCCCAAACATTATACATGCTAGACTAATACCAATGACATTATTACAAGAATTGCAATAAACCCTAAACAGATCAACAAATGACTAATGAATATTCATGAAGTGTGCCATGATGTGTACCATGTTTAGATGAATTGCTTTTGTAATTTTGCTATGATTTACTATCCTGTGATAGTAAATCCAATTTACGGTGCAGTGGCTGTAGTCAACAAAATGAATACTTGCATGGTTACCAAGTGAATGTCATTAGTATTGACAATAATATAATAATTTTTTTCTCAATTCTCGATTCAGTCAAGAATAGTTTCTCCTGAATCAATGTTAATTAAGTGCGTCTGATCTGACAGTGAGACTTGTTTCTGTTGTCCAGAGAACAGATGACAATGTATTCTCTTGTTTCTGGTCAGTTTAAATCCCTACACCATCCTGCCAATATTGATTTCAACCAACAAGTAAAAGCCACAAAAACCCTGTTGTATCTGCTCATGGATTATTTACCCGTTACACTGATCAACTGTGACGTTCTCGTTTCCAGAGTGGAAACTGAAAAGTCTATTTGTAATGGAATGGAAAGCAATGAAATAGAAGCAGAACGATATGTCAAGCTATTTTTCACCTGCCTACATGTAGGTACATGAAATAGACATTGCAAGATAGAGCATGCAGTTGATAACGATATTCAAAGCAATGTGCTTAGTCAAAAGGTTTTAAGCAATTTTATGATGACCAGAAAGTTGCTTGAGAATATGCTGTGATCAGGTTCGTGTTTCAGAAATGACTCTCTGGCATTCTCTGTAAATGTCGGATATTATCAGGATGACCACAATCATTCTGGGCCACCATTTGAAGACTCACAACATGGCCATACATGTACACAAGTCACCGTGACAATGTCATAATCATCAAGTATCTAATCAGATTCTCCTACCGCTGGCATAGTGTCAGTGTGAATTGTCCAGGAAATACGTCCATAACTGACACTTCGTCTGTCTGTTGTAAATCCAAATTGATGTCATTTATGTCATTGATGTGACATGACACATTCCACACACAATGACAACTATTCAGTCACGGGTCCAGGACTGATACAGCTCTGATACACGACAGCTCCATCGTGGCTAGAGGCGGTCACTGAGCTTTACTTGGGGAGAGTCTCACTCTGTGTCGGGCGCTGCAGCTTGTTGCTAATCGGGGACAAATTTCCCTTCCCTTTCGAGCAAGTGAGTCAGGACAGCTGGAAACAGAAACAGGGCATCAGATACAGGTATCAGATATATGCCGATGTCCCCAGCATGAGCTTCAAATACATTTAGGCTACCTGTACTCACCTGTCAGCAGCCGTCTGCATTCTACTATCCAGAACGATCCAACAGATCGAAAAGTTTCATGTAGGTGAGTATATGTATGTCAACAAATCAATAAAACCTCTCAATATATTAAGGCTCAACTTCCGAGTAATAATATTTGATCTTCGTGAGGCACAATAAATTTTTTAAGGTATATTTGTTTTGAACACACTCCAGGCTTATCTTTTGAGCACACTGCAAGCTTCTCTTAACAACTCTTGTTGGTCATGAATGCAGAAGGGGATCAGATATTCTGGCGAAATACTGCACGATTCAGCAACCACAAGTTTTCCGACCCGTCAAGAGATTAAGTTGGTTGCCACATGCAGACGGCCACAAGAGCAACGAAACTTATGCACGTCATGAAGGTACATAAATCTTTTGACACAAAATTTTCAAATCTGAACAGTTTTCGAGAAATGGTCATCGAAGTTAAAAAATTAACATTTTTTGACAAAAAAGACCGATTTGACCTTTCGAAGTCATTGAAGGTCAAATTCAAGGTCACCATTGAAACCGTAATATATGATTTCCCATTTTGAATGTGATAATACATAAATTCTATCTTGGAGTGCTCTAGGAGTTTACACCATACAGCGCCCATTATGAACCAACAATTACTCCAAGGGCTAAGATAGGTTGCCGAACAATTTTGGTTCTAAGCATTGCAGGTGACATAATTATGACCTTGGGATTTATCAATCAGGATCATCTGTGTGTCATAATTGGGTATGCTGCATATGACTATATTATGTTCATAATGCAAACATATAAGCGCTATCAACAACTATTTGTCTGTAGATGCCAATTTACACAATTCGTGTGAAGTGAGACTTCTAAGGTCAAGTTCAAGGTCACCAAAAGATGTGCTATATATTCTTGTAAACATTTAACACAATCCTAACCTCTAGGTGCAAGCGTTTAAGCATCAGAAGCCAATATATACATTCCATGTCAGACTTTCAGGACTCAAGGCCATCCGAGGTCAAGCTCAAGGTCATCACTGGTTGTTCCATATACAACTTCCTATATGCTCATCATGCAAACATAGCTTTATTTAAAAACATTTCGTCTGTAGCGGCAAACTTGGGCATATTTTTACCTAAACATAGCACCAAGGGTGCTGTAGCTCACCGGCAGATCATGGAAATTGTACGGAGTTTTGATTTTCCAAAATATAAATTATTACACCGATCTTCAACTCTATTGTCAGAATATGTTCGTGAATATTGCCGAACACACATTTTCTGTATGGACTATAATACGAAATCAAGTTACATCTTGAAAGTTTTTTTTCGATAATGACATATTTTCACAGACCGTCGATTCAAAGGCAACAAAACTTATACACATCACAAAGGTACATAGGAAGAATCTTATGCATTTTGAGGAAAATTGTATGAATAGATATAACAAAAATCTCACAACTGATCAGACAGTTTTTGAGAAAATGGTCACCAGAGTCCAAAATTGGCCATTGTTTGGAGTATAAGCTCAAGAAATAGTATAAGCTCAAGAAATGTCTTGGTAAATTTTTTTTAAAAATTGAACTAATACTTAAGCTCTATCTGCAAGCTTCCTGAGCAGCCCCATTATGTTTATGCAAGCTGTTTAATAAAATACTTAATGAGCGAATTATGAGATTTCTGAATCAGAACAATATTTTATGTGACGAGCAAATAGGATTTCGTCCAAAATCTAGTACTGTCGATCACATATTCGTTTTGAAGTCCCTGATAGACTTTTATAAGACAAAAAGGCAGCCCATTTATGGCTGTTTTATTGATTTAAAGAAGGCGTTTGACTCTGTGTGGAGAACTGGCCTGTTATACAAATTGTTTAAAGCAGGGATCAGTTCCAAAATTGTGTCGGTGGTCAACAACTTGTACTGCAAATCACAAAACAGAGTAGTTTCAAATGGAATTATGTCAAGACATTTCGATACATTTGTAGGTATGAGACAAGGATGCAATTTGAGTCCAACATTATTCAACCTATTTTGGAATGATCTCCCAAAATACCTGTCTATAAAAGGTGGGGCACCAGTTTTGCTAGGATCGATACCTCTGCGGATATTAATGTACGCTGACGATATATTACTGTTGGGTAAGTCAAAATCGGACATGCAAAAGAATCTGGACGCATGTCACAGATACTTCACTAAATGGAAATTAAATGTGAATATTAAGAAGACGAAATTAATGGTTTTCAACTGTAGGGCAAACACAAACACGTGCGAGTTATACTACGGTTCGGACCGGTTATCTGTGGTTAAAGACTATAAATACCTGGGTATTATGGTGGATAGTTCTATGTCTTTCAAGTTAGCAGTGAACGACCTGACTAATAAGGCCAAAAATGCATATGCGGCATTATATTCGTCACTCAATATATACGAGGGTGCAAACCCCAAAACAATACTCAAAATTTTCGATACAACCATATTGCCAATTATTAACTATTGCAGTGAGTTGTGGGCAGTATACATTTATAAAGGAACGCTTGACAAAATTCTGAAGAATTTCATGAGTAATATGGAAAAATTTCACTCAAGAGTATGCCGAAATATTCTTGGTTTGAGACGAAATACCAGCCATATCGCCTGTAGGGCGGACCTGGGCAGATATCCGTTAGCAATTGCTTGTATGGTCCGTACATATCGATATTACCTCAAGTTACGAGGAGTTGCCCAGAATAGGCTGCTGGGACAAGCTTATCTCTTAAGCAGAATCGCGTCTTATTCTGGCATAACATCGATAGTGAGTTTTATTGAGAATACTTGCAAACTTGTAATCCCACAGTCAACAGTGCAATCGTATGACTGCCTTAGTAAAGCACAAATTGTACGGATGTCTAATATATTGAGAGAAAACCTGTTCAAAAAGTATAGCATAATCCAAAACGAACTCTTAAATAGCAACAAAAAATTAGAATTACTGGCCATGGTTAAAAAAAATGTAGTAATGGAACATTATACATACCAGATCAGTAACATAGAGCATCGAAAAGCTTTGGCAAAGTTGCGGTTTTCAGCACATAATTTTGATATAGAACGTGGAAGTGTGGCATACAACGAGATAAACGATTTTGTACATCGTGCTGTTCATCCTCAATAGGTGATGAATTCCACGCACTTATGAAATGCCCGAATATTTATTTGCACGACCTTCGTGAATCATGCAATACTGAGCTAATACACAAAATTAACCAATTTAGTAGGCTACCTCCGTTTAGTAAATTTATATATATCATATCATGTGCAGATATCGATTGCTGTAGAATTGTTGCACCCTACATAATGAAGTGTTTGAACTATTTCAACTAGATCTTTAGTTGTGACTGATCTGCCCACACTTCCTTCCACTGTGTAATTATTATTCGTGTTATTTATGTATGTATGTATCAATTTGTTTACCAGGGTATGAGAAGGCTTTTACGTATGTGGTTATGTATAGTGTATCTACATGTTTTGTTTGTTTGTTTGTTTGTTTTTTTTTGTTTTTTTTTGGGGGGGGGGGGGGTTGTACTTTATTATACTATAGCAATATTTTTTTTTTTGGGGGGGGGGGTTGTACTTTATTATACTATAGCAATATTTATACTATATCAATACGGTTTAATAAAGTATTATTATTATTATTATTATGAACTAAAAGCAGTGGTCAAAATTTTCTGAGTCCAAAATTTTTTCCAAAGGGTGTTTTTTTGTTTTGCCTAGAAATTGCCCAAAATGGATAGTAATGCGATTTGGAACAGAAGCAATAATGTTTACGGATTCGTCAAAAAAGCAAAATCGCCACCATGTGAGATCCGGCAATTCAAGGGCAACAAAACTCATACACATCATAAAGTGCAGGAGGGGAATCTTTTGCAATGAAAATTTCAAAACTGATCAGACATTTTTTTTTAGAAAACAGCAAAAATTGACATTTTGGAAAAAATGTGAAGATCAAAAACATAAAGAATATTCCCTCTTTAACTATTTTTATACAATTTTGTGCAAAATTTCTGAAATATTCGCCCGTGAACTTTATATTCACCCGTGAACGGACTCTGGAATGACGGACTCGATGCCCTCACAATAGGTTACCAGACACCTAAAAACAGCTGTAGAGCTTTGGTTTGCATTGTGAGCATATAGGAATTCGGAATTAATTTAAAATGACTTTAAATGTTCAACCCCCAGGTTATTTTTACTTCAAAATGTGTGAATCAAACCCTGATAGTCTTGAAAACAACTTAAATAGCTTTTCATGATTCATACCCCAGAGTTGACACATAGCAAAATGCTATATTTTGTTTTGAATTGTCAGAAAATGAAATCAAAACTTGCATGTAACTAGACGCTTCCGGTCGCCTACGACCGCTTGGGTGTATCCCCCGTAGCCCTATCATCTCTGTTGCCCCAAATATATCACTGTCAAGTGTGAAAAACTAGAGCAAGGGCTAAAAAAGATTACCAGAGAAATGTCAAATCTCAAGTCACAACTGTTTTCTTTTCCCCACCAAAATTGCTGCACTGATTTTCCGAGGTTATTGAAGGTCGAATTCAAAATCACCACTGAAATCTCTTTATATGAATTTCCATTCGACATGTTTGATAAAATAACGAAAATACAGATAGATCAATCTTTTCACCTATTTATATTTCAACTCAGAATATTTTACAAACTTGGTTCCAAGTTGAAATTCAAAGTAAAATTTGACCAAAAATGCATTTCAAGATGACAAAATTGGAGTTAGATTGAACTTCTCACCATAAGTTATATTTCGATCCATAATACCAGAAACCCATAAGATGGGTTTCTGATAATACATGTATGTGCCGAACATGGTTTCAAGTTGAAATTCAAAGTAAAAGGTAATCAAAACTGCATTTCAAGATGACAAAATTGGAGCCAGATCAAACTTTTCGTCATGAGTTATATTTTAACTCATAATACCTGCCCAACTTGATTTCAAGTTGAAATTCAAACTAAAAGTTGACCAAAACTGCATTTTAAGATGACGAAATTGGACCCAGATCAAACTTTTCGCCATGAGTTATATTTCAACTCATAATATGTGCCAAACTTGGTTTCAAGTTGAAATTCAAGCTAAAAGTTTACCAAAACTGCATTTCAAGATGAAGAAATTGGAGCCAGATCGAACTTTTCATCATAAGTTATATTTTAACTCATAATATGTGCCAAACTTGGTTTCAAGTTGAAATTCAAACTAAAAATTGACCAAAACTGCATTTTAAGATGACGAAAATGGAGCCAGATCGAACTTTTCACCATAAGTTATATTTCGACTCATAATATGTGCCAAACATGCTTTCAAGTTGAAATTCAAAGTAAAAGTTGACCAAAACTGCATTTCAAGATGACAAAATTGGAGCCAGATCGAATTTTTCACCATAAGTTATATTTTAACTCATAATTTGAGCCAAACATGGTCTCAAGTTGAAATTCAAAGTAAAAGTTGATCAATGTTTTCATAAAAAGCTATTGTGATCAATAATAGACTTAACTAGCAAAAAAATAATGTTGACTTATTTGGTCACAGCCATAAAATCTCTACTGGACAAAGCCTTCACCTTGTTGAGCCCAATAATAAATATTTCTTGTCTTAACTATTTTCATTGTGGTCAATAATAGACTTAACATGTAAAAATAAAGTTAACTTATTCGGTTACACCCAGAAATTTCTACCGGACAAAACCTTAACCTTGTTGAGCTCAATAATAATTGTTTCTCATCTTAACTATTTTTATTGAGGTCAATAATAGACTTAACTAGCAAAAAAAATGTTAACTTATTTGGTTACAGACATAAAATGTCTACTGGACAGAATCTTTACCTTGTTGAGCCCAATAATAAATATTTCTTGTCTTAACTATTTTTATTGTGGTCAATAATAAACTAAACTAGTAAAAATAATGTTAACTTATTCAGTACACCCATGAAATCTGTACTGGACATACTTTCACCTTGTTGAGCTTAATAATAAATATTTCTCATCTTAACTATTTTTATTGTGGTCAATAATAGACTTAACTTTTTTTATTGTGGTCAATAATAGACTTAACTATTTTTATTGTGGTCAATAATAGACTTAACTAGTGAAAATAATGTTAACTTATTCGGTTACACCAATGAAATTTGTACTGGACAAAACATTTACCTTGTTGAGGTTAATAATAAATATTTCTTGTCTTAACTATTTTTATTGTGGTCAATAATAGACTTAACTAATAAAAATAATGTTAACTTATTCAGTTACACCCATGAAATTTGTACTGGACAAAACCTTTACTTTGTTGAGCTTAATAATAAACGTTTCTCGTCTTAACTATTTTTATTGTGGACAATAATAGACTTAACTAATAAAACTAATGTTAACTTATTCAGTAATATTGTCCTGTTTTCACTGAAAACTTCAGTTCTCCATTCTGAACAAGAAACCAGTGTCATTACCTTCCACTGTACAGGCTATTGGAATGATCGTACATGTCAAAATGGATATTTCAAAATTCTGTAATAAGTTAGGCTGTTAACATATTAATATTTATATGATCATTCTAAAAAACGATTAGTTTCGTGTGACAGCCCTTTCCAACAACACTTCCAAATATTATCGAGATTCGTCAAAAATTGCCATCTGTAGAGCGTTCACAAGCCATGTGTCTCAAACAGGCTGTTTTCAATGCAAAATGTGTCCCCAAACGACCAATTCAGTTGCCACGGCAACCAAAATCGATTGGTGTCGGAATCTTACCATAATATATGTGCCTGCGAAAAATAATGGTGATCGGGTGAGAATTGCGGCCTATAGCGCGTTCACAAGCCATGTGTCTCAAACAGGCTGTTTTCAATGCAAAATGTGTCCCCAAACGACCAATTCAGTTGCCACGGCAACCAAAATCGATTGGTGTCGGGATCTTACCATTATATATGTGCCTGCAAAAAATAATGGTGATCGGATGAGAATTGCGGCCTGTAGCGCGTTCACAAGAAAATCTCTGCGGACGCGGACACGGACGCGGGCGCGGACGCGGACGCGGACGCGGACGCGGACGACGAAGCCAAATCCATAGTATCCGCCGAACTTTGTTCGGGGGATACAATTACAGGTCTTTGAAGTAAAGACTCACTAGTCCCCTTAACGAAAAAGGAAATTATGTATGAAAAAAATGTAATAGTTGTTACTGTATGATATTTGTGATGGACATAACTGTAAGACACCTTGCATTTATTCTCTCTTAATTGATACCGTACATGTATTGTCCAGTAATATTACAAATGTATTTGGGCCACGCAATGCAATGGACACAAAAAATTTACAAATTATCACTCAATATAACAAACTGACTGCATCCTGTTTTAAGCTGATCAACTCCATTATCAAACACATGTCCTGCACACTAAGTAAAAGTAACACCCTTTTTATCTTTGTCAGTATCAGATTCAGTGAATACTGTACACTTTACTGTCTTACAATCTTAGTCAAATGAAATTCTTGCCATTAATTCAAATAGGCAGGCATTATCACATCTAAAATAATCATGATTCTGTTATGCAAACTGACTGTACATTATGAGAGAAACACAAGTATACCTTGTTAAAATAAATTTATATTATACATAAGTCTGAATTTGAATACAAATCAAACACGAATTCAAGTCTACATAGTACTTTAACGAGTTGATTATTCTTGGATAATGATAAATATACATATTTGAGTTATCAACATACAATCAGCACATTCAGTTCCTAGGATATTGATGTTTTGTACGGTACATAACATTCACCTATATAACCTTGCAAATGCATCTATATATCTGAATATGGGACATCTGTAACCATAAATAATCACAAACAAAACTGAGCGTTTTGAAAAAAATTTAGAAAATGTAGGCTGGAAAAGAAAGGTTTCACAACATATTGGACATATAATATATAACTTTACAGAATGAAAATCATTGATACTGTTTATTTATAAAATTATACTACTGTAGTTTCAAGAACTTTAATTTACCTTATAATTACATTTTACAATTGGGTGTGGTAAATAACACTTCTTTACAACACATTGCCCTGTCCTTCTTTTCCGTTCATATCTACCAATAACATAACCACTACCGGCAGCAACTTTCAAAATGCCTCATCAAATCATGATCTGTTCTTATTTACAACTGGTGAATTTCTCATTTCAATGTTAGAATGTATTTCCTGTACAACACAAGATATGAAATTCATTCAGATCTTTTCTATACTATGTTAGTACAACAGAGAAGATAGAAGCGCTTGTGTATCTGCAATAATGAGTTTACTCGTGACTAGCAGGTGGGGTGAAGCACACTTGATTCATGATTACTAGACAAGGCAATCAAGATAATATATTATAGTATCTTATTCGTGTATGGTTGTAATGTATGCATACAAAAATAGAAACAAAATGTAAAATACATATCTGCACAAGCTCAACATTAATAGAGACAAAATACTTTAGCAACTCCAAACACACAAAGTTAGCATTCAATATATTCCTTATATTAGATAGTTATTTGGTAGTTAATCCATGATATTAGGGGTGTAGTTGATACTAGATTAACTGTCAAACATTTATTAATCAGTCACAAACAACATGTAAACAACCAGCACATGCTAAACAAAATAGCACCCTCGTACGAACAGTGGCATTGGATTGGTCTTTTCTCTCTCTTTTTTTCCATCACTCTGTCACCATTTTATATCAAGTAATTATTATAGAAAACCCAACAGATCCCTGGTGTATTTTTAGAGTAATAATATACATAGCTATTACTCACCAGAAATAGGAATATTCAGAATTTAAAAAAGCAAAATAATTGACATTATAACCAGATAACATATAACAATTGCTGACACTTCCCCAGGGTGCTCTCATGTAGAGCATTTCATTTTCAATTTATCCCCTTGCAAAAGGCTGCTGCAGTGAGGCTGTTGCCATGGTGATTAGATCTGCTGAGGCGTTTCCGAGGGAGAGGTCTGGGGATGTTCAGTCTCCACCTTGAACCACTTCGTCTCCTTGTACAGGAACCACAGGTTGCCGGCCCACACACACATGTTCAGGAAACCAAATATCTGGGAAATTATGAGAGGACAGTTCTTCACTTCATTACAGCAAAATGTGTTTATACAAATGTGTGACAGACAAAGACAACTTGAACTGCTTTTTTTATATATTAATTTAAATTGTGTCAAAAGATTTTAGAAATCAGAATTTAGAAATCAGCAGTTTTCGAAATCAGAATATTGAAGCAAATCTAATTGTGTGTATAACTCTTCCTGCATAATATGAAACAAATGATTATTAGTACGTGTAAACAGAAATGAGCTCTGAGTACAAACCAGGGAGACGTTCAGTGTGGCAAAGTTTCCAGCACTTTTGATGACTGGATCACCGGGATACACCTGGAGGTCATCCTCAATAAAGGTCTCGAGCCACTCATCAGGGTTGGTGTATTCCTTGAGCTGACTGACGCCTGTCGCCCACGCCGATGAAGAGATCAGCCACAGGAGCACGAATACGCACGACACGATAAAGTCCTGCATTGACAAGCAATCAAACAGATGTGGACAAAAATCTTATCAGGGCGCTACGAAATTGAAGTTGTCGTACAAACATTATTCTCGGAATTTTAGACATGAATAGCGGGGAGAATATACAGGAGAAGAATGTGTATAATTCTCTCTCAGTGAGATGAATCATGTTGTGCACTTACAATGATGGGTATTTTGTCAAACTTCCTGTACTTGTCATCGAAGCAGACATAGAGGATGACAGCACCAATACAGTAGAGGAAGGCCATGACACCCACAAACACGTAGAACTGAGACGGTGCGGAGAAGTCGCCATAGGGTTTGTAGTTATGGTACGTTGCATCACTTTTGTTACAGAATTGCACCATAATCGTTGACTGGTCTATCCTGCAAATTCCAATACAGTGGATCCTGTGTTTTAAGACCACCCAAGGGACCCCAAAAAGGTGGTCTTGAATGACAGGTGGTCTCTCATTACAGGTCAGTTCACATGATAAAAGGTCACTTGGGACCAAGTGGAATGGTCTTAAAACACAGGGTGGTCTCTCAAACCAGGTGGTCTTTAACACAGGATCCACTGTAGTTGTATTTAGAGAAGAACTTGCAAACGATCAACAAACCTCAAACGAGAAAGCAAATACAGTTTAGTTCTCACTTTACATTGCTGTTTTGTTTGAATGTTGTAACATCTGAGGACAATCATCGGGCAAAACTCACTTGAATGGATAACTCCAGCTCAGAGAACTGGCATCAGTCTCAGAGTTGTCAGAACATTTGAAGTAGAAAGAACTCTTGGATGAGCTTGATGTTGTTGTGGCAAAGGCAAATATGGCAATGACCTGCAAAATACAAAAAGAGCTAGGTCATTGCATTAAGATTTGTAGATTACTCTTCTTCACTTACCAGTACATCATGTACATGGATAAATTCTCATTCTGGCTTGAAGATAGAGTTTTAATCATGGCAATTGGAATTTTAAAAAAAAATTCATTTTGAATTTCTAGAATTTATCCAAATTCATATTCTTGTGTGAAACTGCTAAAGGTGACACATCAATCCAACTTTTAATCTGTATGCAAAAGTGTCATAGCCATGACACAAGTAGATATCTCTGCTGACAGACTTGATGGAGGGAATCAGGGCAGTCAACATGGTCAATGATTTGTCGAAAAATCCACATACATTTTGTTTACGGAAAGTGCCGCTTCCATTGGCTATACATGATACATCCAAAATTTGAGCAAGCAATATTTTGAATCAACATGAACGAAATGCATCATCCATTGCCAAATAACTGAAGTACATCTCTGCACATCTAAATAACGCTGCATATCTGAATCCCTAATCATTCCATTGATATGTACCTGCCATGTCATGAGAGATCTTCCCATTTGAATAGTTTCATGTCGACATAGAGAATTTAATATGGCAAAGATTAAGGATCAAAGATCTCGACTTGGTGACAATTCTCTCATTAGAATTCAGACACCAACGTAATAATGCTGATACAGTGGGCACAGCTGGCAGGAACCTCCAACTCAGCCTCTCAGCTCACCAAATCCCAGAAAGGTCAGGCGGCATCCATCACACTTGGCAATTTGGCCTGAATACTCCACCAAAAATGTTCATACCACTGAGATATTCCATAGACATCCAACAAATGGTTTGAAGTGATTTCAGGTTAGAGTTATGTTTACATTCAGGCCAAAAATTGACTTCAGTACATCGTCATGAGGGGAGGCCTACATAAAAGTGTTAGAAAAGTTCTTATTGTGAAGCTCCAGGAATATTTATATTGTGGTATCGGCCATCTGTCAAACCGTTTCAGTGGGACATTTATTTCCATCCATTTATCATGTTTATAGCCCTGCAGTTCTAGGGAGATGGTCTAATATATTCAAGGTTTCAAACAAGCGATATAGCAGTCGATAACCATGTTCAAAGTAAGGTGATCAGTCAAGAGCCTTTGGTTTGCTCTGAACAATCACAAAATGGCACAGCTGAAACGGCAAGTTGCTCCGAACTAACTAGCTGTGATTGGATTTATGGTGAAAAAATGGCTCTCTGGTTTGCTCAACTTTACCTGTGAGAGTATTTTTATTGTCAAGATGACCACAATCATCCTGTGCCACAAGTTGGAGAATCACAACAGGGCCACTCACGAGTCACCGTAGCGATGTCATAACCACTGGAGTATCCAATCAGATTCCCTGCGCTGCTCTCCAGGTGTCAGTGTGAACAGTCCAGAAAATAGAGACCTAACGAACATACATTTGTATATCCTCTGTCTGCTATGAATCCAGACTGTATTCATGGTCGTTGATGGGACATGACATGGTCCATAACCATTCACAGTCCACACACAATAACCACTGTCCAGTCTCATATCCAGCTCTGATAGAGCAGAGCAGACCGCTCCACTATTGTCAGTGACTGACGACACCATTCTGCTGCCACTGAGCTTTGTTTGGGGTAAAAGTCTCACTCTGTTGGCTGCTGCGGTTTGTTGCTGATCGTGGACAACTATTGGCTGTGGGACTTCTGTGTGTGCTCCGTTAGCATGGTTAGAAAGAATCAATAAGTACAATCGTGGATCTCGGCCACTCAGCGGCTGCCCAGCAGTCAAAACATTGAGAGTGCTCAAAAGGTGTTCAATTATGTTCAATTTATTAGTGGTCATATGATAATCATTTGTTATAACGACTTTAACAGGATGACTAATTTTCAGAGCACCTAAAAGTGTTTTTCAAACAATATTCCTTCATTACATCTCATCTGCCTAGTAAGTCCAGTTCATGCTGGTATTTTAGACATCGGTAGACAGGCAATTTCCTACGCTGTCAGGCTTTGTCTAGCACTGGTGACAAATGATAACAAATAGCCACCTCCCATTGGAATCCCTCTCCAACTGAAACCTGACAAGTGCTGAAATTGGCTTAGTAAGCTTGGCATGTACCAGACCCAAATTGAACCCAGCAAGCTCGCAATTTATTTTTTAGCCATGTTACTATGTGACATATGTATATATGGAGATTCAGATGAGGAACAGAAATGTTGCCATACTCTGGATTCCAGCATGATCACCTCTAACAATTCCCCAGTATTACCATGATTACAATACATTGCATTGGATGCAATGTGTAGCTGTGGCCTCTGTAGCCAATATCACTCAAGTGTGTAATAGTCAGAAAATCCCCAAGACGCACGAAAGCTTGCTGATGATAACTGCAATCACATAGAAGAAAAAAATAATTTCCGACTTGGAATATCTCATGATCCAATTACCAAGAAGTAGAGGCCAGAGCCGCGCCCAGGAAGCATTAGTGGAGAGTACTGCAGAGTGACAGGGATGAGGCCCTGAGATACCAGGAACCAAGTACAAGATACCAAGTTGAATTCAGACTTAAAAATCACAAAAATTGCTGAAATTATGCACAACATTGCACATTCTCCAAGATTGAATACAATGACTACCAATATATTAATTTTAAAATCACCGAACTGTTTATTACATACGTATGAGTAATCAAAGTCTGACGAAGACAACATCAAAGTCATTATGTTTAAAACTTATCCATGTTTAACATGTACAAAATTACATAGGTCAATATTGTTATGGCATGCGAAAGTTATGGACACAGTAGTCTTCAAGTGTTTTTAATGATGTTTGACTCATATTGTCACAAATATTCAATTCCCACCAACAGAATTGAACAAATCCAATTCTAATGAGAACTATGATCTTCATTGGCTGCAATATTGGGTAACTAGGAATGAACATGCATTTCTATTGTACTCACAAATTCGATGAACTTGATGAAGCCCCTAGGCTCCTTGATCGCATCAGTGTTCCACCTCACTGCAGCCTGGAAGAAAACACAATTCATGAAATGGTTTAGAATCCAATAACATGTCATCCACAATTTGCATCAAAAGTATCAACATGTGCTATATGACGAACATGGTCATGGTATCTTAAATGTTAGTGTGAATTAGCCATCATAATGCACCCACAATCATGATAATGTAGCAGAACTACATGTATACATGTACAGTGTATGTGTACCAAATATCATCATGCAACATGTGCAAGGAAGATGCTTAATGTACATATGTTCAATCCATTGAGTCAAGATCTTATATATGATCAGTGGTGATCATGAGTCCATATTCCTTTAAGCTTTATTCACGGGACACACATAACAATACACCTACGGTACATGTACATGTTATGTACATGTAATTAATACTTTGTTGAACATCGGGAAACAAACAACAAAAGTACAAACATCCTGGACTGTCCCTACATGTACCAAACTGTCATGAACCGAGGCTCATCCGATTCCCAATTTCCAAAATGATTTACTAGTAAGCCAGCAATGAATTTTATCCCAACAAACATGACAAGCTTAAGTATATCTATCACTAGTACATAGTTACAAGTGACATGTCTATTCCTGAGCGGCGACTTGAACCCGAGCACCCCTCTGGAGTTTGGTCGTCTAAGCGTTTATTCTGCATGTGTCGCAGTAATGATCACACATTGTACAATCAATGGCGATGATGACCTGGGGTGAGGGGTGCTGGGTTTCAAGTCCCTGCTCAGGAATAGGCATGTCACCTGTACATGTATGTAATGTAATACAGTCTGGAGACTAAATATTCACATGCTATATTCATCAAATTCGAGAATGAACATGTACATGTCATCCAGACTTAAAGCTGTAATGTACTTGCATCCACACTCAACTGAACAGTTAGCATGGTTAAATATCGCCAGGTCGTGTTCCAATACTTGTGCTTGTCCTAGTATTCAGAAAAAATGTAGTAAAATTCTGAGTGATTAAATTTTGTGTGTAGTTGTTTGGCCCATATATGTACAGCAAGTTAATAGTTGTACAGGTAGCACCAATACCGGTAAATAGTTAAGTATATTAGTATCAGTATACAGAATTTATGGTATACTTTATTCTGATACAATATATATACAAGTTATTGCAATTCTTTTTATATGTATTAATGGCCTACTGAGTCTGCTAATTCTAACAAGAGGAGATTGTTATATCTCATTAATTTATACATATATGTATGTTACATGTGTAAGAAAGATAGCCAATATGCATGCCATTGTACATACTGCACTGGCACCTTGTAGGGAAAGTCATTAAGCCCTGTAAGACGGCAAGACTTCAGAACAAGTGCAGCACACACAGGTATATTACTAACAGGTGAACAGTGAGGACCAGTCCATAAAGCATATCACTTGAGGAAACAAGTTAGCAGGTTACCATGGTTACAGAACTATATAGGTAGTAGCCACATAGACAGCCGTCATGTGAGGTGAGGGAGACCAGAGATACATACAAACATATACATAGTAATGTGGCAATACATTGGTTAGTATGTAAAGACAACAGCTATCCAAATTGACAATTCATGTGGATACATATAAAGCACCAGGAGCAGTGCAACACATTGAAAAGACACTACACTTAGCCTGCAATTTTGTTCCAGATGTTTCACTGATAATCATGATAATTAACTAGAATGGCTGCTCCCAGTATAGCACTCGCAATCAGCAGATAGTAATTACAGTCAGTCATATGTCACATTTTAGTGACAGCTGCAGCTAATATCAAAGATTTCTAATGAATCTGGTAACTGTCGAGTTTTGAAGACATTTTACTTCATCATGAGAGAAAATGCACACTAATTACTGGTGAGAATACCTTTCTTTTCTAAAAAAAACAAAAAAAAAAAGTTGACACAGGTTAAATCATGTTTTAGATAGCTGTGGCCTTTACATCTATAGAGAAATTGCAACAACACACTTTATTATAACCAACATTACCTGGGTCAACTTTCCTTGGACCTGGCACCAAATAGAATATTACATGATTATTTGGAGAAAAAAAGCTAAAAATCTACAAGGAGTTTAGTCATGCACTTTCAGAATTCATAATAACTAGACGTTCAGTCACTACCAGCAACAAGGCTGTATCTCTTTATCATACCCATTTTCCATGATATCAAAACTTCTTATTCATGAACACTGAAACTTCAGAATCACGACTGATTGAGACAAAATTAATTTGAAAGAAATCAGCTAATAACCCAATGTTTCACTTCTATCTACCATAGTCTAATCATCCAAGGTCAAATTCAATCTCACCGTTCTGAAGGCCACAATTGTATTACCGGTATTTTGTAGCATTATGATATGCTGGAGTGACACCACAGTCTTGGTGCACAAATGACGGTGCACTTATAAATACAAAATATTTGTATTTACAATTAATTTAATCTGCCTACTGGTTATCAACAACTAAAATTGAACGGTACTGCTTATTGGAAATGACCGCTTAGAACCAAGACTGATGTGACGTCAAACTTTGGTACAGACAGATACTCAAGAAAAACAAGGCAATCAGAAATGTAAAATTTTGACCTGTACCGCAATTACAAGAATACTCTGCAGACGCAGAAATGAACACAGCGGTATGGCCAAAACCGTATTATCTCTGAATCATTGTCCAATGTCCAGTGTGTTCAATCACACTTGTGCCTCAATACTTCAATTATGGTACTAATATATTAAACATCAAATCATAAATTATATATAGTTGAATCATAAACTCATCATATACTGGTTATATGCATCTATATACTGACAATTTCATTGTACTTTACTCATTATCCAACGGGGAAGCAGGGGGTATCAATTGGTATCAATTATCAATTTATCATGTCTTTATATATGCGTTTGTGTAAATTTATATAACTGTAGTAGTTCAGATTTATTATATCTGAATGTCATATTTCATCATGATGTATAAGTAACACCATGAACATAAAATTGTTAAAAGTCCTATGTAGACATCCCAAGAACACAATCATGCTACTTAAAGGTCAATTATTAGTTTGTTAGTCGACTGATCAACACTGTCATCAAAACACGTACATGTACATGTAATTATACTTGACCAACATTTTCTAAAACTTCTGTATTCAAGCCCAGAAAACTTCAAACTAAAGTTTGCATGCACTTGCAACCAGTTTTAACATTTCAGATGTACCACTTGTTGACATTACTGATACAATGATATACAAATTAACAATTGTATATATCATCACTATTATCACCACAGACAAATAAGTGCAGTGCACTTGAGGGAAATGCACTGTGGTGTAATCAGGAAGGTTTCAGCCATAAAATTATTTAATCAACACACCACAACCGAACAGACACTCTGCAAAAGTTTGACAACTTGAAACCAGCAAATAGCAATAGAGCAACTGATCAAAATAAAAACTTTTCCATTTTCTATCCGATGCAGCAGTTCATGACCTGAATCTACAAACATAGCACCAAGGGTGCTGTACTTTACCAGCAATCATGAGAATTGCATAGAATACTGATTTTCCAACATATAAATTGTTACAATGATGTTAAAATCTTTTGTTAAAACATGTTCGTAAATGTTGCTAAAAAAAAAAAAAAACACGAAATCAAGTTACATCTTGAAAGATTTTTTTTGTTAATGACATATTTTTCACAGCCCGTCGATTTAAAGGCAACAAAACTTATACACATCACAAAGGTACTTAAGGAGAATTTTATATATGATTCTGAGGAAAACTGTCTGAATAGATTTTGAGAAAATGGCCACCAAAGACAAAATTCATTGTTTTTTCGACAAAAAAGGTCGTTTTGACCTTTCAAGGTCATTAAAGGTCAAATTCAAGGTCACCACTCAAACCGCAATATATGATTTCCCATTTGAATGTGCCAATACTCAGGCTCTATCTTGAAGTGTTCTATGAGTTTACTTGGCACAGCTCCCATTATGAAGGAAAAATTGGGTGAAATTTTTCAAGTCCAAAAATTTTTCAATGGTCAAAAAAAAAATTTTTTTTTTCTGGAAATGGCTCGAAACGAATAGTGACTCAATTTGGGACAAAAATATTTTTTTTCGCCGACCCGTCAAAAAATCAAAATGGCCGCCACACGCAGACCGGCGTTTAAGGGCAACGAAACTTATACATGTCATAGAGAGGTACATGAGAGGAATGTTTTGAAACAAAAATCTCAAAACTGATCAGACAGTTTTTGAGAAAATGGCCACCAAAGTCGAAAATTGGCAATTTTTCGTCGAAAATGGCCGCCAAATAGGCAAAAACGATTCAATCAAAAAAATTAAGATACTGGCCCAAGGTATGTTCTGACAAATTTATTGGGAAATTCATCATGTCAAAAAAAAGTTACAGACCCGGACGGAAAAACGATTCAATCAAAAAAATTAAGATACTGGCCCAAGGTATGTTGTGACAAATTTATTGGGAAATTCATCATGTCAAAAAAAAGTTACAGACCCGGACGGACGACTTCAAAGTAAGACAGCGAACGAACTGACACGTCACACAAAACCAAATTAAAATGAAACGACCTGGATTTTGTCAGTAAATCCGCTTCATACACTACACTAGAGCCAGCCTGAGCGACACGTCGCTCAGGCTGCACTAGATCTATGAGCAATTCGTCCTAAATTCGCTGCATCCCAAAATTCGCCAACTTGATATTATCAGAACTCAGAAGCTCGCTTTGAGGAAAATAAATTACTGGAACAAAGATTGGATATCAGAGTCTCGATTGATGATCGAACTTGTTAGTTTCATTTACATTACAAGGCCTGAAATCCACGTTGGCGAATTTGGGCACAGTGGCTCGTGACCATATGTGTGCGGTAATCATGTAATATATAATATACAAGTGAGGACACAGATTTTGACAAGTTCTGGCCACAGAGTTCCGAGGCGCATGGCACACAAAACCAAAGCGATATATCGATCACAGATACTGTCCTGAATATCACAGACGTGAACAGGCCTCGCCATACATACAAATATTGTTAATTTTTCGATTTTTGTTACATTTGTATTTTCCGTGAATTTGTTCGTATCGGAAGTTGATTTTTGTGAGTGGGTATGAAACAACTATGAATTTTGGATGTACATTGGGGGACCCGGATCTGGTCCGGGTATGTGATCCGACTTCTCACCACAGCATTCGGTTTACGTGCAGGTTCAATCCCCGGCCTTGGCAGTATGTGAGGTGGTGTGTGGTCGCCAAACCGGGCAAATGTGTTTTACGAGGCTCTCTGGTTTCCTTTGACGTTAATGATCACCCTTACGCTAGCACCATTCACGGGCAGTGTCCTGTCCTACTGCAGGCTAAATGTTTCAATGTAAGATTGGACACCAAAAATTTAAAGGGGGTTTTTTTCCGGATTTATAACATCAGCAGATCAGATCCATAATCAGCTGATTGTATGATGCTCCCTGATTGTGTAATTCGAGTGGTAGATTTGAAAATGACAAGACTGCATCCTTAATGAAAATCACGGTGAACAAACAAACACAAAGTTTAAAATTAAGTTTAAAAATTGAAGGACATAATTCGTTGAATACAACTGAGGTTGGAAGAGAATGATACATGGTAATTATTCTATGCATTCAAAACATTTAAACATGTTTGATTCTGAAAGTAAATTCGTGGGAGAGAAGCTGGACATTTGGGCCGTGGAGCCCACTGAAGGGCCCAGAAATCATAGCCTTTTTGAGTTCTGAATTAATTTAGTGGCTACTGTACACAGAATCTTTTTGTGCGCTAATTATTCAAATTTGTTTCGGAGGTTTGTGCATACACAAATACACCCCGTTTTTTCATTTCTTTTATGAAATTTCAAACACTGAGATATGAGTCATGGCTTCTGCACCAGGATTCTCATCGTTGGTGATGAGGAAGCTAATAGGTGTACCCCGATCTGGCTCATACATACATCACACAAAAGAACTACCCTCAGTGGAAATATGTGCGTGCACTTTCTTGTGTTATCATGAAGTTTCATCCCATGAATAAATCCATCCATATAGTCTTCATAATCGCCGTCATGATTTTTGTGAGCGTCCGTGCAAATATACTACACACGTACCGTATAATCGCGCATATAAGGACATGTTCTTATATTTGGAATATTGCGTTTTGGGGCTCTCGCCAAAAAAACAAGTGTCTCGAATATATGGACATGTTCTTATATTCGAATATAAGGACAGGCTCGAATATAAGGACAGTGTCCTTATATGCACGATTATACGGTACATGTTTTTTTTTTTACATGGAACTGCTGATGTTGGATTGGCATGTACATATCCGGGTTGCTATATGCGATTCCGAAATTTGTTCATCGCCACTAATTCAGAAGCTCTCCTCTCATTGGTTGACGATTGTTGAATATTTTGTTTTTTAGCCAATGGTGTTTTAGCTGATATTTAACCTCGATCGTCTTCTCTCTCAGGAACAACATCCGATACGAACAAATTCACGGAAAGTTCAAATGTGACAAAAATAGGAAAATTAGCAATATTTGCATGTATGGTGAGGCCTGTTCACGTCTGTGATATTCAGGACAGTATCTGTGATCGATATATCGCTTTGGTTTTGTGTGCCATGCACCTCGGAACTCTGTGGCCAGAACTTGTCAAAATCTGTGTCCTCACTTGTATATTATATATTACATGATTACCGCACACATATGGTCACGAGCCACTGTGAATTTGGGAATGCGGCGAAATTAGGACGGACGGCTCGTAGACTAGATTCTAGTCTAGCGTCAGGGTACATAATTTACCTAATCATCGACCCTGTCCTTAATCCTCGACCCCTGCAAACACTGCCAAACAGCTGTGCAAAATAGACATCTGACAAAAATCACATTGAAAGTACTTCTGAAACACATTTCAGTTTTGCCCAGCCGTTTGCAGGGGTCGGACCGGTCGATGATTAGAGGGTCGATCTGTCAAAACTCAATTTCGATTCCTAGATCTAGATACTTACACCGCCGACACTATCCATATCCAATATTATAAGTCAGGGTATATGTATACAAAACGAGCAACAGGTGTCAATTGACCCGCAGAAAGAGCAAAATCGAACGATGATCTGATTGCCGTGTGACGAATGACGAGAGATGTTTCACCGAATGATACCGAAAGGAATTTTCTCCAAATAAAATTCAGCCCAGAATACAACTCGGTATAGGTTACCCTATCCGGAGCATGATTGGCGGTGACCACACTTTTTTTCAATTCAATTCAATTCAAATAGTTTACTTCTGCATGTGTTTCACAATTTATTTCGATACGTACCGTATTGACGCGCATATAAGGCCATGGCCATATATACGGATTTATCCATTTTGACAGGGTCGTTTGAAAAAATACTTTCATTTATAAGGCCATGACCTTGTATTCGAATATAAGGCCATCCCCAATATTCACATATAAGGCCACCCAATTGTTAATCTCAAACGACCTTATTAAACTAGATCTGATGTGCTGCTAAAACCTAGTAGGGTACAATAAGTCGTAGGGAAATACACTTGTTTGTATATTAGCATGGCATAAATTGATGTTTGCTATATATTGTGATGGTAACTATTTAGAATGCATAAAAATATATTTATGCTAAACTGCACGTGCTGAGACGTATATGGCACGTGCAGAGTGCAGACAACATGTGTGTGGCCAAATATTCCATTTGAAAGTAACAACATGGATCACCTGTATGCTGTTGGCACTGGTATTGCTCCCCCATTTCCATTTGTAAAGCTTTTCTGAAATCACTGTTTCTGACAATGTGTTTATGTAGCCTTATATGCGAGTCATTGCTTTTGGTGGGAAAAAAAAATTTATTTTCGAACACAAGGCCATGGCCTTATATTCAAATAAAGGCCACACACAGATATAAGGTCATGGCCTTATAGGTGCGTCAATACGGTATATAAAGATTGACGCCGGCTCTCTAGGCATGCGCCCCCACCGTTCGGCACGGTTTTGGCGGCGCCCGTAACCCAGGTAACTAGTCTGCCAGATGAAGTCCGACTGATAGGCCCACATGCATAGATATTGAAAGAAGACTAGATAGGACTGACGTCATCAATCAGCGAGAAATAATTCTCCGCCATGTTTTAGTGGCAATTGCTATTATGAGCTATACATGACGGACACAAAAAGGTATCTTTAGATACTGGCCCAAGGTATGTTCTTACAAATACATGGGGAAATTCATCATGTCAAAAAAAAGTTACAGACCCGGACGGACGACGGACGCCGGACGACGGACGGACGACGGACGACGGACGACGGACGAAAAACCACGACAATAGCTTATCGGCCCAAAGGGCCGGTAAGCTAAAAATAATTGCATCTGAATTGGAATCCGAATCAGTTTGTCGTCTTGAAGGTTGCAATTTAGGTCCTCGACAAAATGGTAGTCCTAGTTAATATATTGTATGCACTGCATTATGTAGGGTGGAAAAAAAATTCCACACCTGAACAACCGTTTCAGTGTAAATGAAAAGTACAATAATTAATTTCTCAATGCAATAGAGGTACGAATATTGAAATGGTATCACAGACTCGTGTCCGAACAAAAATAAATGTTATTATGTTAAGCATAGAGACGAGCGAATGGCTCCTAATAGTAATAACCGTGACAGGCGCGCCCAGCACCATATACAGATTAGCATAAAAAATAATAGTGGTGTTAGTAGTGAGACACTAGAATTCAATCGCAAGATGTCGCCTCATGCTGATACATTGAGTTTTCATGCTGCTCTTAGAAGTGATGTCTTTCGTGAATTCCCCGCTCCCGATGTCTTTCGTGAATTCCCCACTCCCGCAGAAAGGGATGCCTGGATCATCCGGAGGTTCCACTTCCTGCGGTCACACATTTGATTCATGCTTGTAATTACTGTGTACTCATAACGTGTTTCATTATTTGAATTTGTTATTTCATATCATGCATACTACTAGCATATTTTTCGACCTGAGGCCATGTTCAAACATTTGCAGTTCCGAAGCAAGCTGGCTGGGCTGACACCCCAGGACACCGAGGATGATGTAGATCTCCCAGGACACCGAGGATGATGTAAATCTTTGGACGTAGACCTGGACAGCGACGTTGCCGGACCATCACAGCCATCTTGACCATCAGAGATGACAATTTGACCATAAGAGACAGTAGCAGGACCATCCAATGATGTGAGACCTCCGTTGTCAGTGAGGCCTAAGCGATCGACGACCAGGTCCCAGGCCGATGAAGATAAGCTGTTAGCCACTCTGGAGGAGTGTGGGCGACCGTCACTAGATCTCCAGCAAAAGTTGATCAACCTGATCAAGCCAGCGGAGCCAACGAATGACAAGCTAAAATATTAAGGTAGCTGTTCCAGAAGGGATGATGAAGAATATCATGACTAGTGGTCTCCTTTCAAAATGGTATAAATCTAAAAAAATTAGGCCAAGGGCCAAAGATAGGTTACCGGACAATGTTTAATATTTTAGGTGTTAGCCAGGTCACTGGTTGAATTCAAGGTCAAGAGAATATTCAGCATATATAACATTAAGCATATATCATGTCCACAGTTGATTGCTAAGCTGTAAGTTCAATAATCAGAGAGATATTAGCAATTTTATGCTGTAGCCTTGAAAATGAAGGGGCAAAGGTCAAATTCAAGGTCATCAAAATATTCAGTGTATATCATTTTCTATATCATGTATATCATGTCCATAATTGATTCCCAAGCCATACAGTCAATAGAGGAGCAAGATATGAGCCAGTTTGTCCTTGGACCTTGGAAATGAGGTCAGAGGTCAAATTCAAGGTCACGAGAATATTCAGCATATATCATTTCCTATATGTCCACAATTGATTCCTAAGCTGTAAAATCGATAATAAGTGAGATATTAGCCATTTTGTCCTGTGACCTTGAAAATGAGGTCAAAGGTCAAATTCAAGGTCATGACAATAATCTGCATATATCATTTCCTATATGTTCATAATTGATTGCTAAGCTGTAAAGTCGATAATAAGCGAGATATAAGCCATTTTGTCCTGTGACCTTGAAAATGAGGTCGAAGGTCAAATTCAAGGTCATCAGAATATTCAGCATATATCATTTCCTATATGTCCACAATTGATTCCTAAGCTGTAGAGTCGATAATAAGCGAGATATAAGCCATTTTGTGCTCTGACCTTGAAACTGAGGTCAGAGGTCAAATTCAAGGTCACGAGAATATTCAGAATATATCATTTCCTATATGTCCACAATTGATTCCTAAGCTGTAGAGTCGATAATAAGCGAGATATAAGCCATTTTGTGCTCTGACCTTGAAAGTGAGGTCAGAGGTCAAATTCAAGGTCACGAGAATATTCAGCATATATCATTTCCTATAGGTCCACAATTGATTCCTAGTCTCTAATCTCAATATCAAGTGAGATATTAGGCATAATGTGTCCCATTATAAAGCATAGGAGAATTTAACATGGAAAAGTCCCATTTGAGCCGAGTTTGGGCCAAAATGGCCCACTTCGAGCGATTCAAGCGCAACGAAATTTATAGACATCATAGGAGTACATATGAGGAGTGTTATTTATCAAAAAGAAAAAAAGTTACTGAACAGATTTTGAGAAAATGGCCGCCAAAGTCCAAGATCAGGCTTTTTTCGTCGAAAACGGCCGCCATTTTGAAAAAAATGCGAAAATCAAAAAACTAAAAAATACCTCCTTCTTGAATTATTTTTGAGTATTTTTGTGCAAAATTTCAGAAAAATTCGGCTGTAAACAAAAATGATAAAAATGTGGACGACGACGACGACGACGACGGACGACGACGGACGACGACGGACGACGGACGCAACGCCATGCCAATAGGTTATCGGACCATAGGTCCGGTAACCTAAAAATAAACCATCCCATTTTCAGTCTGGTCTTAAACGAGTTTTTTTTTATGAAGAAAGGGGATCACTTAGGACAACTAAAGGGGATTTCCATTTTTAGTCAATTTTTTCACGATTGTAGCAATATGCTTTTCACATTCACCATTTTTTCATGGTTTTCAAGAACTCGTATCTTTATCAATATTGAAGGTAGCCTATTAAAAAAAGTTGGTCCCGTTTGTTATTCTTGCCAAAATTAATATAATATTATATAAAAGGGACCAATTTCCATTGGTTAGATGTACAGCAGTTTCAAAGGAGACCACTGTTAGTCTTGATATACGATGATGACCTTAGAACTAGAGGGTCATCCACCATAAGGGATGGTGTTCCGCGTGTTTCGAATCCAATTACCTTCAAATTTAGAAATTTTGTAAAATGACACATGAGTGACCGATAGTGGTAGTAGGACCTGGGCAAATGACTCTGGTCAACGGTCCGTGGACGAGTCCATGGGTGGGGAGGACACAGTTAGCTACCCCACCACCTCCACCTCCTCCACCTCGATGTGGCAAACTCGAAGATTGCGCAATACCTGTGGGGGCATCTCCACCATGTCGTTCCCACTCCTCGTCCCGGTGTGCTGCCCCACAACCTCACGAGGATGAGGTACTGCACTAACTCCAGGGCAGCATCAGAGCGGTTGCCACTATGGGAGCGAGGACAGATGACTGGGGGTCATCTACACCCTGCCCCAAGCGGTCCTGGGCTCGCACGACATCGTTGAGATGACTCCAAAGCTCTGTGCACTTGGCATGCACCTGATCCAACTCCTCATGTACTCGGGGCGAGATAGACATCTGCCCGGCCTGGGCCTTAGGCTGTCCAGCAGCTCTTACCTCGCGGAAAGCCTACTGGGTCATTCTTCGACCAAGGCCAGGTGGCCCTCTAGGCTGTGTATGGTGCCCTCCGCAAGTACTTGAGTGTATGCAAAGTCGCATGCAAGGTTAGAGGCCTCTGTGAGCGTGAGCGCTCCGAAGTCCTTGAGGGCTCGGGGTAATTTCTGGCTACAGAGTGCCGCATTGGCCAGAAGGCACACAGTATCATCACGATGATGGTCCACCATAAGCACTACTGACTCACGGAGAGTAACATAAAGCCTGTACGGCAGAGGTGCACATGAGCCCCGATGAGTCCCGAGTCCCGGTCTAGGGGTCCAACTGCATGAACGAGCCAATCGACACATCACACTCATCAAGTTAACGAGGTCGGGTGACCTGGGCGTGGCAGCGTAAACCAAGCTCACGGGGGTGGTGGTCTTTGGACGCACCACGCCCATCAACACAGCCATAAGAGGCAACATTGGCATCGCGAGTGAAAAGTGATTGCTAGGTAAAGTTACAGCTGGCTTAACCAGAGGCCACTGGCTTATCTGGCTGCTCTACCATAGCTTGGTGTACCTTAGCCATGATGTTTGGCATATTTGTTATGACCATAGTCACCCTCTCCATGGTAGGCGAAGGAGGACCACCACAGGTTTGCGGATAGCCCCAGCCACCGTCGCATACTCCTGCAGTGAACGGTCCATGCTAGGGTCCTTCTGGGGATCGTCCATGAGGCATTGGGTGAAGCACCATGGATCATACACCCACTCTGAGATTAAATATCGGCGATACGTTGATCACCGTCAGGGCCTTCTGAGAGAGAATATATCCAAAGTTGAATATAGTTCCCGTCAGATCCATTCCTTTACCCTCCGCCAACAGAGCACTGGAAAAGTTGCCAGAAATCTCTCACATTTGAATAATGAACTGGATAATATATCAACTGTTTCCAATGTAGACTACTCAAAATGCTTCCATAGAATGGCTATGAGAGTCTATATACACACTGTATTTCAAGAGATATTGGCCCAACGCCAGCGCGTGTAGAGGGTTGGGCACTTTGCGCTCAATGCCCTATTGTAAAAAATATGGTTCATGCATTTGAATGAAAACAAATAAAATTTTGAATCAATCCGACGATCCAAAACGAAGTTAGTGGCAGAAGTCATTCGAGGTTTTGAGATGAACTTATTTTTTAACTGTATCATGGTATACAATTATGAGAAACGTTGTAATAATGAAAATCTTTCGGTGAGAAGCAAAATGAAATAATCCTACATAATTTCAAATCGGTCAATGGTCAACTGATTTATATTGTCTGTCACGATGATCATTGTGTAAGTACATTGTACTTTCCAAACATCGCATACGCTAACATGATTCCCGGTTGTACTGTTCTTGTTACACTCGGTGATAGTGAACAAAATACGACTCCGTATCGAATCCACGGGGTATACGGGCTCCGGCCGCCGCCGGGCTGCGGCCCCCGTGTTATAGCCGGGGTGCGGCCGCCTGTTGGAGCCGGGGTGCGGCCGCCTGTGAGATAGATAAAAGACGGAACGAACACGCAGCCAGACTAAATA
This sequence comes from Terebella lapidaria, assembly GCA_949152475.1. Classification (NCBI taxonomy): domain Eukaryota; kingdom Metazoa; phylum Annelida; class Polychaeta; order Terebellida; family Terebellidae; genus Terebella; species Terebella lapidaria. The sequence continues at coordinate 19,903,595 of OX424555.1, forward strand.
ATCGCTTGCGTATTGAAACCTCATTGCCTTTAGTCTGATATACTCCATTTATTTGCAGATTCGCGTGGATTGTCCTGGCTGATGTCGGAGCGTGAACGGCGAATACTAGGATCTAACCAGATGGACAATGCAGAAAACCATGAACGACATCGTTGCTAGTATCGATGTCGTCGACCCACCATTCAAATTAACTGTATCAAATAAAGCTGATTACATGAACATAGTACTGTGTAGCCATAAATTGAAATAAAAAACTATTTGAATTATTCAACTTGTCGTGTTTTTGTCAGTCTAGGTGTTTATATTTTATGTGGTATTTTGTGGATGCTATACAATTAGGCGTAGATGAGATTTTAACGACGTCAACGGAAACCATAGGAAATATATTAAACGATGTATAAGAAACAAAAATAAGAAACATTACGATAGATTAAAGAAAAATGGAAGAGACTTCAGCCACATATTTAAAACGAAACTAAGATCATAGAAGATCATAGAAAAAACTTCATAATCAAATACATACGGTCAATTTCAAGACCTGCCATATTAACCACGTATACGTATGGAACATTAGAATATTTAAATTAGATGTTGATGAAAATTTGATTTTTAAACATTGGACAACAAATATATTATGGTTGAAGGTACACGATTGAAATACACGGTAATTGCCATCAACTGCGAAGAAGCCACCCAATCAAAGCATTATATCCATCAACTGTCAGGAAGCCACCCGCGCAAATGGTTAACCATGCATAAATTGAGAAGCCACCATGTACGGTGATGTAGAATAACCCGAAGCTGTGAAACTGTAAGCCATTATTAAAGTAATCAATTAAATAGATCTGAGCGGATTAATTATCAACAAATGCCGGTTGAGGAGACTCAACCGAGTGGGATTCCAAGTAGTGAAAGAGCCTTGTATAACTTGTAGTTCTAGTGGTATTAGTATTCTATGAATTCTGTAGGCTACAGCTTGATATTGTCTGAGGATTTTGTATATGCAGTTGTCGTATATTTGTTAATCGATAGCATTGTGCTATCAATTATCAGTTATTATCGGTTATTATCGGTAGGCGGTCACACCTCGGCTGCGCTATGTCTATATGTTTGTATAGCGGCCGCAGCCCGGCAGCGGCCGGAGCCCGGGTAGTCCGAATCCACATTTTGTCACGTGCCAGTATCCATCGTCGCCGGCGAAGTTTTCTGACAAAATATACCCATACCTTAGGTAATAATGCACAGATTTTGTTAACAATTCATTTCCCAATATCATTAGGACATAAGTCTTGAAAACACTCCAACCTATAGTATTGTTGGCTTCAATAGGAACTATGCTTCGGGAATATGAAAATGTGCTGATTCATATTCCTATATTATCGCCCATCGACCATCTTACCCTGCTATTGCTAAGGCTGGTTACCGAGACGTCTGCGTCTGTGATGGTTGGGTTGGTCAGCTGTTGGTGTCGTGTTCAATATGCTCATTACAAATCTGAACAAATATTAGTTTGCCTTGAATACACTGCTAGTTAGATCAAGTTGTACACAGACAGTAACTTAGCAAGAATGGGGGCGTTCAAAAATTACGTAACGCTAGAGGGGGTGGGTGGCTGTATGGTCAAGCGTACAGGGCGTTGCGAAGTGTGGGTGGGTTAGGTTCCACAGGTGTTACGCAAGACTGTAAAAATACAAATTGATGATATAGCCCCCACCGGGCAGTGGGGCACAGGTGCCACTTTGACAACGTTGGCTAAGTAGACCATGGAAGGCTAACTTGTACACGGTCAATACCCGTGTTTGTCATGTGTTTACATTAAAAAATTGTGCGCGCGCAGTTCGGTATCACACGAATCAATAGCAGTGTCTCTGTATCGACCAGTTGCAGCACTAATTTTTGACGCTGACAGACATGGACACTTCCACGGAAAACATGGTATTATGAATTACCGTAGATCTTTGAGTATTAACCGACCCTGAGTATAAGCCGAGGTCGATTTTGAGTAGGAAATCAGTGAAAAGTGACTGACTTTTGCATAAGCCGAATCACAGAGGCCTAGATCAACGCGCGAAAATGATCGTTGTTATCACACGATCTCTCGGACAGTTGAACACGCCCGGCCGATCACGGGCCCGGTGCTAACTGCAATCATAGTGGCTCTCAGTGGTATTCAGTGTGAATTTTTTTAGGTGCGTGGAGTGATTGAAGGGTTTGTTTTGTAAACGATGTGATAATAAAACGTTCGTATTGATATATTTTGCCCAAGATATATTTCAACTTGTCTCTTTCCAGATCGACTTATATCCTGGTGGCGAGAATAGGAACTGCATGGGTGAACTAAAATCAAGTGCAAATTTGAATAATTCCCAAGCATTTTCCTGTATGCCTACAATTGATTCGGTAGATTTAATGATGACAATAAAGGGATTCCACTTGGTGTTCACGTTTTTAAATCTGTAAAAACAGAATGATATAACAAACAATTTGTTTTCCCTTTTGTTTCAATTTAATTTATCACAATTTCACATTCACATCAGTATTGCCAAACTCACGTGCAGCTGCACAGTTGTTATTCTCTGATGCATATTTAATAAAAGCAGCATCGTAAGCACAATGTTTTCTTTTTTGATCCTTTATTTATTGTGTAGCAAAGCATATTTATCTTAGAAAACTACTAATTGAACTGACTCTGTCAGTATGGTCTGCTCGTCAGATTTACTTTGCGTGTGGAAGAACAATGGAACCAGTGAGCCGAATCACGTGTCACGAATGTTCAAGTAACGATCACAGGAAGTTGACCAGACCGTTGGTTGCAATTGACACTGTCAATTATCTTTGATTTACCTTATTGATCTTTCACGGGAACTGGCATGTGTAAATGAATGAAGTAACACTTTTCAAATATTTATTTCAATAGTATTATTTTCATTTTTTTTTTTTTACAATAGATCGATAATATTCGAGAATGTAGTTTTAGAAATTGACACTCGATTATGATTTCCCTGCAGCCTCGCTTTCGTTTGACATTCTAGCTTTCCCAGCAACTACAATGTCTTTCATCTCTTGGCTTCTGATCTGAAAATAAAGTACAATAATTATATTTAAAATAATGGAATACGCATATAAAACCATATAAGTTATCTATATTGATACGCATAGACTCAGAGAACCAGTAAACCGCAAAAGAAACTAACTCACTGTATTATCGCCCACCAATACTGCCGACGATCGTCAGTGATCGCCAATTGACTCGCTCGAATGGTCAGGAATGTGCAGGTTTTTGCATTGACTTGTCAATAAGCCGACCCCATAAATTTAGACCCATTTCGTAGGTAAAAACCCTCGGCTAATACTCAAAGATCTACGGTATTACCATTTGATAAATAACCCAGCTGGCGCAAGAGATACAACGTTGACAAGGTTCTTGCACGTCGTCCAAATATCCAACAGATACATGTGTCCACACAGGAAACGGAAATGAAGTGCGCAAGGTATTATTATCGGTGGTAAAGAGGTATTCCGACGCATTTGAGATTAAAATGGCATTGACCATGTACAAGTTAGCCTCCCATTGTCTACTTAGCCAACGTTGTCAAAGTGGCATCTGTGCCCCACTGCCACCGGGGACACTGTCCCCCACCACCTCCAAGACTTTTCATGACACAGAAATTGGATAAAAAATTTAAATGTTGTTATTATTTCAACGGAATACAAGCCATCTGTTCTAAATGTGCGCATACCAAAATTCGTCAACTCAACATTATGAGAGCTCAGAAGCTCATTTCGTGGAAAACAAACTGCTGGTACCAGTACAAAGATTGGATATCAGAGTCTCGACTGATGATAGAACTGGTTGGTTTCACTTGCTTTACAAGGCCTGAAACACTATTGGCGAATTTTGGAATGCGGCGATTTTGGACGGACGGCTCGTAAGCCTTGTCATAATGTTGCACTTTATTCAATTTCACGAGTTAATATCATGTAGGTTTACAGTTTTCGGAGACTAAATCACGAGTATTATATATAGGACATGACAACTTTAGAAGCTAAATACTAGTAGCCCGATGGATATATGATGGGGTTTATATAGGAAAAATAGGGAGTTGTCTCTTTGGGGTAAATCTCGAGCAACGTAAGTTAGGTACTGGGTGTATTTCACTTAGTAATATACAGTTATGAAACTGTTGTACAGTTGCACATTTGATCAGGATGTTACAAAAATACAGCAACTTCCAGCCTCGAGAACATGTAACTGTTAGCATGATCAAGCTTATTCTCCTCACCTATTCTGACACTTATGAACAAATAGTCATGGACTGATATGCACAGTTTAATCATGTTGAAGGGGCTTGTATATGTCTATACAAAGTGTGTGTTGAATATGTAATGGAAAAGGTTTTATTCTGACAGTGAAAAAGAAATTTGTGTTACTATCATTTAATTTTTAACATTATAAACCGTCCTGGCATAACAAGGTGTTAAAATCTGGAATGTATTCAGTCTCTCTTTTTGCTGTTCCATATAGGTAGATCAGCATGTTTCTGACAAGATCCGAGTATGACAGGGGAGTCAACACCTTCTCTCCCGAAGGGAGATTGTTTCAAGTCGAGTATGCCATTGAGGCTATAAAGGTGAGTTCCTGTTCAAGTGCATGACATGTAAACTTTTTATCAAGAAAGATAGAAATACCAGTAGATCATGTACCGGTAGATTCATTCTCAAAAATGCCACATTGAAGCAGAATAATAATTTTTAAAAAATTGCTTAATTAAGAATGATTGATGTATCAAGTTAGCCAAGGCTGTATTCCCCTTGATCCGTTTAATATTATTTAGGAATATGTTCACAGTTTGAAGTTCATTATCATAGCTGACTTGGATTGAAATTTTCAGCTTGGATCAACAGCTATTGGCATACAAACTGTTGAAGGTGTTGTGTTGGCAGTTGAAAAGCGTGTAACATCTTCGCTGATTGAACCCAACAGCATTGAGAAAGTCATGGAAGTGGACAACCACATTGGTAAGTATTCCTTAATAACCACAGTGAGGTCAGTTCTTCAATGCCGGCAGCTTTCTTTAATAGTATTGAATCAAGAAATTACATTTCAAGTAGTCACAATTAGTGTTCTTCCATTCCAGCATGTGCGATGAGCGGACTTATCGCAGATTCCAGAACTTTGATCGACCGAGCTCGAGTTGAAGCACAAGTAAGGTTTTCAGTGTAGTTTTTAGCACATTTGACAGCAAATATTGCTGTTCAGCACACACCCTGTTTTCCCTGTTCAGCACACACTTGATGCTGACATATTGCACCCTATATTTCAGAACCACTGGTTCACGTACAATGAGAGGATGAGTGTGGAGAGTGTCACACAAGCCGTCAGTAACCTGGCTCTGCAGTTTGGTGATGACGATGCAGGACCTGGAGCTATGGTTGGCAACTTAATAATGCACTTGTGTAACACTTCTGTACAGTGTTAGGCCAAATTGAGCCTTTATCGAGGATCAAATAAAGCGTGTGACAATGATGTCCAAGTAAAATGTGAAACTCTGATTTGGCCTACTTACTAGTGTATCATAGTTATAGCTGATGTAGAATACATTGCATATGTGTTTCAAGTTTACCTCTCCTTTTTCTTTGCAGAGCCGACCTTTTGGCGTCGCTTTATTGTTTGCTGGAATAGATGAACAAGGGCCACGACTGTAAGTGTTTGTACAACTCGATGTACTCGAGTTCTCTATCAACATTTGTATCTCAAACATATAGGAACAATCATGAATGTTCTATTTATTCAGATTCCACATGGATCCATCAGGAACCTACATTCAGTACAATGCTAAAGCAATCGGCTCGGGGTCAGAAGGTGCACAACAAGCCCTGCAAGAAGTCTATCACAAGGTAAGCACATGTTCCATATAAATACAATGCTTTCAAAGTATATATAACCTGTGATAGGAGTAGTAACAGACCACAAACTGACTGATACCCTATCAGCAAGTGATCATAAAATTCTCTCACTCATCTTGGTGTGCAAGAAAGTTAAATTATTTTCTTGAAGTATGGTGTATGCCTGTAATTAGGCATCCCGATTGAAAATCGGGAGGCCTTATGTTTTTGTCGCATCCCGATTGAAAATCGGGAGGCCTTATGTTTTTGTCTGTTTTTTTGTTGTTTTTTTTTTTTCTTCCGCCATTCGGTTTCCGGATCATAACTCTTGAACGCCTTAATCTATCTTTCCGAAATTTTCACAGCTCATCCGAAATACTTTGCTCCTAACCCCTATTGTTTTTCGTCGAGACCCGAAATCCAAGATGGCCGCCAGCGGCCATTTTGGAAAAAAAAATCGGGCGATTCCTGTCAATGTCATAATTTGATTCAGGCAATTTCCAGGGGGAAAAAATTTTTTGGGTGTATTTTTTTTTGGACTTGGAATTTTTCCCTCGCCTGCCCCCATGCAGATGTAATACTGTGACTGAGCCATGCTACTGTATTCACTGACTGCAGCCTGCATGTCCAGCATGAGGCTAGGCTCTGCCCTCTCAGCCAGTGCAGTATATGAGAGCCCTGCTCAGTAATGCCTGTGATAAGGCAATACCCCCCCCCCCCCTCTCCCTCCCCCACCTCCACTGTCAGCCAGTCTAATCTGCATATGAATGTAGCAATGTATCAGTGACTTGTATGCACTGCCCCTCTTCCCCCCCCCCCCCTCTCCTGTCCCCTCACCCCAGTTCACTATACTAACACCAACAAGTTGGAACAATGCCCTCCTTCCCTTTCTAAAGAAAACAATAGGTGGTTATATAATGATGACCCAAACTGAAGATAACAGCTTTGAAGGTCTGCCTGGGCCTTGGTTGCCGGTCAATTGTTCATTGTATTCAGTTAAAACAGCACTGTGTTTATCTGGATGAAACTACATGCATTGTTTTGTTTTCTAGCTGTATTTCACATGCAGTGACCAAATTATCATTGTTTTACTTAGCCAGAACCCAGAATAATTTCCTTTCTGCTTGTATTATGAATGTCTGTCATGTCTGTACATTTAATACCTATTGAGATTAAAACAAATATCTGATGGACATTTGTCTAGTGAGCAACTGCTATAATTTGAACTCTCACTTCCACCTGTGTTCAATAATCCTGGTATATGTATTATAATAACAGTCAAGTTTCACCATTAGAAAAGAAAAGAAAAATTGGGGGATGCCACAAAGCCTATAGGCTTTTATGTCTAGTTGCACTCACAGTATCTATAAAATGCTGCAGATTTATGAATTTCTTTGTCTGGTACACTTCTGATGGCGTGTGTTTGTATTCCAGTCAATGACGATGACAGAGGCGTGTAAGGAAGCTCTGAAAATCCTGAAGCAAGTCATGGAAGAGAAGTTAGATGAAACAAATGTCGAGGTAAAGTTATTCTTGATAAGCACTTGTTACGTGTATTTTGCATCACTATTCTGGTATGTGATCTGTCAAATGCAAACCGAATATTTTACCGGTAGTCAGAACATCAACAATTTGTGTCTCATCAATGAGAATAGGAACTCTTTTCAGTCAACTGTAACTGAAAATTGATGTGTTACGAGTCTACATGCCCTGATTTTTCAGATGGCCACCATCACCCCAGAGAAGATGTTTTGTATGGTGTCAAAGGAAGAACTGGGAACATTTATCAAAGACATTTGATGTGGCTGTGTTGCTAGAGGAAATAATTTTGTATCTCATTCTGTTCATTCTACATGTTTGCAGATGTCAACAGATAAATCTGTGATGTTTTGCTTGATCCAAGAAATTATATGTATGCCTACTTACAGTTCAGTTGGTATAATTAACAGTTCTATATGCACAAAAACAAACTTTGCAGGCTAAAAGCCATAATTTTAGTGATGAAGTACTTCGAGTGCTTGTGGAACACATTCAAGTTTGCTTATGAGAAACAAAACTGAATATTACGTGAATGTTTTCATCCAATTGAACAAGTTGTTCGGTTGCAGAAGATAATAAAATATTGAGGACTTGTGTATGAATACTATGCTAGTTGTTTTTTGTTTGTGGTATTTCACCAGACATGCTGACATGCAGTTTCATGGTAATGGAATAGAACTTATCTTGGTTAAATTTTCACTTCCAACGTTTCACTTTTAAGCTCTGGTCACATTCAGATATCAAGATGAACAAACCTGAACACATGTAAGTTCACTGCAATGGACCTGCTAAGTGGGAGATGGAAGGGTGCTCAGGAATACAAATGTGGTGGCAGTTTCAAAGAGGAAAACTGAGCATGGAACACCATTATTCCGATATACCGGTAGCTTATTACATCATCTGTAGAACACAACCATCTGCTCTTGACCTCTTCAATGTTATTGTTGACATTACATGTATAGTGTATACTTCACAGAACAGACCACATGCCAGAAGATGTACGATTCAGACACAAAACAGTTATATCGACTTGATTTTGCCATATATGTGATGATGGTCAATGACCTCGACATGGAGCCAAGTGAGGAGTGTTACTGGCATAAAGGATGTCGTCAGAAATACACAAAACAATCTCACGCATTTTTGATGTCAGGATGTCGGATAATAACAGCACATCTTCATGTAACCAAAAATTACTCTTACATTATTTCAATGGTAGAAAGTTTGAATATGGTGGATCTTTGGTGACCATGAACATGACCTCAGATGACTTACATGTAGATTAATGGTTTGTCCTGTAATCAGCTTAACACATCTATAGTCAATGATAACTGGTTTGGTACACAGGTTTATTAGGATGTCCAGATTAACTGATACATGTACAGTCAGGAACAGATACAAATTTGGTAATTGTTATGAATTACCAAAATATGACATTTTAACACCTGCTGTGAATTGCATGCTGTGTACGGATTGCTACAAATCTATTGAGAGTACACCACATGATGTAAGCTATCTTTTGTCAAGTTTGTAGCAATCCGTACACAGCATGCAATTCACAGCAGGCATCTGAACAAGAAAGTAAGACTGAAGTTACCAAAAGAGGTAATTGTTAAAATATCACAAAATGGTCATGTATATTTGCCATTTCCTTTTTGTGTAATTTCTAAACGATGTTAAAATGTCATATTTTGGTAATTCATAACAATTACCAAATTTGTATCTGTTCCTGACTGATGTACACAATCCAGTCATATTGCTGTAACTGAATAGAATTATCAATTAATCAGATAGAGAATTGACAGAGTGAGTTCTTCATTATGCAAGATATATTTTCCTTTTAGACAAGTATGTAATGTATTCTTATGAGCAAAAGGTTGTATTCAAATGACAAACAAAATAGCAAGATGAATACAAACAGTGGAAAAATATCCGTTCAACATTTAAAACACTACTTGTGACCAGGACGTAAACATTCATCGAAGCTACGAGGCCTTCACTATCAACACTTCAATATAATCTGTACATGCGTGTGTATTGTAGACTTCATTGTTGAAAGTTATCACAGATTGATGGATTTTATGTGTGATAATCTTCTGATGCACATGACGTAATATAACATGATGTATTGCTACCACAGCATCTTTGCAGAAATATACAAGCGATAACAATATTCACATCTCATGAATATAGGAAATCTGAGAAATGGCAGTAAAACATAACTCCCGTGCAATATTCTACATATTTTCAAAGGGTTTTATACGAGTGCATAATATTCACATCTATGTACAAAATACGACATATCTGTTTATGCACAGGGGGGTATACATGATATTCAGGAATGTCAAGCATCAATGGAGATAGTGAAATGAACCGCGAGACAACTAAAACATAGACTAAATCAGGCTAAAGATATACTAGAACCACGAAATGATGAATTACAGAGGAATATGGTGGGAAGCAGTGGGGAACTGAATCTGCAACACACCCACTAACAACAAAGTGATAAATGACATCAATCGGAGTGATAAATTAATGATATCAAAAGGTATCAGTTAACAACGGAAGCATTGTCTGCAACTCTGCATAGAGTCAAGTATGAACTCAGGATTCAGTTTATCATAATAGGGTATTAGGAAAAGGGACTGTCATATTTCACACATTCACTATGAACTTGGTAAAAAGAAAATACAATATAGATGCACATCATTTTTTTTTGGGGGGGGGGGGAATGTACAATATAAATTGCATGTTTTGTTTAGAAAATGTGGGTCATGCAAAAAGGGGAACAAAATGAAACATGAAATAATTGCACATGTACTTCCAAGATATGCACAGCCGAGACTTTCTTGCTACATGGGAAATGGTCTGTCTATAGAATACATCATTCTGCACAACATCAATCAGTGATATCCAAGAGCAATTAAAACGCACACAAAATGTGTCCATCCAGTAACATCAACAATATAAATTTTAACAGAAAACAAGAATAAAACATGTATGATGATGAAACCATTATCACATGGTACATATACACACTGGCACTCATGTGGAGTTTGGAACTGTAGCAGAATTTACATATTCCTGACTTACTACTGTACATGGTTCACAACTGACAACAAAAAGCCTTACAACTGTGTATGATGGATAATTAATTTTAGATAAACAACATCTATCAACACGACCAGAGCACCTACATGTATTATTAGCTTACCAGCCTTTATTTTCGTAATGTAAGTTTCTATTGATGAGTTGTATGAATATCGGCTATCAGCATGATCATGTTTGGGAATGACAGTTATAACAATTGGACATGTGTGATTCCTGTGTTTTCCATGGTTACTGTTGAAGACATTCCTTGGGAACAGGTGCATTTTCTCGCACTTCATCAAAGGTGTAATCTTTCAAAAGCTTCCCATTTTCAAAGACTGTCTGAAGCAAATCCTGAAACGGAAAATAATGCAAAAAATTGAGCCCCAGATTATGTTTGACAAAATCTGATACTAACTTAAGCTCCCTAACCATCCCAAGCAAAGTAGAAATGTGACAAGACAACAGAGGACTGACCTTTTTCGGGTCGCCAGCTCCCTCCTGCACTGTCCTCCATTCCCCGTCCTCACACTCCAGGGTCAAACGACCTTTCTTGGACTTCTTGCCAGAGTCTGTTATTGGGTCTTTGAATACATTCACCTGCGAATTCAACAGTGTTTGGATTGAAACCTTCAAATACTGATTTAAAAACCTTTGACAGACAGTAATAAGACAACATTCCAACAGACGACGTGGTCTATGAAGAAATTACTCTTAGCAATTTGATACTAAACCTATGTCATTTGAAACGTTCATAGTTTTGACCTTTTTGTATTTATTTTATGTTCTTAAAGATGTTGAGAACACATAAGTAGAGTGCATTATGACAAACAAACCTAAATTCTGGAAGGACTCACCCCTTTGCCATTTACAAGGGCATAACTGCACTTGTATGCACACTTCTGTGTATCTCTGTTCAGCTTTTGGAGCAGAGCTCCGCCACTACCAAAGGTGAGATTTTCTGCACTCCAGTTGTGGTTTTTCATGTTACTGAGAATTTCGTCAAGAGATTCATAACTGATCCCATCTCCCTGTATGACTCGAATGCATGGCGGCAGGAGCTTGTAGCCTTTGTTGTTGGTAGTGTGGCCAAACTTTTTGTCATGGCCAAGGCGCTCCAGTACCTGCAAGATCAGAAATACAAATAAACCTTCAAGTTGTTCAAATACAATGAATACAATAAAAGCCAAGATGGAAGCTCATCAAAAAAATACTTCATACGTACAACCACGAGCATAAAAGTGCCAACTACCGGTATACACATGGTATATGATTGCTAACACACGAATGCTTTCCAATAAATAGAAGACATAAATAAATAAATATTTTGAGCATTGTATCATACCTCCATAGATTCAATAACGTCTATCATTGCACAGTTTCCTGTGTTATGAGACCTCCTTTATGCGTTGAGGCTCAAACCGTACATTTATACATGGAATGTACCTCCACGACGACAGTGGCTGGGTCTCCGGAGTCGGGGCGCACGACCAGAGTGCCACTGTTCTCACCCCGCGACTCCACCAGGGCCCTGAGGTCCTCCCCCCACAGGTTGTCACAGGCGTTCCAGATATCGTAGCTGTCACTGACGACGGCCACTAGACCGGTCGGGAACTGCTCCAACATGTTTCTGAATGCATCACGCTCACCCTCCTTACCCCAGGATGTCACCGTACTGAAATATAGTAGGACAATAGCAACTTGTAGCACAGCAAGATCACAAATAACAACATGATTGTAAGTTTACTGAGCATTGCAATGAACCTGATAAAACTCAATACATGAACTGAATTCTGGTGGGCAGATTGGAGACCACATCATCTGGATGTCAGAGAGCTAACAATGGATATCAACATTTGGAATGAAAAAGTTCAACATACCTGTGTTCAGCTGCAGGCACTGAGAAACCTGCCATCTCAGCATTGTAGTATTTTCGAGCCATCATCAATCCTGCGATGGTGTCAGTGCCCTTGAAATTCACCAGGTGCGATGCAGCACCAATCCCTGCTGTCTGCAATCACATGATAACAGTGCTGAAAAATATCTGTCCTAAAATATGAATATCTAGTCTAAAATTGTTTTTTGTCTAAAATACATGGAGGATTATCCAAGTAATCACGTCACCAAACTGAACACATACATCATGAACATGTGACATAACAACAACCATATAAACAAACATCGAAACATGACTGCATGTCACACCTCGACGGAAGACACGCCACGGAAGCCGAAGTCGTGGAGCATGAAGGGAAGCTTGTCCATGGTGTCCGCGGTCTGAGCAAGGTACTCCGCGATCTTCTCCTTCTGGGAGTAGGAGTTTGTTGCTACCGTCATCGGGTACCACACCTGTACCAGCAATGTCTGCACAACACAAGCAAAATGTCTCACTGTATAGTACATATTTATGTATAAACATGTATTTATGGTCTGAATGACAAGCATAGAATGCTGGCAGACCTCAAGTTGTAATTTTCTGCATACATGAGATGTGAAAGTCACTCCGAAGTATAATGCATACAACTACTCATGAGCTAGTTTCTGGGGTTTTTTTTTTACAAATGTTGTGTGACAAATGATTTTATTCTGTATATATTTGTAATATTCAACCTTATGACATGTAAATACCTCAAAATAGTTGGTGAGCCAGAAACACTCTGGATCTGTGTTCTCCACAGTGAAGAGCACATTTTTGAAGGGTACATAGCTCCCTTCAGGAACTGCCTTTATCCTCAATGGCAGGTAACCTCCATGTTTCTGTCAACGACATAATAATACAATTTATTATTTCATAATTTCAACATTTTCAAAAATGGAATTTATTGTCTCCATTTATAAATCACAGACCTGTGCAAATGAAAATCTTGGAGTGAAACTCTAACTAGATGTTCTGTCACTACCTGTGACATGATTGTATCCCCTTATCAGTTTACTCTAAGTGACAGTCAATGCTATCCCAATGAAATACGAGATAAGCCACATGTAGAATACAATGAACCCACTGCTTGATTTGTAACGCATGCTGAAGTACATGTATAGCCCTGGACATTAAAGAAAGAAATTTTGTATGTGTCATCATGCCTACATAAACATTATAAATCATGCCCCCAGGACATCTAATATAACACTGGATCAGTGGGCATTGGTGGAGAAACAGCCACACATTCCAAACAAAGTTTCACATTGAAAATGGGACTATCATGTCTTATTGCTCAGCACTTGGCTGCACTTGCCATCTAGAATTTCTGTAACTTTGTCCATGGAAACACCAAACACCTAGAGATCAGATCTTAACTCTCAAGCACCTAATGTCCGTGAACCAGAAGGGTACTAGTATATGAAGCATTTTCTTCCTACGGCTCACTTTCCCTAATAATCATTGCATCAATGCATGTATGTTGACTTTCCCTAGGGAGACAGGCATCATACATGTAGATGTAATCTAGCTGCCAAAAGTAATGATTATCACTTCAACCATTGTGTAACCAGGGATATAAAGCAAGCCCTTGCCCCCAGACCTGGTACCGATACCCAACTCCATTCACAAACCTCGCTCAACAATCAGCTGACAAGGACCACTCTCAACGGGAGACACTCAAAGCACACCCACAGCCTGACAACAGCTCTACAGGATATCAATATCAGGACAGCTCATTCCATCGATGCCCTGGTCCAAAGGTGAGGTTGACTACTCGACGGTGTTTGTGCTGTGCCTCTCGGCAGCAGGTTGGACAAACCTTGGGAGACAACCACAAACTCAAATGTATCGGATCAATACAATGCTCTCCACCACATTAACACCAGACGCTACGTGCTATGATTTCTTGGGTACCAGGTAATGATCAAAAAGGCCTGGGGGGCGGTGATTTAATATAGAAATTTTAGGACAACACCAGCACTTAAACACGACCATGCACTGCACTGTCTGCAGTGACTCTGCACACTGTTCTGAAGTTTATCCTGTTTGAATACAGATGCCTTATCAAAATATTCCTCATACATATAATTCGTAGTTAACTAGACGATTCCGGTTGCCTACGACCGCTTGGGTGTATCCCCCGTAGCCCTATCATCTCTGTTGCCCCAAATTTATCACTGTCAAGTGTGAAAAACTAGAGCAAGGGCTAAAAAAGATTACCAGAGAAATGTTAAATCTCAAGTCACAACTGTTTTCTTTTCCCCACCAAAATTGCTGCACTGATCTTCCGAGGATATTGAAGGTCGCATTCAAAATCACCACTGAAATCTCTTTATATGAATTTCCATTTCGACTTGTTTGATAAAATAACGAAAATACAGATAGATCAATCTTTTCACCTATTTATATTTCAACTCAGAATATTTTACTTACTTGGTTCCAAGTTGAAATTCAAAGTAAAAGTTGACCAAAACTGCATTTCAAGATGACGAAATTGGAGCCAGATCGAACTTCTCACCATAAGTTATATTTCGACTCATAATACATGTACATGTATGTGCCAAACATGGTTTCAAGTTGACATTCAAAGTAAAAGTTAACCAAAACTGCATTTCAAGATGACAAAATTGGAGCCAGATCGAACTTTTCGTCATAAGTTATATTTTAACTCATAATACCTGCCCAACTTGGTTTCAAGTTGAAATTCAAACTAAAAGTTGACCAAAACTGCATTTCAAGAAGACGAAATTGGAGCCAGATCAAACTTTTCGCCATGAGTTATATTTCAACTCATAATATGTGCCAAACTTGGTATTAAGTTGAAATTCAATGTAAAAGTTGACCAAAACTGCATTTCAAGATGACGAAATTGGAGCCAGATAGAACTTTTCGTCATAAGTTATATTTTAACTCATAATATGTGCCAAGCTTGGTTTCAAGTTGAAATTCAAGCTAAAAGTTTACCAAAACTGCATTTCAAGATGAAGAAATTGGAGCCAGATCGAACTTTGCATCATAAGTTATATTTTAACTCATAATATGTGCCAAATTTGGTTTCAAGTTGAAATTCAAACTAAAAATTGACCAAAACTGCATTTCAAGATGACGAAATTGGAGCCAGATCGAACTTTTCACTATGAGTTATATTTCGACTCATAATATGTGCCAAACATGCTTTCAAGTTGAAATTCAAAGTAAAAGTTGACCAAAACTGCATTTCAAGATGAAGAAATTGGAGCCAGGTCAAATTTTTCACCATAACTTATAATTTAACTCATAATTTGTGGCAAACATGGTCTCAAGTTGAAATTCAAAGTAAAAGTTGATCAATGTTTTCATGAAAAGCTATTGTGATCAATAATAGACTTAACTAGCAAGAAATAATGTTAACTTATTTGGTCACAGCCATGAAATCTCTACTGGACAAAGCCTTCACCTTGTTGAGCCCAATAATAAATATTTCTTGTCTTAACTATTTTCATTATGGTCAATAATAGACTTAACATGTAAAAATGATGTTAACTTATTTGGTTACACCCAGAAATTTCTACCGGACAAAACCTTAACCTTGTTGAGCTCAATAATAATTGTTTCTCATCTTAACTATTTTTATTGAGGTCAATAATAGACTTAACTAGCAAAAAAAATGTTAACTTATTTGGTTACAGACATATAATGTCTACTGGACAGAATCGTTACCTTGTTGAGCCCAATAATAAATATTTCTTGTCTTAACTATTTTTATTGTGGTCAATAATAGACTTAACTAGTGAAAATAATGTTAACTTATTCGGTTACACCAATGAAATTTGTACTGGACAAAACATTTACCTTGTTGAGCTTAATAATAAATATTTCTCCTCTTAACTATTTTTATTGTGGTCAATAATAGACTTAACTATTTTTATTGTGGTCAATAATAGACTTAACTAGTGAAAATAATGTTAACTTATTCGGTTACACCAATGAAATTTGTACTGGACAAAACATTTACCTTGTTGAGGTTAATAATAAATATTTCTTGTCTTAACTATTTTTGTTGTGGTCAATAATACTTAACTATTAAAAATAATATTAACTTATTCAGTTACACCCATGAAATCTGTACTGGACAAAACCTTTACCTTGTTGAGCTTAATAATAAACGTTTCTCGTCTTAACTATTTTTATTGTGGACAATAATAGACTTAACTAGTAAAACTAATTTTAACTTATTCAGTAATATTGTCCTGTTTTCACTGAAAACATCAGTTCTCCATTCTGAACAAGATACCAGTGTCATTACCTTCCATTGTACAGGCTATTGGAATGATCTCACATGTCAAAATGGATATTTCCAAATTCTGTAATAAGTTAGGCTGTTAACATATTAATATTTATATGATCATTCTAAAAAACGATTGGTTTCGTGTGACAGCCCTTCCCAACAAAACTTCCAAATATTATCGAGATTCGTCAAAAATTGCCATCAGTAGAGCGTTCACAAGCCATGTGTCTCAAACAGGCTGTTTTCAATGCAAAATGTGTCCCCAAACGACCAATTCAGTTGCCACGGCAACCAAAATCGATTGGTGTCGGGATCTTACCATAATATATGTGCCTGTTAAAAAATAATGGTGATCGGGTGAGAATTGCGGCCTGTAGCGCGTTCACAAGCCATGTGTCTCGAACAGGCTGTTTTCAATGCAAAATGTGTCCCCAAACGACCAATTCAGTTGCCACGGCAACCAAAATCGATTGGTGTCGGGATCTTACCATTATATATGTGCCTGCAAAAAATAATGGTGATTGGGTGAGAATTGCGGCCTGTAGCGCGTTCACAAGAAAATCTCTGCGGACGCGGACGCGGACGACGAAGCCAAATCCATAGTATCCGCCGAACTTTGTTCGGGGGATACAATTAACCTACATCTACAGCTTTTCCGGAATGAATTTGT
Organism: Terebella lapidaria; assembly: GCA_949152475.1. Classification (NCBI taxonomy): domain Eukaryota; kingdom Metazoa; phylum Annelida; class Polychaeta; order Terebellida; family Terebellidae; genus Terebella; species Terebella lapidaria. Next base: position 19,920,965 of record OX424555.1, read on the forward strand.
ATACTTATGCTTCAGTACAATACATCATGTACATAAGTGTACTGATTACATTGTTTACTGGGTATGACAATAAAGTTCACATTGGTGTAAACAGGTAACATTTGAACACGATGAGGGTTTCTGATATCCGTCTCTTTTAGACTGTTCAGTACCATTGGGTCACGCGGAAATTTGTCAATAAATGATCAGGTACTAGTATTGCCTAACCGGAAACAAATCAATATTCAAAGGAATTAGTGATGGAAATTATTCTAGAGCTGTACTCAGTTGTAAGGACCTCGAGGACCAGACGGATCAGCAAAAAAACTTCCCTGTTTCCAGAAAACGTACATGTTCCACGAGTCAGGCAACAACAACATACTAGTATTTTGCGACATGATTGATATAAATAGTCCCTGCTCATGCAAGCATGGAGTGGACTTCCTCATGAAACCATCAATAACAAATCAATATTCCTCCTTTGATTGCCTGGTACATGTATTAACATGATTAATGAATCAGGGTTTAATCCAGTATGCACATTGTGTATTCATGTAATGAATTCTGTTTATATGTACATGCACAGGCAGATGTAAGTTTACTAGTATACCATGTATACCTGCATACCAGGAATATGTACTAGTATCATTGCGAAATAGAAATGTTTTCAAGATGCCATCAGAAATTAACCCCATACATGAACATTACCAAATATGTTTGTTCTAGAAGCACCATGTTTATTGTTTAATGTGTATAATAACAAGAAAATGCAGCAAACTGCGGAGGACGATTAGAGCTTGAGCACATCATCAGCACCACAACCCTGAATGTATCCTACACAACATTACCTCCCCCCCCCCCCCAAAAGCCATAAATTCATTCCCTACATGATTCCAATTCATTTCCGTGTAATTGTTCATATTACTAATGAGTAAACATTTATTTTAAAATTGATCAATGGAACAGATTCGTTTGCTAAAATGCTATGGAACCTCATTAAAATATCCTCAAAACATTGGAAAATATGAGGAATATCTGCTTCTGATATCATCAGATATAGCCTAACACATGCCTTTACTGGGCAAATTAAAATACCAGTTACCGTAGATCTTTGAGTATTAGCCGAGGGTTTTTACCTACGAAATGGGTCTAAATTTATGGGGTCGGCTTATTGACAAGTCAATGCAAAAACCTGCACATTCCTGACCATTCGAGCGAGTCAATTGGCGATCGCTGACGATCGTCGGCAGTATTGGTAGGCGATAATACAGTGAGTTAGTTTCTTTTGCGGTTTACTGGTTCTCTGAGTCTATGTGTATCAATATAGATAACGTATTGTTTTTATATGCGTATTCCATTATTTTAAATATAATTATTGTACTTTATTTTCAGATCAAATCCAAGAGATGAAAGACATTGTAGTTGCTGGGAAAGCTAGAATGTCAAACGAAAGCGAGGCTGCAGGAAAATCAGAATCGAGTGTCAATTTCTAAAACTACATTCTCGAATATTATCGATCTATTGTAAAAAAAAAAATGAAAATAATACTATTGAAATAAATATTTGAAAAGTGTTACTTCATTCATTTACACATGCCAGTTCCCGTGAAAGATCAATAAGGTAAATCAGAGATAATTGACAGTGTCAATTGCAACCAACGGTCTGGTCAACCTCCTGTGATCGTTACTTGAACATTCGTGACACGTGATTCGGCTCACTGGTTCCATTGTTCTTCCACACGCAAAGTAAATCTGACGAGCAGACCATACTGACAGAGTCAGTTCAATTAGTAGTTATCCAAGATAAATATGCTTTGCTACACAATAAATAAAGGATCAAAAAAGAAAACGTTGTGCTTACGATGCTGCTTTCAAACTCAAAGTTATTAAATATGCATCAGAGAATAACAACTGTGCAGCTGCACGTGAATTTGGCAATATTGATGTGAATGTGAAATTGTGAATAAATTGAAACAAAAGGGAAAACAAATTGTTTGTTATATCATTCTGTTTTTACAGATTTAAAAACGTGAACACCAAGTGGAATCCCTTTATTGTCATCTTTAAATCTACCGAATCAATTGTAGGCATACAGGAAAACGCTTGGGAATTATTCAAATTTGCACTTGATTTTAGTTCGCCCATGCAGTTCCTATTCTCGCCACCAGGATATAAGTCGATCTGGAAAGAGACAAGTTGAAATATATCTTGGGCAAAATATATCAATACGAACGTTTTAATGAACATTTATCACATCGTTTACAAAACAAACCTTTCAATCACTCCACGCACCTAAAAAAATTCACACTGAATACCACTGACAGGCACTATGATTGCAATTAGCACCGGGCCCGTGATCGGCCGGGCGTGTTCAACTGTCCGAGAGATCGTGTGATAACAACGATCATTTTCGCGCGTTGATCTAGGCCTCTGTGATTCGGCTTATGCAAAAGTCAGTCACTTTTCACTGATTTCCTACTCAAAATCGACCTCGGCTTATACTCAGGGTCGGTTAATACTCAAAGATCTACGGTAAGAATAAAAAGACTTCGCAATCCAGCACAGAACACCAGCTTAATTGTCATGTTATAAAATAGTCAAATTATGGTAAATGTAGCCGTGGCATCGCAGAAGAATCGTGTGTTTACTTCATAACGCCAAAATTAGCCCAAAGGCTAAGATAGGTTACCGGACAATTTTGGTTTGGCCATGGCAGCATTGGCAGGTAACAGACCTTGAGATTTACCAATCAAGGTTCGCAGTGTAAACATATGACCTTGGGATTTACCAATCAAGGTCATCCGTATGAACTTCGATGTTACCATTACATGTATGTGTGCGGCATTTGATATTCTATATGTTGGGTGGAATCGTTTAGGCCGCTCAGGTCAATTTACACATTCCAAGTTAGACATTTGGCACTCAAGGTCATCTGATGTCAAGTTCAAGGTCATCATTTGTTGTGCCATATATGACTTCCTATATGTTCATAATACAAACATGAGCTCTATCTGCAAGCATTTCATCTATAGAGGCAAATCTGGGCATTTTTTGACCCCAAAATGGCTGTTTTGACCTTTCAAGGTCATCGAGGGTCAAATTCAAGGTCACCACACAAGTCGCCATATATGACTTCCCATTTGAAAGTGCCAATTTCTAAGCTCTGTCTTCAAGTGTTCTATGAGTACAGTCCTGAAAGCTCCCATTATGAAGGAAAAAAGTGCCGAACATTTTCTAAGTCCAAAATTTTTTTCAAAGGGTGAAAATTAGTTTTTGCCTAGAAATGGCCCAAAATGGATAGTAATGCGATTTAAAGCCAAAAAATTTTTTTTCGCCGACTCGTCAAAAATTCAAAATGGCCGCCACACAAAGATCGGCGATTCAAGGGCAACAAAACTTATACACGTCACAGACGTATATAAGAGGAATCTTTTTAAGCAAAAATCTCAAAACTGATCCGACAGTTTTTGAGAAAATACAGACCAGGTTCAAATTTGAGCATTTTTCAACCCAAAAATGGCTGTTTTGACCTTTCAAGGTCATCCAAGGTCAAATTCAAGGTCACCACGCAAGTCGCCTTATATGACTTCCCATTTGAAAGTGCCAATTTCTAAGCTCTATCTTCAAGCGTTCTATGAGTACAGTCCGGACAGCTCCCATTATGAAGGAAAAAAGTGCCGAAAATTTTCTAAGTCCAAATTTTTTTTCAAAGGATGAAAATTTTTTTTTTCCCTAGAAATGGCCCAAAATGGATAGTAATGCGATTTGGGGCGAAAAAATTTTTTTGCCGACCCGCCAAAAATTCCAAATGGCCGCCACACGGAAACCGGCGAATTTAGGGCAACCAAACTTATACATATCACAGAGGTATATGAGAGGAATCTTTTGAAACCAGAAACTGATCAGACAGTTTTTGAGAAAATGGCCGTCAAAGTCCAAAATTGAGCATTTTTCGACAAAAACGGCCGCCATTTTGAAAAAAATGCGAAAATCAAAAAAATATCTCCATCTCAAAATATTTTTAGGCATTTTTGTGCAAAATTTCAGAAGTTTCAATCGCTAACTTTAAAGATAAAAATGTTAACGCCGGACGGACGGACGGACGGACGGACGACGGACGCAACGCCATGCCAATAGGTTATCGGACCAAAGGTCCGGTAACCTAAAAATGTCCACACGCAGATGCCTTCATGCATGTATACATGCACGAGTTGCTAAACAGAAATTGTGTTCCAAAATACGCGTGATTGTGGTAAAATTTGCTTTGCATTCTGGGAACGTCAATTTCCATCAGCTCCGCCATTTTGGGACGTTTTTAGATAATTTGAACATTTTACGTAATTTTCTCAAACCTACCACATCGATTCATGCCTGATATATCTGTGGAATAGTCAAAGTTTCACATCAGTTTGAGAGATTTGATCAAATCATACATGTACACTTACTTCTACTATGTATTTCCAGCCGGCTTCGTTGAAGTGGTCAGTGCCAAAATGTGCTTTGTAGATGGCTTTGGCCTCCTCTATTTTCTCGTAAGTGACAACTGGTCCTACCAGCCATCTTTTCATCAAGTATTGTAGTCCGAAAAATATGGTCGACTTAAACTTGCCACCTCGACTCTCAAAGTAGGAGTACACATGCGTCGTACCAGGTGGGTACTGTTTGTGATGGGTGACCTGTAGGTGATACACATGATCCCTTAAGTTAACAACAGTGTGATACTATATACATGATATACATTACATTGCATATTGTATACTGTAAACCTGTTAATGTTCGCTACCTTTTAATTTCGCTGATTTCACTCTTTGAACAAAACCGCAAACTTTAAAGGATTGCAAACACTAAACATAGCACCAAGGGTGCTGTAGCTTACCGGCAATCATGTGAATTGTGTGGAATACTGAATACATATAAATTGTTACACTGATGTTAAAATCTATATGTTAAAACATGTCGTAAATGTTGATAGAAACACATTTTCTGTATGGACTTTAATACGAAATCAAGTTACATCTTGAAAGATTTTTTTCGTTAATGACAAAGTTTCACAGACAGTCGATTAAAAGGCAACAAAACTTACATGTATACACATCACAAAGGTACATAAGGATGATCTTATACATGATTTTGAGGAAAACTGTCTGAATAAATTTCGAGAAAATGACCATCAAAGGCAAAATTCATTGTTTTTTCAACAAAAAAGGTCGTTTCGACCTTTCAAGGTCATTGAAGGTCAAATTTAAGGTCACCACTCAAACCGCAATATATTACTTCCCATTTGAATGTGCCAATACTTAGGCTCTATCTTGAAGTGTTCTATGAGATTACTCTGCATAGCTCCCATTATGAAGGAAAACTTGGGTGAAATTTTAAGTCCAAAACAATTTTCAATGACCAAAAAAAAAAATTTTTTTTTTTGGGCTGGAAATGGCTCAAAACGAATAGTGACTCGATTTGGGACAAAACAAATTTTTTTTGCATACTCGTCAAAAAATCAAAATGACCGCCCCACGCAGACCGTCATTTCAAAGGCAACAAAATGTATACACATCACAAAGGTACATAAGGAGAATCTTATACATGATTTTGAGGAAAACTGTCTGAATAGTTTTCGAGAAAATGACCACCAAAAGCAAAATTCATTGTTTTTTCGACCAAAAAGGTCGTTTTGACCTTTCAAGGTCATTGAAGGTCAAATTCAAGGTCACCACTCAAACCGCAATATATGATTTCCCATTTGAATGTGCCAATACTTAGGCTCTATCTTGAAGTGTTCTATCAGATTGCTCTGCATAGCTCCCATTATGAAGGAAAAATTGGGTGAAATTTTCCCAAGTCCAAAAAATTTTCAATGGTCAAAAAAAAAATTTTTTTTTTTTGCTGGAAATGGCTCAAAACGAATAGTGACTTGATTTGGGACAAGAAAAATTTTTTCTGCCGAACCGTCAAAAAATCAATATGGCCGCCACACGCAGACCGGCGATTCAAGGGCAACGAAACTTATACATGTCATAGAGGTACATGAGAGGAATGTTTTGAAACAAAAATCTCAAAACTGATCAGACAGTTTTTGAGAAAATGGCCACCAAAGTCCAAAATTGGCGATTTTTCGTCAAAAATGGCCGCCAAATCGGCAAAAACGATTCAATCAAAAAAATTAAAATTAGGCCAAGGGCCGAAGATAGGTTACCGGACAATGTTTAATATTTTAGATGTTAGCCAGGTCACTGGTTGAATGTTCAGCATATATAACATTAAGCATATATCATGTCCACAGTTGATTGCTAAACTGTAAATTCAATAATCAGAGAGATATTAGCAATTTTGTGCTGTGGCCTTGAAAATGAAGGGGCAAAGGTCAAATTCAAGGTCATCAAAATATTCAATGTATATCATTTTCTAAATCATGTCCACAATTGATTCCCAAGCCATACAGTCAATAGAGGAGCTAGATATGAGCCAGTTTGTCCTTGGACCTTGAAAATGAGGTCAGAGGTCAAATTCAAGGTCACGAGAATATTCAGCATATATCATTTCCTATATGTCCACAATTGATTCCTAAGCTGTAAAATCGATAATAAGTGAGATATTAGCCATTTTGTCCTGTGACCTTGAAAATGAGTTCGAAGGTCAAATTCAAGGTCATCAGAATATTCAGCATATATCATTTCCTATATGTCTACAATTGATTCCTAAGCTGTAGAGTCGATAATAAGCGAGATATAAGCCATTTTGTGCTCTGACCTTGAAACTGAGGTCAGAGGTCAAATTCAAGGTCACGAGAATATTCAGCATATATTATTTCCTATATGTCCACAATTGATTCCTAAGCTGTAGAGTCGATAATAAGCGAGATATAAGCCATTTTGTGCTCTGACCTTGAAACTGAGGTCAGAGGTCAAATTCAAGGTCACGAGAATATTCAGCATATATTATTTCCTATATGTCCACAATTGATTCCTAAGCTGTAGAGTCGATAATAAGCGAGATATAAGCCATTTTGTGCTCTGACCTTGAAACTGAGGTCCGAGGTCAAATTCAAGGTCACGAGAATATTCAGCATATATCATTTCCTATATGTCCACAATTGATTCCTAGTCTCTAATCTCAATAATAAGTGAGATATTGGGCTTAATGTGTCCCATTATAAAGCATAGGAGAATTTAACATGGGAAAGTCCCATTTGGGCCGAGTTTGGGCCAAAATGGCCCACTTCGAGCGATTCAAGCGCAACAAAATTTATAGACATCATAGAAGTACATATGAGGAGTCTTATGTATCAAAAAGAAAAAAAGTTACTGAACAGATTTTGAGAAAATGGCCGCCAAAGTCCAAAATCAGGCATTTTTCGTCGAAAACGGCCGCCATTTTGAAAAAAATGCGAAAATCAAAAAAATTAAAAATACCTCCTTCTTGAATTATTTTTCAGTATTTTTGTGCAAAATTTCAGAAAAATTCGCTCATAAACAAAAAAGATAAAAATGTGGACGACGACGACGGACGACGGACGCAACGCCATGCCAATAGGTTATCGGACCATAGGTCCGGTAACCTATAAAAACGTTTTTAGATATTGGCCTAAGGTATGTTCTGACAAATTTATGGGGAAATTCATCATGCCAAAAAAAAGTTACAGACCCGGACAGTCGACGGACGCCGGACGACGGACGCCGGACGGACGACGGACGGATGACGGACGAAAAACCACGATAATAGCTTATCGGCACAAAGGGCCGGTAAGCTAAAAATTACATTGAAACTGACATAAAAGGAACAAAACGCAAACTTAAATGGTTAGGGAACAGTCGCTTTTTCAAAAATGCGAACATTAATCATGTTAATGGGAGCGAACTTAAATGGATTTGCAGTACATTATCAGATACATGCAATAACAATCCTGTTGAATGGGAATACTTTGTCATCTGATGATCATGATGATCACTTAATACGAAAACCTCCCATACAAATTGAGCTAGTTATTAGCATTGCATTTTGATGCCAGAGCAGTGGTGTGTGGGGCTTGATGGATGGAAAAATGTCATGTTTATTCTAATTCAGGAAGGTTCCATTACAGTAATCAAAGTACAAAATGTACACAAATTAGTATCATCACAAATTATTGACAAATATTGGTCAAACTAGACGTCAAGGCTTAAAGGCCTTGGAGGCATTTCAGGGTGAAGCATGAAAAAAATAAAATGCTGACTCAGCAAAAACATAAGCTCCCAATGAGACCTACCAGACATTTGTGCAATGGACCTTTTCATAGACTTTCCCGCCAAAATTTCCCGAATGCTGTCATTTTCCGACCAATCACAAGTGCTCGCATTCGAGTCATTTAACGGTCGTAAACAAAATCTTTGTAGCGGAAATGAAGCCGATTTTCACATCAAAATGTGCAAAATATGAAGTATTTTCATAAGTGCAGCTATCATATTGGCCATTTGTGCTTCTTTTATCAATCTGAACCGAAAATAGTACGCATTTCGTGAGGCGGGTTTAAAACGGTCGTTTGACATAATGCTAAAACCACGTGCGGCTGGCGCGTGCAATCTTAAGAATAAACTGGTCAACAGGCTATCCTCCGTGGTACCCAATTACCGTAATGCAGCATCACGTACGGTAATAGTCAACACGATATATATGTTTGCAAGTTTTATATCGTAAATTAAGAAGTCAGCTAGTTCTTCACGTTAAAAATGTACAATATTCCACATGGCGTGAGACAGCGCATGAGAAGAGATAACTCTGGCAATGATCGAAGTTTGGGTTGTACCACAGATTCATTCACGCTATCATTACATAGATCTTTATCGTACATAAAATTACCTACTTTAACATAGATAGGCTTTTCGAAGATATTATACTTAATGAATCAAGTGAATACAAAATGAAATGAAATTATTCACAAATAAATATTATAGTCTCTTTCTTTATATTTTGCGAATTTGCTAGACAAAATAACTAAAATTATGGCAATAGTGTACATAGTTTTTCTGCGATGTTTTCATGTCATTATTCACGAAATACTAGTACACGAAAATTAGAAGAACAAATAGGCTAGTATCAGGAAAAAATGTTAAATCTGCTGTGTAACGATGATTTGTAGCCTATTTTCCACACGTGAATGAACGAGAAGGCTTATTCGAGGTTACGGAGCATTGTATATTTGTATTGAATGTTTTAAATTCAGTATCATCAAAATTTTGATACGCAATAGGTGTATTTGATTTACAAATTTTCATGCCCAAACATCTAAGGCGCTATTTTGAATTATGTAATATATCCACATGCTAGTATAATGCACGCCTATATTCTTTACGGTGGTAGGGGTTCAAAGGGTGGTCAGAAGCCACGGAGTTTCACGAACGTGGTTTTACGTTGCCATAACACGCACGTGCGAGCGAGCAGCCTTTAGTGGTTAGTTTGAATTGACGGAATAACCCGACGATTGCCGAATATTCATTGTCTCCGAGAGGCCTCTGTGAAAAGGTCCATTACATGTGCATGATGTGTGTGAAGGACAAATTGATGAGTCCGAAAATAAAGTCCGCTTCACTCAACGACAAACCGTTTCAGGGATATCGGCGAGAGCGAAAAATGTCGACTCAGCGAAAAAAATTACGGTCACGGTCAAAGGTCATCCCTAATACCCTTAAGACATGTTTGTCTAGGGCCACTAGTCCGAAAATAACGTCCGTTTCGCTCTACGACGGACCATTCCCGAGATATCGACGAAAGCGAAAGATGCCGACTCAGCGAAAAAAATTAAAGTCAAGGTCAAAGGTCATACCTAATACCCTTAAACATGTTTGTCTAGGGCGACGAGTCCGAAAATAACGTCCGTTTCGCTCTACGACGCATCGTTTCCGAGATATCGACGAAAACGAAAAGTGCCGACTCAGCGAAAAAATTTAAGGTCAAGGTCAAAGGTCATCCATAATACCCCTAAGACATGTTTGTGTAGGGCAACGAGTCCGAAAATAACGTCCGTTTCGCTCTACGACGCACTGTTTCCGTGATATCGACGAAAACGAAAAATGCCGACTCAGCAAAAAATTTAAGGTCATCCATAAAACCCTATATACATGTTTGTCTAGGGTGACGAGTCCAAAAAACGTCCGTTTCGCTCTACGACGCACCATTTCCGAGATATCGACGAAAACGAAAAATGCTGACTCAGCGAAAAAATTTAAGGTCAAGGTCAAAGGTCATCCATAATACCCCTAAGACATGTTTGTTTGGGGCGCCGAGTCCGAAAATAACGTCCGTTTCGCTCTATGACGCACCGTTTCCGAGATATCGACAAAAACGAAAATTGCCGACTCAGCGAAAAAATTTAAGGTCAAGGTCAAAGGTCATCCATAATACCCTATATTCATGTTAGTCTAGGGCGACGAGTCCAAAAATAACGTCCGCTTCGCTCTACGACGCACCGTTTCCGAGATATCGACGAAAACGAAAAAGGCCGAATCAGCGAAAAAATTTAAGGTCAAGGTCAAAGGTCATCCATAATACCCTATATTCATGTTTGTCTAGGGCGACGAGTCCGAAAATAACGTCCGTTTCGCTCTACGACGCACCGTTTCCGTGATATCGACAAAAACGAAAAATGCCGACTCAGCGAAAAAATTTAAGGTCAAGGTCAAAGGTCATCCATAATACCCTATATACATGTTTGTCTAGGGCGACGAGTCCAAAAAAACCGTCCGTTTCGCTCTACGACGCACCGTTTCCGAGATATCAACGAAAACGAAAAATGCCGACTCAGCGAAAAATTTTAGGTCAAGGTCAAAGGTCATCCATAATACCCCTTAGACATGTTTGTCTAGGATGACGAGTCTGAAAATAACGAGATATGCATGAGAGCCTCAAGGATGACTCAGCTAAAATTATTCCGAGCCCTAGGTCAAAGGTCGTTTGACGAATCGGCCTCAAAATCAATAGGCTTCTTCCCTGGTGATATATGAACCTCCATGCAAAGTTCCACAGTCATTGCCATAATACTTTTTGAGTTATCGTGCGGAAACCAGAAACATTGATTTCATCCTCACGGACCTCACGGACCACGGAGCCGGCTCAAAAACAATAGGCTTCTTCCACACAACATTTCTGACCAGCAGTGAAAATTTGGCGAAGATACATCGAGGCGAACTGAAGTGCGGAAACCAAAAAGTGAAAAAAAAAGAAAAAAAAAGAAAAAAAAAAATTTTTTTTTTGACAAAACCATAAAGGCATTTCTGCTGAAATGCCTTAATTCTACTAAGTATACATAATACCCATGTCTTCAAATCATCTGTCCTCAACTGTTAAATGTAAAAGGGGATCATTGTGTGAGGGTTTGTATTTTGCGGATTCCGAGATTTTTTTTTACAGTACACGTAAATAAACCACGAAGTGGTTTATTTTGTTACTTACTACCCTGTACCGAGTACTCGTTGAAGCCCTAGTACCCACCCTGCTATGGCCCTGTGTGGCTGGCAAAGCCTGTTATATTATTGGATGTGAGAAACTAAGAGGTTCACAGTATTCAAACAATTTGTGATAACTTCAGCCAGATTTCAGCACAGATCGGAGCCTATACTCAATCACGGGTTCGGTTACCAAAATTCTGACCTGGGTATTGCACTGACCTGCCCCGAGTTCGTGTATACGACGAGTATAGATCTACATTATACATTGTCACCTGGTCACCATTGCACTAACTACCACTCAGCCACTGACTCAGTGACTGGCAGGTGACCAATCACTGAGCTTCCCAGTGCTTACCTTGTAAGAATCTGTCACCAACAGTATATTATCAACTCCGGCAGCCGGTAATGTTTCCATGGTTCACTAGATTTATTGTACAACAATGCAACTAGATCTAGATCCTCCAGTGTGCTTCAGGAAAACCGAACGAAAGTAGTTTCGAAACTGATGGGTTTTTACATTTTTCGTAGGGCTGTAGAGAACAAAACACGTTTACGTCATCAAAACGTGCTAACATGTCCTGACAGGTGCCCGATACATAAAATTCGGATCATTACATGAGTCGGATCATTACCGGGCGCCCCGTTAAAGCTCCGGGCGTATTTACGGAAAAATGTCCCATTTAGAATTATAAAAACGGTTTTGAAAATACGCCCATGGGCGTATTTTCGGAATGTTTTAAAACGAGGAATTGTTGGTAGGAAAATAATAATCGAAGACTGCATATGTATTCAAGTCATGCGTCCACAGACCTCTCAAAAGTCTACAGACCACTCAAAATAAGGTCATTAGTTTTCTTTTAAGCGCTCCCCCTACAACCCACATAGGGTTCGAGGAATTTAAAGCCGTCTGTATGTTACCAGTGGAAGTCCGCGTCAACCAACTTAAAGTAAATTACATACATGACATGATTTATGGAAATGCACCCAGATACCTAACCTCCTCCATTAGTATCCAAAATGCCCGCCACAACACCCGATCTGGCCCAATGTCCCTATTTATCTCAGCTGTAAAGTGTTTTGGTCACTCCTCTTTCCCGTACACATCAGTCACTGCTTGGAACGAGTTACCAAGTGATATCAGAACAACAAGTGTTAAGTCAGTTTTTAAATCCAAAGTCAAATCTTTTTTATTCGCCAAGTTTCATCAAGAGTCACTAAACCCTTTTATTTATTCGTAACATTCTAGTCTTTGTTGTTAGGTTATCTATTCATTATTATGTTGTTATGGGTTTAAAATTCTATTTTATCCATCTTTTTTTCCCAATTTTTGTTTACTTTTGTAGTTATATTTATACAATCAGTCATTTACACTTGTATACTCATTTATACAAATATATTTATACTTATAGGCAACCTACAATTGTATTTTGTCATGTGATTTATATCCGGACCACAATGGAAATAAGTGTTTTCGCTCTCTTGTGTCATCCGTGTATTTTAATGTGCACTATTTATTTATACTGTATGTTATCTTACTAAATAAATTCAATCAATCAATCATGTATAGCTTGATTGGCCTTGTCGCATCGACTTCCATTCAACAGATGGCGATTAAAACATCGATCGTTATAGAAACAGTGCGTGCATTACCATATACGTCATCGTTGATTATAACGACGCACCAAAATATACACTGCTCAAAAGATTATAAGGATATTTTCCATAAATTTACCTCAGGTTTAAATTGGTTGACCCCATTCATGGAATTCTGTATTTTATTCCCTCAGTAATCAATAAATATTCCCCAGTTGCCGTTGCTTAGCAAAAAATGTTCAAATGAAGCAATTAACATTGATGAGCCCCGGGTTATAAGACGTATGGTTGGGTGAAGTTATGCTCAGAATCCTGCCGCAATTAATCCTTGCATATGATGCGAACTAATAAAGCGAATGTCCCAGGTTTTTTCGGCAAATTATTGGTTGCCTTATAGGTGGTGCTACACAGGCTGATGTGGCACGAAGCTATGGAGTGTCAGTCTGTGATATCCCGACTCTATCAGAGATATCAGAGCACGGAGGCAGTGATTGCAGCGAGGGATTCACATACCCGTTATCGGGGTTTTGGCGTTATTGACATAAATTTGTCATTTATTTTCGCTAACCATGTTGTGTTCAGCAGGCCATTTCTATCCCACAAATACTTTTTCATTGCACTTTGTTAATTGTTATTTGTTATAATGTGGAGTACTATTAAATATATGTCACACAACCGTAGTTGCTTGATTGCGATTCATATAATTCGCATAGCTAGGAAAATATCCTTACAATGTTTTGAACAGTGTACGTGAAATACGCCCTGGGCGTATTTTCGGGAAGGTATTCCGTATATGGCTACCCAGGGCCGGCGTATTATCGGGTGCATGGGCTTATTAACGGGGGTTCCCGGTGTATTTACAAGTAGTGTTTTGTGTTTTACACCCATGCAAAGACCCCAGGAAGAAATCTACGAAATACAGTGCATTTCAACGCGTCTAAAACATTTTCCGATGAGCTTAAAACTTTTTTCTCAGAAATTACTCATCGTGCGTATTTCCTATGCGTTTAACGTAGTCCGCTACAAACAGTGAGGTAACGAAGAGTCGAAGTTTAAAAGTCATTTCTTGAATAGTATCTCTTCCAAATGACATATTTTATAGGGTAAATGATCTGCATCCTAATACTGAAAAGAATACAGGGGGTCACCGTGCTCGTTTCTTCTACATTTTCGATCGAAATCACACACATTTACCTAAAACGACATAAATTATGGAATCTTTGCACATTTTTTCGTCCATATTCACATCTTGCATCGTGTTTTCCATGCGAACGGATACGGTGACCCCCTATTTTCTTTTCAGTTTCAGGATGCTGAACAGTTACTCTATAAAATATATCATTTTGAAGCTCTAGATTATGTTGACACAGATATTTATTTTTTAAAAACTCTCTGACCCCCTCCCCTTAAAACATTTCCGATGGGTTTAAACTTTTCCCAATCATAGAAAATAGTCAATGACCAATGATTCTGAACGTACGGTCAATGGATAAATGATAGTATAATCCCATGAATTGAAGTACAGAAGTACAGAATTAAAGTTCCCTCTCTCAACTCATCTCTAGACTTTGCACAATCGAACGCAGCCCAACACGCCTTCACATAATTGTTGTACGCGTATTTCTTATTGAAGCGTATTCCAGGTTAGCGTAGTTTCAGCCTTCTCCTCGAGGTGCGCTTGGGTGCTGCGGAGAAGAGGGGAACCAAGCTAACTCATGGTAGATAAATATTTCAATACCAATGTGAAAGTTCTTTTTACTATTCTTCTTAATGTAAATTGCTGAGTTCTGAAGAACGTTAGTTAGCAATGGCGTTAGTTGCTCCGGGTTTATAAAATTTGGTGCTTTTACAGATATGCATTTAAAAACTATGGGACGGTTGGGCTCAAACTCGCAGCTTCAGACCGCTGGGCGGGACTTGAACGTGTTCAGGCTGTGGGCTGAAGTGACTCGGGGAGGCCATTCCACATTCATGTGACGTCTGGACAAAGGAATGCTTCCTTGACACAGTGTGCGTATATAGAACTGTGGCGATTTTGCCCTAAGCACGCGGCAGGTGATTGTAAACATACATGCCATTTGTGTGGCCTTTTTAGTCTTGGCCTTGTTTTGACACGCTCCGTTCGAGCGGGCGTTGCTACGGCAACGCATTGTAATTTACGCTCCAGTAAACTATAACAATGGTTTGATTACGCTTCGCGTGCAGCCTCTAGTTTCTGGTGTATTATATATACACTGGTAGCGACTCGGTCGAGGAGATTGTCCAAGGTCGAATGACAGGATGCACTCGGAGCTCGCCATGAGCTTTGAGTTCCCTGGTCAGGAGTAGTGGGCTCTTAGAGCCCTGGGGACGATTTCCATGGGGAGGCCCGGGCTGGGAGAGCCAAGTTGCTGACTTGGGGGCGCAAGCCCTGTGGATCGCCAGTTCTCTCCCTTCCCGGGACGGTGTGACATAGGCTCTGGCTAGCATGTCGGACTGTACGGGGTTCCGTCCCCGAGGCAGACCGCGGCTCGCCAGGCCCCTCCAGCTAACACCGTGGTGATGAACCAGTTTCTGAACGGTGTCCGTAGGCCTGGGAGTGTCGGGTGGGCTGTTACCTGGTTACCGTTAATGCTAGAGTGGTTACCGTGTCTGCAGTGACCTCCGGTGAGTGGCGCCGCCGCAAGGATCCGAAATAGCGGATGCGCGTCCGCAAGGACTCGCGGTGAGAGGACTATCCTCGAGGATCCCGAAGAGTGGACGATAGTCAATAACTTTACAGAACACGAAACATATCGGAGTTTTCTTGTCGGAGATTATGACATTTGTGGCATTCACTCCATAAACCACTGCTTCTCCCATGTCTGCAGACATCTAGATCTGCTTGGAGTGCTTCCACATCTCGTGGGGCCTTAATTGATGATCCGGTACAAGAGGATGTCATCAGCAAACAATCTGGTGGTCGATGACACTTGATCAGGAAGGTCGATTATGTAGATCAGGAATACGCCTGATGTTTAACTGGAATGGTGCATGATTTGCTTCCCTCTAGTATGACTTATTGTTGGATGTGTCATGTAAGAACGACTGTATCCAGACGCTGTATAGTACTGGAGTTTGATAACCAGATGACACCGTTGTCAATGCTTTGGATAAATCAAGTTGGAGGTTGTTGTCTAGGGTTTCTTGGAGATCCTCAACTGCCAGAATGAGCTGTGTATCACAAGAATGCCTCTTCCTAAACACGTTTTTGGAGTTTGTAAGAATATTGTGCGAGTTGAGATGGTGCATAATGTTTGACTGCATTATGTGTTCCATGATCTAAATGGACGTCAGGGAGATCGGTCTGTAGTTTGCTGCTGCAGAATGTTTGCCTTTCTTGAAGGCTGGGACAACATCAGTCTGACGCCACTCAACTGGGACAAACTGTGTGTAGGCTTGGAATATCATTCTAAGCATGAGTAAATACGTGAGCTGTAAACCATTATGTGACCTTTTGGAGCGAGGTCACATAATGGTGGCTGCCGTGGGATACCTGTACATCGTCCTTGATGTGTGTGGTGTCCTCATCAGTTAATCCCAGGTAATATATCCATTTTAAAACGGGGACGTACCCTAACCACAACCTGCCAATCTACCCTGCTAGCAGCGCTAAATGTGACAACCGAAAATTTGTTGCCGAGACCAGGGATCGAACCCACAATCTCTGGGTTTCGAAACCATCGTTCTACCAAGTGAGCTAAAGGGAAATCCCACTAGCCAAGCTTGTAGGAGCGAGGGCACAAGTACGGTTTCTCTAAACTCATTCCTGTAGAGGAATCAATGATGTCCATCAGGTAAGCATTGTATGCTCTTCAGCAAGTTTGCTTCTGTGTTTTCTGCAATGACTTCCTGTGTGCAAGGTTTCTTGGTTTTCTGGTTTTCTGTGGGACAAGTGTTTCATTGATGATCCTGTTTTGCCTGGCTTTGTAAAGGATGAGGTTGTTCATTTGGTTGATACCAGGTCAGACATGATGGTTTGGATGGATTCTGAGGTGTTCCATAGTTCTTGGGACGGTGAGTCCTCAGACAATCTGTTCTGGAATTCTTGACACAGCAGGTTGATGCATTCGATATTCCTGGATGCCAGCGATATCTGCCCGTTTCCACAGGAAAGTTTTCCTCTTTCGTGGTTTAGTTCTCTTATGGTGTGAGGTTTTCATCAAGACTGCCATGTGGTCGCCTAAACCTGGTAGAAGCAAAAAGCTCTGCACTAACGATTCCCTGTTAGTTAGAATGAGGTCCAAGGTATTCTCAGGGGTGTATCCCATGGGGAATTCCACTATTTCGCTCCAATTCTGCTTCTTGGAAGATATCCAGGTATCTTTCACTGATGGCAATGGTTTACTGGTGACTTTCTAGTGCCGTGGTTTGGCAGTTTACATCTATGAGGTTGAGGTCACCACCAATAATGTTTATGGCCTGGGATTGTGTGTGTCCTGACTCCAGGTTGTTACAGTCGTTGCTTCCATGTACTCTACGGAGGTTCGTGATGCACGGTAGCAGGATGCGACAAGGACAGGAGTTTTCTTCCCCATGGTGAACTTGGCCATGGCTATTTCACAAGGGTGCTCGAATTTGACCTGCTCACTGTGGAGACCCAGCATCCCTTGGGACCAGATACACGGTACCATCTGTGCCCACGGACAGCTCTGTACTATAGTCTTTGGAGGGGAAGAACTCATAACTATGTCCAGGACCTTGAAAGCATGTCCCTGTGTCAATAATGATATCAGGATCAGTAAATTCTAGGAATGCCAGCAGTTCTGCTTTTTTAAACAATATTGAAGCGCTGCTACCAACGTTAAGGATGCTTATCAGTCAGGATCCATGCCTTATCAGCAGAATTCTGGTATGTTTTGTTTGGCATATAACTCTACAGTTTGGTAATGGGTTGTGTTGAAAATTGTTGTGTAGGTTCTATCCACGACTACAATGTTTGTTCAATGGCCATATTGAAGACCCAGTCGATATTCATACAGATCCTGAACGTTATTCACCGCCAATCAAATGTAACTTACATAGAAAACTGACAGCGTTTTAGGGTACAGTTTCTTGACTATGGTTAGAATACCTATCATAGAAGAATAACCTACTGCCTGTTTTGGGATTTTCCTAAACACTTGATCACTGGGTGTAAACCTGATGTAGGTAACTAAGTTACCTACATCCCAAGATGGCCACGGGCGAGAACGCTTCAAATTGCTATTGGCGATTACAGAATATTTACGAGGCTTTGGTTGAAGAACTGTATACAATTACATAATACTGGTTATAGTTCTTGACATACAAGCATCGTTGTTCGATTATTAAGCTGGAAACGTGCGTTTAGAGCGATTGTTTTTGTCGAAGGGATGTAGGTAACGGCAAAGTTCGCCAACAAGAAGATGTAGGTAACGTGTTTGGTAAGATGTAGGTAACGGATTATTCACAAGGTGAATATATTGAGCGATAAATCCAATACACTCTGGTTTACTACTGATTACTTTCGTCTCACATTAGCTGGTTCGACGACTTCGGCGATGCAGGTCGAAATTGAGGTAATTAAACTCAAGGGTAATCAATCAGTGAAACGCGCTTTTTGGCCGTAGTTTTGAGAAAGTTGGCAAAATTGAGAAAGTTGGCAATCTAACCCAATGTTAAATTTCAGCCCCAACATGGAATTTCAGAGTCTGCACAAAAAACAGTACTTTTTATTCGATGTTCGACTTATAAATTGCTTCAGAATAAACATATTTACATAATATACACCTGCTACTGTAAAAAGACTAATTTTGGCGGCTATTAAATTTGTCGGTTGTGTGCCCCACGTTATTTGGCGGATATTTAATTTGGCGGTTTCAAAACCACATATATTTCTTAACATGTGTCTACTTAATTTGGCGGACGATTTAATTTGGCGGTTTTTCCCCTACTGCCAAATCCACCAAATAAATCGTCCGCCAATATTAGTCGTTTTACAGTATATCTTCCGACTCCAAATCAATGCAGTAGGTTCATTCTGTATGGGCATGAACACGATAAAAACCCTGAATTTGTTGAAATTTACTTGATCCCATTTTCGACTGAAATTTAACATTGGGTTAGATTGCCAACTTTTAAAATTTTTGAGATAGAACTCTGAAAATTGGTGAAAAATTACGGCATGATGCCTAATTAATGCACACAAAATTTCAAGCTGATCCGATTATTTGAAACGAAACTACGTCCAAGAAGCGTGTTTCACTGATGGATGAAATTAATTAAGTTTAGACAATCATTTGTTATTGAACAGTGCATTTGACACATTTTTGCAAGGATAATGCAAGTTAAACTTTGTGTATAAGTAAGCCTATACTCGGGTTTTTAACCCGTTTACACCATTTTTGGGAATATATCTGCGATGCGGTTTCATAATATAATCTGGCATAAGGATGTGTACATCCACCAGGTATGGAAGTATTGTTATAAATTTGGACCATAAGACATTGGGGTGTGTTCAACACGAATAACCTGCTCTCAAAAATCAAGCAAATGCACAAAATCTTATGCGGGTCGCGAAATTCTTTGGCCCATGTAGCACACTGTACTCTACTAATACTACTCACCCACTGAATGAATGTCATATTTATTCCGTCTGACACATTTTTAATCTTCACAAGTGGAATTTATTCTGAAAAGATTGCACGTCAATAAGTGAATTATTAGGATGCAATTCGGGATGAACAGGCATACTATGATTTTTCTAACTCGTTTAAATTGTTTTCTGCGGACATTTTCACGACGATGAATGGTATCGTATTATATCTCGGCATACACGTTATTCATCTGGGACTCAAACGGCAATTTCCTACAATGTTTTACACTTTTTGCTCGAAAAACATGAAAAGTTGGCAGTCTGCCCCATGTTGAATTTAGCCCTTCAAAAAATTGTATGTAGAGCAATGTACTCAACTAATCTTACTCACAGTTTGGACGAAATTCCATGAAAATTCAAAATGTTTCGACGGATCAAATATGACATTCATTCAGTGAGTTATAATAGCCTAATAGAGGACAGTGCGCTACATACATGGGATTGTATTCGAGCTTTAATTTCGAACGATTTGAGCTCAACGGCGCTCACACCTCCCAATGGAGAACACATGGGTGAATTAGGAACTATCCCGATCATATGGTTGATAATCGAACCGTTTATACTGGGGAGTGTATAAAAACTACACAATATAAAAGTGACACATGAAAACAGCAGTGTTTTTTTCCGGGATTATTTCATCAAGAATTCGTATATCGGACCTATTTTGATGAAATATTGGCAAGAGTGTAACAAGGTTTAAATGTTCGAAGTGATTAGTATGTGAACAAAAAGCTAGCCTATCTGGCCTACACATAGTGAAATAGGAAAACGATCCGGGCCGGTCCGCTGTCGATTTCACCAGAAGTTTACCACTGGCGAGACAGACCATATTTCGCATTCAATCTTCTTGAAAATATATCAATAGTTTGGCGGTTATGAGGTATACCTATCGAAAATCCATCCGATTTTCAGTGTTTTTAGTGTGTTTTCAGTGTTCTTTTTTCAGCCAGAGCACATGTTCAACAACCGTTACCTACATCATTAAATTTTGTCCGAGTACCGTTACCTACATCCTGTCGTTACCGTTACCTACATCCCTTCGGAAAATACAATCGCTCTGAACGCACGTTTCCAGCCTGATGAACGTTAAAGGACAATAGTATGCCAAGAAATATCATCAGTACTATGTAATTATACACAGTTCTTCAACCAAAACCTCGTAAATCATCTGTAATCACCAATTGCAATTTGAAGTGTTCTTGTCCTTTGCCATCTTGGGATGTAGGTAACTTAGTTACCTACATCAGGTTTACACCCAGTGGTATTGATCACGGATATGTGCACTTGTTGCAGTTAAGAAACTACACTATGTAATGATTCGTGTACGCAACGTAAGTTACATTTGTTCAAGCAACATTCAACTCCATTTATATACTAATTTATCAATGAAATTTTCAATCTCTTATTCACATCAGCTCCACAGATATATACATAATATATATTCCAAATTTAAGGTAAGTTTGTTATGAAACGGCCGAGATATGAACCAAAATTGCACGTGGTATGAAACCATTGAAATTACGTGGATCGTGCTCGATACTCAATCTTAATCCTACATGATTTTGCGTTGGTGATAACAATGTTAGGGGTCGACCAAGAGAGACTGGGCTGTCATTGGTAGAAGATGTATCAGATTTTGAACTTTTGGATGAAGATGATACTGTATTATGTCCTCAAACAAACTAGAATAGAACATGGGGAGGCTGCAGTTACCGCAGGTCCAGGCTCAGATGTGTTCGCTAATGCATTGTATACCAGGGAGTCCATACTGATGCAGTGTCGATAGTACCAAGTTTGACAAATGTCACAACAAATGGCGGGTTGGCCCAATTTGCAGGCCTTGTTGCATACCGGGGATCATTGTATTTGAGCCCCTCTTTGGATAAGCCCATGGGCTAACACAAGGGGAGTACTACATAAACAGATAAACGGAATATATTTTTGCATCAGGACTGGGCCTATATTTTGGATAAACGTAGTTGACGTCTCTGTTACGAAGGAGATATTGGGAAGTGCTGATATCTAGAATAAGCTACCAAAATGAAATTAATACAAGACGTAAGTGTGCCTTGCCTAGGTCTACTAGTATGTATGCACGTGATCAGCTGGAATTTATCCAATACATGCATGCAAAGGCATGTATATGTGTACCTTTGCATTCGTCATGCATGCGTTTAATATCATTATGAATATTTGTGATTATACAATGGAATAAATGTTTGTATATATTGTTACGAACCTGCGACGCCCTGCGAGCCTAGACATGCGGACACCACTCAGATACACGATCATCACCATGGTGTTAACTTCAAGGCTGGCTTGCCGCGGTCCGCCACGGCGGATGGAACCCCGGACAGCCCGACGGTCCGCCAGAGCCTGTGTCGCACCATCCCAGGTGGGAGACCGGTGATCCAGAGGGCATACACCCCCGAGTCATCAAGATCTTCCCAACCTGAGCCCCCTATGGAAATTGTCCCCAGGGCCCTCGAGGGCCTTAGCCGAGCCTTCAGTTGACCTCTCGCCTTGCTCAGCTCTGAGACAACTTCACTGAACAATGCGGCTCCAGAGTATTTATAGTCCCTGAAGCACGAGCTACGAGGGAGGTGACGTAAGACCATTGTTACAGCATACTGGGCGAGAGGATTAGAGGGCGTTGCCAAGCAGCGCGTGCTTCGAACAGAAGCGTCCAAAACAAAGGCCAGAAACAAGAGTATTTAGGAAGAATCATATGCTACGATCTTTGGGGCAAAATCGCCACACAATCTTTCCTGATTAAGATGTAGTTGGTTATAATTCTGTCTCCTAGTGACGTGGAACTTGGCTTCAGATGAAATGGAGTGCTCAAACTCCTGATTGTGTCAACATGTATGTGGCGATTTTGTCCAGAGATCGCGACAGGCTTTTGGCTGCATTCGTACACCATAGTTCGGTCGCTTCGCCTTCGAAGCATGCATTGTCTTGATGACAGTCAATCCTTTAATGACAGACTCCACTGTTTCATGTCTGTGACGTCACACCCTCGTGCTCATAAGCCGGCAGTATAACTACTGTCTGCCCTTGGTTTCTTGGGCAAGTTGTCTCAGGGCTGTCAAGGCGGGAGGACGACAATGGAGCTGTCATGGGTTGTTACTGTCCCCTTCGTTTTGAGTGGAGGGTCTTAGGGCCCTGGGGACAATTCCATGGGATGGGCATGGTACTAGTATTACTAGTATGGGATTGGTACTAGTCTCTCGCCCTGGGATGGCGAGTAGAGGCTCTGGCAGACCGTTGGGCTATCCGGGGTTATACATGTAATGTGTATCCCCATGGTGGACCGTCGCTGGCCAGCAACACGCCCACATGCTCCAGGAGTCACTGCCAGAACTCTTGAGCTCGATACACGGAGATAGTGATGAAGCATTTCTGATCACGTATCAGTCGGATCTTGCCCGGCGGGCTACTACCTGGTCAAGAATGGCACCTGCTGTGACCGTGCCTCAAAGCGGTGTGCTTGCGTCCTAGTTGTGGGTTGTAAAGACTAATATTGGCGGCTATTAAATTTGGCAGTTGTGATCCCCACATTATTTGGTGGATTTAATTTGGCAGTTTCAGAATCCCATATATTTTTTAAAGCAGCTGCCTTCGAAACCAGTCAATATTTTTTGAAAACTGTATTTCATACTAAACATGCTGAACTAACTAAATGAAACATATTCACATAAAATTCCCAAATTTTAATTGTAAATTTGCCGTTTATTGTTATTACTCACCTCTAAACTACTACATGCTCCTTTTCGATCCTTTGGATCGTTCTGGATAGAAATTCGCGTACTGAAAGCAAGGCACGATCGTCTGCCTGCATGACTCGAGCGCTCCTTTTGCCGCCAAAACCGCCGCGCATATGCGCGCGCAGCTGCGCAGAAGCTTCACTTTTCTGTCCAAAAAACGACAAAAGGAAGCCCCTAGCACACAACTGGCGGGGATGGATGGGAGGGCCTTTACTGTAGTAGTTTAGAGGTGAGTAATAACAATAAACGGCAAATTTACAATTAAAATTTGGGAAGTTTATTTTATACATCACCAATCTAAACTACTACATGCTCCTTAGAATCAAAGGATAGGCGGTGGAGCAGTAGTGCTAGAGAGTCATGAAAACAGACGATAGTCTTGATTTCAAGCGAATCGCTAAAATGCTACATTTTCGATATATCTTTAGTAATATAATAAAGATACTCACCTAGCGGTGCGATCGCTTGCCTCCGACATGCACGAATTTCTTCTTCACCCATCGGTGGAAAACGGAACTCTACTTGAGACCGTAACAAAAGAAACTCAAACACAAACACAAAGTGTTGCTTATATACACGTGCACATTAAAACCAAGACTTTTCTGTCCAGCTGGTTCAAACAACAGCTTGCGCTACGACCAGCGGACCCAGTCTAAATCTGGACGACTGGTCCTGAAGTTCGGCAGCATTGGACAGATAGAACCCGATGAATGTCGTAGAATTAGTCCACATTCCAGCCCTCACGATATATTCCAACGGAATATTCGACCTGGCCGCCAAAGACATCGAGATGTGTCGGATTTGGTGGGACGATATTTTGTAAGTGACTCGATCGTCAGCACCTGATTCCGCATAGACAGTCCTCACTACAACCTTCACCCATCGGGATAGTGTAGCTGTGGAGATATCCGTAGCCCTGTTAGGCTGATAGGAAATAAATAATCGCTTGCGATCTTTCCTGATCGATCTGGTACGATCGATGTAGATTTTCAGCGCTCTTACCGGACACAATAGAGCGTCCGGCTCATTCCGTCCTACGTAACCGCCCAGTGACGGAATTACGATAGGGGAGAACGCTTTCCCGCCCTCAACTGCAGCACGTGTTTTAGGCATAAAATCACGTACTGGGTATAAGGAAACGGACCCATCCGCGCCAAATGCGACTCGCGATACGTCGATCGCCGCGACATCTGAGCGTCTTCGACCACTTGCTAGCATAACTAGCAGGAAAGTCTTAAGAGTTAACCTCTGCAAGGAAACTTCCTTGAGAGGCTCCCAAGGTGCTTTAGTAAGACAATATAGCACAAAAGCCATGTCCCAATCCGGTAGAGTAGGAACTCCACGTGGCCTTTGCGTCCTAAAGGACGCCAAGAGATCAGCAAGGATACGATTATTAGTTAAATCGATCCCCCTAGCACGGAATACAGGGCCCAGCATGGACCTGTATCCCTCGATCGTAGTAGGCTTCAAATTAAGCCTATCAAAGAGATAGCAGAGAAAGTCTAGCACTGCATTCAGAGGGGCAGAGAGCGGATCAATGCGCCTTCCGTTACACCAACGTACGAATACTCTCCATTTAGCCTCATACGTTTTAGAGGAGGATCTCCTATTCTTTCTCGCGAGATGTATGGACACCTGCTGAGAAAATCCTGCCTCCTGGAAAGATCGCTCGATAGCCTCCAGACGTGTAATTTGAGCACGTGGACGGAATCGTGAAATATATCCCGCCCCGGTTGCTTCAGCAACCTGTCCTCGATCGGGAGAACACGTGGTACATCGATCAGGAGGGACAGTAGCAGAGGGAACCACGCCTGCATCGGCCAGCATGGCGCCACCAACAGAATCTCGCACTGAGACCTGGCTACTTTGTGCAGCACTTCTGTTAGGAACCGAGTTGGCGGGTACGCATACCCGAACATCCCGTCCCACGACTGAGACATCGCGTCCACAGCCAGTGCCTCGCTCTCTGGCAGAGGTGAGAAGTAGACCGGGAGCTTGTGATTCCGAGAGGTTGCGAACAGGTCTATGTTCGGTGTCCCGAACGCCTGACAAACGCGCCGAAACACCCCCGGATGCAGACTCCACTCCGTGCCTATGATCTTGTCCGGTCTCGACAGAGCGTCCGCTAGGACATTCCTGTGACCCGGCAGGTGCCTCGCCCTGATAAACAGACGGTACTTGAAGGCAAACCTGATCAGACACTCGGCCTCCAAACAAAGCTGACTCGACCGAGTTCCACCTTGTTTGTTTATGTGCGCCACTACTGTGCTGTTGTCTGTGAAGACCAACCACTTCGTCCCTGGGGGACTCTGAGGCCCCCAGATCTCGAACGCACGTCTCACCGCTCGCAGCTCTAGGACATTGATGTGCAACGCCCTCTCGCTCGTGTTCCACACAGCCGAGAGTTCGTGCTCGTCCATATGAGCTCCCCAAGCCAATTCTGACGCATCGGTGAAGAAGGTCCGATCGGGCAGATACTCCGCGAGTGGCATCCCTCGGAAAAGATTCCGATGGTCCCGCCACCAATGCATTGCTTCCCGAGCACGATCGTCCACCGATACGACTTGGTCTAGTCGATCGGTGAGGATCCGCCATTGCAACGCTAGACACCATTGAATGGGTCTGAGGAAGCACCTGCCGAACGGTACCTGTTTCTCCATCGACGCCAACAGACCGATGATGGACAGAAACTGTCGAGCTGTGATCGACGACTGCGTCAGCGCGACCTCCATCGCCGCAATCGCCTTGAGAACTCTCTTCCGCGGAGGAAGAGCTACTCCTCGCTCTAGATCGTAATCTACCCCGACATACTCGAACCTCTGTGTCGGGGACAGATGAGACTTCGCCCAATTGGGGATCCAGCCGAGGCTGGTCGCCAACCTGAGGACGAACCCGGATTGCTCTATAGCCTGAGACGGGGAGTCGGCTATGATTAACCAATCGTCGATATAATGGTGGAATTGAATTCCGACCGATCGAAACCTGGCTGCCATCGTCCTTACGATACGGGTGAACACGTAAGGGGCGGTGGCTACTCCAAAAGGAAGTACCCTGAACTGATACACCGAACCTTCGAAGGCGAACTTGAGGTATCGCCGATCGGCTGGGTGTATTGGCACATGTAAGTACGCGTCCTTGACGTCGATACTGACTGCCCACTTCCCCTTGGACAGAGCTTTCTGGACGGAAAGCGCCGACTCCATCTTGAACCTGGGTATGATCAGGAATTTGTTGAGGTTTGACAGATCGAAAACGGGACGCCACCCGCCTGTCTTTTTCGGCACTAGGAAGATGAGAGAATAGAATCCTCTCTCGTCCTTGACCACCTCGATCGCACGTTTCTCTAGCAACTGCTGCACCTCGTGCTGCAGAAGCTGAAACTTTTCCCGATCGCCGGGCACAGGGAAGAACCACGCTTTGGGTCTGATCGGTGGTTTTCCAGCCTCCCATCTGAAGGTGAGACCGAACTTCACCCATGCCACGACTGAATTGTCTGACGACGCCAGATCGCTCCAGTTCTGGACGAACTGAGCCAGGCGTCCCCCGACTGGACCAGGTTGTGGAAGATCGAATTCCGACAGAACTGAACCTTCCACAGAGCCTACGCTTTCCCGCAACGAGTCACTTCTTACCAGAAGCTTTCCCTTTGCCCTTGAAGCGTTCACCCCCTTTGCCTCCGCGCTTGCCATCCCCCCGGGGAGGGGGAGGCTGCGCCCCACGAAAGGGCGGCTGCGTAGAAGCGGGTGCATGTGGTGCCTGAGGCTGGGCAGGCTTCTGACCCTTGGTCTTCTTGCCTGTCCCAGACCCCGCCGACTTCCCAAGCAAAGCCTTGGCCATAGCCTCATCCCGGAGATGTTCCCGCATGACGGAAATATCCGATCGAGAGAGGTTGGCGTAGGTATAGCCTGAGAACAGCGGCCTCCCACGTAGCTCAGCGACGTCCGTAGCGGACACGTCAAGCAGACGGAGATCGGCATCACGCATGGTGAGATCCAATTGTGCGCCCAGGTGCGCACTGTCACGCTCAGCAGCATGGACCACTCCGGCCAAGACGCCGAGTGCTGCATGAATGTTGGCGCGACTCCCCTCCTCCAGATCCGCCTCGTCCACAAACTCCTGAACCAAAGTGGTCAGGTGATCTGTCAACGAGAGCTGCCCCATCAATTGATGAGACAGCGTCTGCCAGTGAGAAAGGCGAGCCTTTTTCACATAAGCTGACCAGACCGTACCCTGCTTCCGGGAAAGCAGGTGAAGGTTAGGGTCTTCGACCGGGACGGAAGTCTGATGTCCACCCTGCGACTCTACAGTCCGATAGGTGTCGATCGACTCAGGTCGAACACGGCTGGTCGGGAATGTCGACTCCGTACGAGCCACATCCTTCTTAGCCATAACTCCCTTGTTGATCTTGTCGAAGGACTTGACCAACGCGGGAGCCACAGGGAGCCGGATCGGCCGACGAACTGGCGCCGACGCGAACCTACCGGTTCCCCGTGAGGGCCCTGGAGCATCGATCGGCAAGTCCATTCGCCTTGCGACCGACTCCAAAGCCCACCGGAAGTTAGAACCCCCGGCCTGATCGGAAGTCTCATCCTCCGAGGAGGACGACTCCTGATCAGCTTCCACTCGACCCCCCCGATCGTTGGACCTCACAGGTCCGATCGAAGACCTCGATGACCCCAAGGGTACATCAAAGGACGGGCGAGGGAATGCCTGCTCAGCGATCGCGCCCGTCCGGCGACTTACATCCGCGTACACAGGACTTGAGTGGCCCTGAGGAACGACCCCAGCACCACCCGCCCGATCGTGCCCTGATCGAGGACCAGGAGCACGACCGCCAAGTGAAGACTCCCGATCGCACGAACGATCGAGAGCCTCACCCCCAAACAAGGGGAACTCTCCCCCCTCGAACCTCGAGACCGAGGACCCGAATGAGCCATCCAAGCTGCCCCGCCGATCGAAGCCCGAAGCCTGATCGTCGCCCACCGAGAGGTCGGACGAAGCCTGAGCCACATCGAAAATCGATGTGGTCTCAGCACCACGGCGCTTAGAGGAAGCACGCTTCCTCTTCTTGGA
Organism: Terebella lapidaria; assembly: GCA_949152475.1. NCBI lineage: Eukaryota > Metazoa > Annelida > Polychaeta > Terebellida > Terebellidae > Terebella > Terebella lapidaria. Next base: position 19,949,427 of record OX424555.1, read on the forward strand.
AGGCCCCGGGGAAGAGACTACGGACCCCTCCACCTCGATCGGCCCCGACTGAGGGACGACGAAGGTGGAGTGCGGTTCCTTGGCTGCTTTCGCCTTGGCAAGAACTGAAACCTTCTTCTTAGAAGATTTCGACTTCTTGCCAGCAGGGGGAGCAAGCTCTCCCTGCGACGAAGGGGCAGCCGAAGAACCGGCCGGGACTCCCTGTCCAAGCAGGGAAGAGAGACCCGGCAGGAGGGGACCCTGAAGGGATGATAACGACTGTGCAAAGAAAGATTGCACAGCCGCGTTGACCATGTCCTGTGTTAGCCCCAGGGGCTGGCTAACACCGGACGCAATCTGTGCCGTCACAGGCGGAGTCTCCACCTCCATGGGCGACTGGCGGACTTGCGGAGCCGAAGCTTCCGCAAGCCTCAAAGCATCCCGACGAGCCAACGAGGCTTCGGAATACTTTGCAGTCGCCTGCACGAAGGAAGAGGGACGCCAGAAACGACACAGATCACACCTCAAATCCTCCATAGATACCGGGCCATGGTCTAAACAGTCGAAACACACACTGTGTTTCTCCCCTCCTCGGAGGGTATTGACCAGACACTTCGGGCATGGACGTTCGTCCATGGCACCGGTACCAAGGGAGGATTGTGAAGTCATGATCACACAAGGGAACTAACCACACACAGTAACAGGGCGGGCAAAATATGCAAACCTGAGACCGCGCTGAAAAAGAACCCTAAGAGGACTACGAATATATAAACTACAGTATACGTATTCACAATATATACAGTAGAAAATTAACGTAGAACTATTGATAGATGTAAACAACAAGTACACTATCAAGTACGACGGATGGACGATAATAGGGTGAACTGGCTATACAAATCGCTGACGATCTAGCAAGTAACAAACTATCGACCGATACTTATCCAAATAGACACAAAACGATGTCTATGAACGTGGCAGGTGAAATTCCGTAAGAATATATCGCAAAAGTCTAGTTTGCAGACTAAATTCTACGAATTCACCGGGAACCAAAATCCAAAGCTGCCAAGCAAAAATGGCGGTGGACAGAAAAGTGAAGCTTCTGCGCAGCTGCGCGCGCATATGCGCGGCGGTTTTGGCGGCAAAAGGAGCGCTCGAGTCATGCAGGCAGACGATCGTGCCTTGCTTTCAGTACGCGAATTTCTATCCAGAACGATCCAAAGGATCGAAAAGGAGCATGTAGTAGTTTAGATTGGTGATGTATAAAATAAACTGTAATGACTATAACCAGCCCTCAGGGAAATTTTGCTCATTTGAAGAGGCGGTTCTCGCGTAAATAGAGGAACTGTATCCATCACACGCAGATGTAAACAAAGCATAGAAGTGCGAGATAGACTGACAATCCCACGCACATCATGGTATATCACTGATAATTTTCTCACAACTACACTATATATGCACATACGAACTGGAAAATGTACTCGATATGGACTTTTAGGCGCGATTTGAGCATTGGTTTACATTCGGGTTTGATGGATAACTTCGTTTATTTTACAAAACCGGTATAATATGGGCACTTAAATGGAAAAGACAACTCGGACGGACTGTAATCATCCAACTCATTGAGCACACCTTTTGGTATATTGCAGTAGATGTGTTTAACAAAAAATTGGTTTTGAAAAAAAATATTGCATACATACAGGCGAAGGCAGCAGCTTTAACAGAGGCCTATATTCAGTTAATTTGGTGCAACATTTAATTTGGTGATTTCTTCCCTACTGCCAAATCCGTCAAATAAATTGTTTGCCAAAATTGGACTTTGTACAGTATCCATGCCATACGGTCATAAATTTGAATATGTTGAACATATTTACACTACTTCCGTCGCAGTAATTGCCTATTAATAGTGCCACAATCCTTCCATTTTACCACTTTCTCCATCACCAGTCACAATAGTCGCAGTTAAAGCTATATTCAGGTCAAGTTGTCAGACCTCTCTCTCTATATATGTTCAAGTTATACATTTCAAATTTTCGTGGATCTTTTGCCCCTATTCAACTAATACCATATTGATGTTCTGTCATCATAGTAATGAACATGATGAAGGTAGGTTTCACCAGTATACATCAAACACTGAACGTCAATTTGGCATATGACCATGTCTGGTAAATATCAAAATGAAGCATAAATTGAAAATTTATAGAACCTCACCGAAATCCTAAACAAAGAAGGAGTTTGAATTGCAAAACTATGACTGAATCATAACCATGGATCCAATATTGGAAGGTTATTTATTGAGGTAACTGCACGAATGTGTGCTTATATGAAGAAGCGAAATAAAGAACAGAGACAGTTTTTTCCATGTTTATTGGAATATTACTTTTCATGACTTACATAATTGTGATACTTCACTAAGTATCGAGATTTGTGACGTTCGTAAAGGACACAACATATGCAAGTTCATTATTCTACAGTTCAAAATACATGATACACTGGGATATGATTTTTTTTTTATCAAAATGACTTGACACTTCACACAGCATGAAATTTTAGTGAAGTCACACCTAAGTTCCGGTTCTCATGGGTGGAGAAACCAATATCACACCGTCCCCTCGTACAAACAACATCGGAATCGTTCGTTTCGCAGACTGAAAAGAAATGATTACATTTATTCAAATTGAACACTACTTTTCTGGTTTCAAGTAATTGACAATTTACAAAATTTACATAAACTGAAATTGTCGATATTACCTTGTATATTTCTTCGTATGTTTCTTCGTCAATCTCAACACTTGTAACAGTTTCTTCCACATCACCCATGATCATGTTTAAGTGCTGATCATAAGCCTGCATAGGAAAACAATGATGCACAGGCTGATCCTCATTTACAAAGCAGCAGTATTCACTATACAAATGGGAAAGTCAGTCCCCGATGAACTTACATGTAGGCGGCCACGGAGCTCTCTGTCATTCCTCATCTTGACATAGATCCTCTCATCCAAACTAAGCCGGATTAGATCCAGAGGCTCTTCCACCGTGTTAGCTGGGACAGCCTGTATGGATGAAAAAAGCTGCTGTATTACAGACAAATACATGCAAATGATATCATGGATATGTACCGGTAGTTGCTGGTACGCACACTTGGTGCAGAGAAAAAAATTAGCCCAAGGGCTAAGAAAGGTTACCGGACAATATACATTTTAGATATTTGTCTTTTGTCCAGTGACCTTGAAAATAATTTTTCAACAAATATATCACTTCTAGTATGTCCACAATAAATTCCTAAGCTGTAAAGTCGATAATAAGTGAGATATTAGCCATTCTGTGATCGGTGATGTGACCTAGAAAATGAGGTCAAAGTTCAAGTTCATGAAAAGATTCAGTATATATCATTCCTCTATATTCGCAATTGATTCCTAAGCTGTAAAGATGATAATAAGCGACATAATAGCCATTTTGTTCTCTGACCTTGAAAATTGGATCAAAGGTCAAATTCTAGATCACCAAAATATTCAGCATACATCATTTCCTATACATTTGTATGTTCACTATGGACCCCTAAGCTGTGAATTTTATAATAAGAGAGATATAAACCATTTTGTATTCTGACCTTGAAAATAAAATGACTGGCCTTGAAATTTAGGTCAAAGGTCAAATTCAAGGTCATGAGAATATTCAGAATATATCATTTCCTATATGTTCACAATTGATTCCTAAACTGTAAAGTTGATAATAAGCAAGATATTAGCCATTTTGTCCTGTTGACCTTGAAAATGAGGTCAAAAGTCAAATTCAAGGTCACTAGAATATTCAGCATATATCATTTCCTATATGTTCACAATTGATTCATAAGGCGTAGTCACTAATAAGCAAGATATTGGCCATTTTGTCCTGTGACCTTGAAAATGAGGTCAAAGGTCAAATTCAAGGTCTGAGAAATATTCAGCATATATCATTTCCTATATGTTCACAATTGATTCCTAAGCTGTAAAGTCGATAATAAGCGAGATATTAGCAATTTTGTCCTGTGACCTTGGAAATGAGGTCAAGGTCGAATTCGAGGTCACGAGAAAATTCAGCATATATCATTTCCTATATGTTCACAATGTATTCCTAAGCTGTAAAGTCGATAATAAGCGAGATATTAGCCATTTTGTCATGTGACTTTGAAAATGAGGTCAAAGGTCGAATTCAAGGTCATGAGAATATTCAACATAAATCATTTCCTATATGTTCACAATTGAATCCTAAGCTGTAAAGTCGATAATAAGCAAGATATTAGCCATTTTGTCCTGTGACCTTGAAAATGAGTTCAAAGGTCAAATTCAAGGACACGACATTATTCAGCATATATCATTTCCTATATGTCCACAATTGATTCCGAGTCTCTAATCTCAATATTAAGTGAGATATTAGGCTTAATGTGTCCCATTATAAAGCATAGGAGAATTTAACATGGGAAAGTCCCATTTGGGCCGAGTTTGGGCCCAAAATGGCCCACTTCGAGCGATTCAAGGGCAACGAAATTTATACATGTCACAGAGGTACATATGAGGAGTGTTATGCATGAATAAGAAAAAAAGTTACTGAACAGATTTTGAGAAAACGACAACCAAAGTCAAAAATTGGCCATTTTTCGACGAAAACAGCCGCCATTTTGAAATAATTGCGAAAATCAAAAAACTAAAAAATACCTCCCTCTCGAAATATTTTTAGGCATTTTTGTGCAAAATTTCAGAAAGATCCGATCGTAAACTTTAAAGATAAAAATGTAGACGGACGACGACGACGACGGACGACGACGACGGACGCAACGCCACGGCAATAGGTTATCGGACCAAAGGTCCGGTAACCTAAAAAGTTACTGAACAGATTTTGAGAAAACGACCGTTGAAGTCCAAAATTGGCCATTTTTCGACGAAAACGGCCGCTCTGACCTTGAAACCAAGGTCAGAGGTCAAATTCAAGGTCACGACAATATTCAGCATATATCATTTCCTATATGCCCACAATTGATTCCTAGTCTCTAATCTCAATATTAAGTGAGATATTAGGCTTTAATGTGTACCATTATAAAGCATAGGAGAATTTAACATGGGAAAGTCCCATTTGGGCCGAGTTTGGGCCAAAATGGCCCACTTCGAGCGATTCAAGCGCAACGAAATTTATAGACATCATAGAAGTACATATGAGGAGTCTTATGTATCAAAGAGAAAAAAAGTTACTGAACAGATTTTGAGAAAATGGCCGCCAAAGTCCAAAATCAGGCCTTTTTCGTCGAAAACGGCCGCCATTTTGAAGAAAAAGCGAAAATCAAAAAACTAAAAAATACCTCCTTCTTGAATTATTTTTAAGTATTTTTCTGCAAAATTTCAGAAAAATTCGCCCGTAAACAAAAAAGATAAAAATGTGGATGACGACGACGGACGACGACGACGGACGACGGACGCAACGCCATGCCAATAGGTTATCGGACCATAGGTCCGGTAACCTAAAAAAGGGTACCGTATTGTTCCTATTGGAAGAGTGGCACTCTCAACATTTGTGCATGTAAATATATGTGAAGTTTAGGATTTTTGTGTGGGAATTCATTGATAACAGCCTAGAGATGATGTTTGAAACAACATAAGACGATGTTATGACAATATAAGGATAGTTATGAGTGAAGAACATGACTTTTTTTCTGCCAAAAAAAGGTTCCCTCTGTATTATTTGGGTACGTAGGCCTACTTCTATTAGGACCAATACGGTATGTGAAATATTGGCAAGTTTATTGTCGTTCAAAAGAACCAAATAAGCGTACAACACTTCGCCAACCGGAAGAACTGTCAAACGAGGTCAAGGTGAAGGTCGACAACTCTGCTCAGCTGTTTCCGTCGGTAAACAGTAGGCTACTAAACACGGCCCGGACATGAATTGACAATGCAGATCTACATGTAAGCCAACCAATGAATCACCTGATCACTAGATATATGTACATCTACGTTTTACTGAACATCCAGTATGATACAATGTTTGTGGCCCAAGGCCACACCCAGTCCCAGACAGGGCAGGCACTGTTCAGGAAGGCGCGGGATTGACTCCGCCCCCCCCCCCCCCCCCCAACACACACAGACACTCCACCCGGCGCCTTCTCCTAAGACGAATGCCTGAGGTGTTGCCTGATGCATTGCTTGTCTTTACTATGCACAGCGCTGTACTGAATACCATGTACATATAGACTCTATCATACTAGTAGTCTATGTTAGTATGTATATATTACAGCGCTGTGCACAGTAATGATTGTCTCTAGTAGGCTATTGACTTTTGAAGTTGGGGTTTTAACAGGAAGATGTTCAGAAACTGTTTTTGACCCCATTTCATGCCCAGTACAGACACAGACACACAGACACTCCCCCGCGCCTTCTCCTAAGACGAATGCCTCAGGTGTTGCCTGATGCATTGATTGTCTTTACTATGCACAGCGCTGTACTGAATACGATGTACATATAGACTCTATCATACTAGTAGTCTATGTATATATTACAGCGCTGTGCACAGTAATGATTGTCTCTAGGCTATTGACTTTTGAAGTTGGGGTTTTAACAAGAAGATGTTCGGAAACTGTTTTTGACCCCATTTCATGCTCAGTACAGTACAGTAGGCCCCCTACAGCAAAGAGCCTAAAATACCAAGAGGCGATACTTCCATTCGACCACATGGTGAGAAATAAAACAACAGACCAGCATCGCCAGAGGAAGAACGACCTGCTTGCGACGGCACTGGTGGGCAATATCTTGTGTGTTATATGTTGAATCGCCACTGGAGGAGTAATCAGTTGGAAATACGGCTTAGTGCCTGCTGTTGGTATTTTAGGCTCTTTGCAGTACAGTAGGCCAACTGTAGGGACAATATTAATTGCGAACAAACACCTTTCGTCTTTAGCTGTGATTGTACATGGGCCTGCTACATGATGATGGGATCAAAGTGAATCAATATCACACAATGATTCATTTGTTTGCTATAGATATTTTAAATATTTTCAGGTGTAATAACAGCCCCATGAACAGCTCTCTCCGGACCTGAGGCAGTAACTGTGGCAGTCATCCAGAAGCATGCCAGTCGTGATGAGGGACAATAATTTTAGTCAGCCCAGAGTGGCACACCAAGCACCTGCTTCAAAACGGCCTAAAATAGACATGCCATGCGACATAGCAGGTGCCTTACGCATGAAATGGTCTGTCACCAATCGGGAAGACTATCATCCCCCGCTGATACGACAGCCTTATGGAGTAGCAATAAATAGCAATGTCATAGTGACAGCCGAGGGTCTGTGGCCTCACAGTCGACTCCACATCCTTGATCACAATGGTCGCTCTGTGAAGGCCGTAGGACAAGGTGATATCCTGCCATATGGTGTCTCGCTGGCAGCTGATGGAAAAATAGTAGCTTCGGACCACAGATCAAGATCGGTCAAGTTCTTCAACCAAGATGGCAAAGTACTGCTTGAATGGCCAAACAATAAGTTTCAATGGCCCAATGGGATAGCCCATACACCTACTGATAAGCTAGTTATTACCGACTGGTCCAAAGGACAAGTTTCCACATGTGATGTTAGTGGAACCATTGTGAGTACATTTCAAACAAAGACAGATACCAGTGAAAAGTTATCTTGTCCGGACCATGTAGCGGTAGATACTCATGGTCGCATTGTCATTTCTGATGCATTTACTGGAAGTGTCAAGATCTTCTGTCCCGCTGGAAGAATTTTGCAGGAGTTTGGATGCAATGCTGGTCCCGGTTGCGTGCTGATTCCCAAAGGGGTTAGCACTGATAGAAGTGATAACATTGTGGTTGCAGACTGGGAAGGAAACGTTATAAAGCTGTACAGCAGTGACGGCGAGTGGATCAAAGATCTGGTGACGGCAGCAGGTGGCCTCAGGCATCCTTGTGCTCTGGAGTGCAACAAACACAACAATGATCTGGTTGTCACAGAACATAAACTGAATTGCAGCCCTTTTCTGAAACTATTCGGAATTGATTGATCTGTGATATTTTGAAGCATGCAAATTCATCATTCAAGGGAGAAAAAACCATATGAACAAAATGAACAAAAAAGTCCCAGGTATATGGTCAATCTAACGTGTGCACTTTGCACAGTATTAATAGTTTGAATCTGGTCTTGGACTCTTGGTCAATTATTACCGGTAATACTGAATGATTGTTGCAGGTCTACTTTTTTGTTTGGTTCCATGAACTGTGTAGTACTTATACCATGTGTACCTTCATGTAGTTGTGCTTTTGCATTTATAATTTTAGTTATTTCAAACTTTTGTGCTATTTAAATTTATATTGCTTTTCATATTGTTAGCTGAATGTATAGGATAATATTTCTCTTTTGCAACTTTTATAGTAAATGTGTCCACTGTGTATATATTCCATGGCATTTCAGCTTTTATATTGTCATTCGTGAAAGAATATTGAAAAATATGACTCAATGTATTTATGAAATGATAGTCTACAAAGACACTGGGCTGCACTCTTTGCACCAGTGTTAACAGTGTAGTGTTTAAATCTTTTTCATCATGGTCACAAACAGAGAATATCACCACCGGTAACCGTGACACAACAATAAATGTTTATTATACACATTCAATACAAATGTTGAATGATATGAGTAAATACATGTACCGGTATGGATGGAGCTAGACTTCAAGGCCTGGAGATGTCGTGGTGCATTTCAGGCAAAAGCTACCAATATACTTCTGAAATTAGTGAGTCTAGTGACCCCAAAATGGTAACATGTGAGCTAAAAATCTGTGATGCACTACTCCCCAAATACTGCTCACGATTGAAAATTCAGACAAAAATATACTGTACACCACATCCGAGATATGGCCGGATATATGCAACATGTTTGAAAAAGAAAAGGTGTTTCACCCTAGAAGGATGCACTGTTCTAAAATATGGCCGAAAACAAAAGATGCTGACACATCTTCAAGATGTCTTTATTTTGTGGTGGATATGATGATGAGTTTGAGCACTTGAGGTCATTGTACATGTGTATGTCAAGTTGGAAGTTGCCAAAAGATGTACCATATATAATTTCCTATAATTATGTTCATTATACATGCCTAATCTCACTTTTCAAGTGTTTTGTTTCCAGATGCAAACTTGTCAATTTCAGGCCTGATGCGATCCAGATATCGACATTTTAACATGTTTTAATGTCTTCCCAGTTTGACTTTGGAATTCGGAGTCACCAATTTAAAACTTCCATTAGTTTCCCTATCTCTCCATGATACAAAATTTAACTGTACAGCACTGAGTTATGTACATACTGTCCTATTACAGTATACTGCTTGTGTTCAAGAAATCAGGTCCAATGGTCCTGTATGCATCAACGGCTGATTACTAGTACATGTACATGAATTCATGCATGGTTCAATACGTTTATATTAATATGAATGAGTAAAATGTTATTTTTATTAATCATGTTAATTGTCAGTCTCTTGTTGCGTCGTCAAGAACCAATGAACTATTGATGCTGCCATTGATGCATGCATGATTGCCCTAATTTCTGAATGCGCACTGTCGCCAGGGGTTTATGCGGGCACGTGGTCATCGGTCATGTGATCAGTCATCCATGGAGTTTAATCCCACAAAATGTCAGACTCAGATTCTCAAGGAAGAGGAAACCAATCACCACACACTATCAAATCCATGGCCACATGCTTGACACCAAGCAAAGAAGCGTACCTTGGTGTATGCCTGTACGGGAAGCTGTCATGGAGCCCTCATTGCTGCACAGTGGCCAGGAAAGGAGACAGATCGGCCGATTTTAAACAACACCATGTAAATACATGTACCTCTTCTCACAACAACCTACAACATTCTATAGTAAAATTCTGCACTTATCACTGTTTATACGGAAGAAAGAGATGATGACAAGTCAGTTTTGTGTAATTAGGAACATTTATGGTTGATCAGACATTCTGAAATGTGTCTACCGCTGCTAGGGACGTTTGCCTGTAAGTAGGGCTTCAACGAGTACAAAATTTTGTGACCAGTTACTACTACTCGTTAGCTTGTAACTGAACCTTAGCCGGTTACTAGCAGACTAGTACTCATCCAAAAATATAGCGCTAAATATTGTCCAAAGTAAGTAACACCAATTTTTTTCGCAGTACGCATTTTATCAAATCTTAGTCATGTCAGTAACACAAATGGGTCAAAGTCGCACCTAAAACTCGACATTAGAAGTCAGTTTCACGTGAAAATATGCAATATTATGATGAATAAATAGTCTTTTTGGATCGAAGATTGATGAATCACTTAAATTCATGGGTGTTTAGGCAGAAATTTGACTGATGTGAAGTGTTTGAGGCTGAATTACGAGATTGCAAAATATGTTAACGATTAATCGGTCACAAAATCTGTAACCGGTTACACTGTGTACAGTAACCAAACCGTAACCGGTTAACTGAGTACTACTTGAAGCCCTACCTGTAAGACCTTTCCTCTGTTGACATCTATAAATATCATCAATAAAAACAGTCAACAATAGGTCAAAGGTCTACAACCTGACAACGTGCATGAACCGGCTTCAGCACTATTTAAATCATGATGAGGAGACCCAATTATCGCCCACGAAGAACGAAAACGCTCATTCATGGAATAGCATGTTTGAAGCATGATGCTGGGTAAATAGCTATCTAGATCTAAATCATTCTACGCATGTGAGTGGCGGTATTGTTCCAGGAGTAAATGTGAGTAGAGAATAATGCGAGATGAAACTGCACCTGCTCTTGCTCTTCAGCCATTTTTATGCAGATAACACCACATTGAATCTTAACGCTTTTAAATGAGTTTCGTTTTTAGCTGGGTATTACCATGGAAATACCGCGCCCGCATATTTATCTTTGAAGTTCACCGTTGATTTTTTTTAAATTTTGCACAAATATACCTAAAATAATGCAAGAGGGTTGTATGTTTGCAACATTTGTTTCCATTTCCCGATTAAAAAAAGCCGATTTTGGATTTTGGCAGTCATTTTCTCAGAATCTATTTAATAATTTCTTGCGATTAATGCATATAGGACAGAAGACTCTCCTACTTTTGTTAACATCATAATTTGGTTGCTCTTGAAAAGCATATAAAGTCACTTTCATTTTAATTTACCTGTCAGCATTCCTATACTCTGATTTTTCTAACATGTTTACACCGGTTTTTGACGATATTTTTGCGATGCTGAATAGTATCGTTCTATAACTCGGCATGCTTCACCTATGATTCAAACGGCAATTTCCTACCAAATTTCAGACTTCTATAACAAAAATTGAAGAAGTTGGAAATCTACCCCAATGTTAAATTTCAGGTCAAAACGGGATCTCGAGAATCTGATCATTTTTGAGGATTTATTTCTGTTTAAATCCATTAGGATTCAACGAATTCTTATAATTTTGGACCAGAAGACCCATTGGGGGTATATTCTACACGAAAATGTTGATTTCGAAAAATTGCACCCCTACAAAACCGAGCAATTGCACAAAATTGTATGCGGCGCTCTGAAATTAAACGGGCTGAATTTAACATTGGGGTAGATTGCCATTTTATTCAGTTTTCGCGACAGAAGTCTGGAATTTGGTAGAAAATTGCCGTTTGAGGTGAAGTATGTCAAGTTATAGAATGATACCATTTAGCATCGCAAAAATATCAGTGAATAACAGTGTAAACGAGTTAGGAAAATCAGAGTATAGAATGCTTCTGAATAGAGATTATATCTTGAATTTGACCTTTGATGACATGGAAGATTCGAAACGTCTAATTTTGCATAAAAAACACGCCCATTTGGGACTTTGGCGGCCATTTTGTCAGTATTGTCAGTATTCTCTCCTCCCCCCCCCCCTATTTGGGCAAAAAAAGTATTGTGGTTCTGGTTAGGCAGGTGCGTCACTCAAAATCCCGCGCATCACTTAAACTAAAATTAGCCTAAGAGCTAAGATAGGTTACCAGACAATTTAGGTTTTAAGCATTGCAGGTGACATATGACCTTGAGATTTACCAATCAAGGTCATCTTCGTGAACTTCAGTGTTACCATTAGGTATGCCGCATATGACTTATATGTTCATTATACAAACATCTAAGCTCGATCAACAAGTATTTTGTCTGTAGAGGCCAATTTACACATGTCAGGTCAGGTCAGGCAAGATTTTGAGGTTTGGTCTTCAATGTCATTTAAGGTCAAACTCAACGTCACCAAAAGGTGTCACCATAAATACATGACTTCTTGTAAGCGTATACACAATCCTAACCTGTACGTGCAAGTGTTTAAGACTCAGTGGCAAATTTACACATTCCACGTCGGACATTTAGCACTCAATGTCATCCGAGGTCAAGCTCAATGTCATCATCATTTGTTCCATATATGTTTTCCTGTATGCTCATAATACAAACTTAAGCTGTATCTACAAACATTTCATCCGTAGAGGCAAATCTGGGCATTTTTTTACCCCAAAATGGCTGTTTTGTCATCAAAGGTCAAATTCAAGGTCACCACACAAATCGCCACATATGACTTCCCCTTTAAAAGTGCCAATTTCTAAGCTCTATCTTCAAGCGTTCTATGAGTGCAGTTCTGGCAGCTCCCATTATGAGGGAAAAATTGCCGAGGGTGGAAAAAAAAATCCCCTGGAAATGTTCCAAAATGGATAGTAATGTGATTTGGGGCGAAAAAGTCAAAGGTCCGGTAACCTAAAAAATATCAATTCATCTTTCCATTACTCTTGGTTCAATAGCCTTACGGATACATACACTTCATAAACGTATCATTCCTCTCTTATTGTTTTGCAGCTCCAATAAGACTGGTTAGCAGGTATTCAAACCTGAGTTTGTTTCCAAATCTTCAAAGCATAAAGAGGGGAAATCATAGTCATTATGCTTTTACCCTCTTAATTACAATGGCAATTAACCATTTCTTAGATCAAGCCCATATTGATGATTAGGAGCCTGTTACGAATACAATATAATGATATTTTTTCCACACTGAATTGAGCCTAGTTGAAGACTGAATAAAGTCGAGACTTACATGTATATTGGAATTTTCTCATTCAAATGGAATAAAAACACAAAGGAACAAACATAATGTTATATTATATTATCAAGAGTTGTGGTTATGAAAGAAATATGCCATGATTAGGTAACGTATGGGACCACCGTAACACCTATTCTTTAGATACAACCCCTGGTTACCATATTTCCTAAGGGTTCAACTCTCAATCTAAAACCAATGTGTACATGTAATGTGTGAATGTTGAAATAAACAAGTTGAATTGAATTGAATACTAGCATTCCTGGTATACAATTAGCTAAGCATCTACTCGCAACAATATGCATTGTTGCTATGAGTTGTATTGAGAAATAGATTTCTGTAGTGACCAATTATGGAAATAAGATACTGCTAATATTACATCGAATTAGATATATTGATATTAAATTAAAAATTTAATGGACTGAAATTTAACATTGGGGTAAATTGCCAAATTTTTCATTTTCTAAAGATAGAATTCTGAAATTTTGGGTGAAAAATTGTGGCTTGATGCCCAGTTAGGACATAAAAAATTCCAAAGATCCAAAACAAAACTACGACCAAAGAGCGTTTCTCATTTTAAAATGACCTAGAATTTACGGTTTGATCCCATGCGGTGGGTGTTTGGCGCTTTTGGTTTGGTTGACACCGGTTTATTGTTTTCATTTGATTTATTGTTGTTTTCATATAGTTTGTGCTGAAATTCGGCATCAATGTTTAGACATATCTATATGTTCGGAAGTCAACTAAAATAATAACACATACATGCCATGGTTTAATCAAGTTCAACTCGGATTTATTCAAATAGATGTAGCCCAACTGAGCGATGATAGGGGATCCTCGGGATCGTCATCAAAGGGTGGCTTCGATCAACGACTAGGGTCATATGACTGCATGACAGCTCGGCCCAAAGACAACTCGGCCAGGGACAAGTCTCCCCGAGAAGACAGCTCGGCCAATCGCATTGATTGGACCACTCGGCCCTGGCGGCCTGGCCATAATGAAACGTTGTGCATTGCCTCCTATTGAATGAGCAAACCATGCGAGATTTGAATAAAATTCACGAGATTGTCATACTATTTGAAGTCAATTCTATGGAGCCGGTGTGACATGCGAAAAGTGACAAATGAGAAGCGACATGGGACATGCGAGAAGTGAGAAATATTGCCTACATGGACATGTGACCAACGAGTTAGCCTATAAACTGCGACCTGCGAGCTATAAACTGTGACATGCGACAAGCGAGTTAACTTTACAAACAGCGACGTGCATCAAACAAAATGCAACTTGAATATCCTACACATTTTTTTGTATTAAACCATGGTTTACTACAGAATAAGTCATAGTTTATAGTTCGCATGTCGCTTCTCACTTGTCACTTCTCGCATGTCGCTTCTCGCATGTCGTACCGGCATCCCATACAATTCTCATCTGAAAAACATGCATATTTTATCCATACCCTAAAATTATTACTTGTTATAAGGTCCAAGATGCATAAAGGTATGAAATTTAAACCGTAATATCAAAATATAAAGGCGAATACTGAAAATAATAACCATATTTCTTTCATACACCTGTGAGATGTCACTTGCCAAATGAAAACAAGACGCAGCCCTCCACAGTTCTATCCGGAACCAGCGAAACACTGTACCAAAACAAAGCTGAAGGTCTGACCCACTGAGAAAAACTCACCGTTCCCCAACAAAATTCAGAAGACTTTCAAATTGACACCAATGCAAACGAAGCTGAATTGATTCTGGTGTTTATTGCCTTCTCATGAAATCATTAGGCCTTATACCATCTTTATGCAAGAACCCTTGAATAATACACGTCAATTTATATAGATTAGACCTAATATGTTTTCTTATGTGATGTTACCATTTTCTTCCAGTCAGTAATTTTCAGTAATCTATAGATGCCTTGTCAAAAGTACTAGTAATAGTCACATCCTGAGGCGTTTGTGATTGCAATTCAAGCCTGGTTGAGCTTCCAGGTTGGCTCAGCTGGGGACAGGCTGTCTCAATGATCATCCGCCCTCCCACTTTCCCAACAACCTGCTGTGTTTCCACTCTCAATCCACCCCAGCAGCCCCTGAGCCGTGTCCAAGCCGTGAGCCGAGTTGTCCAATCAGTGGGACGAGTTGGGCCGACTTGTCCTGGCCGAGTTGTTCAGCCTGGGCCGAGCTGTCCGGGCCGAGTTGTCCATGAGCCTAGTTGTCCAGTCCTCGGGCCACATATTGTAGTTCAACCAAAATAGACAGAACTCGCTCTTGTCGTGCCTGAGTAACATGACTCTGGTACCTATGGTACGACCAGAGGAAGAATGTACTTTTCCTCTGGCTCAAAAATTGTGCATGAAAAAAGCGTTTCAACCAAGAACAATATGCGATGAAATAGGATTGATCCTGTTAAAAAGTTTTGAAATAATACCGAAATGTAAAGATATATACAGCGGAATGTGTCATATTCGTCAGGGCACTTTTTGATAAATTTTAACCCCAAATTTTTATTGAGCAATAATAGAGGTAAATATTCGCAATAGTAATTGATGCAACAAGCGTCCTTAACTTTCCGCTGTCAGGTCAACAGCTAGTCAGTGGCGTTCAATCACTCAGTAGCGCATTCAATGCAACAAAAGTCATGAACATTCGCCCAAACTTTTGTTTAAATGTCAATATCTAAATTTTCAATAAACATGTCTGGTTTCTTGCTCAGATCCCCAGACAAGATGCAGCACCTTGGGAAGGCTTCGAGTCCAGTTGTGGAGAAAACATTCCAGAGGAAACAGTGTGTGCGCGGAGCACGCCAGAGTCTGAAATGGGGTAGCCTCAACCTCTTCCTGGCAGTCATTATGTACACAGAGTTGTATGTATTTGCTTCTTCACTGCATAGGCACGAATTATTTACTGTAAAACTACTAATTTTGGCGGACGATTTATTTGGCGGATTTGTCGGTAGGGGAAAAACCGCCAAATTAAATCGTCCGTCAAATTAACTACTATATGTTAAGAAATATAAGTGGTCTCAAAACTGCCAAATTAAATCTCCGCCAAATAACGTGGGGCTCACAACCGCCAAATTTAATAGCAGCCAAAATTAGTCTTTTTACAGTAGTACATTCATACTGATGATAGCCAAGCTTTGTTGAAGTTCAATTTCCAATTCGCTACATACATACCTTTTTTCCAGATCTTGTGGGCCTGCACTTCACTTGTTTGAGGCGTTTCAGCCAGTCACTTGGTATTTAGGTAAGCACCATACATGATTCATTACAACATTTCATATACCATATGGATTATGTGAAAAGCACAATGCGAAATAGTGTCCTATGGGCGCTTCTGCCATTACTGCTTGGAACTTTTGTGCTTACTAATACAGATTCTGCATTTTTGTCATTAACAAGAAACATGTGTTTGATAGTGCATGTATTATACATTTATTTATTTTACCTGTATAGACATCCATTTCATACATTTTCTTTAGAGTGTGCCCTTGCAGTGGTATTTACAGCCAATGTACTTTGGTATCTACTGGCATACTGTGGATGGAATATTTCCCTGTCCTGGGTGGAAATTAGTACATCACAAAGAAAATTGATGGGAGTATCAGAACATGGTGAGGTATTTCTTGTACAGTTTTGTATAGTTACGCATATTACAATGTACCATCATGGCATGTCTACATTATTAATGTTTGAATGAAAGCTATATGTGTCATGAGATTTAAAACTACATATAGTACATAGTGTCATGATTATTGACAAATATTTCCGTAAGATTTCTTATCATGTAGAGCAACAGGCAATAACAGAACACCTAAATGATTCAAGGCCGGTTGGGAATAAAATTTCATATATCTGTGTAACACATGTCACTTACATCATCATGTGACTAATTTATCATCAAATACTAGTACATACACTAATCAACAACAACTATCCCCGCACAGAGCCAGGTTTCAGGAATCCAATGCCCCGACCGGCTGTGCCTTTCAGTGAGAGCATCCATGGCCCAGCCTACTCCCCGTCCAGCTTCACCAGCTCCAGGGGAGCGTACACAGGCATGTCCACACCTCTGACACCTCCTCACCTCACAGCATCTCCGTTCTCCACCTCCTTCTCACCGTACAGCAACAACTACTCGCTGATTTCGCCTCTGGGTGCCACCCCGTCCCCCACACGGAACCACTCGCCCCTGGGTGGAAGAACCCCCTCCCCCAGCCCCAGTGGGTCAGGCACAGCCCATGGAGCTAGCTACCTGGCATCGGGAAGCTTCCTAGGCTCCAGCGGCCTGCTTGACACTTCTCATGGTGCCTACGGCAGTGGACTCAATGCCTCAAGGTCTCTCACTGCAGTAAGTGTAGTTATCAAGTCAACTTTTGCATGGTTTTTGTGATGATAACATAATTATGTCCATCAACATTCAACAATGATGAGGTATTGCAGCATCTAATACAACAAAAACTCCTCTGTCTCAGCAGCTAGGACAACCGAGTCCTCTCTCTGCCACAAACAACCTGTCTCCGCTATTCCGGGACTTGGACGGCAGCGGACTGCGAGTGCGGCGAGGTCCCTCCGTCAAATCATCCCCAAGTACGTCCTCTGTCAGCTTTGTCGAATGTTTGGTTGACTTGTTGAACTATTGTTGCTCAGGGATGGTGCTTTCTGTTGTGTATAGCTTGAACTAGTGTACATGTATTGCTGCAGTGCGTTCTGATGAGTGCATTGCTGACCAGAAAGCCTTGGAACAGTTCCTAGCAGAACAACAGGATAAGGAAAACAGGCTTCAAGCTGGTCAGTCGCAGTGATATATAGGTTAACTAATGATGAATTTATATTTGTACATGTGTATAAACATATATTGAATATGTGTTGAACAATATACCGGGTATTAATATAGAATATGGATATAATTTATGTAGTGAACAAAGCACTGAACATTCAGTATCACACAGGACATCCAAATACGTTTTATAATCAAGACTGGGACAATTATGAATTACTCGAATTATTTCTACTCTATTACACAGCATCACCCGAGGCCTCTCCCAATAACAACTCTTCATTCTGGAACTACAACAGAAGCTTGACAGATTATACACCTGTTCTGCGCAAGTATACCTACCAGATCGCCTGTCGCTCACCACAGCAAGCGAAAGCCAAGGATGATGACAGCGCAGAACCGGCCAGCTACTTGGCTGAGGAGGTCAGTGCACCTTGTTGAGCGATTGAATTAATGTTGAATTGAATCACCTTGGTCTTCTGTCAAACATTGGTTCTGTTATATTTGTAGGTGTGGTCAATTCATAATGTTCACTTGAACCAGGTGGATAAATGGATCGAGAATCTTCGAAAGGTAGATATCCGGTGCCATTTTCATTTGTTGACTAGGAGCATTCACGGTAGTACTATCACTGGGATTCTCAGTTGTGGTTGTACTAGTATTTTCTTTCAGTGGCTGTCAAGCACGATATTGAAAACTTTACTGGAAGAGATCGACAAAGTCAATGATACTCTGATCAGAATTGGATGTGAAGATATGAAAATTGGTGGTATGTTTCCCAACAAAAAGTTTACTTTTGAAATACAATGTAGATCATTGACATTTCTTATACAGATGAAGTTTTGCAAGATGAGAAGCATTACTTTTAAATAGAGTTGACTTATTTCAGAGGTGGGAATATCAACGTTGAAGCAGGTAGCGACTACGAAGAGCCAGCACGTTCCGACGCTGAACAGCCTGGTGCCATTCCTTGAGGTGTGTGCCAACCAGGAGTACCTCGTCAGCAGAATCCATGGTCAGTATTGGCAAATTTCTACTGGTTATTACAGATTTAGCATGTGCATGTCTGTCTGTGGGCATTGACTGGGGCTACTCAGGTATATCACACAACAGTATTGAAGTTTTTATCATGTATCCCTAATGGAAGCTCAATTTGAATTTCTGTTTAACTGAGAGGGGTAACTTTCTGGGGTATAATCACTTCAACATTGCCATAAAAAGTTAATGGTGTATTCTGTATAAAAACACAAAATGTGTTCTATGATAGACCTGGGCTCGACTGGCTGCATGAGTGAGTACAAGTGGAATGGGGGAGGGACACTGAAAGGCAAGCCTTGGGGAGAGCACCTGCCCACCGACGCGGCCATCCTCATGCACATGCTCTGCTGCTACCTGGACGCTCGACTGCCCACCCACCCCAAGTACCCAGATGGAAAGACATTCACCGCCCAACACTTCATGAAGACCCCCGACAAACCAGGTATATCCTGCCTCTATCCTGCCTTATACCAAGAATGTGAAAAACATACAGAGTAAATATGCATGGTATTGGTATTTGATGGTTATTGAATTTTCAATTCCTGTATCTTTTCATTTACAGATGCAGCAAAGAAAGATCACCTGCTGATCTACCAGTCCAAAGTCAATGCTCCACACTTCAAAGTCTTGCTCGAGGACGATATTCTCAATCCTCCAAAGGTTGACATATAAAGTCTAGCAATGAAATTTCTGTCCAGAAAATTATTGTACCAGTACATGTACATGTAACATGAAGAATTTATATGTGACTATGATTATTGTTCCAGGGCAGGAACAATCTCTTCCATGCTATACTACTCTTTCTGCAACACATCAAGGTCAAGAAACATGGAATGCTGGGGTAAGCAGTGTTTTCTCTCGACCACTATGAACATTCTAACTGATTCAGATGAAAACCCGGACGTAATAATTATATTCAACCTAATATGTCCCAAGTTCTCTAGTTATCATTACCAGGAACAAGTACCGATGTTGCTAATGTGTCCAGATGAAAATCTTCAAATGTTATTTGTTCACAGACGCATTAACATTGGCTTGTCTGGGATCAACATACTGTGGGTTCTCGAATGAGGATGGAGAGCAGAGTGTTCTAACAAAATGCCTGGACATTGGTATCTTCAATTTGATACATCAAATATACAGTTAAAAGACGCTTCGTGATCAATGGTTTCTAATGTGTATTTGGTGATGAATGTACAATACAATACACAGAATATGAGAAGCTCCTCCCTGATTTAATGGACAGATTTTCATGAAATGTAATTTATGACAAATATCCAACTGTATTTACATTAAAGTTGTCACAAGTGAGTTGGCTGGATATCACGCAATGTTATTTATATCAAATAATGTTTGCCCAAGGACTTCGAATAGTGCCATCATTTACATTTTTCTGCATGGAATACGATAAAATTGTGTGTCAATTTCTGGTGTGTTCATAAATTGTATTTGTATACACATGGGAAATCAACCGTTTTTATTTGTTTAATAGCATGAAATAAATGTGTATACTATGTATGACTGTACTCTCTGCATTCCAACACTTGGAGAACCATTATGGCAAGATCATTCTCAAGATCGGCTATAATATCCATGTAAATATAAATTCCTCTAGAAATATCTAAATGTGTATGCTATGTATGATTGTGCTCTGCATTCTATCACTTGGATCTCAGAGGAGAACCTTTCATGCAGGAACATTCCCAAGAGCAGCAATTATTTCCATGTAAATGTCAATTCCTCTCAGAAATATCTTCTCATTCAAGAACTCGTTATGATCATGCAGCAAGATCGGAGTCTTGTTCATCGGGGAGAATCCATAGGCTGGCAATCCAACCTGTAAATCAGAAAATTAACAATTACTTTTCTTTGGATCTATTTTTTTGATTACCGTTATGTGAAATTGCTGTGAAAACATTTCAGCTTTTCAAGGCAGAAATAGCACAACATAACTTCCAACATACCATTTACTGTTACTATAAAAAAATACAGATGCTACATTGTGAAACAAAAACATTTTCACAATTTTTTTATAAACCTGTCTGATAAAGCGGCTGTCTGTGCCTGCAGGGAACACTTCTGGCTCGATGGTCAAATTCCTGTGAGATAGTGTGAGGTAAGGTTGTTAAAAGTTGTAATATTATATATAGTGCCTGCTGGGATCATGTATACAAAGTCATAGTCATCTCGCATTCAAGATTCCATGTTTGAACATATGTGCTTCATGTTACCAGTAAATGCTTCAAGTTGAAATTGTGAAAGAATTGGGTCTTCGAAAGTGGGGGGGGGGGGGGGGGGGGCTGCTTTGGTATTCCTAAGACATTGACAGTTAATACTCACAAATTCTCACATGCACCAGTGAATGCTGCCCACCAGCGATCATCTTTAGACTTTGAAGAGAGAGCCTGGCAAGTGCTTCTCTGTTTGATAAAATCAAAATGGCGACGGCTCAAAAAGGAAGTTTTAAACAAGTTTAAAACCAGTATTTATTACATACCTACCTCTATAATAAACACTTTGGGTAATCTTACCTTGACATTCAAAGAAGAGGAGAGGATTAGATGTCACTAAAAATTTTTGAGAAAAATTTCAGTGACATCAATCCTTAACTTTTTTGAAAAATTGAACCAAAATCCCTTCAGATCCCATGCGGTGATGTTTTACATCACGGGTCCCTAAACCGCCATTATTTTTCTCCTGAATTAAGGCGGGGAGGCGGGAGGGCACTCTTAGTGTTTATTATAGAGGTAGGTATGTAATAAATACTGGTTTTAAACTTGTTAAAACTTCCTATTTATGTCCATACTTCTACCTCTATAATAAACATTTTGGGTTATATCAGAATAACCACCGGCGGAGGGCTTAACCCCCCGATGTGCCACATCATCATGAGGAATTTTAGGTTCCATTTAACTCGAAAGAGGCGAAATATTGGCTTATTTGCGTATTTAGAGGTGAAGATATATACATATATGAACCACTAGGAACATTAATGCAGGCTTCCCGCGGATTAAGGTATTTGCATGAACCCCGCGGGCAAGCCCGAGCAAATAAGTCATAAATGAAATAACAAAGATGATAATCACCTTAGATGCACGTGTAGGCGAGCAGGGGGGTCTCTGGAGGTGACTTTCCTCCAGCAGACGAACAGAAAATTCCCGGCAAAGAAGAGGAGCAACACCCCTGACGAGCCGAACCCGGGTGCATCTGTACAACGTGTGATGTCCATATCTACAGTATCTACAGATGGACGTTATGCTCGGCGACTACCAGTGGTCCAAGCTGGTAGCCGGAGTCGGACTTCCAGGCTAAGTCTCTGAGGTAGAAAGACGTGAAAGTATTTTGAGAACTCCAGGTACATGCCGACATCACATTATTCAAAGAGACTCGATTAGCAAATTTAAGCGACGCCGCGAGAGCCCTCACATCATGAGCCTTCACTTTGAAACCCTCGGACTTCTTTGCTTCAGATTATCGGACGAATATCGTTTGGAAAATCTTTAAGGTACGATACGAAGAGAAGACGTTTACCCAAGTGAAGTTCCCTCGTCCGCCTAACGTAGATGCGGAGAGCTCTCACGGGGCAAAGTTTAGAGTCTTCCTCCAGGCCTGGCCCCAGGGAATGAGCTAGGGCCGGGATGGAAAAGGACAGGAGCGGCGTTCCCGCTAACTGAGTTTTAGCCAGAAAGGACGGGATGACACCTAACTGAACTGCGGAAAAATCCGCCTTCCATTTGACTTTGGAAAACGCGAGCGCATGAAGCTCACTTCGACGCTTCCCGGAAGCCAGTGCCAGGAGGAAGACCGTTTTCCACGTGAGGAACTTATACGAAGCACTCTCGAGAGGTTCAAACGGATCAGATCTGAGCGAATTTAGGACAAGCGATAGATCCCACTCCGGAACAGGATTCCTAGTCTTAGGCCTTTCGATATCGAAACTGTTCAGCAGGGCAGTAAGACTCTGGTCGTGACCGAAATCGATCCCTAACTTAGGCTTCAGGGTTTTGGCAATCGCCGTCCGATAACCCGCAAGAGTTGAGAGGGCGCGCCCTTGATTGAATTTTTCAAGAAGAAACTCAGAAATCAAGGGGGCAGTGGTCTTGAATGGACTAACCTTCCGGCTACGACACCAAGCGCAGAACGCGGTCCATTTGGATTGGTAAACTGCCAAAGAAGATTTTCTATTTGATCGGGCGATCCTAGCGGACACCGCCTTTGAAAATCCCTTCTTTCGGTAACATCGCTCGACAATATCCAAGCATGAAGCTTCAGACTTGCGGGGACGGGATGAAAGATGCTGGATCGAGGTTGTTTGAGAAGATCCCAATGATCCGGAAGCTGACGTGGATTGTCCACCAGAAGCTCCAGAAGGTCCAGGAACCAAGGTTTATGGGGAAGGCAGGGAGCTATGAGAAGCAGTCGACACTGATGCGACCGAAACTTCGTTAGCACCTTCTCCACTAGCACTGCTGGAGGGTAGGCAAACGTGTACATCCCTTGCCAACTCGTGGACATCGAGTCCGCCGACATAGCCAAGGGATCCGGAATCGGAGATACAAACGATGGGAGCTTGTGGTTCCACCGCGTGGCGAACAGATCTACCATCGGGGTTCCCCATAGGCCGCAGAGCGTGCGGAACACCTCGGGGGAGAGACTCCATTCCATGGCCTGAATCTGCCCCTTCCGAGACAGACGATCGGCCCACACGTTCATGTGACCCGGAATGTGGCGAGCGGCAATCTGAATGGCATTCTGATGACACCACTGCAGGAGCTCGATAGTGGCCTGACATAACGTCACTGACTTTGTTCCGCCCTGCTTGTTGATATAAGCTACTACCGTGGAGTTGTCTGTCGCCAACAACACCACTTGACCACGGAACTGAGACTGCCAATGACGCAGCGCTAGGGAAACAGCCTCCAGCTCGAGAACATTGATATGACACTGGCGCTGTTGCGCTGACCACGTGCCCAAGATTTCGTTGCTGTCCCAATGCGCACCCCATCCCTCCAAACTGGCATCCGTAAAGAGATGCCTGGAGGGCAACGGCGGACAGAACGGCGCTCCCCGAAACAAATTGGTCGGGCACCGCCACCACTCCAGCTCCGCTTTTACTTCCGGGGAGACTGGGATCAACTCCGACAAGCGGCCGGTCGTCTGCGACCAACGCGACTGAAGATAGAGCTGAATGGGACGCATGTGAAGTCTGCCCATAGGCACGAGCTTCTCCGTTGCCGCAAGCATTCCCAAGAGAGATTGCCACCTGTGAGCCGTCTGTGGAAGGCCTCGACGGAAACCTTCTGACAGCACGGATAATTTTGACTGATGGTCCGCCGTCGACAACACAGTCTCTGAGGTAGTCAGAAACCGATACCCCAAGAACACGAAGTCGCGCCGCGGAGACAAATCGGACTTTTTGTGGTTGATCTTGAAGCCTAAAGCAACGCACAGATCCACCACCCACTGCGCCTGTCGCAGCAAAGTGTCTCGGCACTGATGGCGTATCAACCAGTCGTCCAGATACTGGTAGAGACAAATCCCCTGCCTGTGAGCCAGGATTTGAACTTCCCGTGCCACCATCGTGAATATCCACGGAGCCGTGAACAAGCCGAACGGGAGCGCTCGAAACTGCCATACCTGCCCCTGGTAGCAGAAACGGAGATATTTCCTGATTGCTGGTTTAATGGGAACATGAAAATACACATCCTTGAGGTCGATCGTGACCACCCACGAGTCGCGGGGTAACACGGACCGAACCTGCTCCGCCGTCTCCATGGAGAATGTCGGAATCTGAAGAAATTTGTTCAACGGGGAGAGATCGATGACGGGACGCCAACCCCCTGAAGCCTTGGGGACCACGAAAAGAACGCTGTAAAAACCGGGCGTGTCCGGAGCCGGCTCTACCGCCTGTTTGTCTATCATGGCCAAAATTTCTTCGTGCAAAACGCGCCGACGCTCGGAGTCGCTTGATAACGAGAAACCTCTCGGAGTGCCTGAGAGCGGAGGAAATTGATCCTCGAATTTCAGGCCGAACCCTCGTCGGAGTGTCGAGACGACCCAGGGACTTGCCCCCAGACGCTCCCACTCTCGCCAGAAAAGCTGCAGCCGCGCCCCCACGGGTTGATCTATGACTGGAACGACCACGGAACCAACCCCTGGGTCGCCACGGCAACCCCGAGGAGAATTCGACCCAGCGTCTACGGCAATACCTACCCTTTGACTTGCCTTCCCCTGCTGGTTTGGGAGAAGAAGGACGTCCTCGACCTCGGGCGCCTCGACCTCGTCCCATCCAAGGCAGAATCGCACGGAGTGTTGAACTTGTGCCAACGAATCCCACTGCACAGATACCGTCTTCGGTTCTGAGAAGAAAGCCGCGTGCGGTTGGCCCTTCGATAACTGCGTGGGCTTTGCCTCTAACTCCGACTAGGAGTAGAAATCCCCAATGGAAGGACGAGCAGGAAAAGAACCCGGACGAATCCTGTTAGAGTTGAGGGAGTCATCCCGGCGTTCAGCCATCGCGCCCCGGACCCCGGTTGCCAGCGGGAAGCGGAAAGAGTCTCGAGATGGTCTCGGCTTCTCCTTCAGACCGGCAATAATAGAGCGGGCCTTCTTCTTGGGCGGCTCCTGAGCGAAGCCCTCGGGCCACTCCTGGGGCAATATCTTACGGACGAACTCCATCTTCTCCGGCCACGACAACGGATCATCATCAGGGGCAGGAGGAGCCAGAGCAGAATCATCGTCCTCTCGAGGGCGCTTAGCTGGCCTGACGAGACCCGACGAACAGGGCTGAGGTTCCAAATCCGAGTCCTCCGTCAAGGGACGAATACCGGCCTCCTGAAGGGCGGGAGCCTCGCCGTCCTCCGAGGACGACTCCCGGGAAATGCGTTGAACAGGAAGAGGAGGGGGCACACTCTGACGCTGCGCCTCCCGTTCGTGGGCGAAACGCGACAGGAACGTGCTCCACTGGTCACACATCTCTCGAGTGAAGGAGGCAAACTCCCGCCTGAGCCCAGCTACATCCGAGGATGGGGCAGGACGAGAAGGAGACGGAAGTGGGGATGGGAGGCCCGAGCCCACTACCGAGGCTGTCGCCGATTCCGAGTCCGCAGTAGCCGCTTTCGACGCAGGGGTCAAAGCAGGCACGTCCGGATGAGATTCGCCAGTGTCTTCGGAAATCTGAAACCGACAAGGCGAAGTAAGGCGAAAAGAAACCAATTTCTCACGGAAGCCCCTCGGCCCAGAAACGTAGCAATTGGAACCCGGGATCCCAATTCCCTTCTACCGGCAGGCGGGAAACGGAACCCGGAACCCAGGTGGTGCCCGGGAGGCAAGAACCCCAACGGGCGGCAGCTCGGGAAGCGAGAGAATCCCCCGGGAGGTTGCATAAGACGCGGGGAAAACAAAGCCTCCACCTTGCCCAAAGTGTCCCGGGACCCGGGAGCTGAAGGCACGGCTCCCGCCACCCGCGAGACAACACCTGGGAACCGGGGCCCGAATTGCTCGGCCTGCGCAGCGCGAGAACCGGGAACCACCGGGAGAAGGTGAGCCGAAAAGGAAGCAACCAAAACTCCAAATAAGCCTGAGGGGCTTACAAGAGAGCTCGAAGCAGAGACACCAAGAGGGGTCTCGGGGGCCGCCGAAACGGCACCCGGGACCCGGGAACCTGTGGAAGAAAGACATAAGTCAAAACTAACATCTCGAATTATCCTGGCGAGGACAACATCCTGCCGGTTCCATCTATCTACTGCCTGCCTATGTCGGGACCTAGAGGACGCGGAGGATCCTGACCCAAGGGGCGGGCCATCTGTATGGCGCTTCGCCAGAACCTGCTTGAGGCCAGCCAGGGTGTCGATCCACACGTCCGATGACCAGTCCGCGCAGAACGCACAAGTGTCAGTTGGCCGCCATGCGGCACACCCAACACGTAGCGTGGCGTTCCCATTTGGGCAGAAAATGATGACAACCACTGCACTTCATCTGAAACAGAACATGCAGTGGGCGAAAATAAGGGAAGAAATGGGCCTGGGGAGGACTACACCATTTCCTCCCAAAAAAATTGCACTAAAGACAAACTAGACTAAACTAGCTGTAGTACAGTAGTGAAAAAACCACAAGAGATCGTAGGAAACGATCGTGAAGAAGTAAATCCTCAGTTGAATGTCTAAGCAAGAGTTGCATACAACCATCCAAGATGGAGGAGCAAAAATAATGGCGGTTTAGGGTCATGTGACCCGTGATGTAAAACATCACCGCATGGGATCTGAAGGGATTTTGGTTCAATTTTTCAAAAAAGTTAAGGATTGATGTCACGGAAATTTTTCTCAAAAATTTTTAGTGACATCTAATCCTCTCCTCTTCTTTGAATGTCAAGGTAAGATTACCCAAAGTGTTTATTATAGAGGTAGAAGTATGGACATAAATATTTGAGATTACAGTGTATTTGTTCTAGTATTTCATCAATTTTGTGCTGGTATTTCATGATTACAGATTCAAATTTGAAGGACACTCCCTCCCCTGCATCCTTGCACCATTGGTTGATCTGCTGCTCCAGGGTTGGCATGTCAACGGTGGGGGCCACTCGCATGTCAAACACTGCCCGAATAACAACATACATGTATATGTAATCACTAATATTAGTGGCAATGTCAAGGTCACTGCATTATGCATCATATATAACTTCCTCCACCGGGCGTGTCCGGAGCCGGCTCTACCGCCTGTTTGTCTATCATGGCCAAAATTTCTAGCGTGGCGTTCCCATTTGGGCAGAAAATGATGACAACCACTGCACTTCATCTGAAACAGAACATGCAGTGGGCGAAAATAAGGGAAGAAATGGGCCTGGGGAGGACTACACCATTTCCTCCCAAAAAAATTGCACTAAAGACAAACTAGACTAAACTAGCTGTAGTACAGTAGTGAAAAAACCACAAGAGATCGTAGGAAACGATCGTGAAGAAGTAAATCCTCAGTTGAATGTCTAAGCAAGAGTTGCATACAACCATCCAAGATGGAGGAGCAAAAATAATGGCGGTTTAGGGTCATGTGACCCGTGATGTAAAACATCACCGCATGGGATCTGAAGGGATTTTGGTTCAATTTTTCAAAAAAGTTAAGGATTGATGTCACGGAAATTTTTCTCAAAAATTTTTAGTGACATCTAATCCTCTCCTCTTCTTTGAATGTCAAGGTAAGATTACCCAAAGTGTTTATTATAGAGGTAGAAGTATGGACATAAATATTTGAGATTACAGTGTATTTGTTCTAGTATTTCATCAATTTTGTGCTGGTATTTCATGATTACAGATTCAAATTTGAAGGACACTCCCTCCCCTGCATCCTTGCACCATTGGTTGATCTGCTGCTCCAGGGTTGGCATGTCAACGGTGGGGGCCACTCGCATGTCAAACACTGCCCGAATAACAACATACATGTATATGTAATCACTAATATTAGTGGCAATGTCAAGGTCACTGCATTATGCATCATATATAACTTCCTCCACCGGGCGTGTCCGGAGCCGGCTCTACCGCCTGTTTGTCTATCATGGCCAAAATTTCTTCGTGCAAAACGCGCCGACGCTCGGAGTCGCTTGATAACGAGAAACCTCTCGGAGTGCCTGAGAGCGGAGGAAATTGATCCTCGAATTTCAGGCCGAACCCTCGTCGGAGTGTCGAGACGACCCAGGGACTCGCCCCCAGACGCTCCCACTCTCGCCAGAAAAGCTGCAGCCGCGCCCCCACGGGTTGATCTATGACTGGAACGACCACGGAACCAACCCCTGGGTCGCCACGGCAACCCCGAGGAGAATTCGACCCAGCGTCTACGGCAATACCTACCCTTTGACTTGCCTTCCCCTGCTGGTTTGGGAGAAGAAGGACGTCCTCGACCTCGGGCGCCTCGACCTCGTCCCATCCAAGGCAGAATCGCACGGAGTGTTGAACTTGTGCCAACGAATCCCACTGCACAGATACCGTCTTCGGTTCTGAGAAGAAAGCCGCGTGCGGTTGGCCCTTCGATAACTGCGTGGGCTTTGCCTCTAACTCCGACTAGGAGTAGAAATCCCCAATGGAAGGACGAGCAGGAAAAGAACCCGGACGAATCCTGTTAGAGTTGAGGGAGTCATCCCGGCGTTCAGCCATCGCGCCCCGGACCCCGGTTGCCAGCGGGAAGCGGAAAGAGTCTCGAGATGGTCTCGGCTTCTCCTTCAGACCAGCAATAATAGAGCGGGCCTTCTTCTTGGGCGGCTCCTGAGCGAAGCCCTCGGGCCACTCCTGGGGCAATATCTTACGGACGAACTCCATCTTCTCCGGCCACGACAACGGATCATCATCAGGGGCAGGAGGAGCCAGAGCAGAATCATCGTCCTCTCGAGGGCGCTTAGCTGGCCTGACGAGACCCGACGAACAGGGCTGAGGTTCCAAATCCTCCGTCAAGGGACGAATACCGGCCTCCTGAAGGGCGGGAGCCTCGCCGTCCTCCGAGGACGACTCCCGGGAAATGCGTTGAACAGGAAGAGGAGGGGGCACACTCTGACGCTGCGCCTCCCGTTCGTGGGCGAAACGCGACAGGAACGTGCTCCACTGGTCACACATCTCTCGAGTGAAGGAGGCAAACTCCCGCCTGAGCCCAGCTACATCCGAGGATGGGGCAGGACGAGAAGGAGACGGAAGCGGGGATGGGAGGCCCGAGCCCACTACCGAGGCTGTCGCCGATTCCGAGTCCGCAGTAGCCGCTTTCGACGCAGGGGTCAAAGCAGGCACGTCCGGATGAGATTCGCCAGTGTCTTCGGAAATCTGAAACCGACAAGGCGAAGTAAGGCGAAAAGAAACCAATTTCTCACGGAAGCCCCTCGGCCCAGAAACGTAGCAATTGGAACCCGGGATCCCAATTCCCTTCTACCGGCAGGCGGGAAACGGAACCCGGAACCCAGGTGGTGCCCGGGAGGCAAGAACCCCAACGGGCGGCAGCTCGGGAAGCGAGAGAATCCCCCGGGAGGTTGCATAAGACGCGGGGAAAACAAAGCCTCCACCTTGCCCAAAGTGTCCCGGGACCCGGGAGCTGAAGGCACGGCTCCCGCCACCCGCGAGACAACACCTGGGAACCGGGGCCCGAATTGCTCGGCCTGCGCAGCGCGAGAACCGGGAACCACCGGGAGAAGGTGAGCCGAAAAGGAAGCAACCAAAACTCCAAATAAGCCTGAGGGGCTTACAAGAGAGCTCGAAGCAGAGACACCAAGAGGGGTCTCGGGGGCCGCCGAAACGGCACCCGGGACCCGGGAACCTGTGGAAGAAAGACATAAGTCAAAACTAACATCTCGAATTATCCTGGCGAGGACAACATCCTGCCGGTTCCATCTATCTACTGCCTGCCTATGTCGGGACCTAGAGGACGCGGAGGATCCTGACCCAAGGGGCGGGCCATCTGTATGGCGCTTCGCCAGAACCTGCTTGAGGCCAGCCAGGGTGTCGATCCACACGTCCGATGACCAGTCCGCGCAGAACGCACAAGTGTCAGTTGGCCGCCATGCGGCACACCCAACACGTAGCGTGGCGTTCCCATTTGGGCAGAAAATGATGACAACCACTGCACTTCATCTGAAACAGAACATGCAGTGGGCGAAAATAAGGGAAGAAATGGGCCTGGGGAGGACTACACCATTTCCTCCCAAAAAAATTGCACTAAAGACAAACTAGACTAAACTAGCTGTAGTACAGTAGTGAAAAAACCACAAGAGATCGTAGGAAACGATCGTGAAGAAGTAAATCCTCAGTTGAATGTCTAAGCAAGAGTTGCATACAACCATCCAAGATGGAGGAGCAAAAATAATGGCGGTTTAGGGTCATGTGACCCGTGATGTAAAACATCACCGCATGGGATCTGAAGGGATTTTGGTTCAATTTTTCAAAAAAGTTAAGGATTGATGTCACGGAAATTTTTCTCAAAAATTTTTAGTGACATCTAATCCTCTCCTCTTCTTTGAATGTCAAGGTAAGATTACCCAAAGTGTTTATTATAGAGGTAGAAGTATGGACATAAATATTTGAGATTACAGTGTATTTGTTCTAGTATTTCATCAATTTTGTGCTGGTATTTCATGATTACAGATTCAAATTTGAAGGACACTCCCTCCCCTGCATCCTTGCACCATTGGTTGATCTGCTGCTCCAGGGTTGGCATGTCAACGGTGGGGGCCACTCGCATGTCAAACACTGCCCGAATAACAACATACATGTATATGTAATCACTAATATTAGTGGCAATGTCAAGGTCACTGCATTATGCATCATATATAACTTCCTGCGATAAACATACCTGCTTTCAGTACAGCAGGCACAACGTTCGGCTGTACTCCACCCTGCAAATAAAATGGTTTGCAGTGTACCGTTCAGTTTATTATATCGCGGTAAGACTGGAATTTGAATGCAGTACAACAGATGTCTTGATGTTGTAAGCTGTCAACATCCTGCTGTAACCTACAGACAACACTGTCATGTTGGTAGTGGTGACATCTCCCAATCTCAGCTTAGGGTCTTCAGTCAGTCTAGTGGTGAGAAAACAAGGCCTACGTTCATCGTAACAGGAGAGGTAACAAGCACTTGCACGTTCAAATGATATTACCAAAGAAATGTACCAGTATATCAGACAGGACAATAAATGGGACATAATCTAATACACCAGAAATGTGAGTGACCATGATAAAAAATTAGGCCAAGGGCCGAAGATAGGTTACCGGACAATATTTAATATTTTAGATGTTAGCCAGGTCACTGGTTGAATTCAAGGTCAAGACAATATTCAGCATATATAACATTAAGTATATAACATGTCCACAGTTGATTGCTAAGCTGTTAATTCAATAATCAGAGAGATATTAGCAATTTTTTGCTGTGGCCTTGAGAATGAAGGGGCAAAGGTCGAATTCAAGGTCATCAAAATATTCAATGTATATCATTTTCTATATCATGTCCACAATTGATTCCCAAGCCATACAGTCAATAGAGGAGCAAGATATGAGCCAGTTTGTCCTGTGACCTTGAAAACGAGGTCAGAGGTCAAATTCAAGGTCCCGAGAATATTCAGCATATATCATCTCCTATATGTCCACAATTGATTCCAAAGCTGTAAAATCGATACTAAGTGAGCTATTAGTCATTTTGTCCTGTGACCTTGAAAATGAGGTCAAAGGTCAAATTCAAGGTCATGACAATAATCTGCATATATCATTTCCTATATGTTCATAATTGATTGCTAAGCTGTAAAGTCGATAACAAGTGAGATATTAGCCATTTTGTCCTGTGACCTTGAAAATGAGGTCGAAGGTCAAATTCAAGGTCATCAGAATATTCAGCATATATCATTTCCTATATGTCCACAATTGATTCCTAAGCTGTAGAGTCGATAATAAGCGAGATATAAGCCATTTTGTGCTCTGACCTTGAAACTGAGGTCAGAGGTCAAATTCAAGGTCACGAGAATATTCAGCATATATTATTTCCTATATGTCCACAATTGATTCCTAAGCTGTAGAGTCGATAATAAGCGAGATATAAGCCATTTTGTGCTCTGACCTTGAAACTGAGGTCAGAGGTCAAATTCAAGAACACGAGAATATTCAGCATATATCATTTCCTATATGTCCACAATTGATTACTAGTCTCTAATCTCAATATCAAGTGAGATATTAGGCATAATGTGTCCCATTATAAAGCATATAGGAGAATTTAACATGGGAAAGTCCCATTTGGGCCGAGTTTGGGCCAAAATGGCCCACTTCGAGCGATTCAAGCGCAACGAAATTTATAGACATCATAGGAGTACATATGAGGAGTCTTATGTATCAAAAAGAAAAAAAGTTACTGAACAGATTTTGAGAAAATGGCCGCCAAAGTCCAAAATCAGGCATTTTTCGTCGAAAACGGCCGCCATTTTGAAAAAAAATGCGAAAATCAAAAAACTAAAAAGTACCTCCTTCTTGAATTATTTTTAAGTATTTTTGTGCAAAATTTCAGAAAAATTCGCCCGTAAACAAAAAAGATAAAAATGTGGACGACGACGACGGACGACGACGACGACGGACGACGGACGACGGACGCAACGCCATGCCAATAGGTTATCGGACCATAGGTCCGGTAACCTAAAAACACAACTAACCTGGCTTCTTGTTCCTGCCTGAAGTTCATGAAAGAGTTGATCACTTTCCTCTGAATAAAGTAAATCCAACAAATACACTAAGCACCAAAAGTTTAGGTTCAATGTGTAAGCAAAATCGGGACTCAAAATTGGTCAGTCCAGATGTGAATTCCATCTCACACTTCGGTCAGTTGTTGCACAGAGGCCTCCAGACAGCCTGGCAGCACTGGGCAAGAATCACCCAGGATACTCCTCTGGATCTCACCAGGAGTTTGTCGTGCAAACTCACCAGGAGTCCGGACCTCGCGAGAAGCCCAAGGATGACAAACATGTTATTGGTGGGATAAATGTGTGTGTACCCTCAGGTTTATTCATTTATAGCATGTGTGTCATCTTCGAGCTTCTCTCATGGCCCGGACTCTACACCGCAAGTTCCTGACAAGATCCAGAAAAGTGTCCCGGGAACTTCTTGCGCAGTTCCCATGCAGACTTATTTCTAGAGGCCACTGTAGCACCATCCGGTCAAGGTGTGCCATAAAATTTAGATGGGGTTCAGAACTTTGAACTGTTCACTCCAGAGTCCAGATGTCTTCTACATGAAGAACCTAAACTTTTGGTGCTTAGTGAATACCAGTTAATTATACCACTTAATGCCCATTGCCCAGCATATTGAACTTCCACTACTGCCCTGTGATAAGCTGGTTAGAACTTTGACTGATAGTCCTAAATATGACATATACTTGCCATTTTAGTCCCAGCATCCCCCTCGATGAAGCGTGAGGCATGACCAGGGTTGCCAGTACATGTGACCCCAACCCACCAGGTACAGCGCTCTCCATAGTACACAGTGAACGCGTCTGTGGGATTGGCCATACCTACAGGGACATGCCAATGTTAAAGATCGAGAGCTTGTAGAATTTCTGTACATGTACTTTCTAATTTTCAAGGTACACGTACAATTTTGGGTAATCACTGTCAAGTTGTTGGATGTGACCTTGTACAATCATGTATCTCAGTTTTGTTGAGGAAATAACAGATTCGAAGTATAAACCTTCATCAAGTGCAACTCCAACATTCATTTGTTTGAATGCATCATGCTGGACAAATGACTCCATGCCGGCAGGACCTCCTATCTCCTCATCTGGAAAGGAGGTTATGTTGGTTTCACACTTACTGTCAGTCAGTCAATGTTGTGTGGGTTTTTTTTGCCAGATAATCATTTACAGATTAGGATGTTCAACTGGGTAATAACCTGACACAAAAGTCATGTGCACTGTTCTTCGCAGGCGTTTGTTTTGAGCCTTCAGTCTTCTGATGGCTTCAATATACCTAGGGTAAGAAACATGAAAGTGTGACCAAAATATTTGTGAACATGGATGGCCTGTATAATTATTATGGATGACCCTAAATAATATCAGTACTGATAATACCATTAACATCAGCATGTTCCTCCAAATTTAAACCAGATAATTATTAAACTGAATATTCCAGAGTTGAGAGATTCTGTTGTACTCACTGTATTCCAACACATTTCATGTCCTGAAATCAATTCGCATTGATAAATCAGTTCGTATAGGTACTGGTACAAGTACACTGTTTCAATTCCATTAAATATGTGTAGTTATGTGATAAAGGTGGTATCGTATGAACACAACGAGAAAGGAAATGAAAACACTGACAGGGTAACAACACTTGGATATCTGTGGATGACTCATGCAGCATGCTGAAGAGATTTAACAATGACCTGGGTGCCCCTGGCATAGATGTCTCCATTCTCGTCCTTGTGTGCGGAGAATGGGTCATACTTCCAGTATTCCTGGTCATAGATAAACAAGTAGTGGACTGAAACTACAAACAGGCTGCCAGATATACAAGAAATCAAGAGAATGGTATTGTATATTACAGCTACTGACATGATGCCTGTGTACATGTATCTGGTATTTCACAGAAAAGAAAGGAATCTTACCGGATAGACAGGGACCACGTCTATGTGGGAGTTGAGAACCACAGATTTCAGCGATGGATCTGTCCCCTCCCATGTTATAATGACGTGAGGTTTTCCACTTTCAATCTGTAATTCAATCTTGTTATTCTAAATTATCTGTAAAGTAGTTTTCTGATACAGCTTTGCTAGAATTACGACTACATGTATACTGTACTGATGCTCACCTCCACGACCTTACAAGGCAGGCCCAGTTCCTTGGCTTGTCCTTCCAGATATTTCCTGGCACCATCTAAAATGAACGATCGGAGAATTCAGAGCTTCTTCAACACCTTTGTATATTGTATAGTCTGGATTTTCAATGGAAATTCAATGCTGCAGGTTCGCGCTGCAACATTTTACCAGATTGGGAGTCTTCCCTTGACATTTTTGTGAAGTTGGTAATCTCATGCCAATCTGCCATCATCAGGCGCATATATCTATAAATACATCTAGAGCTGCCGGTAATGGTGCACAATATCTTCTGAATAGAGGACAAAATTTTGTCATGCATTGCATTCAGAGACTTCTACACATTTCATCAAGAGTGCAATATGTTTTTGTGTACCTAAAATAATAATTCCCGTAATAAAATTAGAGATAATACACAGATCTCTGATAAAAGTGGCCTAATTGCAAACAACGTGAAAGTATCAGGGCATGGATTCTGATCTGGATGTATTTGTAACACTGTTGCACTGTAAATGGAAATACAAACGCAAATATCAAATGTGGACAGTTTATTTGCTTTTCTACAAAACACGGCATCAATGACCGATGTCTTCTAAACGCTGGTACACTGGTATGCTGGTACAAGCATTGCAAGGTGCATGAACTCAACAATACTGCTCATTTCGTGTATGCCTCAATAAGCCTCACAATGCTTGTACCAGTATACCAGCGTACCAGCGTTTAGAAGACATCGATCAATGACCCAATAATGACAGTTCATGTGTATCAATTAGAACAGTACAAGGCATCTTCGGTTTTGTTACAAGTTTGCTTATGCTTAATGTGATCTAAGCAGAAACATTTCCAAGAGCTGGCAAGATCTCCAAGTAAATGTCGATTCCTCTCAGAAATATCTTCTCATTCAAGAACTCATTGTGATCATGCAGCAAGATCGGAGTCTTGTTCATTGGGGAGAAGCCAATGGCTGGCAATCCAACCTGTAAGCACATTGAAGCATCAGTTTCAAATATGCACTCAAACAGTGTCGTATATGTACATGTATACATACTTACTGTTGCATTTTATCTAAGGTATAATCTTCGAACTCATTGTGAGATTTTCCCAAAAATGCTAACCTGGTATGATTTGCTATCAAGTTTATGACAAATTGTTGATGAACAACCGATTTGACCGCCGTCAGACAGATATTCCAATCTTATAGGCGTGTTCGTTACATGGAACCCGCCCAATAATATTTAGTATTTTATGTGCAATACATGGGATTCTATTATGACTGCTCAGCTCAATTGTACGTGAACAATATGGGCAAATATGCTTACTTCTCTAAGGAAGCGACTGTCCGTAGCTGCCGGGAAAACCTCAAGTTCCAGAGTCAGGTCCCTGAGAGTACACAGGGAAATGTGAGTGCTTCAATTTGGTACATGGTATGAAATGTACAATGTATGTAGAAGTAACTACCTACATGTATACATAAATGAAGACATTGGAACAAACATTGCCAGCATGAATGACCTAGTAGATATAATGCAGCCAGCCGTCCTGACTCTCACTCACATTTTCTCACATGCGCCACTGAAGGCTGCCCACCACGGGTCCTGTTTGGATGTAGATGTCAGGGTCTGGCAAGTGTTTTTCTGTCAAAATAACCAGGCATTCAAAAACTAAATCACCTCACCATACATGCATCTACAAAATGCAATGAGAAAGGTTGGACACAATAATTCAAAATAATTGAAAATATTATTATTGTGCTCAGTGGTGAATACCAGTATTTAAGAATATATTCACTGTGATCGTGCCATGGTAGTCACTAGCGATTAAATACTGTGAGAGTTCAAGCAGTATGGTATCCCGACGACAGATGGAACAACATCATTTCTGGATGATCTATTCTCAATACACACCTGAAGGAACTTGAAGGTCACATCTTCTGCAGCATCCTTGCACCATTTATTGATCTGCTGCTCCAGGGCTGGCATGTCTACGGTGGGAGCCACTCGCATGTCAAACACTGCACGAATAACAGATTCACATCAGATTAATTCCAACTAGACGTCACGTCACAAAAGGCAACAAAGGTGGACCTCCAGTCCACGAACATTAGCTCTGACAAAATGCAGGCAAAATATGAGAAGAATCACTACGCCACGATAGAATATAAAGGACCTTAATACATTACTCGGGAATTTCCAACAACTAACCTGCTTTGAGTTCCGCTGGCACAACATTTGGCTGAACTCCACCCTGAAAGAATGAATACAGATCTCCTTGTTCAAATATATCCCCTTGAATGAACTTCTCATTAGCACTTAGTTGGCCATTTAGTTCGGATTGACTATTATGCATCCTATATAACTTACAGAAAGCATCGTGAAGTTTGTTGTGGTGACATCGCCTAATCTCAGTTTGGGGTCATTTTTAAGTCTGTGCAGGAGAGAAATATAGCACATTGAGATGATGGCACTTTTGAAAAAATCTATCAAATCACTAAATGTACAGTAGACTTGTTAGTATCTTCTCAAAAGCCTAATACAACTGTTGGAGACACTGGCGCTATATTGTAATTTATGTAATTTATGTAATGTCATCCTCTCTATTAGGTACACATGTCCTCATATAAACATCACCTGGCTTCTTCTTGATCTCTGTAATTCATGAACGAGTTGATGATCTTCCTCTGCAAATAAATTTGAAATACAACACAGTCACTTATTTTAGATTGGGTATCCAGCAGGAGTCCTGATGACTGCTTGTACAGATTAGCATTTTAACGTGGTCTGTTGCCTTGTAAACAGGAGCTCAGCTCCTGGATTATCCCGGGTTTTGTTCATTAGTATGTTGTTGAAATACTCTACACAGTAGGGTAACTCAGATCAAGAATAATGCTCACAATTTTAGTTCCTGCGTCACCCTCGATGAAGCGAGAGCCGTGTCCCGGGTTCCCTGGGCAAGTGACCTCGACCCACCAGGGACAGCGCTCTCCGTAGTACACAGTGAACGCGTCAGTGGGATTGGCTAGACCTGGGGTGACCATGTCATAAACATTTACATAAACATGGTCGTCATAAAGCATGCTCCTCATTTAAATGTCTCATTACGTTTCAACAATCATTAATGTAGACTGCATTAGCGTTCTCAGTGATGTTAAAATTTCACACGTGTTTGTTGTATTCACTGTTTATATCATTACTACCCACTGCTCAGATGTCTGGCTTATGTCTGAAACTTGCCATGCAGTATTCAATCATGTCAATCGCTGGTGCATTTCAACAGTACATTCTACAAAAAACTTGCCTTCATCCAGAGCAAAGCCAACATTCAGTTTCGTGAACTCCTCATGCTTAACAAACAGCTTCATGCCATCATAACCCCCAATCTCTTCATCTGGAGCCAAACAGCAATGGAACATGTGTATCAACCATTCAAAGCTTACAACGGATGATAAGTTCATGTCTAATCACATCATGGAAATGAAAACTGACCTGGCACAAATGTCATGTGGAAAGTTCTCGGAAAGCGCTTGTTTTGAGCCATCAGTCTCCGGATTGCTTCAATGTACCTGTTTGACACATACAATACATAATATATACAGGTAATATATGCCCTATACTTATACACATAGTTTATTACATGGAACCAGAATGCTGGTATATACATGTACAGTGAACCAGTTAGACAAAAATGTTCAGAGGATTAATCTCTGTCCCAATCTAATTTTAACACGTTGAGAGAAAATATACTTTTAACATCCTATACTCACTGGATTCCAACACACTTCATGTCCTGCAAGTGTACATGAAGCATTGAACATTAATCAAAAAGTATAAATATCACTTGTCATGGTCAGTGGTCAATTTTACAAAAGAACACTCATAAGCACTAAATTTGACAGATTTTGTAACAAACTGGTAACTTAGTTGGCTAAAATACATATAGATTCTTTGTGAGACAGGCCCCTGCAGTTGTACCTTATTGTATGACACAAACCTGGCTGCCCCGGGCATAGATATCCCCATTTTCCTCTTTGTGTCCTGAGAATGGGTCATACTTCCAGTACTCCTGCAATCAGTATCGGCATTAACGTTACTCACAGGGTGTGATCCCCAAACATAAATTCTCAAATTGACATACACGTATATCACATGGTATAGTTTTCAGCCTGTCACTGCCAGACACTGACCGGATAGACAGGGACCACGTCTATGTGGGAGTTGAGGACCACAGATTTCAGCGACGGATCCGTCCCCTCCCATGTTATAATAACTATGGGTTTCCCGGGAACAAGCTGTTGGAAAATAAACACAGTGGATGTAAACGAAATTACTATCAATATGGCTGTACACAAGTCATGTCGGTAAGTAAATACTAAATTGTATTAGAATAAATTATAAATAATCATGATCGTAATTTATTGTACAAATCCGTGTGACACAAACCTCAATGACCTTACAAGGCAGCCCAAGTTCCTTTGCCTGTCCCTCCAAGTACTTCCTCGCACCATCTATCAAATAACAGAATACTGGTACTAAATCTTGGTGGCAAATGGGGTGAAAAATACTACAATCACTAGATCAACATAGTACGGTAGCTTCCATGTCTGTACCATATTGGTCCGGATAGAAGAGCGGCACTCTTAAGTAAGACTTTCAACATTTATCAGCGTACATAAGCATGATAAAAGTGGGTGAAATTTGGTAGATATTTTTGGGGAAAATCAATAAAATCATTGATATAATACTTATATCCTGTTTATACAGTGCTTATAAGTGTTGATAATAGCATGTTGATTTCCTAAAATTTGTCTTTTTCAGGTCATTCAGTAGCCATATTCTTTTGCAAGCAGTAAGCTTGAATCAAGCAAGCACTTGAAGCAGTCGTCAGGTCAGTAACAGGAAAAGTAAACTTATTTAGAGAAGAAAGTCAATAACCTTGACCTCATTTGATTATCTGATTTACGAAATCTCCGACATGTTGAAAACGAACTGACAATTAATTAACCAAGGGGCACCTTGAGCGCTCCACTCCAAAAGTTCGAATGGTAGTAATAATTCGAAATTTGATCCAAATGCTTGTGCAAAAGTGCAAACTAATTTTCAAAGGAGAAAAAATTTGTTTATTTGTTCTTGCCTTAAAATGGCTCAAAACAAATATGGACTTGATTTGGGACCAAACAAATTTTTTTCACCAACTTGTCGAAAATCAAAATGGCCATCACAGGGAGACCAGCGATTCAAGGCCAAGGGAAATCTTTTGAAACAAAAATCTCAAAACTGATCAGACAGCTTTTGAGAAACTGGCTGCCAAAGTCCAATATTTATCTAATATGGCTGCCATTGTGAAAAAAAAATTAAGCATTTTTGTGCAAAATTTCAGAGAAATTCGCCAGTAAACGTTAAAGATAACAAAAGGTTGATAACAATGGATGGACGACGCACAGAATAGCAATGGGAAAGTTCTGCTGCCATTCAACATATATATATGATAGCCAGGGCTGGCTATCGCTACAAAATAGTATCGATAGCATTTTGATATTTTATCGTTGTTAGGTAATATCAAATAATACTTCCAAGACGTTTTATTTATTCAGAAATATTTCCGTGTCAAATTTTATGAGAAAAATCATGGATTGCCATATAAGATACAAGTAGGTGTAAGCTGGGCTCACTCTAGCTGATCGCACTGTAGCATTTTGCTAATCAAAGGCTTGAAATGCTAAACAGAAATAGCTTGCTTTCGCACAATTTGTGAAAGTGTAATTGGCGCTGTCATAAAAAATTATACTTTTTCATAATAATTAATAGTCTGACTCTTGCATTTCTTTCAATCATCATAATCATTGAAGCACTTTTGTCAGTTATTGAATAGTCCTTTGTACAAGGCGGTATACATGCAAGAATTGTTGCTAAAGGAAATTGTAAAATGCTAAAAGAAATTTGAAGTCTTTAGTAATTTTTGATAAGCAAAATTTGTCACTAGAGTGAGCCCAGGTAAGATATAAGCTCTGTTACACGGAAATAGCCAAAACTAGGTTCCCGGACATAAGCATGATACGAAATTGGCATAATTTTCAACATCGATTTTCTTATTTCCATATCGATAATCGTTTTTCATGTAGGTATCAATACATGTTTCAATATATTGTGCCTACCCTAACGGTAACTAGTGGAGTTGGATAGTGTTTTTTTTTATCAATTCGCTGACCAACAAACTTTTTCAAACACAGTTCTTGTTTGAGACATTTTTTATTCGAAAAGGGAATAGACCCTATGTGGAGACGCGCTGCAATCAACATGATCAATGAACAGTAAATTACTTTCACTGTCCCCGGGGCAGGATGAAACAACTGAATGACATATAGATCTAGACCAAGTTATAAGGACACTCACAGGTAGTCCTAAAAATGATATAAATTCTTTCCATGTTTAGGGACAGGACAGTCACACTCACACGACAGGTGTGCATGGTGTAATTAGGTCATCATGATCAACACAAAATGACAAATTCAAATATATGCAATCAACCATTCAATCAATTGTATCAATATCAATCACAGGCATTTATCTCAGGAGGGCGTGGGGTGGCGTTCTTTATATGCCCCACCGGCCACCCCACCGCACGCCCTCTGCTGAGACTGAGTGAGACAGATGCCTGTGTGAGTGTGAATCAACACTGATCAAGGTGATTGTGAAATGTTCCCGTACCATAATCAGGTGTCGGCTGTATCGTAGCAATGCGTAAATACGAAATGAAGTTTTCCACAGGATCTCGATCAAGTTTCAGCCGTTTTGCGTGTCCTGTAGCACTCTCAGACATGTTTCGAATTTGGGTAAATTTCACGAGTGTGAGTTCCAGTTTCGGTTTCGATTACCGACATTCTCCAGGGGGCGCTGCATCGAACAGCCATTCACAAGGTGGCAGGTCGGTCACTCCTCGCTTTCCCGCGAAAACTCAAAGAAGCTTGGTCAACACCAGGGCTTACCCTTGCCTTCGGCTTTATACATGTACCACAACA
Source organism: Terebella lapidaria (assembly GCA_949152475.1). NCBI lineage: Eukaryota > Metazoa > Annelida > Polychaeta > Terebellida > Terebellidae > Terebella > Terebella lapidaria. The sequence goes on from OX424555.1 coordinate 19,991,603, forward strand.
GTACTACCGTAAAATAAACAAAGATGACATGTGGATCTATATATGGTACAGTATGTCTTGAAACACCGTTACGTAACGTTACTAACCGACGTATGGCGTTCTATTGAGCGCGTTTCTTACAGTTGGTATAATTAACTTTTACCAGTTTTTATTTGGAATATTTTTCGGGCAACAAAAGTTCTACCAGATTCTCAAAAGTTATACTGGTTCATGTGCTACCACCTGTAAGAAACGCGCTCAGTGTATCCATACTTAATGTTCTAAAACTTGGTATGAGATGAAACGGGTAGGCATACATGTAAGCATACCGGGCGGTTAAAGAGAGGTTGAGTTACTTGTGGGCAAATTATAGTATCGGTAGGCTTATGTTGAAGCTTGCTATACTATCATTATATACACCTTATGAATCGGATATTAGGTATGGGAAAATATAGCTTACTTGCCATCTTAGTGAGACATATAGCATAGTTCATGCTAAAAATAAAAAAGAAGATATAAAATAGGCAGGCCTAGAGCACAATAGGCGATACATTTTATATGCAATTTCAATCACATTTCTCCAAACAGTTTTGAAATAATCATGCTATGTTTCTAAATTCAATTCATGAATCGATAGGCCTACTTCAAGATTTGATGACGTCACCTAGCAGCTGTGATCAAGCTTGTCACATATTCAGTGAATAGGTAAGCAATAAGCAATGTCTGTACATCTAGTTAGTTTTCCAATGTGTCATACGTCTAAATTTCAATAGATTGGCAGCATAGAAAACGAACAACACTTGGGGTTTACCATAGATATAACCATATATTTACCAGATACATGATAATAGACTGGCTGGCTCCTGCATATGACCGTGTGTCATTTATTCAAATGTGAGAATAACGAAGATTACACCGAAAGAACACAATTTCGGCCCAGAATAGGGTTCTTACCATAGTCCGGCGTCGGCTGTATCGTCTTTATACGCAAATACTCCTGGAAGTTCTTAACTGCTTTTTCTGCTGATATATCCATGGTTGTCCTTTTCTTCTAACAAAATTAATATTCAGAAAGAAGGTGTGTTTTTTAAATTGAAAAGCAGCTATACGAATGTAACATATGTTATTCGTATGTAATTTGTATGTTAATGCAACATATTTGCTATTTGCAGACTACAAACGATCTAACTGGAAGACACACGTAGATCTGATGATATGAATTATTCTCATCAAACGGTATCAAAGGGCGACGAAAGATTGTCAGTGGTCAACCGAGCTAATGTGCAAAGGTAGGCTGTTTGTGCATATGCAAATATGGGCACATATCGACTAAAACACTAATTATGACCATGTGTGTCGAATTTTACTCGACATTCACGAGCATAAAGTTCAGAGTTCAGATGAATAGTCAACCTGATCTGGTAATTATACAATGTTCGAAAACGGATAACCAAACAGGGCCATCCAGGGTTCTCTCATACATAAAAATCTGGCGTATTTTGAACACACATTTAATCATCAGCTAACCTGATAACATATAAAGTTTCGGTGGAGTTTAGATAATGAGGCAAATGTGAAACATTGCTGGGACCACCACAAAGCAGTTCAATACCACGTACTGGCCTGATGTTTAGCTACTGTTTAAAACAGTGGCTAAACATCCCATACACAGAAGGTGCAGGCGTATAAGTGTCTACTATCCTATTGTCACACAACACAACATACGTAAAAATATCAAAGTATACGTGCGACTCGTATGCTCGCGTTTTTGAATGCATGTATGAATTAAGGGATTGAGCCTGCGAGGGTATGGCAGTCCTACAAACAATCGGAAAGGGAAAACAAGTTAACGTCAGTAGCCATAGTCATTTCGACATAGTACCCGAGATTGTTTGTAGGACTGCGATGCCCGAGAATTCAGGATTAATCCCTATTATAACATAAACCACTTCTTGATTTTACGCCTCTAATCATCCTAATACGCAGAAAGTAAGTCGTATAGTATCTATTATACAAAGCATACCCACAGCAGCTTTGCTTTGCTGACGCATGTAAAAGTGGTATCTATTATGATCAATTTGTACACTTCCTGTGATACTAATGATAGAACCATGTCTCGGTTCATCATCCATGGGTATACATGAAGGAAGTTTCGGCAAAAAAGGTTGCATGTCCTTGCTGATTTTGTTACCTTTATGTTTACATTGTAAATGTCATTAAATGGGAGAGCGGTTCGCTACAGTCTTCCTTTTTTTTACCTGGAGTCCATTCTCAAACGTCAGATATAGTTAGCCATCAACAATTTGATTGAAGGATGGCATCGGTGACCTTTGCCTGATCTTGACGGAAGGATGGCCTCAAACTCACGCCTTGTTTTGATTGGAGGATGGCTTCTGGGGCCTTTGCTTGGTCTCGACTGAAGGCTGACCTCGGGGACCTTTGTCTGATTTTGACTGAAGGATGACATGGGGAACCTTTGCCTGATCTCAACTGAAGGATGGCCACGGGGACTTTTGCCTGATCTTGACGGAAGGATGGCCTCAAACTCATGCCTTGTTTTGATTGGAGGATGGCTTCTGGGGCCTTCGCTTGGTCTCGACTGAAGGCTGACCTCGGGGACCATTGTCTGATCTTGACTGAAGGATGACATGGGGAACCTTTGCCTGATCTTAACTGCGGGATAGTCTCGGTGACCTTTGCCTGATCTTGACTGGAGAACGGCCCCGGACCCTGTTTTGGCTGGAGGATTGTTTCTGGGACCTATGCTTGAAGGTTGACCTCGAGGACGTTTGCCTGCTCTTGACTGACAAATAACCTCGGGAACCTTTGCCTGAACTTGACTAAAGGATGTCTGATCTTGACTAAAAGATGGTCACGGGGATTTTTGCCTGATCTCGACGGGAGGATGGCCTCGGGAACTTTTGCCTGGTCTTGACTGGAGGATGACCTCGGAGACTTTTGCCTGATATTGACTGAAGGATGGCCTCGGGGAGTTTTGCCTGGTCTTGACTGAAGGATGGCCTGGGGACCTTCGCTTGACCTTGAATGAAGGATGGTCACGGGAACCTTCGCCTGATCTCGACGGGAGGATGGCCTCGGGAACTTTTGCCTGGTCCTGACTGGAGGATGGCTTCGGGGACTTTTGCCTGATCTTGACTGAAGGATGGCCTCGGGGAGTTTGCCTGGTCTTGACTGAAGGATGGCCTGGGGACCTTCACTTGATCTTGAATGAAGGATGGTCACGGGAACCTTCGCTTGATCTTGACTGAAGGATGGCCTGGGGACCTTTGCCTAATCTTGACTGGAGGATGGACACGGGGACCTTTGCCTGATCTCGACGGGAGGATGGCCCCGGGAACTTTTGCCTGGTCTTGACTGGAGGATGGCCTCGGGGACTTTTGCCTGATCTTGACTGAAGGATGGCCTCGGGGAGTTTTGCCTGGTCTTGACTGAAGGATGGCCTGGGGACCTTCGCTTGATCTTGAATGAAGGATGGTCACGGGAACCTCAACTTGATCTTGACTGAAGGATGGCCTGGGGACCTTTGCCTGATCTTGACTGAAGGATGGCCACAGAGATCTTTGCCTGATCTTGACTGAAGGATGGCCTCGGTAACTTTTGCCTGGTCTTGACTGAAGGATGGCCTGGGCACCTTCGCTTGATCTTGACTGAAGGATGGTCACGGAGATCTTTGCCTGATCTTGACTGAATGATGGCCTCGGGGACTTTTGCCTGGTCTTGACTGGAGGATGGCCTGGGGACCTTTGCCTGATCTTGACTGAAGGATGGCCACGGAGATTTTTGCCTGATCTTGACTGCAGGATGTCCTGGGACCTTCGCTTGATCTTGACTGAAGGATGGTCACGGGAACCTTCGCTTGATCTTGACTGAAGGATGGCCTGGGGACCTTTGCCTGATCTTGACTGAAAGATGGTCACGGAGATCTTCGCCTGATCTTGACTGAAGGATGGCCTCGGGGACTTTTGCCTGGTCTTGACTGGAGGATGGCCTCGGGGACCTTTGCCTGATTTTGACTTAAGGATGGCCACGGAGATCTTTGCCTGATCTTGACTGAAGGATGGCCTGGGGACTTTCGCTTGAACTTGACTGAAGGATGGTCACGGGAACCTCCGCTTGATCTTGACTGAAGGATGGCCTGGGGACCTTTGCCTGATCTTGACTGAAAGATGGCCTGGGGACCTTTGCCTGATCTTGACTGAAGGATGACCCCAGGGACCTTTGTCTGAAATTGATTGAAGGATCACCTCGGTGACCTTCGTCTGATCTTGACGGATGACCATGGGGACCTTTGTCTGATCTTGACTGGAGGATGGCCTCCTGGATGTTTGCCTATCTTTACTAAAGGAAGTCCTCGGGGACTTGAATGAAGAATAGCATGGGGAAACTTTCACAGCTGAACTGAAGGATGATCTTTCATATCTTAGTGTGATTTAGACTAAAAGATGGTCCCGGGGTACATTTTGACTGAAAGATTTTGACTGAAAGATGCCATTGCGGCCTTCAGCCTGACCTTGACTGGGGGATGGACTGGGGGGCTTTCATCTGATGTTGACTAAAGGATAGCCTTGGGAACTTTGGCCCTACTTCACTGAAGGATCGCCGCAGGGACACTTGCCTGATCTTGACTGGGTGATACCTCGGAGATATTTGCCTATCATGACTGAAGGATGACCTCGGGAAACTTTGCCTGATCTTGACTGAAGCATGACCTCGGGAACCTTTGCATGAATTTGACTGAAGCATGACCTCGGGAACCTTTGCCTGATCCTAACTGAGGGATGATCTCGGGGACCTTTGCCTGATCTTGACTGGAGAATGGCCCACACTTTTGCCTTGTTTTGACTGGAGGATGGCTTCTGGGACCTCTGCTTGGTTCTGATTGAAGGATGGCCTCGGGGACCATTGCCTGCTCTTGACTGAACGATGACTTCGGGAAACTTTGCCTGGTCTTGACTGACGGATTACCTCGGTAAACTTTGCGTGTCCTCGGTAAACTTTTCGTGAAGGATGGCCATGTGGACCTTTGCCTGATCCTGATGGAATGATGGCCTCGGAGACCTCAGGAAACGTTGCCTTTTCTTAACTGAGAGATGGCCTTGGGGACCTTTGCCTGACCTTGACTGGAGAGTGGCCCGGGCTTTGTTTTGAATGGACGATGGTTTCTGGGACCTTTGCTTGGTCTTGACTGAAGGATGACATCGGGGACCTTTGCCTCATCTTGACTTAAGGATAGCCACGGAGGCCGTTGTCTGATCTTGACTGGAGGATGGCCTCGTGGACCTTTGCCTGATCTTCACTAAAGGAAGGCCTCGGGGAACTTTGCCTGATCTTGACTGAAGGATGGCCTCGGGGACTTTTGCCTGATCTTGACTGGAGGATGGCCTCGTGGACCTTTGCCTGATCTTGACTGAAGGGTGGCCTCGGGGAACTTGCCTGATCTTGACTGGAGGATGGCCTCGTGGACCTTTGCCTGATCTTGACTGAATGATGGCCTCGGGAACTTTGCCTGATCTTGACTGGAGGATGGCCTCGTGGACCTTGGCCTGATCTCGACTGAAGGATGGCCTCGTGGACCTTTGCCTGATCTTGACTGAAGGATGGCCTCGGGGAACTTTGCCTGATCTTGACTGGAGGATGGCTTGTGGACCTTTGCCTGATCTTGACTGAAGGATGGCCTCGGAGAACTTTGCCTGATCTTGACTGAAGGATGGCCTCGGGGACTTTTGCCTGATCTTGACTGGAGGATGGCCTCGGGGACCTTTGCCTGATCTTGACTAAAGGATGGTCACGGGGACCTTTACCTGATCTTGACTGGAGGATGGCCTTGATGATTTTTATCGGCTCTTGAATGAAGAATAGCATTCAGAAACTTTCACAGCTGAACTGAAGGATGACCTTTCATACCTTAGTGTGATTCAGACTGAATGATGGCCTCGGGGAACTTAGTCTGATTTTGACTGAAATATGGCTTTCCAGACCTCAGCCTGACCTTTACTGAGGGGAATTTCATCTGATCTTGACTAAAGAATAGCCTTGGGAACCTTTGCCTTATCTTCACTGAAGGATCGCCGCAGGGACATTTGCCTGATCTTGACTGGGTGATACCTCGGATACATTTGCCTATTTTGACTGAAGGATGACCTTGGGGACCTTTGCCTGATCTTGACTGGAGGATGGCCTTGGGGATATTTATCGGCTCTTGAATGAAGAATAGCATTGAGAAACTTTCCTCACACTTTTGACTTATCTTGACTGAAGGATGACCTCGAGGACCTTTGAACCATAGCATAGGGATGAACTATGACCTTACAGACCTGAGCTTGATTTCGATTGAAAGTTTTAACTTGTTGAATTGAAACCAGTATTCATTACACACTTGCCTCTATAACACACACTTCTGGATCATCTTGGCTTTCAAATAAGAGGGTAATCGTGCCATCAATATTTTTAATGGCAAACTCTCTTAAGATTGAGTATCAGGCACGATCCACGTAATTTCAATGGTTTCATACCACGTGCAATTTTGGTTCATATCTCGGCCGTTTCATAACAAACTTACATGAAATTTGGAATATATATTCTGTATATATCTGTGAAGCTGATGTGAATAAGATATTGAAGATTTCATTGATAAATTAGTATATAAATGGAGTTGAATGTTGCTTGAACAAATGTAACTTGCGTTGCGTACACGAAGCATTACACGGTGTATTTTCTTAACTGCAACGAGTGCACATATCCGTGATCAATAACTTACCCTTGAATTTTAGGTATCCCATCGATAATCATGTCAAATTGATGTGCAAATGTGTATATCTATTGCGATCTGGCGAAAATGTCTTGTGCCGCTGGTCAGTGAAGCGCTAAGTACAGATCAGCGGATTATTCGTATGGCAAATACCGTCAATGCTCAGCTGTCGAGAACGTTGTACTCAGGAGTGAGATGTTGTTGTGATTTTGGTTATATACTGCACTTAGAAAATATTAGAGTCGCTGAATTCTTGATGTAGTTTGCGGTTGAGTTTACAATGCCAACGGATATAGACGTTATTAATGCGATTGACAATCAATTTCTTTTGCCCAGTGTATTTTCAATGCGGATGATATATAACATGGTATTTTGACCATCAAACTCCCATCAAGTGTTTAGGAAAATCCCAAAACAGGCAGTAGGTGTAGGCATGGACATAAAAGAGAGGGACCGCTAGCTGTGACGTCACGCCTGGTATTTTCAATGAAGTGGACTTTTGGGCGCAGTGGCGCCACCACCAGTTTGCATGGGGTTTTACTGATTTTCTTTACTCCGCCTATTATCGCTCGCCACAACATGGGTGGCAGCAACTGTTGCGTGGTTGGCTGCCACAACAGCAGTGCAAAGACAAGTAGGAAAGATCAGACAAGTTCCAATACAAAGAAAATTAGTTACTTTTCGTTTCCAAGAAGAAATGTGAACGCGGAGACTGATGAATGGAGGAGGCGAATGATCAATACCGTGCGACGAGCAGATGCCCGCTTCGACCCCGACAACCACAGGATCTGCAGTGTCCATTTCGAGGACAGCTGTTTACTGTTTCATGGTAAGCTTTTGGGCACCGGTCACAATCACTGATTGTGCTATCTGACGATAGCGTATGTCATAGCGGAAAAATGGGAACCTGCCTCAGCTACAGTCATGACAGTAGCATAGAGTGTTTAGCCCTGCCCTGATTATATATTGCTCAGCTGGGCCCCTTACCCCTCGGGTGCTCTCGGTCTGACAGGCTCACCGACGCCCCCCCCCCCCCCCCCCCCCCAACACACACCACCACTGTAACCACCGCCGTCAGTGTGTTGTGGTGTCTATATATTTTTAAGATTCCCACTTTTCCCAGGATGATTCTATGCACAGCTGTAGTGAGTAGGGCCGGTATATCTGGCTCTCTCACTTGATCATTTGAATTCATTACGTATATATTCTAATAGAGCAAGGTGATTTTCTATTCTGCATTGATGAACTCAAACATGTACATCTATATGTCTTTATTTTCGGTATATATTGTGTGTTTTTTTTAAATTGATGGTGGTTAACTGGTCAGGGAAATCACTAATTGTACCGGCTCTAGTACGTACATGTAGATAATATTATTTTCTTTATCATTGAGATAAATATATTTGTTTTGCTTCAACTTATGGCTTCAACTTATAACAAATAGCAATTTAGCTAGTTGCGTCAATGTTTTATGTAATAGTTATCTAATGAGACATACTAGTGCCAGTTTCTCTCAAATAAACACAAGTAGGCCTGCTACAAAATTGGCAGCAATTTAACATATTATTTTACATATTGTTACATTTGGTTCCTTTGTACACCGGTATGATTATGTTCGGTAATATTAACAGTATGTATTCCTGCTTATGGGTTGAATAACATTCGATTGTACATAAGGGATGGGATACAAGTTGGTTCATGGCAGCTTGCCCACTCTACATATGCCAGCACTTAGCTATGAAAGCAAGTTACCAACACGAAAGGCCCCAGTAAGATATATACATGTGCAAGTCTCCAGCAGTTGACAATGATGTTTGTTCTGTTTGTACGATAAGTTAGTGTTCACTGTCCTGGTAATTTCTATGTTATACAAAACCCTTCTGTTCACCTCATGCTCTGCAGAGGTCCATATATTTCTTATTTGCATATGTTTTGTTGTTGTTCTTTATGTTTGTATTTTAAGGTCAACTAAATCCCATTCCAATTGCCATATGAGAATTGCCAAATTTGAGGTTGAGACATGAAATTAGTTGAGAAAAAATAATTTGCATCAATATTTTTTGACATGTGAAATAGTGATACATAAATATAACTTATACACAAAGGTTTATAAGGCCAAAATCAGGGTTTTGATGCCAGTTAGTACGGTTTACATTCTACGAGTATTCTATTAATAGCCAAAAATGAATGTAAAAGGTGAAAGATAGTATAATCCTGTGTGAGTATACTGTGAGTACACTGCAAATAGTAGCATGAAAAGCTGTCAGTTTAAAAATGTGCCTGATGGCTGTCATTTTGGAGATGTGTAAATATATTTGTGTTGAAATGTTCTTATCAGGCACCTCGCAGCCCTCCAGTAATTCCCGAGGTGGTCAAGTATTACAATCTTGATGAAGTTCGACGTGATGCGGAGAAAGTGGTGAGTCGCTGGAACTGGACTGCGCTTAGAGCTCCTGACTCAGTAGTTGTGCTGGCCCAGTATGACCATGATGTTGGGAAGCTGATGAAAAGACTTGTGATCAGTGATGACCTTACTGCCACACTTTACCTGGGAGGCAAGTATTGCATTTCCACAAGTGTATATATACATGTATTTTCTTGACTTGTCAACATTCAGTGGTGTGTTGTTATGTATGTGTGAATGATATATTTGTAACATTAGATTTGTTTCTTTCATCCAGAGGTATGTGTCAGGAAGACATGGTCAGTCAAGCATCAGGCTGTGAGCAAACTGCTGCGTGAAGTCGACAGTGTACATAAATGTGTTGGAGTGCCTGAACTGGACTATCAAGAACTCAAGTGTTCATACACTTACAGATACATGTCAACTGATGTATCAGGAACCGGGAAACCATGTATCTCTTCACTCCTGCGGTCTTCAGTTTGTCACGGCTGGAGTGATGGACCAGGGCGGTGCAAGGAATGTGACAAACTGTTCCTGATCCTGGAAAAGAAATTGGCAGAAGTCAACACAGCGACAGGGAGAGTACACCCGAACACCCCACTTGCCACACTGTCCAAGAAAACCTTGGTGGAAGAGTTGAGGCTCACACGGTGCGAGGTTAGGAGGCTGGACCAGCTGAAGAAAGAGCTGGAGACCCGTTCAGTGTTAGTCTCCAAGCAAGTCAGCGAGGGACTGTCAGCGGTCATCGCTGAGGCATCTGCCACTCAGCACTCGAAGGATCATGAGATGATGGAGTTGTTCTGGAAAGAGCAAAAGAAGGCGTTTGGGACCGATCCGAGAGGAATGCGGTGGCACCCCGCAATGATTCGATTCGCCATCTATCTCCACTTCCAGAGTCCAAGGGCGTACGAGGCACTGAAGAACACAGGAGTCATCAGGTTGCCTAACAAGTCCACCCTTCGCGACTACACCAATGTTGTTGCCCCTAGCCCTGGATTCAGCATTCAAGCTTTTCAGGTATTTTGTTGACTGTAGTCTTGACCTGGTGTATTCTAATACTCTTTTGATGTGAAATATGACTGTAAAGATATGAAACTTTCTTGATGTGAAATATGACTCTTAACTCTAGATAAATTGAATCAGCCATGAAAATTTCAAATGTTGGAACTTGGACGGTTCTGGTCTCACTTTAATTATTTTTATTGCAGGATCTGAAGAAACAAGCCAATGATTTGGCACCTGAGCGCAAGTTTGTGGCACTGCTTCATGACGAAATGTCAATCAAGGCCGACCTTGTCTTCGATCACAACAGCGGGGACATCATTGGGTTCACCAACCCAGACAGCTGGCATTTTGATGAGGTAAACAATATAGATATCTACATGTGTGTGTTTATGATTGATATCGTGTCCATATTGAAAAACACTGTATATATCAGTCATAATAACATGTATCATATCATCTTGCTTTCAATTATCATGTCAGATAAAGTATATTTCTTCAAGCTCCTTTGTTTCAGTCCATGACAGATATCGACAAATCTGTTGCCACACATGTCCTGGTATTTATGGCAGTTGGAGTGAATAGTCATATCAAAACCAGCTTGGGCCACTTTCCAACCAGAAGCAGCACCGCTGAGGAACTTTATCCCCTGATGTGGAAGGCAATTGGATATTTGGAGACCGTTTGTTCTTTGAAAGTAAGTACATATATATGTATTTTGTGTCAATAAACTACTACTATGATATGACGAATGTGTCATCAACCCACAATGAACAACATTCTAACAACATTCTAAACATAATTTTGTATGATATTAGTACAGGTAGAACACAATGTGATTTCTGCAACTGCAAATGTATTTTTTTTCATATAAATTCCTTGTATTCAAATACAGATTGCTTGTTTCCAGAAAAAAAAAACTCTGCAGTTTTAATAGATTGCCCCATTCATTGGAAGGCCTGACAAGTTTAAAGCATATTCATTGCCATGTATTTTTGTCATGTTTTAAAAATGTTAATTTGATTTGTTGAAGGTTATATCATCCACAAGTGACAAGGCCTCGCATAACCAGAAGTTGTACAAGCTGCACAGAGTTGGTACAGAGGACAGCGTGTACAAGTCGGCCAACATGTTTGATTCAGATGGGAGACCAGTCTTCTTCATCTCGGATCCCCCACACCTGATGAAAACAATCAGAAATAACATCAGTAAATCTAAGGCTGGCAGCACCAGATTTCTCTGGGTACATGAAAATATGTTCTCGTTTGTCATAATTATCATACGAATGTATACAAAAGAAATACATACATTGTGCATACAGGTATTACACAAGGTTATGTTTGGCACATTATTGAATGGTAGAATATGTGAACCATGCTTGCGCATGATATAAAAATTCTGATATTGAATAGCGTAGAATTTATCATGAATAATCAATAAGTATTTCTTTTTCCCCCACAGAACAATGGTAAGCACATCCTTTGGACCCACGTGGAGCGTGTTTACAAGGATGATGTTGATCGCCAGCTGTATAGGACCAAACTCACGTATGATCATGTGCACTTAACCCCCTCGTCAACCATGAGTGTACGCCTTGCTGTGCAGGTATGAATCTGCTGTGCAGGTATGCACTGAAATTCTTAATACACTCAATGGCAGTCAATATAAATTTTCTAACACTCTCAGTGATATACAGCCTGATGCAAAACCTTGATTATATTTTTTTCAGATGAGTGCTTGTATGTTTCCATTGGAACTAACTAAGTATTGTTAAATGCAGGTCCTGAGCCGATCAGTATCGCAAGTCATGGCCACGTACTACAGTTCTGACATGTCTGAGACGGCGAAGTTCTTCGCACTGTGCAATCGATTTTTTGATTGCATGAATGTTCGGTCACTGAAGGAGGAAATTTTCAAACGGAATCCTGATCTTGCACCTTACAGAAGTGTAAATGACCCTAGATTCGATGTGAGAATTATAGAAAATTGATAGATCATGTTCTTACTAGTGCATATACGTGTTTTATTTTCATTGAAAAAAAAAATTGCGATAAATCCCTGATCATGATACCTGATGTTTTTGCATTCAAGTTCCTCACCAAAGAATTCCTGGGGTATGTAGAGCAGTGGCGCCAGTCGACCCAGAGTAGGCCAGACTTCACCAAAGCCGAGCGCAACAAAATGTTCCTGTCCCCTCAGACATACGAAGGCATAGTGATGACAGGTGACTATGGCAATGTTTGCTGCAGAAATACCGTATTTACTCTGCAACGCTCATATCAGAAATGCCCCCACCTCCCCTCCCCTCCCCCTACCCCAAAAAAAAAATGCCGAATGAGACTGGACATTCAGTTTACCTTGCAGTGCATGCATTCACCGAGGCGACACAGTTCCTGCTGAGAAGTGGAGCTCCCTATGTCCTCAGTCAGGATCTGTGCCAGGACCCGCTAGAGGAACATTTCGGGCGCCACCGAGGCTTGGGCATGCGACAGAGCAACCCTACCCTCTACAAGTTTGGGTGAGTTATATCTATTGAATGAATGTCATTCTGTTGATTGTATAATGCTTTGATGGTTCATATAATGTTTTTTGGATTCTTTTTTGCAGTTACCAGGAAAATCAACTGCGGTTGCAAAGGAGCTTGGCGTTTTCCTTTAACCCTAAAGGGAACACAGCTGGGAGGGATGGTGCCAAGAGACCGATTACAGTGTCTGACAGCCCACTCAAAAAGATAAAGCGATAGTAGCGATTGTATTGGAATTACATTGTAGTACATGTGTTGTTTATCTTCATGTATATATGTCTGTATATTATGTGAACTTGAAATTCATTATATTATGTCTGTTGTAGATCATGTTTGTACCCTCCGTAAGGTAAAACCAAAAGTAACAATATTGTAAATGTGTATGGCTGTGGAAAGTAGCGTTAGTATTCATCACAAATGTCTATTGTTGAAGATGCAAGTGTATATTTTTCTTTGAAAATTTTGGACATTTCAACAGCACAATAAAGTCCAGCATCTTAGTCAACTGATCATTTTGAGTGTTTTATTGAAAATTTTTTCAATCAATTGATGAACGCAGAGCTTTTTGCTTCCTGGTGGTTTTGGTTCTGATAGAATACACTTCCATACATTGTCGACATTTTGCATGACTTCTAACTTTGAAGAATATTTGAAGCATAACCCGCAGAACTATTTCATGATTAGCAGATATGTCCGACTCTAAATTGGTTGTACATGTCAGAAATACAGACAGTAGTTCATGATGTGACAGAACAGAATCCACATATGTTTTCCATGTATTATGTTTGGCAGAAATGAAAGTAGACCGAAAAAGGGATTCACATGAATGAAAAAATGGGAGGATTTCTGCCTTAGGAACACACAGACCACCTCGAGTTTTACACTGAATCAGTTTACTTCCAGAATCTTGGCTAACAAGGGAATTGACAATTGAGACACACTCATGATCAGCAGCCAGTCTCTTTTTACAGCGGAAGAGAACAAAGCCTGCAATATAACAAATGATATCCTTGTCATCGTCGGAGAGTTCTTGAATGGAAGACTCCGGCTGTGCTGGTGACTGTTGAGCGTTGATGAGAGATTCCATCATGTTGAGGCAGATCAATCCAGACAACTGTCGATGCTTTACTATGACGTCAACATGAGATACCAGTGTGTTCTTGATGCGGTCAAATTTGTGCCACGACACATCCTTGACACGCACGGGGAAGGCTGAAGATGTGACACATCCCCCTAAATCTTCTAGTGCTGATGCAATCCGGTCAACCGATTCATCTGGGAATAAAAGTAAATTAGTCATCAAATGACGAATGATTTCAACCAAAAGTGTATAGATTAGTGGTACTATGAATGACTCATGAATAAAACAGTCATGACAATCAAATAAGTGTATAAATTGTGGACCTGGATACCATTAAAAATTATTCCCCTCTTCAGGCACCCCCAATATTAGTAGTGGGCCCCTATACTAGCCTAGCACCACTACACGTACTATTCCAGGAATTATAATAACCTTTAACATTTGAAAGGCGTTGATGGAGATCATCCTCACACAACATCAGTATTTCATCAGACTGCAGGCGAGTCAGCACTGCCCTCACCATGTCCCTCATTGCAGGAGAGTTACGAGATGTATCTTGTGGCTGCTCTGTGGGAGTTTCTGTTGTCGGGACACCAATTTCTGTGTCATCAATACTCTGAAATTCCAAGCAAGAAATGGATATTTAAGGGAAAATATTGATTTGATGACACACAGTAATTAACACCATCAATATACATGTCATATGCGCATATCGGAAAGTGACAGGTGTTCAGAATATACCCAGATAGGCCAGATTCCCCTATTATCGCCAACGTTCATACCGACGTAAAGATGTCTAAACGATTGAAATAATATATCAAATCGTAGAATTACATAAACTCACGCATAAATACTTTGGAAAAGAAAGATATAAACTGACATAACTCACCATCAACGCATCCACAACCTCGATCTCATGCTCAGAAAATGCAGTTGGCATCGCCATTGTTGTTGTTGTGGCATGCAAACTGGTGGGGGCGCTGCGGTAGTATGAACATAATTTCCCGCCATTGGGAGCTAGCGGTCCCTCTCTTTTATGTCCATGGTGAAAGCGAGTGACGAAGCTAGTGCTCGCACATCATGCCCTTTACCACGAAAGGAGCCCGACGTTTCAAGTTTTAGATTTCTCATAGCAGAACAGAACACACTTCTTAACACAGGAAAAAATTGTCGCTGCGCGAACATCATTCTGAAAATTCTTCTTAAAAGCAATGAACAGAAGACGTTTATCGACGTGAACCTCCTTTTTGCGATCGACATGAATGCGGAGAGTTCTAACCGGACACAATTTCGCATCTTCCTCCAGGCTTGGCCCCCAACGAAAAGGTGAGGGACGAGATAGAAAAAGACATGAACGGGGTCTGAGCTAACTGTGTTTTAGCCAAGAAGAAAGCTATAATCCCGAACTTAACCGCGGAGCCATCCTCCTTCCACTGCACTTTGGAAAAGTCAAGAGCATGCAGCTCACTTCGCCTCCCACCCGAAGCTAGGGTCAGGAGGAATACAGTTTTCAATGTTAAGAACTTAAGCGACGCTCTCTCCAATGGCTCAAACGGTTCTGAGAGTGAACAATTACATGTAAGAATGAGCGATAGATCCCAGGACGGGACCGGGTTCCTCATTTTCGGTCTATCAACCGAAAAACTATTGAGCAACGCAGACACACTAGCATCCTGACCAAATCAACACCCGTCTTAGGTTTGATAGTTTTAGCAATAGCAGTCCTGTAACCTGCAAGAGTCGACAGAATCCTTCGATCATGGAACTTTTCTAGAGGGAACTCCAAAATCAAAGGAGCAGTGACCTTGAAAGGACTAACCTTCCGGCCACAACACCAAGCACAGAATCTTGTCCACTTGGATTCGTAGACTGCAAAAGAAGATCGTTAATCAGTTCGGGCGATCCCGGATGACACTTCTCTTGAAAAGCCCTTTTTCGGTAACAGCGCTCGACAAGAGCCAACAGGCTCGGCTGTATCTAAAATATTTACTGGCTCGGCTGTATCTAAGATATTTACTGCAGCGAGCTGGCTTGGATACTCGACCAGACGTGGAGGGTCCAGATGGCAAAATGAGGGATTTATCTGTTTTTTTCACTCCTGCGTACTTTGATGGGCTGGTGGGACGTCCTCGACCACAGCCACCTCGTAAATGCTGCCCCCCTCTCTGACTGCCGGCAGGGGCTCCCCGGAAGGGCCAATCAAGTGCACGGCCCTTTGCTACGACTTGTGGTAGAAGAGGCTCCAGAGCTGGGCTAATCCGTCTGCTGTTGCTGAGGGCACTTGCGCTGCTGCTGCTGTTACAGGAGCATCCTTGACCACCTCTCCAAGACTTTGGACTGCTGAAGAGAGGCATCAGTCAAAGCCTTAGCCCGATCATGCTCCTCCTGACGAGTTCTCAGGTTATCCACCCCCTGATGGACATCCACTGGGAAAAGGAAATGCAATGCTGGTCTGGGCTTGGGAAGCATAGGGTGCAGGCGAAGCTTCGTTAAAAGTTGGTCAGGGACCCTAAGATCCAGGTGCTGAATGACCGAATCCCTGCACCGGAGCTCCGAAGCCCACCATGTCGTGCAGCCCAGCGCCACCTTGTCGGCTACTGCCTTACCCAATGACTGCAACAGGCCCACCGACCCGTGCCGGACATCAGCCAGTTCATAACCTGATCCATAGCCTGATCATGACAGGACATAGTAGCCAGAGTCAGAGCATGCACCAACCAGTCCATCGAAGAATCCACAGCTACATCCAAATGGAGTGAAGACTGTGAATCCGATAACTGATTCCAAGACACAGACTGACTTCAGCTGAGAAAATATATCTTGCTCCTGCAGCTTTGACGGATCCGCCTCCAAGGCCGACGGAGTGTAGATGTCCTGAACCTTGGGCTTTGGAGGCAGAATTCCCAGCAGGGAACGAACACATCCTCGACCCTAGCAGCTGAAGCATTGTGAACACCAGGCGCCTGAGTAAAACGCAACGAATTCCGTGAAACCAGGTAAATCTGTTCCGCAGGGGGCGGAGAGTCTGAAGCGAGATCTGGCCACTCTTCACCAGTAAGTCTACAGACGTAATCCAACTTATCCACCCAAGGCCTCCTGACAGGATTGTTAGGGCTCGTCTTCCTCCTGGGAGCCCAGGTCCTCGTCCCATAGATGCTTGGGACGAACCAACCCTCACGGCCCCGGCAAAGGAACTATGCCCACCTCGTGAGAATCAAAGGGCACATCATCAGAATTCCATGCAAAGCGAGAAGACGCCGAAAGGGTCTGAAGATGCTGAACCTTAGGAACCGTGGGTACTTGCCGTGAAAGCAAACGCTCAATCCTCCCCAGGAAATCGTTCCTCATGGCCTGCGTCTTGGCATGGAACTCTCCGCGAGACAGGAAATGAGATGGAACACCTGGCATCGAGCTCATGGGAGAATGGAAGGGGGCAGAACCCAGCGAAATCCCAGAGGTAGTCGCCAACGGGGAGGAAGTCATAGCCGGCAAGGACTGCACAGTCACCACCCAGAGTCGTAATGAGTGGCTTGAGTGGAACCTGCTGCACGGACGTAGCCAGAGCTGACTTAGCCAGGTCAGGAGGAGGGCGATGAGGCACCATCGCTACTTCCCTCTCCTTAAAATTCTCCGTAACATGCGGGGACAAAACGGACGTTAGAACCAAAAGTTTCAAGTCCCTTCAACAAAGGAGGTCGGTTAAATATAACCCTGGAGACAGAGGATAGCGAGGTCAAAACCCCGAATCCAGCTTTGAATCCATCGTCTGTGTAATTAATCCGACCAGTCGTTGACCGACCATTCAGCACACATTCCACAGCAGGCAGAGGGACGACACAATGATCTACACATCCAACAGTTGATGTGCAGCTCCCACGGCAGGAATTTTCACCTGATCTTGACTGAAGGATGGCCTCGGGGACCTCTATCTGATCTTGACTGGAGGATGGCTTTGGGAACATTTGCCTGATCTTAACATTACAATGGCCTTGGACTGTTGCCTTAGTCTGGCCTTGACTTAAATATGGCCTCTGGGAGTTTTATCAGTCTGGGACAACGGCCACGTGAGTACACGTAGGAATGTTTAGCTTTGGGAACTTTTGCCTGATCTTGACTAAAGGATGGCCTCATGGACTTCTGCCTGATCGTGACTTGACAATGGCCTTGGACCCTTGCCTTATTTTGACTGAAGTATGGCTTCTGGGACCTGACTAAATCGTGACTGAAGGATGGCCTCGAGGACTTTTGTCTGATCTTGACTGAAGGATGGCCTCGGGACCTGTTTTTGATCTTGATTGAAGGATGGCCACGGGGACCTTCGCTTGATCTTGACTGAAGGATGGCCTCGGGACCTTTCTTTGATCTTGATTGAAGGATGGCCTCGAGGACCTTTGCCTGATCTTGACTGAAGGATGGCCTCGGGGACCTTCGCCTGATCTTGACTGAAGGATGGCCTCGAGGACCTTTGTCTGATCTTGACCAAAGGAAGGCCTTCGGGACCTCTGCCTGATCTTGACTAAAGGATGGCCTCGGAGACCTTCGCCTGATCATGACTAAAGGATGTCTTCCTATATGTTCATAATGCAAACATAAACCCTATCTGCAAGCATTTCATCTATAGAGGCAAATCTGGGCATTTTTTTCACCCAAAATGGCTATTTTGACCTTTCAAGGTCATCGAAGGTAAAATTCTAGGTCACCACAAAAATCGCCATGTATGATTTCCCATTTGAAAGTGCCAATTCTAAGCTCTATCTTCAAGCGTTCTATGAGTAAAGTTCTGGCAGCTCCCATTATGAAGGAAGTCCAAAATTTTTTTCAAAGGGTGAAAAAGTTTTTTTGTCTAGAAATGGCCCAAAATGGATAGTAATGCGATTTGGGCCGAAAAATTTTTTTTTCGTCGACCCGTCAAAAATTCAAAATGGCCGCCATACGCAGACCGGCGATTCAAGGGCAACCAAACTTATACACATCACAGAGGTACATAAGGATAATCCTTTGAAACAAAAATCTCAAATCTGATCAGACAGTTTTTGAGAAAATGGCCGCCAAAGTTCAAAATTGACCGCTTTTCGACGAAAACGGCCGCCATTTCAAAAACATAGCACCAAGGGTGCTGTAGCTTACCGGCAATCATGAGAATTGCATAGAATACTGATTTTCCAACATATAGTTGTTACACTGATGTAAAAATCTATTGTTAAAACATGTTCGTAAATGTTGCTAAAAAAAAAAATTCTGTATGGACTATATAACACAAAATCAAGTTACATCTTGGAAGTTTTTTTTCGTTAATGACATATTTTCACAGACTGTCGATTCAAAGGCAACAAAACTTATACCCATCACAAAGGTACTTAAGGAGAGTGTTATATATGATTTTGAGGAAAACTGTCTGAATAAATTTTGAGAGAATGGCCACCAAAGACAAAATTCATCGTTTTTTCGACAAAAAAAGTCGTTTTGACCTTTCAAGGTCATTGAAGGTCAAATTCAAGGTCACCACTCAAACCGCAATATATGATTTCCCATTTGAATGTGCCAATACTTAGTCTCTATCTTGAAGTGTTCTATGGATTTACTCTGCACAGATCCCATTATGAAGGAAAAATTGGGTGAAATTTTCTAAGTCCCAAAAACAATTTTCAATGGCCAAAAAAATTTTCAATGGCCAAAAAAATTTTTTTTGTTTTGCTGGAAATGGCTCAAAACAAATAGTGACTCGATATGGGACAAAAAAATTTTGTCCGGCAACCTAAAATCTTGTCATTGTCCGACTCTCGTTCAGAATCCCCCAGACCCATTCTTCCGATTAGTGAATACCTCCAGTTAGTGAACATTTTGGCCTGGTCCCTTGAACGTTTACTAATGGGAGGTTTGACTGTATGTATATATTTGTTCAACACAAATAAATCGTATGGAAGATATAACATCAAAAACACCGAAAATCTGCAAGTTTTCTCGTACATTGTACCACACGGCAGTGCATAGCTGACATGAACGTCAAGAATGACGTAAATTTCTGTGACGTCATTGTTTTGACCGAAGCTTTGACAGGCGGCGTTTCTGCTGGAACCAAAGATGCTGGAAGTGCTCCGTTGCTCGGCTTCATCAAAACAATGACGTCATCGGTTACAACTCATTCATTCTCCCCAGTTGGAGGGAGTGGCCCGCTAAGTTTGGTTTCCTTTCGATTTTACATTCGATAACAGTTTTAAAAATAATTCTTCAACTTTGAAGTGACCTGAATGAATACTTCATGTGTGTGAAACTCATGTTACCAAATTGCGTTTGAATTTGATAGGAAGTCCTCCTTTAAGGACCTTCGTCTGACCTTGATTCAAGGATGACTCATCGAAGGTGTTACGGTCTGATAGTGTTGTAAAATGTGACCAGTGTCTGAGTCAGAATAAAACGTAATGCCATAAGCATTTATTATGAGCAGCAACAATACTGGTCATTCCCAAACAAAATCCCTCCATACAAATATTTGAAAAAAGTATAAATAGATGTGAATATCATGAAGCAACACATGTACATGTATGCTTGAACACTGTCTGGGTGCATAACAGAATAAATAGTGAAATACATGTAGTAGTTCATAGTCTAGATCTTTTACATAGTCAGTGAAAAACATGTTTTATGTACCATACATCTTTGTAATTTAATGCATCACATTAACTCAACATGCATGCATTAAGGTAGTCACTCTGTTCTGCACACCATAAAATGATATTCATCTGAAAACTGTATACCATGTTCTGGACCTTTACCTATCGGTAATATTTCTGTCAAATATAGTTTATAGCAATCAAATATTGAACATTGATATAAATCAGCGAATAAAACATAAGTATGAAAATATAAATTATTCTGTGACCTTGTTTTCACAAGAACTACATGTACATTTATGGATAAATGTGGAGATCTACATAATTACAGGTAAAACAATCTACCGGTACATAACGATTTTGGACCAACAGCAATGTGAAGGCACCTTACAGAAAACAATGTAAATTCTCAATAAATTAATATGTTCATTGTACGGTGATTCAGGCAAGCTATTCATTCGATGATCATAGACATTGTCATGATGTGATATGGAACTCCATGTAATACACCTAATCATCATTGATAATCAGGCCTGTTGATGTCAATTGATGGGGCAGATTGTATTCATGTACCAAGGATGATATTACCAGCTGATCAAGCCAATTACGTACATATACATTACATTATTTCATCTGAGCCTCAGTTATACTACCTGCAATACATCAGCTATACTTGAGATTCTATGGCTGCTATGAACATTTTTAAATCACAGCCGATTATTGTGACATACAGCAAACTCAAGGGTTTAGTCAGACGATGTTACATGATCATATCACGGACACTTGCAACAAACATAAATAATTTAACCTACATAATATATAGAAATGAAACAGATATATTCATTATGTGGAACAGCATTGGTAGTGCTTTGCCTAGAAGTTTATTGTATTTGATTATATTTGGATAGCTATACCAATATAAAATCACATATAATCCACTGCTTTTCGTCTCTCACTTTCCTTACATCAAACTCCCAAAATACAAAAAAAATCATGCAATAAAACCCTTTCCTGTACATCGGTTCCGATCAGTATATCATTATTGTACTTCTAATATTGAATATCCACAGGACACAAAGATACACTGTTCAGTCAGCATAAACATAAACTCCAAAAGAATAACGTTATTTACAATGTGCCAAATCTTCCTTCAGGTATACATGTACATCAACTATATACCTACCTTAATACAGGCACAAACCCCTGTACATAACAGCTGATGACATTGTAAATGAATTCAGTCCACAGTGACATTTAAACATTTCCTTTGACAAACTACAGCACACAATGATCATGCATTCAAACGTATTCACACTCAATCACATTATCAATATTGATAGTTTCTCATCCAATCTGAATCACTGAGGATTGCACAATGTACCCAGGTATCAGCAGTAAGTATGACTTGTTGTTGGACTCCGGTCGTTGCAGACCACATCGTGAGCCTCGGATCGTTGTGACCAATCATATGAGAAGGTAGAAGATGTAAGTAGCAAGGGCCACCCAGTGACTTGCATAGCCGAGTTCTGACCACTTGGACAGCACATGGTCCATACTGTAGCCCTGTAAACAAACATAGATATATGTAGCGGTTTTGTATGACTTTCTAGTATTGTAAGCTGACTACAAACACATGTATACATTGAGAAGAAATGTGTCACTCATACATGACAAACATTGGATATTGTGAACCATGAACACAATACTGGGGTATGATTTTCACATGTACATGCTTTAGAAAACACAAATATATGGAAAGACGTCACAGTTAACATGACACTGTATGAAGCTTCAGACCTGTTCCTCCGAGGCGCTGTTGTCAAACATTAGCCCTAGGTAGGCCAGATGAAACATCGTCAGTAGACCGAAGCCCAGGTTTACGAATACCACATAGGGCTGGGTCTGTCAACACAATGGACATACCTGATATGAGGAGCAAAAGTTGCACCATACGAAAATGAAATCTGATTAATTGAGAACTGTTTCATTACACAAAAAAGCGGCCACAGAAAAGGAAGAATAACCTACTGATTTATGCACATGCTGACAGTCTGCCTTGCACCGCTTTGCTTGGATGCAGGCATCAAATGCTTTGGACAGACGATTTCTGAGGACTGCAAATGAAATGTAAAGGTATTATTCCTCAGGAAATTCCCAATTGGTGGATACATTTGCACATTTTATTCCATTATGGCAATCAGTAGTAATGCTGTTGAGGTTGTCACGTACCATGTTCTATATACGAGTAGAAGCCTAGAGACAATAGAACGGCTGACAACTGGAAATTCAGACCCTGTTCAAATATAAAGATTTTTATTTTAGAATTTCATTCTTCAGATTATTCCTTATGTGTCTCTGCTGTTTAGATGGCTGAAGCTTTGGAATACAATACACATGTAATGAATGTACAGGTATACATAAGTAGACTTTAAAAACGCCTTGGCATATTCCATGTGTAAGCTCTATTTCTGGTGGAAATTCCTTAGTTACAGTACTACTCACATGCAATAGTGAACTTGCAGCATACGTCAGTACAATTGCAGAAAAACTACCCAAAGGCTTAGCAGTTTTGAACACATCTGTAGACGATAAAATGAACATAATTATTCAGATATCATAAATGATAAACATTCAATACCAACAGCTCAGATTGTTATGTTACAAACTATTAGTATCAGCAAGCACAAAGACAATAGATAAATGATTCTATATTTACACCATATATACATGTAATGGCATGATAAACATTACATGTTTTTAGCCAGTGATGCATTGGAAGATTCCAGTTTGTGACAATTTCCACCAGTGACCGTGGTATTTCTATGTTTTGAGGTCTTGACACAGTTTGATCCCTGCAAACAACAAATTGCATGCTCACAATTATACGACTGAAGTGAACAGATGTACTGAGTTTTAACTATGAAAAATCATTTAGAATTTAGTTACAGTCATACTTACCACCGGACATCACCGTTATTCTTAGTTGCTCCGAGACCAGACAGAGTCAACGTTACTTCTGACAAGTAACTAACGAAATAGTGACTAAATCGGAAAGACATGGCATCACGGTAGGCCAACAGCCATCTGTGAAATCAACAAAATCATAGTGTACCGTCATACAGGTAGCATGAGGAAAACTGAAAGCTCAATACTTGTAGATAGCTGGTACTGAGAAAGCCAGAATACCATGTTGACAAACAGGTACAAAAGCTTACATGAAAGAGTAGTCCAGAATGAGCCAGTGAACGATGCATGATGATATCACGACACACACTATCGACAGCAGGAAACTCTTCATCATCTTGACCACATAGTAGAAGAACTGCAAAACATAAAACATTCAAGTGTTAACATTAAGGTAATAGAATGCTAGTGGTAAAAATTTGCAATGTACCTCAAGGAAGGACGTTCTACATGAAGATATAGAATTCAGCAAAATTGGGGTTTTCCTTCAAAACATGATCCAAAGCTAAAATACACTCAAATTTGTAAGCTGCTTTCAAGACTGTTCCATGCCAATAATTAATGATTTGCTCCATCTCAGCCCAGTTTACCTGCAGTCAGGTAAACTGGGCTGAGATGAGACTGGGCTAAATCTACATTACATGTACAGTAGAAGCGCCTACCATTTTTTTCTCGGCCTTGTGTGCTGAGAGCAAGTGAGCATACTCCTGGTGACTGATCCAGGGCCCGAATATAACAGAGCCGACCTGGAATACGTAGCCCAGGTACTCGAGTACAGAGGGCAGTTCCAGGAGCGTACCAGATGCCAGGTCAAATGCCAGAGAGATGATCTTCATCGACAGTACCATCTGTGCTCCTACAATAGTCATATACACATCAAGAAATATCATAACACATTCAGCTTTTACTGAGAGCTAAAAACAAACTTTTCAATATATTTAATTCGAACAGAATTCATGTGTATGCTTATATTATATACTGTAATATCTGCACAAATTTGAACACATTTTTGTGAACATACCCCTGATTTGGTGCCATTCTGTGTCATTGACTACAAGCAGCTCACTGAAACAGCAATCAAACACAGGAACAGACTATCAGTCAAGAACACACACTGCACCCAGAAATTCCCTATTGTTATTATTATATAATCAGTGCAGAGATATCTTCCAAGATTGGGAATATTAATGTACTTGTAGAAATGTGTCCGTTCAGATACCATGCATTGTGACAAGAGAAGCTACTCACCATGTGATGAGGTACACGGCTGTCACCAAAGCGACCGTGACCCCGCTGAGGCCGCGACACTTGCAGCTGGTGACGAGGAGCAGGCAGTAGGCCAGGATCCCCAGCATCACAAGGTAGATGAGGTTCTCCGCAAAGAACCAGTGCAGAGCAAAGAGGCCGCTGACTGCCGACACGCTGTGTAGCACAAACTTTCCCGACCGGCTGCCTGGCAGAGCTGATCCAGAAACAAAGTCAACACAGAAAAGTCAACAACACATTGATCCAACATTTCATCATGTATAGTATGGTTGACAGTTCATAGCAACTTTTTCATGTATGAAATATTTAGTCTTCATGGTATCAATGACCAGAACGAATCCAATAATGTTACCAGTACATGACACATGCTGAACTGAACCATTTGCTAAAGCTCACTCGGATTGCTCCATCTGTGATATTTAGTTTGATATATAAATTCCTTCATTTTGAAATGTTATTTCATTGACAATTATTTGACACAGTTCTTCCACTGACATTGTGCATTATGCTGATAAATGTACTTACTTTCAGCGATGAAGAAGGCAGTGGCCCTGCAGAAGAAGCACATGCCGAGCAGTGGTAGGACGGTCTTGGTGGCTTGTATAGCATTGGGGAGGATACAGCGGTCCAGCAGCTCTGAGGCTGAGATATCAGCGTCATACATGTCCTCATCATAGTACGGGTCATACGGATCATACTCCTCATCCAGCGGATAGTCCTCTGGGTACTCTCCATAGCGCTCATCATCCATGTTGCCATAGTAATAGCCATCCATGTAACCATCGTCCATCTCCATGGGAACCAAGTCCCGGCCCCAGTCAGAGCCTCCGTGATCAACCCACGCCATGGCAACTGTATCCAAGGTATACTGCCAGCAGCTGTTACCATAGCATCATGAGTGAGATCATCTCATAGCATCAGTTACCATGGCAGCATTTGTCTCCAAGGTATCAGTGTCCAGTCATTGAACATGTTGAAAGCATTAGTAACCACGGTCAAGTCCACTCACAATACATCGGTTACCATAGTAACATCAGTCCTGTGATTGGCTGTCATGCTGTCAGTTTGTTCCCAGTGTGAAGACAGGAGTCAGACACAGCTAGGACAGAAGCCACAGACGGCAGACGCGCGGCGGACATGTTCCCGACACGTGGGGGTAGATTATAGGACAGTGTCAACAAAGCTACATCGGTGTGAGCCAGCCAGACGCTGTCACTGAGTACTGTTTCCAGTGCTGCACCACCACAAATAACCCGCCTCGCCTCGCCTCACTCACTCACCCGCTATCAAATCCTCCCGGCTCCTCCCAGACCCGTCTCACACGCCACAAAGATCACTTCTTTAATCTCAGGATGTTTTTTTTCCCGGGATTTACCGGTCACACACCGACATACGGTTGCAGGCTATGGTTTGTTTCCGGAGCTGTAATAGACTCCATGGCTTATGTCCCATTGTCCGTGCTAAACTTTATATCTCACATCCTGCCTTCATGATCAATGCACTAAGTCCTCTTCAAAGCTGCTCCCGTGTCTGAGAGGAGATTGATCAGATGTAGTAATGTCCTTAAATAGAAGTGCAATATTACTCAATGGCAATGCCGGTTCAAAAGCTATGTCTTGTTTTCTTACACCGTGATATGATCAGCAAACAAATAATATTGTCATGATGATGAAGGCATACAGACAGTGTACCCGTTATTTATTAATTCAAATATTACCCACAATGCCACGAGGTCCACACTTGATGTGTGTTCCTCGTGGCACTTGTATTCGTCTTCCTCACCTGATAATCAATAAATAATTATTACCTTATTAATGTAGACAGAACACAAGTGTGAAATGTAAAGAACTAGTAATACGTGTACATGTAATAGGGGTATTATTGTTCCAATGCTGACACAAGCTTCAGTCTGTTAAAAAAGTTACCACATGCAGCACCATAATAAATCCATATTTAGCAAGTTTCAAGACATAATTGGTACTTGAGTACAGGTAACTCCACATGTCTATTTGTGTCAGTTGAGTTTGTTTACGAGGATGTTTATATGGAGATTATTTTTCTCCCACTCAAAGATTGGGAAAACACAATATACATATTTGAACTAGTTACATACCTTAACATGATAAACAGTAAGTACTAGTATACTGTACATGTGGAAAAAGCTAATTAAGTTACAGACAAATTTGGACTCTGGGGAAAAAAAAGTTAATGCAAACCATTTGTTTCCGCCAGATTTTCCAGCTACAGATATACATGTAGGGCAACTTAGAAAACTCCAAAACATATATTCAGAATGATGGTGTTGTTTGGGATAACTATTTAACAGTACATGTCTGGATTGTATGACTCAAGAGGAAGCTGTAAAATTCTTTAATGTTTATTGCGGCACTTACCAGGCTTTCAGTGTAAAGAGTAGCGCATGTAACCTCAGTACCTGATACATAAATGTACCAAAAACAAATGTGAGACTAATCACTTTTTGTCTCACACTTGTATTTTGAGATTATTTTAACACAGACTGATTTTAGTAAAAGTTACCAAAGTATTGGTTAATTATCTGTTGCGAGCCTGCTTTGTTTCAAAGTACTCCCAGCATGTATGTTTCAGGTGAGACCGTCTACCACTGAATTATCTAGTGTATTCAGAAATCTGAATCATCAAACAAATTTTAAGAATTCTGATTGCAATGCTCTGGTTTCCTGAAAATTGTGAA
Organism: Terebella lapidaria; assembly: GCA_949152475.1. Classification (NCBI taxonomy): domain Eukaryota; kingdom Metazoa; phylum Annelida; class Polychaeta; order Terebellida; family Terebellidae; genus Terebella; species Terebella lapidaria. The sequence goes on from OX424555.1 coordinate 20,018,916, forward strand.
ACCAAATGCACAAATTTCTAGTGTTCTGGTTAATCTGAGGGTAAGTTAATCGCTAATAAAGAAACCCACCACTGAATATTATCATGGGATCACCAGGTAAAGGACATCCTTCCTTACTCTTTGGAAAAAAAACAGGTATGCCCAGAAGCAGTGTGGACCTCGTACAACAACCAGGGCTGGGTTTGTAATTATGTAATTGAGTAATTAATTACAATTTGGTGTAATTGTAATTATAATTGTAATTGAAAAGTTAGCAAGAAAAGTAATTGTAATTTATTTGTAATTGTGAGTAAAGCTCCTGAAATATTTGTTATTGTAATTGAAGTAAATAATTGAAAAACTAGTTCAATTACGTTACATATATTCAGTATTCATGGTATTTCGTCCAGTGCCATACATAGACACACACTTAGATACACAGACACACAAGTGACACAACCACCCACAGTGATCAGCAAACATACAGCTGACTGCATAGAATAAACGAGAGCGACTGCTAACTGATTTCACTTATTGTTCAAGATGAGATCACGACGCTTCTATGACAAGTTGAAACAATAGGGTGGATCAGTCATCACAGATGTTCCTTGTGTTTTGTCAAATCACTTTGGGCCATGTTTTGATTTATAAAATCTTCAGCTTGGGAGATGACTGAAACTGATGGCACATCCTGTTCTCCGTATAGTTTTCTCTTAAGTTTAACAGCAGAAAATTGTTCTAAAAGAAGTGTTCCTCATTGCACAACTCACACTAGTGAAATAAACCACTCAAAATGAACAGCCTTGAACATTAGATGATTGCTTGATTTGCATTTTATTATCTCCAACCTGAACTCAACTGTGTCTGATGAAGATGAATTCAATCTTTAAATATTTATTTTGTGTGTAATTATTTGTAATTATATATAATTGTAATTATAATTGTAATTGAACATTCCCATATCAGTGTAATTGAAATTGTAATTGTAATTGATTTTTGATGTAATGAAATAATGTAATTGTAATTGCAATTGATCTCTGTGTTCCATTTGTAATTGTAATTGTAATTGACCAAAGTAATTGAACCCAGCCCTGACAACAACTGCAGCAGTGTGAACTTGATGATACCATTATCCTGGTTATGTTTGATGTGTTAACACTCGTCCCAACCGTACCAGGCGACACGAGCCTTTAACTGATCGACCACAAACTCACCAAGACCTGAAGACACTACCTTAGAAAGCTGTACCCACCCATCACCTGGACAGATCAGTGACCTCCTCACCATCTGTCTCAAGGCTATTTCACTTCATCTTCGATGAGACAATCTACTCACAAGCGGAAGGCGCGACCATTGTTGCCAACTTTTTGTTGAGTGATTTGGGGGATGGCTTTTGGCACCTTCTGTCATGAGAGCTCCTTTTGGAGCAGGCATGTTGATGACACCATAGTCCATGATCCTGTGATTCATAGCTCGAGGCCTTCATCACCGACCTCAGATTCAACAATATTCATCCACCGATGAAATTCACCTATGAGGAGGTTGACACAGGACGATTGCTATGCTGACCATGTACATCCCCAAAGGGACAGACAAAGGCCTTGGGTTTTTGGTCTACCACAAGACAACCCACACGGACCAGTACCTCCAGTTCAGCAGCAACCAGCCCCTCCAGCAAAACACCATTTGCATTAACAACACCCACAGATTTACAGAAACACAACACCTTCAGAAAGTCCTGAATGTTTCTGGATACACTAAGTCAGTCTGGGGCAATGCCACCAAACTAAAATCTCGACCATCACATGAGATCTGGACGGAACCCACGTTCGGGCCACAACACACAAGGACCATTCTCAATATGCTCAACATCTATGTAGACCTGCAGGTCGCCACATCCTCCCGGCCATCTACCGAGAAGATCCTAAAGTGACTCACATGACCAACAATGTCCTGGTAGGCGAAATGTGACTACCAAGTCCCGAAACATAAACACTTCATCCAACGCTGATGAAAGTGAATGGATGTTCCCCGAAAGGTCCTGCAGTACAAATTATTTCCGAGTAACGGTATTAAGTTGGCGAATTTCACGTATATTAAGTGATCGCAGACATTTGTACTCGCCTAATTATTTCCCCTGTACACGACACAGGATAGAGAATGAGCTACTGTAAAACCCTTTAAGTTTGCTGCCACATATTTTTGCGTTCTTGCGATATGACCATGTTCGCTGCAATTTAATTCCATGGTTTAACCGTCTCGAACAATGTGGGTTGTCATCAGAAATGTTTCGCATCCATTAAATTTCGCGATTTATTGGATTCACGAAAATAAAAGGTTGCGAATAATTTGTGGCTTTACAGTAAACCGTGAGATTAAATGCTAGCGAAACAGTTCATTTTCCAAAACAGCAAACAATAATCCTCACGAAAATTTATACTTTTACAGTATTCATATGTGAGCATCATTTTTACCCATAAGGACCCCAAGGACACTATGTAACAAATCATATACAGTGGTCCCCCTGAGAGACCCTTCTGCCAGGCTGTTTAAGTCCTATCTACAAGGGAGTCGTTATAACAAATCATATAATTGCCGGAAAGAGAAGTTGAGAACATAAGAGTGGAAGAGTTCCTTCATTTCTATAACTGTAATTTCAAGATGCTAGATCGTGTGGAGTTGGAATCGAGCTTGAGTTGAGTTACTTTTCAGTTCGAGTTTGAGTTGAATTGCTTTTGAGTTCGAGTTTGAGTTCAATTTGAGTACATGTACTGCCTTTTGTATTTTCCAAATATATAAAAGCCTGCAGCTCTCTTTGAATTTGCAGTATGACATGCGATGTGTATGGGTTTGTATTATGTACATGTAGAACTTTGGCTTACCAGTACCGCTGGTACTTATCAGGTGAACTGCCAGGAGAACACAATTACATGTAGTAACGGAAAGCTCGAGACATAGATCTTATACAATAACTCATTTATTTATATATACCACCCTCGTCAGAATGTCTGTGTGTGACAGACCATGCAATACTGCTCACCCAGACAGAATAATACCAGATTTATTTTACTCCAGACTGTTCAATATCTGTGTGTAAGAAAAGTCGAGGGACATCACAAATAATGAATTTCGCTGCCAGTTGCGTTCCACTACCAAAATAGGTAATTGCTAAAAATAACTTTGAATATCATAGAATTGCGATTCATTTTTGCAATTTCCTTTTTGTGTAATTCATAAGCAATGACAAAATTTGCTATTTTGGTAATTCATACCAATTTCCAAATTTGTAATGTGCCTGACTCTCTAAGCAAACCCTAAGGTCAATACAGCTGGCAAAATGGATGCACTCATCAGCTTGTGAAATTATGGTTTGAGTTGGACATTACAAAACTACTTCAAATGCAAAAAAATCAATAATGGCTAAATTTTCTCACAATCTTCTAGTCAAAGTGTAGTTAATTAAACTCTCTGACTTTTTGTACTCGCTTACACCGCTGCTTGGTGATAGTTTTGCGACGCTAAATGGTATCATACTATAACAGTAACTTGGCATGCTTCACCTGGAAGTCAAACAGGGGTGGTTGCCAAAGGAAAACAGATCACCTCCTGCCTTGTTTTCAGAGCTATGTTTGACTCCAAGGTGAAGTATATCACACAAATATAAAAGAAAAACGATGTAAACGAGTTTTAAAAAATCAGAGTATAGTAGTAACCCTATAGTATACTGTAGAAGGTGCATCCAATGTGGAATTACACAAATATATTCACAATTTGCAATAGGCCTAGTCAATTCGCATTACACAAATGTATGGCATTCCCATTACGAAACCCGCAGCAGCTTGATTGCTTGTCAAATGTGTATCCCCTATGTCCTCTAGGCATATAGATAAGGCCTAGGGGGAACAAATGTGGAAGATTTAGAATTGTTTGATGAAAGATGTGCAATTGATTTCAGTCCTGAAGGTGAATGAGCTCGATCTCAGATGCTCCGCGTCGCTCAGACTGCATAGTTGCACAAAGTCAAAGTGTAATTACTGTTTGTCAATGTCTAGACAAAGTACGTGTTTCGGGAATACCTGTTGAGGACCGCAGGTCCGAAAGGCGAAGTTCCATTCCAAGTGTTACTCGATGCGAACGAAATCTAATCTCCGTTTGACGGCTCAAAACTTTGTGAAAACTGAAGGAAATTACAGCTAAACTTACCAAAATGGCAAGCTTAATCATTTCATAGTTGTTATCTGTGTTAAAATCGTTTATTCATTCTGTTTTAACAACATTTTTATTCGTATGCGGCAAAAACCGCAAGTTTCTCGCTTCGATTCAATGGCGGTTTCACCATTGCCTGGATAAACTCCGCGATACAGAAACACGGTGTAGAATCCAATCAACACGGAAAATGTGTTGCGTAATGCAAAACAACATGTACACAACACTAAAGCCAGTTTCTATTTGATTTAACACCGTATAAACCGCCATTGTTTCGAAGCGAGAAAGTTGCCAGATTTTGCATCTTTGGTTCAAACGATTCAAGATGTTTGTAAAACAGAATGAATCAGCGATTTTAGTGCAGATAACAAATTATAAATGATTATCCTAGCCATTTTGGTAGGTTTAACTGTCATTTTCATCAGTTTTCAACAAGTTTTGAGCCGACAAATGGCGAATAGATTTCATTCGCATCGAGGTACACTTTTCATCATGCATGGAACTTCGTCTTACCTGCGGTCCTCAGCAGGTATCCCCGAAAGACGTACTTTGTCTAGTCAATGTCATGTTCTTGTCACCAACAATAATACAATCATCACACTCAGTCGTCATATCAAGGGTACACAAGAGCATCATGCTGCGTGCTATTTCTGATCATTATATGCGGCCACAGCCCAGTGGCGGCCATAACCATAACCCTTACCCATGCATAGCCCCAAAAGTGGCTCTCCAACTTGGTGATCGATATGGGCGGTTGATGGAGCCACATGACACCCTTGGTTAGAAATCGGAAATCACAAGTCTTCATCCGTGTGGCTCTAAGCTATATGGTGTGGGAAATCATGAATGGTTTGTTTTGTTTCCTTGACAACTCCTGAAGAGTGTGGCACAGTTTGGGCGATCTGTAATCGTTCTTCGTTTGGTATTTACATTTTTAACGCATCAACCCATCCTCTTTACTTGAATTCTAGTCTCTCGGACTGTAGCGCTGAAAATATAAATAAATTGATATTAAATAAATAGATATCACAGGCACCCTCAAACTGTGCCACACGCTTCAGAAGCTGTCAAAGAAACAAAATAAGCCTTTTGTGAAATACCACTTCGCCGATTTTAGAGCCATACGAATGAAGACTTGTGATTTCCGATTTCTACCCAAGTGTGTCATGTGGCTCCATCAACCGCCCATATCGATCACCAGGTTGGAGAGCCACTTTTGGGGCTAACCCATGCACGGCCGTGGTGACCAACTGATAAACTCTGGATGGATCCTTTAGATGTTTTTGAACTTGTTTACCTTCAGATCATAGTTTCAGTCAGAGACTCTGTTCTTCACAAAAGGCCACACTGGTACAGCTGACTTGCAAATGAAACATATTGCACAGCAGATCTAAATATTTATTTCCCCGGCGAGTGTGGCCAGCACATCATTAGCAAGGTGAAGGTCAGGAATTGACGAACTGTGTATTTTGTTCTTATAGGCGATATGTAGTACGGAGGCTCACAGATGACGTTCAGATTATTGAATAATTAGTTATATGCACTCCCTCTAATGATTTTTGTCTGTAGGTAGTGTCACCAAAAAGGTATCATGTATAACATAGATCTACTTAATGAGACTTCAATTTTCATGTTTTCATCTATTTCAATGGAGATTCAAATTTTCTACCAATTTTCGTGTTTTCACTTAGATTTAATAAGAAAAAACGTTGGCATGTAAATCTAGCCGAACTTCACTTTTACCTCTACAAAGCAGATATGTTATGCACTATTGTGTCCTCCATGCAAAGAAGCATTATATGTTGTGAATTATTACTGCAATAAAATAATTAGTTTAAAGAATGTTTATCAAGTATCACAAGTAAGTAAAAAATATCTTCTGAATCAATTAACTACGTGTGAATTTCTTGAAATCACATGATTGAAGGAACAAATGCTTGCAATAACAACCAATTATAGATGCAGTGAAAACAGAACAAAAGTTGGGTGGAATGTCAGCTATTTATTCAAGATGTGCACTTACAAATATTTCTAGACAAAATCCATTGCCTACAGAACATATCCATCTCCTCATGGTATTGAATGTCAACATACATTTATACAGCTTCCATATTCCAAGAAATTGTACAAGAATCACATAGAACATGCACATTTCTGCGTGATCAGAGCTTCATATGGAATGATGAAATTGTCTTTAATTCAGTCAGGGATGAGATTACAGCAGAGTGTATTTAATCACCCTGAACTCGGCCAAAAGTTGTAGTGGGTCGAGATGCATGATGATTATTCTGCCACTGAACTAAATGTACCTGTATGTGCAAAAAAGTATCTAATATGGAGATAATAAATATTTGGGGGAAAATATGTTTTAGATCTGAAATATAGCATCCTTGTATAGCTTTTCTTTATTTGTACTTCTATCTCCAAGCAGAAAAGTTCATCTCTAACAATATTCTGATTCTTTTTAATGATGTGGCAAGAACCCAATCTTTCACAAATTTGGGACAAAACAACTCACAACATACAGACAGCATAGTTGTTTTTATACCACCAATATTTACATCAATATTGAGTTATGTAATCCCGTCGACTCTCAGTACAGGTGGGTTTGCATATTTAAATGGAATATATGAAACTTCATTCATTGTCTTGAATCTCAGAGTGGTCTTGGTACAGGGGATTTCAAGAAGTGTTTAATCTATAGTACATATTCATTTCAGTCAGCCATTGATGGTTTACAGAACCAACGTGCTTTTAACTTATATAAATGCATAATTTTTCATTCACATGAACAAGCTACATCTACCCGAGAGATTTTCCACTTACTAGTTATCAGGTCAAGTCATGAACATTTGTTCGAGAGGTATATCCAACATGTGTTGTGAATGGACCAAACCATTCTGCAATCACAACATAAGTACAACTACAGCTGTCGAAGGCCACATGAGTATTAGCTACCGTAAAAACAATATCAAGTATACAAGTATATATATTCAACAATCTTCTCTGTACGTCGAATCTCTACTACGAAACAATATTTTGAACAATGATCATAGACTCTCTCCAATGAAAACTCCTGCCACAAACGTTCAAAGTTAGGTCTGCACGAATGAATTATACTAAAAAACATAGCAAAACATACAAGATACACCATTAACATTGGTGCATCTCGTTAAGCCACATCATTGGTCAATCTGTTCAACAGACACTTCTCACAATCAAGTGGTTCCATTACATTCACATGAACACAAAGTCGCACAAGCAGGTGGTAGTCTCTTCCCCATCAGAACAGCCAGCAAGATTCCAACAAACGCGATACTAAAACAGGCGCTTCTCGTAGCTGAAATATCAATAGATCACAGTGCACAGTATCAATAGAAACAAGTACAAGCCATCACGCATTTACTTGTACATGAATATCTATGATCGGTGTATCTAGTAGTTCAATGGTTGATAATTATTACTTGGAGCCCTGGATACTTACCTGTGTAGGTTATGTACCCCTCCTTCGATCTGGGCCGATGTTGTCCGCTTTTCAAACTTGAGTTCACCGGAATACATCATGGACCTTGAACAGACCATACCAATAAACAAATGCCTCTAATTACCATATCGTGCCGTTAGTTGTGCTGGTTAGGATGTAACTGTATAACAATTACAGCATAAAGTAATTTTGCCAAAAATCAAAATTGATGATACATGTAGCTACAATGAGGGTTAAGAGAGCCTGACTCTGTGGCAGAGTTCCTTTGGCTTATGACACTGCTAATTGTGGCTGGACTCACCTCAACACTGACAGGCTTTTAGCTCCGATGTCCTGGCAGCCATGTTGGATTCCCGCGATCAGGTACGGCGCAAACTTGTTGATGGATCCCTTGTCAACTACTGACCCGGAGACTCCCTGAGCGACTTTCAACTTGTCCGACTCGCTAAAAAGCCAAGGTAACAGAAGAGGGCATGTTATAATCTGTGACATCACCAACAGAGCTGCCCCACTGTACATAGCTGTGTTGAGCACTACTTGCCTGAAGTATCGAGACTGTGAACTTTTGTTCTTCTCCATAGCGTCTAGAGAGCCCATCCCTCGGTACTTCTTGAGACGGACGCCGTCAGCGAAGAAGTATTCACCAGGCGCTTCACTCGTCCCCGCCAACATTGATCCCATCATCACTAAATGGAATTGTCAGAAACTTTCAACAGTTTATCAATTGGTAATCTTGGTAGAGTGGCATTTGAATACCTTGGCAATTGATTGTTTCTATAATTAGCTTCCAAGTATTATATTATTGATAACTATATAAGCATGACCAGATTAATGCATGATTTATTGTGGAACACTGACCAGTTGATGCTCCGAGACTGAGTGCCTTCATGATGTGTCCTACAGTCGCCACGCCACCGTCAGCTATGACAGGCACGCTGAACCGACGAGCGTATTCCGCGACCTTGTATACAGCAGTTCCCTGCGGCCTGCCAACCGCCATCACTGCAACATCACATTAATACAGATATCACATATGATTTTCCATATTACATAGGATATTCCATGGCCTATGACTTTTGCCATGTCTATGCTAGTGGGGAACTGACCTTCCTGTGTGATACAGATGGAGCCACTGCCCATGCCAACTCTCAGTGCATCAACCCCTGCATCGATCAGGTTCTTGGCCTGTGCAGCCGTAACAACTGAAAGGTATACCGGTATTGAATTGTATACAGAGACCTACCCTTCTGCCACAAAATTAAGGTCTTATCTGAGGGGTGTCTTATTAGAGGGGTTTATGTACATGTTAAAGTCATCCTAGCGCCACAAGAAAAAATCTTTACAGAGGGGTAAGTCTTATCTCAGGGGGACCACTGTACACAGGACTGTGTGAATCAGATCTCATGCCATTTGAATATATTTTGTCTATAAACTACCAGTAAGACCACTATTACAAGCTGCAGAATATCATACAACAAACTCACACCCTGCATATGGACACAAGATGGACACAATACATACCGTTGCCTCCAACCACCTGAATCTGTGGATGTTTTTCCTTTATGTGATGTATTAAGTTGATCTGGTATACAGAATTGCCTTGTGAGGAGTCCTATTGGTGGAAACAAATAGTCTCCATTTATTGTGAATGCAATTATATTCCAGATTTATGTATATTAAATTTGCTCTTCAATAAAAAATGGACAATGAATGATTGCACAAGAAGTTACTGGTACAAAGCATACCAAAACTATGAAGTCAACACCGGCTTGAGCTAAGAGTTCTATTCTGTATTTGTCCTCATCGTGAGTGCTGATTGCAGCGCCCACTAGCAACTGCTTCCTGCAAACAAAACCAACAATGCACAATTCTCACATTATGTATCTCGATGCAGTCTGACAGAAAAAAGGATATACCAGTCTCGCCAGGATAGAAATTTTATTCACCATCACAAAAGTGATACATGAAATATGTCGGTAACATACTTGTCATCTTTGGACGCTAGAGGGAATTCTCTGTTTTTCTTGAGATCTGTTCTGGCAATTATAGACACCAACTCCCCATTTTCGTTCACGATCGGCAGTTTGCCTGCAAAAGAATACATTTTTCAGATGCAGTGATTATGATATTAAATGGTTGTAAAGTATATATTTTTTTATTGACTATTTGTCTGTTTGAATAATATGAAATGAATCCAACCTTTTTTGCTCTTCTGTAAGATTTTATTTGCCTCTATGAGAGTCACTCCGTGTGGTGCCACAATCAAATCCTCCAACTTAGTCATCACCTGTCAACAGAAGAAATTTGGTGACCTCTTATTCATATTTATACTAGTAGTAGCCATTTTGAAGAATTGCAACAAAATCAACTGCATGTTGGGAATTGTATTATTTAATATTCATATATTGGGTCTGACAGTATTTTCTAGAATATCATCATTGATACATGTAATATTATATCCTATGGTGTCCAGAGGATAAATATTGTCAAATCTGGATGTTATACATGTACTATCTACATGAGCTATATGGATACTAGTTATACACATACAAGGTAAATCACAGTAATCAGCTCATCACTACAGGTACACAGTGCTACGCGGAATAATATGGTGGTCACATTCACGTGTATGCAGTAATCATTCAAAGTTAAATGTATTTTTCCCTAAGACGAAGACCGGTGCTGGAAATCTGGTTAACATATGGTGTTTAGCTTCATTTTGTGATCGTTGATAATCTAGTACATCAACTTAGCATGTTATCAAACTACACGTAAACATAACATTCAGGTCAAGGTTAATTAGTTTGTAACTAATTTCCACAACTGATTACCTAATACACGAAACAAAGACTGAGAGTACTAACCACTATCAACATTTGACAATCATAACTGTTGAACACGAGCTGGTTATTGAGCCGAGCACCACCACCCCTGATGTGTGGTCTGTGATTAGTATCGGACGGACTACTCTGGCAGGTACCTTACACAACGGAGTGTCAAACTGCTCCTCAAGTAAGAAATCTACATCTCTCTGAGTGACCAGCCCCAGAAGCTTGCCTCCCATCCTCCCACTGGTGGTCACTGGAATTCCCGAAAACCCGTACTGTCGCTTGGCTTCCAACACGTCAGCTACGATATCGTTGGGGCCCATTATCAGTGGGTCTGTGATGAAGCCTTGCTTGTATTTCTGAAGAACAGAAAACCAAAACATGTACGATACTGACTGGCATTGCTCACCTCTGATATTGGGGTCTGGTACTCGGCCCGACTTAAGAAATCAACATCCCGCTGGGTAACAAGGCCCACAAGTTTGCCACCCATACGGCCGTTCTCAGTGACGGGGATTCCCGAGAACCCGTACATCTTCTTGGCTTCTATGATGTCTCGCACTTTGTGTGACGGTGACATGACCACCGGGTCTAGAATAAAGCCTTGTTCATATTTCTACAAACAAAATTGGCCACAAGTCAAACAATGTAAACATTACTAATTTAGTTCAATCTCTATATTCTAAAATATTATAGTAACTAAAACGTTATAAATAATTTCAGTTACCTTGACTTTGCGAACTTCATTGGCCTGGAACTCTGGTGTACAGTTATGATGGATGGTGCCAGCGCCCCCGTGAAGCTATGAACAAATATCATGGATGTACAAAATATAACTGGTAAAGATACAAATTCGAAGGCATCAAAGATTCCGGTTGTGGTAACAGTTTGTTACTTACTGCCATGGCAATTGCCATCTGTGACTCTGTTACGGTGTCCATGGGTGATGATACCAAAGGCGCTTTCAGGGAAATCTTTTTCGTCAAGGCAGAGGTCAGATCCTAAAAAAAACATTTTTACAACATGTTTAATAGCCAAATTACCTACCGGGGTATGTATAAAATTTTATTCTGTGAAAAATATGACTAATTGATTTGGTTTTATTATATAATTAGTGAATCAATAATCCATTATTTATATTCAAGTGCAGTGAACATGTACCTGGTGTGGATATGGAAGAAATACCATTTTACTCGTTATTTATTTTCATGTACTCACCACCTCTGATGCAGCAAAGTCGATATAACCAGGCAAAATAAGGAAGTCACTGAAATCATAACAGGCAAGTCATTAAAAAACATCATTTGCATTTGGTGCTTTAATTAATATTTCTCAATCAACATTACTAACTACATCTACAAGACACATGGCTGATACTAGTACCGGGTATTCAAATTGATTTCTAACACCAAAATTAACACCAAACGCAGTTAGAGGATTACAAGCCCATATACCTGCTAAATCTCGTGGGCAATTTTAATTCCAGTTGAATTACTTAGTTAGTAATACTAGATGTATGAAGATATAGTGAGTTTCCGCAATGGCAATTACTTATGACCAGACATCGGTTATTATCATCTAGCCCTGAATACAAGGCACAACAATCGATCCCCCCCCCCCCCCCCCACTGTCCTGGGGGGGGGGGGGGGCGGGGTGGACCGATCGTTGTGCCTTGTATTCAGGGCTAATTATCATCTTGTGTTAGGCTACTGATTAACATAGATCTGATCATGATAGATCTAATTAGTAAATTAAATAATACATATCATTTATCAGGATTATGGATCTACATCACAGCTCGCATGTAAAATATGTATTTAATTATTAATTATTATGTGTTATAACATGGTGTGCCTTATTGGGTACATTATGATTTGGATTGTTAAAATATGGTGATAAAAAATTCCCCATTGCATATTCTGCAAACATGTCTTGTTCATGTTCCAAATTAAGAAACCATATTTTCAACCTTGTTTTATACATATTATGTTTCTGATCAACCAATGGCAATACAACACTGTACAATACGGTACGTGTCGAGTTTGACATTTTAGTTAGATCCAATATGAAACCATGTGGTTATGGGATATCGTCACTTGTGACTTGTGTTGTGCATTACCAGGTCCAGATCACAAAGACAAAAGTTCAGTCACTGACTGAGTGTGCAGACAGCATTATCTACCTACTTGTAAGTGAAACCTTCACCGCTAGAAAACAGCTGCGCCCCCGTCAGACCGTCTTCAGGAACATACCCAGTACCACCGCTAATCAGGTAATCTGCCATACTGTAAATTAGTGTAAATGAAAGGAGATCATCAGCTGAACACGCCAAAGGCAACGTGAGGGGTTTCCAATATGGCGGGAATTCCCTTTCTAGCCTCGTTTTTCAAATATGACGATTCAAAGGTGCAAGGTCAAGGCCATGTAAACAAAACAAATGCACGTGGTCGTGTTACTTACGGTGTCCCATAGAAGTATTTTTTTTCATTGAAGTTTGAATAGCATCAAAAAAAAAAAAAAAAAAAAAGTGTTTCATGAAATATCTTATGTGACGTCGATTAAACACTAAATAATTTGAGACGACATGCCAATAAACAGCCGTCACGGTAAACAAATGCTATGTTTTACCCGCTGGAGTGCTAGATGGAAATATCTTGGAACTGCTCTCACCATTGGACGGAAACAGTGGAGTGCGAGAAATCAGGATTCCAAGTATTATAATTTTGGACCAGCTAGAGGACACATTCGGGTGTATTCTACACAAACATATTCATCTCGAAAGATTGCACCGCTACAAAACCGAGAAAAGTGCAGACCCGAAATTCAACGACGGGGCTAACATTGCACGTTAGATTGCGAACTTTTTCATATTTTGCGATACAAGTCTGAAATTTGGTAGGAAATTGCCGTTTGACTCCCAGGTGAAGTATACCAAGTTATAGAACTATACCATAGCATCGAAAGAATATCGTCAAAAACCGGTGAAAACAAGTTAGAACAATCAGAACAGTAGGCTACGTACGTTGTGCAACACATGCAGTTCCTGAAATTCGTGACGACTTTGTGTATGGTTTCCGATTGTTAGTATTACATGTACGTGCCTTGACCAGGAATCACCAAACGTACTATCTCACGACCAGGACATAGTGCCAAAGACTATTTCATGGCAGATACCGTGACGTGACAGAATGGACAAATAGGCCTAGACGTCATGTGATCATCGATCCTCCGCATCGAGCATCGTTGATTTGATCATGTGACGAGTTTGAACAATTTTACCAATAATAAATAAATTGATCAGTTTCCTTGAAAAGAGAAAATTGTTTGTTTTTCGATCGGGATTTTATTTCAGCATCAAACTCTGGAGCCATGGGAGCTTTTACGCATTTTCCGTATGACAACCAGGACGCTTGCATGGACTCGCATATCATGTGTCATCGAACTTATTTAGGCTATACACTTCACGCTCTTATCACTACAAAATGAGAGATATAAACCACCAGCTATTATTCAAATATTCCCACCTGTTGGAACTATAGCCCATCTGCTGAAGCTGTGAGGAGCACCTCTGTTCCGCAGTCTTGTGTCTCACTGCGGCCTGGCTGTTACTGGAGGCTGACATGGGAGCACGCAAGGGCTGCCATAGACCTGTGCAGTACGTAATGCACGGGCGCCGGTACGTCGGGCGTCGTACAGACTGGGCGTCTCTACACAGTTGTTGTGGTTTTTTTTTGCCCAGAAGTTTTTTTTTTCTGCACGGATGGTTGTTTCAGCACTGACTGGTCGTCTGTTCACCGGTGGGTTGTCCTTGCACAGATGGGTTTGTTGCTGCACTTGTTTAGGGCTGATATAGATGCACAGGTACCCTTTCTCCGCACAGGTGGGTTGTCTCAGCACGAAAGGGTTATCTTTGAACAGTCCGATGCACAGGCGGGTTGTTAATCAATATTGACAGATGTGCCACATGGGACCTGAAGTAACAAACGTTCGTTCTAAAATGTGTCATAATGATTCCATTTGTATCAATGTTATAATTTACATGTAGAATATTCTATGAGTGTCATATAGGCCTACATGTAATGACTCAAACGGCATAAGCTGATCGATCTCTGGGTATGTTAGGATAATACCCTGATAAAAAATATTCGAAGAATGGAGTCAATGTGGAATCTGAGAACTTAATTGTGATATCAATTACATGTGTACATCTGATACGAACATTTGTCGATACCGCAACATTGATTATCGTTTAATGTTTCTCGATGACCAGTCAGCATCCGCACTGGCTAGGCCACAATTAGTTCTTTGCAGTTCACATGATCATAGATCTCAGATGAGTGTAGAGTAGAGTGATTTCCATCCATAGAATAAGCCAGACTTTCATAATCTTGTCTCCAACAATTGCTACATAGGCCTACATTATCATGATTATGTCCGTCACTCCAATACTTGCATGCTTATGCCCGGACGAATATCCCACTGTGACTGCCATCGTGAATGCAAACGCATAATTAATTGAATTGTGTCCCTAAGGTATAGACGAAATGCGATTTCCTGTATGTAATGAGCTTCTTACATGTATTATGTGTGTATGGTTTCTTGTAAGTGATCACGTTCAAAGTAAGGGAAATGGTTGGAGAAAAGCTTCTGGGGCCAATGACACAATACATGTATGTGATTAATTTCTTACATGTACAGCGATGATTGAGACAATTTCAAGAGGCCCGTCTCTGCGTCTGACACATGCAGGCCTATTATACGTTTCAATAACTTCCAGAATAACGTATTCCACTGCAATGTTCCTGTTTATTGTCAAAATCAGTACATGGCGCATTCACACCGCAATAGAAAATGGATGTTGGTCGAAAAAAATGCTCACCAAGACTCACTAGTACATCAACAAAAGTAAATGTAACTTACCACAATAACGCTCAATGAAGATGTATATACATATCAATGCAGATCCTCTGCAGTGCGCTCTTCAAAAGTTTTTTCAATGTAGACTTGCGGTCTTCATGTAGTGAAGCAATTGCACTCCGATTGAATGTGCGTTGTTGAATGAGGTGACAACCGACTGGCAGTGAGTAATGTACTGTAGCCTAATCTCAGCCGAGTGAATCTCTACCTGTCGCTCCGAGGGTCAGTGGTCCAGCTGTGCACTGAGCACCTCAACTCTGCTCTTGTACGGCGGGCGCTGCCGGGGTAGGGGATCGATGAATTGGGACCCCCGGGGAGGCACCAGCGCGCAGGGGGGAGGGCGCGCACCAGGCTGTCAAACTATACACGTATAGATCTACTCAAAAACGTAGTCACTCGTTGACAAGACATGCGCCAATCCTGTGTTTACAATGACAAGACATGCACCAATCCTGTGTTTACAAAGGCGATCGGAACTGACATGTTGTTGTCATTATACGTGCACATGCCTGGCCACTCAGTTTCCCTGCTGTGCCAGGCCGTGCTGCCTTTGACCTTGACAGTGTCCAATATCTGTACCCGTCTCTATGCTCTGTGTCCTTCCGTCCTCTTATGGAGATACAGCCCCGGGTGGTTGTGCGTGTTATGGACAGGGTTTGGCGGTGATGGGTGACACAATGAGCGATACCACCCTCAGTCTCTCTTCTGACGGAACGCCACACTAGTAAATCTCCCTCTTGTCATCCACTCCCGAGGCATATTATTTACGTGGCTTGTGTGCAGGACAATGAAAAATTCGTTCGATATCTGGCCGATTTTCTCATGGATGTTGCGCAGATCAATGTATAGAATATATCATAGAGCTGAGCTGCAGGTGCGCAGGTTCTGGAGATCGAGAGTGATGCAGAATTATACGGCACGTATCCCTGACTTGTTCGTGGGAATGGGGTGTATTCTGCGCGGATACACTGCAATAATCCCGTCTCCAGTCTGCTGCGGTCCTATTGACCGCATTGAACTGTGTTGCTATGGTAACGTTTGCGCGACACCCTCGGACCTGGTTGTGCAAAAGCCCCAGTATATTATCTTGATTGGTGGAACTGCTAACGTTAGATAATTTATACTATACAGTTTATCTCTCTATATGATTTAATTATGCGCTGATAGTCTTACATCCAATGAAATGCGATCTTTCTCAAATACATTGAGGGAATAGGCTTGCATGCGTAATTTAACCACATATGCCCAATGATATACAGGGGCGGATCCAGGGTTTGGGACATGGAGGTTACATGTATGTGGCACAGAAGAGAACCCATGAAAGGAAAATACAGGCATGTGTCCTCTGGTACAGCAGGTATATGTAAAGTTATTGACTACCGTCCGCTCTTCGGGATCCTCGAGGATAGTCCTCTCTCATCCGAGTCCTTGCGGACGCGCATCCGCTATTCCGGATCCTCGCGGCAGGGCCGCTCACCGGAGGTCGCGGCGGACACGGTAACTACTTCATCATCAACGGTAACCAGGTAACAGCCCACCCGACACTCCCAGGCCTACGGACACCGTTCAGAAACTGGTTCATCACCACGGTGTTAACTGGCGGGGCCTGGCGAGCCGCGGTCTGCCTCGGGGACGGAACCCCGTACAGTCCGACATGCTGGCCAGAGCCTCTGTCACATGTCCCGGGAAGGGAGAGAGCTGGCGATCCACAGGGCCGAAGGCCCCCGAGTCAGCAACTCGTCTCTCCCAGCCCGGGCCTCCCCACGGAAATCGTCCCCAGGGCTCTAGGAGCCCACTACTCAGACCCAGGGAACACAAAGCTCATGGCGAGCCTCGTGTGCGTCCTAGTCTCGATCTTGGACAATCTCCTCGAACGAGTCGCTTCCAGTGTATATATAATACACCACAAACTGTAGGGCGCACGCGAGGTTAAATCGATCCATTGTTATAGTTTACTGGAACGTAAATTACAATACGTCGCCGTGGCAACGCACGCTCGAACGGAGCATGTCAAAACAAGGCCAAGTACAGAAAGGCCACACAAATGGCTTTTATGTTTACAATCACCTGCCGCGTGCTTAGGGCAAAATCGCCACATTACCCCCTTCTTACAATGTTGGTCCCCAACATGTTCCGCCCGCGCCTAAAATGCTCGAAACCCGACGAAGGCTTCGCATGGCGGGGGCCGGAAGAAGGCACGATGGCAACGCCCGGAAGTCACGGCGCAAACACTAGGACTTTAAGAGTCCCTTTTGGAAGAATGGGGAACTACCCCCGGACTTATGGAGTAAACTATAACGCGCTTTGCAATTTTGAATAAATCCTAATAAACAAGCTAAAATTTTGACCGAGGTGGTCCAAAACCGTGTGATGACCTTGAAAGGTCATCCATTATAAAAGGACGGTGTGTCGAGTCTTTGGAATATCTTTGAGGTTAGACTTTAAATTTAGAAATTTTGTAAAACGACACACCGAGTGATCAAAAGTGATAGTACCTCTAAAAAAATGTTGCCGACCGCCCTGCCGGCCGGCTCCTCAGATCCGCAGAGCGGGTCTGAGGCAGGGCGGAGCCGCGGAAGCGACTCCGGCACGCCCGCATGACATATGTACATCTAGCAGACACACATACACCTGCGGACAGCTGTCGCAGACAGCTATCCAAGCCAACGCGGCAAGCCGCATCGACTGCCAGTATCCGTATACTGCAACCCGCACAGGCCTGTGTACAGACACGCAGATGGACGGACGTCTGCACTTTCATGCAGCCGCCCGCCCGCCCGCACATCTTCAGCACGGCCCGCATGGGGAGTTTACAACTGGCAAAATCACCCGCATCTCGAACACCGGACACGCGGATCCCGCGGGATCCAGCGCGGCATCAGCGGACGAAATGCGAGTGGCACAAAACACATGTGCTACACATCTGGAGATTAATAAAAATCCGAGAACGACATTTTTACATATATATACATGTAACAAATGACAGCTATACTACACGTGCAGCAATGCACGCGGTGTCGCTGCAAAACTCTGTCCCCGGTCATACTGACACACTGCCGTACCAACATACAAACACCACAAAACTCATGCGGAGGCAGTCATTTCCCTCCGGTGACTCCAAATCAAACCATGTATACGGGTAGAAAATAAATTTCTATCCCGGGGGACCTCGCAAATAACTACAGTAATTAAAATCAGTCATTAGCTAAAGCTTCCGCACTGGCGGTAAATGACGTGAAACTAATCACCAAAGCAAGGTAGAAATTGGGCATAAAATTGACAGTAACCACTAACTTGTGGCTTGTACGAATATGTCAGACGAAAACAACAATAAATTGTCATTCTCCAGTCTTTTCAAATATCACAGCAATCCGTCACTGTCAAAATTAGCGCAATCTCTTACACCCCTCTAGCGAAAGCAGAAATCTCCCGATTTCTTACTCTCTTTTGCACCGGAAAGGAAATTTCACATACTTGTCTCACTTTGTATCAGTAAATGAGCAAGAACAGAATTCTCCAGAGACATGCCGCACACTTGTGGCTTATAATCCTCCCATAAATAATAAATGAGATGGAAAATAAACAAAATCACTCCCCATAGCCGCTGGCACGCTTACAGGGCGATCGGACATACCCATGACGTCCGGACAGACAATCGGGCGCCCTATGGGCGTTTGCAAAGCGCCCACTAGCATCCCCGACGTACTGCCCGGCCGCGGAGCGGTGCCCGGTCCAGCCCAGAGCCTCCTCAAACGACTACCGGAGCGCGGAGCCAATAGATTTAGACGCGGAGCCGGCATGGTCCATAACCGCACTGGTTAGGGGGCGAACCCTTCATACCGGCGCCCAATCTAGAGGCGCCCAAAGATGGTGAAAGCAATAGCCGGCGGACGTCCGGGGCTGCCCGCGGACGGAGTCCAGGCCGGACGTCTACCATTGTACGGCGTATTGCCCTTATCCAATGAAGATGAAATTGGAATTAGAAGCCACCACAAGTGTTGCGCATGTAATATACGACCCCCTTCTTAGAAGGAGGCCGGGGTTCCGGTCATTCCGGCCGGACCGCGTATTGTAAGGTACGATCCGGACGAGAACGAGCGTCACCCGCTGCCGCGGCTGGTCCGCACACGCGGACTTAACAACCGCTCCATTATCATAATGGATAGTCGGTTTCCTGCCGTAAGAAACCTTAAACTACTATAACCGCAATTACAGTAGTGGCTCACGGGGGATAACTACACCGAAGTGCGTCATCTTAAAGCGCCGCGGACGCCGGACGAGTCACGCGGACGAACCGCGGACATCAGTCCTCATCTGCGGACACTATCCCCGCGTCCAGAGCCAGTTCCCCAAATCCGTGGGAAGACGCTTCTCCCGTAGCGGACGTAAATCCCAACCTCAGTCTGGCCATATAAGAGGTTGTCCCGGGACCAGGGGCGTCCGGCCGAATCAGTAAATTCGTCCGGCCAGCGTAACCGTTGTGCGGATTACGCCGGACAGCCGTCCACAAGGTGCGGACAGGCCATCCGCACGTCCCTGGCGCTAGAAACTACAGGAGGGCGGATGCGGAGCGGCGGCGTTACGACATGAAAGTCTCCGCGGACCTCAACTCCGAAGATGGCCACAAAGTAGCCACCCGCGGAGGTAAGTCGTGCGGACTCTCACGGAACGACCTAAAACCCATCCATAGTATGACAGACGGGTACCGCAGACGCATCCGCATGGGCGGAAGGTTATTCCCACCCATACCGGGCTGGCGCACGTGGTTTCCGGCGTGGCCGCCCGTCATCCGCAGGTACTGGAGGGAGTGGAGGTACCTGCGGATCGCCGTCATCTGGCTGATAGCCACCCAGTCCATCATCTGACGGGTCAGAGAGGTCCGGGAGGCCCACCATACGGCGCACACGCTCGTCCGGAGTCCGCGGATGCTGACCGGACGGATCCCATACGGGAGCATCATCCGGTTCCGCATCTTGAATTAGCGGATCCATGACAAGCGGGCCCTCGTACTTCTTCAGATTATCGATATGGACAACCAGAACCCTGTCCGGATCGGAATCCCTCCGGATCCGGTAGTCCACATCTGTCACCTGTTTCAGTACGGTAAACGGGCCTATCCACGGCTTAGCAAATTTATTGCCTTGCTTAAGCGGCGGATAATAGTAGCGCACCTTGTCGCCTTCCGCAAAAGCTGGCCTACCCTTAGCATGGGCGTCATAGCCTCGCTTCTGCCGGAGGGCAGACTTGTCCAGGCGCGCGCGCGCGCGAAATCATGGGCGTTCGCCAGGGCGCGGCGAATCCACTCCACGTACTCCGGACCGCACTGGGGTACTGCGCCGGTCTCTGCCGCAGTTGGATACATAATATCCACGGGCAAATTTAACTCCCGGCCGTACAACATCGCGTGCGGAGTAACTCCGGTCGAAGAGTGGACCGACGACCTGTACGCCATTAAGACATACGGGAGGTGGTCATCCCAATCATTCGCACGATCATTCACAAAGGCCGCCAGCATGTTGAGGACCGATCGATTAAAGCGTTCGACCTGGCCATCAGACTGGGGCCTGTAGGGGGTGGTCCGCACCTTGGTACTCCCTAGCATCTGTGCTAGGTTCCGGAACAGGTTGCTCTCAAATTGCGTGCCCTGATCCGAATGTACCTGTTTAGGTACCCCATGGTACACCACCCATCTATTCACCAATAACCGAGCTACCTCGTCCGCAGTCTGGCGGCGCAGTGGGTAGGCGTCGGTATACTTGGTAAAATAGTCGGATATCACCAGGATGTACCGGAAACCGCGCGGGGTGACCCGGTGGGTATCCAGTATATCCAAAGCTATCCGATCAAACGGCGCGCCCGCCTTAACCGTGGTTAAGGGGTGGCGGCCAGGAGTCGGGACTCCTTTGCGAGCTTGACACCGAGGGCAGGCTGCGCACCACCGTTGCACGTCCAAGCCGCTACCAGGCCAATGAAAGCGCTGTTGTAGCCTATGGACGGTCCTCCGGATTCCCAAGTGACCGGTCACCCGGAGGTCATGCAACTGGTGGAGTACTTCTTTCCGCAGCTCCGCCGGAAGCACCAACTGCCATATTGGAGGCAGTGGGGTCGGTGGCTCATAGCGCCGGTATAAGAGGCCATCCCTCAAGGAGAGTCGTTCCCACTGAGATACTAGAGACAAGGTCTCCTCCCTGTAGGTCTTTCGCTCCGCCTTCGAGGGCTTCTGGCCGGCCTCAAGGGCTGTAATTACCGGTGCCAGAGCTCTGTCAGCTCTCTGCGCCGCAGCTATCTGCGCCGGAGAGTAGCCGCCCAAGTAATTAGGCTCCTCATCCGTCGCGTCCGGCTGCGCCGCAGCGGCCATCACCACAGGGGGCAAGGACTGCTCATACTCAGACTCTCCAGAGGACGAGGGTACCCACGAGGAGTACACCGCCGGACTCGAGGAAGACTCGCTGGAGCTGAGCCGCACCTCCGCTTCATATGCGGGACGCCCTCGCCGATATCGGCGGGTCCGCGCGCGGAGATGAGCCCTAGACGCTCCGGCCGCCGTGTTGTTAGAGGGGGCGGCGGCCTGCGGTCTCCCCGGAACGTCCAATTCCGAGTCTGAGGACGAATCCGCGGCTTGCTGGAATGGTGCCATCCCTGCACAACCCGGATTCTTGCACTTATGACAACGGGACAGGCCGTCCGCGTTGCCGTGCAACTTACCAGCGCGATGCTCTATCTGCATGTCATACTCTTGGAGTTTGACGAGCCACCGCGCCACCAAGCCATCGGCCTCACTATAGTTGAGGAGCCATCTCAGCGAACTATGATCAGTCCGCAAGCGGAAATGGCGTCCCAACAAATAGTGCCGGAAGCGCTTGGTCATCGTAACCACCGCGAGCAACTCGCGATGAGTGGTACAGTAGTTCATTTGAGAGCGGCTCAAGGCCACACTCGCATAAGCTACTACCCGCTCTTGCCCATCCACGATCTGCGAGAGGACACCGCCGAGTGCGAAGTTACTCGCGTCAGTGTCCAGGATGAACTCGCAGTCTGGACGAGGGTGCCGCAGCACCGGGGCCACTACCAAGGCCTGCCGGAGTCCCGAGAAGGCGTTAGCCTGCTCGGCGGACCAAACAAAATCGGCGCCCTTTTCCGTGAGGATAGTAAGGGGACGCGCGATCTCCGCAAAGCCGCGAATAAACCTGCGGTGGTAGCTTGCGAAGCCCAAGAAGGACCTCACGTCCGCCACGTTACATGGCGGAGGCCATTTCTGCACGGCCGCCACCTTTGCGGGGTCTGGTCTCACTCCGGTGCCCGTTACCATGAAGCCCAAGTACAGGATTTCCTGCGCGAATAGTTCGCACTTACTTGGCTTCAATTTAAGCCCTGCTCCGCGGATGCGATGGAGCACCATCTGAAGGTTGGTGAGGGTTTCCTCGAACGACCGGCCATACACGACGACATTGTCGATGTAGACCATACATCGCTTCCAGAGGAACCCTTTGAGTACCATCTCCATGAGGCGCTCGAACGTCGCTGGTGCGTTACAGAGCCCGAACGGCATTACCTTGAATTGGTAGAGCCCGTTCTTGGTAACGAAGGCAGTCTTCGCCCGATCACTCTCCTCCATCTCCACCTGCCAATACCCGGAGGCCAGATCCAGAGCACAGAAATAGTGCGACCCGGCCAGGGCATCGAAGGTATCCTCAATGTGCGGGAGAGGATATGAGTCCTTCCGCGTGGCATCGTTGAGTTTCCGATAGTCCACGCAGAACCTCCACGAGCTGTCCTTCTTCTTCACCATAACCACCGGACTGGCCCAAGGGCTGTCACTGGGTTCGATGATGTCCAAGTCGAGCATCTTTTGCACCTCCTGGTCTATGACCTCTTGGTGCACTATTGCTGCCCGACGAAGACGCTGCTTGAGAGGACGCTCGTCCACGAGGTCGATGCGGTGCTTGGCGACGTCAGTCTTGCCAACCGCACCATCAGGACCCATGAACACATCCGCATACTGCCGCAGCAGTCTGCGGAGCGCTTGGCGCTGCTCTTCATCCAGCCGGTCCTTCGGAACCCGAGATTCCAAATGGTCCGGCAGGGTGAACGGATCATCTCCGGCGGCCGCCGCCGCGCACGCAGCGCGGCAGACCGGATCGTCGGGGATGACACGACTCGAAGCCGCGGGAATAGCAGTAGCTGCTATGCATCCGCGCTTCAGTACAATCGGAGCATCCGTAGGATTCACCACGAGGATGGGCATCGCGCGGGGGTTGGACATGACCAGGGCCCCACCCAGCACGAGCCCAGTTCCTGCGGCGAAACTGCTCACGGGTTGCACTATACACGGTCGACCATCGAGGGGCATGCGGGGACGCCGCGGCCTCGTCTCGATGATCATCTCACTCATCGGCGGCACTACTACAGTGCGCGATGTCCGCATCTGGAATGAATGCATCGGGCCCGAGCGGAAGAGGAAGTGTGTGTCCTCTCCCATCCGGAACTCGCCAGCGCTAAAGTTGGCAATCACCCGGTGGACCCGTAGGAAATTCATCCCAATTATCCCGGCCGCTCCGATATCCGCCACGATCGCCTCTGTCAGATACACCTTGTCCCCAAGGGTAATAGGCAGATCGATGATGCCATGGATATGGATGCGGTTGTCTCCCGCTCCGTAGAGCTTGTACGGTCCGGGATCTCGCAACTCGAGGTTGCGGAGTGCGGGCTCCTTCCTAAACGTTCCGGCGGCCACGAGGGTCACCTCCGAGCCTGAGTCTATGAGGAACCGGACCGGCTCCCGTCCGAAGGACAGGGGCAGGTACCAGCAGGGGTCCCTCACCAGCGCGCAGGTCGGGCGATACCTTTCGCACGCGCTGGGCTCATCTACGGAGTCCTCGCCATCCGCCTCAGCCGCGGAGGAGCTAGACTGGTCTCCAAGGACTACTTCCGGAGAAGTCATATCTACTTGGGGTCCGTCCTGCTCATCAGCGGGTGGGGCGGCATCGTTTGCCACCGAACAACTATCCCCGGACGCAGTGTTGGTCGCCACCACGTCCGGATCTAGTTTCCCTGCCGCGGGTTCCGATTCTGCTGTCCCGGAGGACCAGACCGGAAGGAATTCCTCCGTTGCGGGCCAGGGAGAGCTCCCTGGTATCCGCGCGACCGCAGGCGTTCCAACAACTCCGGACACTTCAGCCAAAAGTGCCCCTGCTTTCCGCAGAAGTAGCAGGGACGGTTCTGAGCTGGTCCGGAGGTGAACGCGCAACATTCTGCGGCTCCCGGAGCTTCGAGCCCGGCGCAGTGCGCAATCATCTGCGCGGCGCCGAGGTCGTATTCCTCTATGTCGCACTCGTCCGAAGGCGAGCGCGGCGCGGCGACCGGTGCCGCATGTGCGGGCGCCCCTGTAGAGGGTGCCGGCGCACTAACCCACTGCTGGGTAGGTTCCCTGGCGGGTTCCCGGACGACCGGGTCCTGCCACGGGGTTACCTGCGATGCCTTGACCGGAGGAGGAGTCGCCACCTGCGCGGGTACAGCCGGGGCCGGAGCCGAGGCTGGAGGCAACTGTCTAGGACGGACAGCCATCTCAAGCGCAAGCGCGGAGTCTATCGCCTCCTCCATCGATCGCTTTTCATGGGTGGCCAGCCCGTACGCTAGATGGTAAGGCTGGCCATCGATGAACTGATCGATCAGCATCGTCTCAAACCGTCTGGAGTCCATGTCCGGAAAAGCTCTCCGGCCGAGTATGCGTAAGCTGTACGCATAGTCTGTCACGGACTCAGTCGGCTGGCGGATACGCGCCTTGAACTCTCGTTCAGACTGCCGCCGATTGGTCGTCGGCGGGAACAGCAGGCGAAGTTGACGAGCAACCTCGCCGAACGTCACTGTTCCCACCGGCAGACACGGCATCACGCGGAGAGCTTTCCCTTCCAGGCTCCCCGCGAGGACGTGTCCAGCTTCAGGCTGGGACCATCCTTCGTACACGGCGGTACGCCATACCTGGAGCAAGTAGTCCTCCAAGTCGGCGTTATCCCCGTTGAACCGTTTCCGCCACGAAGAGTGGTCGGGCCCGTCATCGCGTTTGCTACGCGCCCGACGTGCGGTCCCGGCTCCGGGGTCGTCCGTGTACTGCGGCAAGTTCCGCGCGCTTCCCGCGCCTGCGGCGGAGTCTGCCGGAGCAAACATCGACGCCGCGGACATAGGAGCAGGGAAGCTCACGTTTGCCGCCGGGATCATTCCCGCTGAAAACCCACTCTGGCTAGGTGCGGGCGGGGCTCCCGTCGAACCTACTGGGTAGGCTCCAGAAGGGGCGGCAAAGCTTGGGGCCGAAGCCGCCTGTTGCCACTGCCCGTCCGACACACTGTACGTGCCAGGGTAAGTCGACCACGCGGCTTGCGCTCCAACCGTCGGAACGGTCGACGCGGTCGCCAACGTGGTGCCTCCGAGCCGCGGGGCAGGCGCGGGTCCCATTGCGGGGGCCACTGGCGCCTGCGGACTCGGCAGGACTTGGGGAGGGGCTACTGGCCCAGACATCCCCGGACTTAGGGTGACCGACGGGTCAACGCTCGAATGCAGCTGATTCCGCTTGAACAGTACAAGCGCCTCGGATATCAGCCACCTCTCCCTCTCCGTCAAAGGCCCCGAGTTGCCTTGTGACAGCGGAGAAGGGGAGCGGTTCCGCCGGTCTGATCGTCCCTGATGGGGCGACCGGGCGCGGTCATAGCGCCCGAGGGGGGCCAGCTCGCCAAGTGCGTCGGTGAGCTGATCCACCACACTGCCCGGTGCGGACCGACCAGAACCCATGCCGGAGGCTCGCGAGGGAGCCCACCCGGCCGGGTGCGGCATCTGGTATGACTGGTCCGCTCGTCCAGAAGGACCCGCATGCATTGGCGCTCGATTCCGGACGCTCGAAGGCGTCTTAGGGAAGGGTGCCATTTGCCACGGATCTGTTCTGGGCACGGGCGGGCGCGGCGTAGAGCCGTTGCCAGCTCCACCCACCGCGCCTAACACGTCAAGGTCCGGCCTTGACGGCAACTCCTGCTGCGGCCCCGCGGGCCCCGACTCTACGTCCGAAGACGGAGCCAGGGACGCCGGAGTCGTCTCCGCGGACGGGGTCTTGTCCACGGAGGTTTCCGCGCGTTCCTTCCGGCCGCCGGAGTCGTCCGGAGACGTCTCACGGTGGCTGTCGCGCGACCGGGTGTGGTCCGCGACATTTCCACCCTTATCCCTCCCCTTGGATTCATCGGCCTTATCTTTGGCCTTCTCTTTCGCTTTTGTCATTCTTTGAGACGTCCTTGAGGAGCGGGCGATCCCCAGGGACTAAGGAGGCTACAACACTGTGACGGTAGGCTGCGATGGAACACTGTCGGACTGATCCTGGTCACGGCACCAATGTAAAGTTATTGACTACCGTCCGCTCTTCGGGATCCTCGAGGATAGTCCTCTCTCATCCGAGTCCTTGCGGACGCGCATCCGCTATTCCGGATCCTCGCGGCAGGGCCGCTCACCGGAGGTCGCGGCGGACACGGTAACTACTTCATCATCAACGGTAACCAGGTAACAGCCCACCCGACACTCCCAGGCCTACGGACACCGTTCAGAAACTGGTTCATCACCACGGTGTTAACTGGCGGGGCCTGGCGAGCCGCGGTCTGCCTCGGGGACGGAACCCCGTACAGTCCGACATGCTGGCCAGAGCCTCTGTCACATGTCCCGGGAAGGGAGAGAGCTGGCGATCCACAGGGCCGAAGGCCCCCGAGTCAGCAACTCGTCTCTCCCAGCCCGGGCCTCCCCACGGAAATCGTCCCCAGGGCTCTAGGAGCCCACTACTCAGACCCAGGGAACACAAAGCTCATGGCGAGCCTCGTGTGCGTCCTAGTCTCGATCTTGGACAATCTCCTCGAACGAGTCGCTTCCAGTGTATATATAATACACCACAAACTGTAGGGCGCACGCGAGGTTAAATCGATCCATTGTTATAGTTTACTGGAACGTAAATTACAATACGTCGCCGTGGCAACGCACGCTCGAACGGAGCATGTCAAAACAAGGCCAAGTACAGAAAGGCCACACAAATGGCTTTTATGTTTACAATCACCTGCCGCGTGCTTAGGGCAAAATCGCCACATATACTCACTGACTGGCGCACGTTTGGTAACAATATACTACAACAGTAGGTAATTATGAGGCAAAGGAAATTCTGTAAAATATCTTATGAGTCTTGAGTCGCCCACTAACCCAGCCTAAATTTGAGACTAAGTGAGGAATAATTTTTACAGTGTTGAGATTCTTTGCAAAATATCTAGGAAACGTGTCGAAATGTACCATATTGCATGCCATTTGAGGCTTTTTTTTTAGGCGTTTCTGATTTAACCGTTGTCCAGATAACTGCTTATCCTTGAATGCGACACCATGCAATGTTCTCTACAGCCATTTTGTTCATACTATGTGACCGCAGAGTTCAATGAAGATTCAGTCGACCACGATGACGAAGGGATGTACGTTCTTTTAATACTGACAAAACCAAAAGAAGCACCTCCGATCTTCAATGTACCAGAATGTATCTGAAATGCTGATATTTGGCATACGATTCATATTATTTTGGTGCCTGGCAAATCACCGGACACGATCCCCTCCCACTATAGATCCACCTTTATCGCATCACAAATAATTTCTGTGCAGAGTCTGGAATGAAGTATTCTCTCTACAAAGAGGAGGGCAGGCAAGACAGGTGCACTGGCTTTCAATTATTACGAAACACGATACGTCCCATGCAGTGTGTGACGCTTACCTGTTCTACTCATCGATATTTCAACGAAAATCGGTCCATACACATAAATCTTTACCACAATATATGTGTACGTACATACGTCGATGTATAGGTTCAGCAGCATGATTCTTCCGAATGATACAAAAAATATATACATGTACATGACAAAACAGCTGTCTGGGCGTGGATGCGCATTGTATATTCAGTTATTTTTTGAAACACTAATTGGGTCGCTGTTCAACCATCGACTATCACCCATGCATCGATGAAGTGACCTTGAACGCTCCGAATGGTAGAGACCATTGTTATGGTGTATATATGTCCCGTCAAACAAATCATGGTCATGAAGGACACAGGAGGCGGAATCGATTTCATATAGCGCGGTGGGAAATATCGATGGACATATTTTGTAGTTTACCTTTCCCACGGGTACAGCACGTGTGGTCCTTTGTTGGTTGTTCCTTCATTATGGCAAACCACAGAACATAACTCAAACTCAGATCCCTACGATGACATGTGGCGAATAATCGGAGAAATAATTAATTTTAATTGGACAAGAGATAATCGAGACAGATAATAAACAAATACATTTGAGATATATCTGACTTTCATGACTATTATTAAAATGTGAAATGCAAATGATATGGAAATTGGTACAGGATATTGTATGATATCTAGTAGCCCCCAATTCAATATACAGTCATAATATTATATTATGTATTTCAGCTTACCGACGCATTTTGGCCGATAAGCCACTGTCGTGCTTTTTGACTCGTCGTCCATCTGGGTCGGAGATATCACCTGATGATTTCCCCAAGACGAAGTTTCTATGAATTTGCCAGGTTATACCTTGGGGCAATATCTGAAGACGATTTTAATTATGAAATTACCGGACCTATGGTCCGATAAAATGTTGTTGGCGTAGTGTTGCGCCCGTCGTCCACATACATGTACTTGTATTATCTTCGTTTAAGAAATTTTGCGAAAATTTATGCGAGAATACCTAACAAGGGACATGACATTAGAGCTCGACACATCAGTAGGACCACGACAGCTGAGTGTACTTTACACAATGTCACCCCCCCCCCCCCAAAAAAAAAAAAACAACAACAACAAAACAACAGCAACAACAACAAACAAACAAACTTATTTGCTACCACCCTCGGACCCTTCCCACATGATTCCAATCAATCCCATATTATCATTACGGTAAAATTTGCTTTGCATTCTGGGAACGTCAATTTCCATCGGCTCCGCCATTTTGGACGCTTTCAGACGATCTGAGCATTGTGCGTAATTTTATCAAATCTGAAACATCAATTTTAATTATACCAGGTAACATGCAAAAACCGGGTCAGTACTAGCCCCAGCAGATGGCTCTCCAACCTCGATGGCGGGCGGGCCATCGATATATTTAAGTTGGAAAGCCATTTTCTGGGGCTGCCCAACACATGTTGGCAGATCGGCATATTACAGGGAATCATAATGGCTCCAATATCAGGCCAGCAACGTTTGCACAGAGACGCAATATTGGGCCAATACCGGTGACCAATATTGATTCGATCAATATGAAGTTCCAGCATTGGGCTAGTATATCGCACAATATACTGGACCACCAATTATTGCCCAATATTGGTGTGCTATTCTTTAGTCTTCATTCAAACTTTCGACAAATTATGAAGTCATTGCCGATTTGCCATTATGCTTTCATGAAAAGTGCCCCCTGCTATTATGTAAATCGGTAAATATCAAAATATCAAATCCAACATGGTGGCCAGTTGGCCATTCACCGACTTTGGCCCAACGTTGATCCAATAAGGTTTGTTCAACTTCGGCAGAAGTATTAGTAAGTTACAGTTACTAGACCGGTACCAATAATGACAATATCGCGCAACTACATGTATTGACCCAGTGACTGCATGGCCTTAGATTCTAATCATCACCAATAATGATAGCCGATATAGTCAGCCCGTGAACACTTCATACCAGGATAAAGAGAGTTGAGTATGACAGATAGTTGACAGATACTGCAACACATATATACTTGTCCATTTGGATTTGCAGAGCCGAGCAATGCAGGATCAGGAGGGCTCGGTTCTCTGGTTCCTTGTCACACAGAGGACAGCTCTGGTGGGGGTCAATCTTGTGTTGGTTAAACGCTGTCTTGTTGGATTCAAAGGTTTACATTCTGGTTACTATAGTCTGCACGGGGGAGTACGTGTTTCGCCATAAACGATTTACAAACGGTTGAATGATACCTTTTACCAACAGTTGATTCCCTTTACGCGTCTATGTGCCCTAGACAAATAACGAAAACGCTTTTCAGAACATTAGAACTTTTCTCAGATTGTTATTGCTGTGTTGACAGGTGAATGTAGGAGTAATCTTGAAACACACTCTGATACGATCTCTAATGCACAAAATTGAGTTAAAAGAACGGAAAACAGTTGCAGAAGAGAGAATGTTGTGTTTTTGTTTGAATTAAGCGATATGTCTAAAAATTCCAAGAGTGTATTCAGTGCCTTCCGAGTTGAATGTTGGACACTTTGCAAATGTGTGCAAGACATGTGCATTTGTAGCTGCAGAACAATCTATACTTTTCGGTGTTGACGTAAACTTTATTTGCAAGACGATACCCTTTACAAAACCATGAGGATACCCCATACAAACGTTATAGCTACGCTTTCCCAACTGTTGTTTTTTGGCGTTCAGTATTGTAAGATCAGTTACATATGAGGAATCAATGCAAAATGAGTGATTCTCCCACATTATATTTACACCACAGATGGCTTACGAACCCTCTACTGATGAATTGTGGCTCTTGTTGGCGATATCAGGACACGATTCTGTGTATACGTCTACCATCGCTTCCAATAGGCCTGGATTCAGAAGTTCTTGAATATCGGAGTCGACAGGTCGCAATTCTGACTCTTTTGGGTGGAAAAAAACCTGCAGGTGTTTCACCTTGAGTACGGCTTTACGGGTCTCGTCGAGTCGACTGCCAGATGTTATGGACCTTACTCAGGGAGTATTCATCGACATGCAGATACTGGAGGGAGTTCTTGGATACTGCTTCTTCTTTATCTCTGTCAGTCCAGAAAGATTGGATCGTCTTTTTCAACGTGTTGAGGCTAGGGCCATGGCTGGTGATGATATCGAGCGGGTTGACTTTGTAGCGGGATAATCTTCTTCCTGCATCTAGACAAACCGTGACTTACAGTTGCTTCTCTTGTCTCTTGGTGACGAGCTGGTCGATTCCTGCCTGCGTTAGGGGGTTGCTTGGGTGCTTACTAAGTATATGTAGTAGAGAGCAGATATGAGTATCCAGGATACTGTTGATGGGAGTCATGCCACCTAGATGATAGATCGAACACTGGGCAGTTCGTGCGGGTAGTGACTGAAGGTCTCTTAGTGTGGATCTGTGGAAATGATTCAGGGTTGCAGGGTGCTTGTCTTTGAGAATCGTGGCCTCCAGTCCAAACGTAAGATGAGGCAACACGTATGCCTGATGGATGGATATCGAGTAGGACGGTATGGTCGACGACATCAAAGGCCTTCCTGACATCTAGGATGAGAAGGCAGAGTGACTGTTTGTAGTCCAGGGCATCAGATGACTGCCATGGTGGGTGTAAGCCCTTTGTTGAAGTCGAACTGGAGGTCTGCCTGGACAAAGTTACTCTGAATTCTCATAAGGACGATGTGTTCAAGGATTTATCCGAGGAACGGTGTCATGGTTATGCCTCTACAGTTGTCTGGTAGCAGTCGGTCCTTGCCTTGGATTGGTACTGTGTAGACAAACTGTAGGCATGGTATCTTCTGTTGAGAGGGAAAATGTTGAACGATTGAGTCAATGTTGGTAAGATGATTAGCACTGTTTATTTTGGGTGTGCTGCTCTGAATCCATCTACATCTGTGGCCTTTTCAGAGTTCAGTGACAGGAGAGCGTTTTTCGACTTCCAATTCGGTGACAGGGTTGCTGGGCAGAGCAGCAAAGGTAGTATGTATTGCATGATGAGATTGTCTCAAATGAACACCACCGTAGACTAGACGGCGGTGGTCATCGTCATAATCTGGAGAGTAGGAAGGGGTGACCAGTTGTTTGAAATGATTTGTCCAGAACTGTAGTACATCCTTGATATCTGTTACCAGTCTTGAGTAAGACAGTAGCTATTGGAGTCGGTGTTGACGATTAATTGTATCCCCCGAACAAAGTTAGGAGGATACTATGGATTTACGATCGTCGCGCCGCCGCCGCCGCCGCCGCGTCCGCGTCCGCGTCCGCAGACACTTTCTTGTGGACGCGCTACAGCTTGCAAATCTGAACCGTTTTGATAATATTTTATATGGACATGTCCTATGGTGAGATCACGACACCTATCGATTTTGGTTGCCATAGCAACCAAATTGGCCGATTAGCGACACATTTTGTGCTCAAATTAGCCTGTTTAACACACATGGCTTGTGAACGCTCTACGAGTGGGAGTTTTCAATGAATGATGATGAAATCGCACAGACTCGGAGAGAAAGACCCTCACACGAAACCTATCGTTTTTCAGAATGATCGAATAAATATTAATTAGTTAACGGACTAACTTATTACGACCATTAAAATACCGACTTGAACATCTGTGATCAATCCAATACCCTGTACTATGAAAACAAATAGCGCTGGATTCTTGTTCAGAATAGAGAACTGATGTTTTTAGTGAAAACAGATCGATATAATCGAATAAGTTAACCTTAATTTTACTAGTTAAGTCTATTATAGACCACAATTAAAATAGTTAAGATGAGAAACATTTATTATTAAGCTCAACAAGGTGAAGGTTTTGTCCAGTACAGATTTCATGAGTGTAACCGAATAAGTTAACATTATTATTACTAGTTAAGTCTATTATTGACCACAATAAAAATAGTTAAGACGAGAAATATTTATTATTGGGCTCAACAAGGTAAAGGTTCTGTCCAGTAGAGATTTTATGGCTGTAACCAAATTGGTTAACATTATTTTTGCTAGTTAAATCTATCATTGACCTCAATAATAATAGTTAAGACGAGAAACATTTATTATTGAGCTCAACAAGGTAAAGGTTTTGTTCAGTAGAGATATTTGGCTGTAACTGAATAAGTTAACATCATTTTTACTAAAATATTGATCTGGCTCGAATTTCATCATCTTGAAATGCAGTTTTGGTCAACTTTTACTCTGAATTTCAACTTGGAAACAAGTTTGTCACATACTATGAGTTGATATATAACTTATGGTGAAAAGTTCGATCTGGCTCCAATTTCGTTATCTTGAAATGCAGTTTTGGTCAATTTTTACTTTGAGTTGCAACTTGGAACCAAGTATGTCAAAAATCCACCTAAAGTTGAAATATAACTTTAGGTGAAAAGTTTGATCTGGCTGTGATTTCGTTTTTGTTATCGAACATGACGAAATGGACATTCATATGCAGTGGTTTCAGTGGTGATCTTGAATTCACCCTTCAATAACCTTGAAAGATTGATGCAGCAATTTTGGTGGGGAAAAAAAACCAGTTGTGGCCTAAGATTTTACATTTCTCTGGTAATCTTCTCTATCCCTTGTTCTAGTTTTTCACACTTATTAGTAATATATTTTGGGCAAGAGGAATGATAGTGCTACGGGGGATACACCCAAGCGGTCGTAGGCGACCGGAAGCGTCTAATTAGTCTATGGGCTTCACATAAGCTGTTGAGGAATTTTAGATGTCTTTATAGATTCTCGTCCGGTTCGCCGCGCTGGATTGTCCTAGGAATTGGCATAACAGCTTCTTTGTATGCTCGACAGAGGGCCCAGCGTCTCCCTGTGGCTCTCCACTCAGAGAGGGCCTGTGGCCATAGCTCTTGAGACCTCGCCGTTCCAACACTGGGGCTTCTTTCTGGCTTTCGCTGGAGTCATGCGGCATGTGTCAGGACGGCTGTGAGTGTTTCACAGGAAGCTTCTGGGCAGGTGGCGTCCTGACGTGCAAGTTGTGGTATTAGTAATAGGTTTTCTACGGATTATTGGTATATTGTTGTATTGCATCGTGCAGGCATGGATGAACAGGTGGGACGAGGTGTTCTCGCAGTTGGGTGGGACGAGGTGTTCTCGCAGTTGGGTGCTTCAACTTTGGCGTGACTAATCAAAGAGGTGGCTGTGGACAAACAAGTCAATGGTGAAGCTACTATTCTCTCTGTGGTGCAGGTGGGTTGGATCACGGAGGTAGTTTGACGTGGGATACATTTGGTGCTGTTTTCCCAGGAGAGAGACTTGGTATATCTGGCACATCGGTGGTCGAACAGTGATGCATTGAAATCACCCCCAATGATGACGTGATGGGTGCCTCTGTACTTATCAGGGATAATGGAAAGCAAGGCTACATGTATATGTGCCCAAAAAAAAAAGGTATCAAATAAATATATACTCCAATGATATCAAACGACATACATTATAGTCGTATATTTTGGGTATTGGGACACGAATTGATATGATACCAATAACATTTCCAAATGAGACCATCAGCTTTTGTACAAATTTGGACAAATTAGTGTAAAGTTCGGCGGGCGCCCGCTACAGGGCGTCCGGCACTACTCTACGGAATACTACAACCAGGTACAGTCAGCCCGGAACGAGTCCGGCCGTCATACACTACGACATAACACATGCATCTCACCAACTCCTTAACTACAACATGCATATTACACAGTTA
Organism: Terebella lapidaria; assembly: GCA_949152475.1. Classification (NCBI taxonomy): domain Eukaryota; kingdom Metazoa; phylum Annelida; class Polychaeta; order Terebellida; family Terebellidae; genus Terebella; species Terebella lapidaria. The sequence goes on from OX424555.1 coordinate 20,053,791, forward strand.
TGGTAATGTAGCCGTATGTAGAGCCCGAGGTGCCATGGGAGCGGCACCACGGAACCCGTACACGTGGGCATGTTGCTGGCCGGCCTCGCCGAAGGCACTGTCGCAGAGATGGAACTCTGAGCCAGCCCGACGGTCTGCCAGAGCATGCGTCACACCACCCCGGGTGGAGAAGAGAACTGGCGATCCACAGGGCTTGCGCCCCCGAGTCAGCAACTGTCTCTACCCCAGCCCGGGCCCCCAATGGAAATCGTCTCCAGGGCCCGCGTGGGCCTTACCCAAGACACAGGGACGTAAAGCTCATGGCGAGCCTCTCGTCCTGCCTCTCGGCTTGCTCTGGGACAATCTCACAGACCAAGCCAAATACTCGCGTATATATCGAACCGAGAGGCGGGAGGAGAAACTAGGTCACCACTTGTTATAGTCTACTGGGCGCGATCAAGTACAGTGCGTTGCTAGGCAGCGCACGCTCCAAGCTCGAGCGGTCTAAAGATAGGCCATAATACTTGCTAGTGTTTTGCAAAGACTCCTGCCGCGATCTTTGGGCAAAATCGCCACATTAGGTATCATCGGCAAGCAAACGTAACGATTATGTTGTTTAATTGATCATTTTATACTGGGAAATAACAACATAGCACCAAGGGTGCTGTAGCTTACCGGCAGATCATGCAACTGGAATATTGATTTCCCACAATATTAATTATTACACTGATCTACAACACTATTGTCAAAACATGTTTTAATTGTCATTGAAGGTCAAATTAAAGGCAACCATTCAAACCTCGACATATGATTTCCCATTTGAATGTGCCAAAACTTAGGCTCTATCTTTAAGTGTTATAGAAGTTTACTCCGTACAGCTCAAATTATGACGGAAAAATTTATTGAAATTTTGTTAAGTGCAAAAAAAATTCCTATGGCCAAAAAAAAATTTGTTCATCACAAATCATCACTCAAAACGAATAGTGACTCGTTTTGGGACAAAAATTTTTTTTTTCGTCGACCCGTCAAAAAATAAAAATGGCCGCCACACACAGACCATAATATCAAAGAGAACAAAAATACACATCACAAGGGTACATAAGGACAATCTTATGCAAGATTTTGAGGAAAATTGTCTGAATAGAAAAAATGGCCACCAAAGACAAAAATCGTCGGGGTTTTTTCGACAAAAAGGTTGTTATGCCAGTCCAAAAAATGGCCAATTTTTTTTTTTTGCTGGAAATGGCTCAAAACGAATAGTGACTCGATTTGGGACAAAACAATCTTTTTCGTCTACACGTAAAAAATAAAAATGGCCGCCACATGCAGACCGGCGATTCAAGGGCAACGAAACTTATACACATCATAGAGGTACATGAGAGAAATGCTTTGAAACAAAAATCTCAGAACTAATGAGACAGTTTCTGAGAAAATGGCCACCAAAGTGCAAAATTTGCAATTTTCTGTCAAAAATGGCTACCAAATTGGCAAGAACGATTCAATCAAAATAATTTAAAAAGCGTCTCCAGGTACTGGCCCAAGGTATGTTGTTACAAATTTATGGGGAAATTCATCATGTCAAAAAAAATTACGGACCCGGACGGACGACGGGTGGACGAACGACGGACGAAAAACCACGAAAAAAGCTTATCGGCCCAAATGGGCCGGTAAGCTAACAATACATAACTACCACCAGGGGCACCGGAAGCAAATTTGAAGGGCGGAGGCAGCTTTCATCAGAAGGCATTATAGTTTTCTTATCATTAAATCGTAAATTAAGAAAAAAAAAACTAAAGGGGTATGTGTTAACCCCCATGCGCTTGCTCACAGACGTGTGTTCTACATTATCCAAAATACCAGTACGCTACTTTATCATGCCTCACTTATCTACTAGACTATTCCACTCTATAATAGGGCCTGTAGGTCATGTGCCGTCACGGTATGATTCTGGTGACCAACAAACGTACACCTAGTATACGTCTTTTGTTAAATATGAGTAATACTCCATTTAAAACTCCAATTACTCAGATAACATAACAATCTTTATCCAAAAACGTCTGCAGTGATCAATTTACACGTTTCAGGCCCTCAAAACAATTACCACTCAATATCATATTAGGTCGAGTTCAAGGTCACCAAAGGATGTCCCATATATGACTTTAGTCTTACTGTATGCTCATAATACATATCCGGGTTGTATCTACAAGTCTTTCTAAGCCATTCTATCTTATAAAGAAGCCAAGTAGTTCAAAGTGTCATGCATATGTAAAATTAGAGAGGGAGATAATGAACAGATATCCAGCAAAATGTCATAATGTGGATTTTCGGATTGTTTTGCTTTTTGGGACTACATATTGGGCCTTTCGAGCGATTCAAAGCATTTAATCCCTAAACATCTATGACTTAAAGGGTCCTGCTTGTGCGAAATTAGAAAAAAGACTATTGATAACTATTTTGAGAAAACGACCATTTTTGTCGAAATATGGAAAAAAAACTCCGTCTAAAGATTTGACTGTAAACTTTAAAGATAAAAGTGTGGACGACGAAGCATAAAAAAGACGCAATGTCAATTAAAAATACGGGACCATACGTTCGGTAAACTGAAAACTAGATAATGGCGGGTTAACTGGGTATTGTTCAAACTGCCCCCACCTTGACTACAGGTTCCGATCAACCCAGTATTAATTGTGAAGGTTTTACCGATTTTACCAAAGCCATTTATCACAATAACAGATAATCTGACTCACAAAAGGGCACATTTCTGCCCCCGTTCTGCCCCCGCAACAAAAGGGCAACGGGGGCAGCCGTGGTTCCGGCGCCCCTGACTACTATATGTTGTCAACATGACCTCAGCCGTCTGCAAAATGTGTTTTCAACGCTTATGTGTTAACAGGGTTGAAAGTACCTGGGTGACTGGATAGGTTTTTTTTATTATAATTCCAGGGAATTGACACCGTTAGAAAGTATTTCATACGTCTTCATGAATGGGGTACCTACGCCAATTGCAAATTTATTGAAGTCTTTCAGTAAAGACCCAATGCCCTTCTTCTGGGAAAACATTCCATGCATAACAAAGTCAGTATTGTTAACAAATTTTAGTCGCCTTACTGGTCAGCACTGACCATGTCCTATGAATATCGATTAATTTTAGTCATGCATGATTAAACTGTGAAAATTGGAATGCCTTTATATGGCAACGTGGGTCTATTTACAGGAAGACGCAAACACTGTACCTTTCGATAATGTACCCCCATTGAATTTCCAAGTTGGCGTATGGCGATGTAATAATTATGATTTTAGCTTTTTTACATTTATAAAACATTAGGCTATATGTTTTCCCTATTATATCCCACAATTATCTCTGAAGACCCTGGAACCTAAGGCTCTTATCATAACGCGAGAACAATTGTTAATCATAAACGAATACCTGTATATTCAATGAAATTTGCGTGGTACCATCTACAAACCTAAGACCATAATACCCGTACTGTGAAAGCACGCATGCTACACTGGAAAAGAATGACAAAACATTCTGTTTCATCACTTTTTATTCAATCATTATTCATTTTTCCGTTAGTATCTAAAATGTACACTTTTGAGTTTATTTGAGAAATAATCAAGCAATCAAGCGCACAACATACACCGATTTTTCAACATGCAAATTGAAAATAACGTAACGTTGTGTAAAACAATTCAAACGAGCGACTGCGGCAGGTTGAAGTCTAAAACACATGAACAACACGGCCAATAACGTGTTTATTGGCCGACAACAACAATATCAGGAATGAACAATGACTCCAATAATAGTATAACAACGTGATGTTTTATTTACAAAATGAGACGATTGTTCCCAGGTTCATGAGTTAATACGGATAATATAATGCTGAAACCGGAGCGATCCCACACGTACAACAGCCAGACATTGAAACAGTCACATGCTAGTCACCTAACACAAGTATACAGTGGTATGTACAATACTATCAATGCTGCTATCACAGTAATATGAACATTCTCATCTCAATACGACATTTTCATCGAATGTAACATACGCACATTTTGCCATTACATGTTTGACAATATAGAACATTACATTTGAACAACATACGAGCATACATGAATGCAGATGAATTCCATTATTTAAGACCCTCTGGCGACGATCATAATGACCGTGTTATAGTATTCAGCACAAATTTTGATTAGAATCGTACATTCTATTTTACTACCCTCTCGAAAAAAAAATCTGACTAGGGCATGTTCGATTCAGCCAGATGATAAATAGATAATTTGTCACACACGACAGCGAACAATCTGTAAACAAAACAGGTACAACTTTGAAAGACCTCACTTCAATATGAATTGTACCTGTACATATTCAACATCAAATGTTTGATTTGTAATAAAGACCCTATTCAGTTTCACGTGCATGCATACTAGCTAAAAGCAGTTGAACTTATTTTTTTTCAGTCATCATGAAACACAGCAGAAGTACCAACAGGAATCACGTCAGCAGCACAACAAACACGGACAAGCTGGTCGTGGTGTCAGTCACATATAAAAGCAGCATATTCATCTAAATTATTGCTTGAACCACTTTTGCAGGGTCTACTCGACCACGGCAGTTCGCTGATACACACAAGTAATTAATCACTGAAAAATCCATGGCAACGTCATCTCATATATTACCCGCAGGTGCTGGCACTGATTGAGTACATGTATATATTAGTGGTGCAGCCGTTATGACCAAGTTTTAATTAACGCTTTATTGGACCAAAGGCGTAATATCGGAACAATTCTTTCTTTGGAACAGTCGTCTTCTTCATCCCGCGGAGATCGATACGGAATTTACCCATCTGCCTGTCCTTCTGGATCCGACCAGTCTGAATACATAGGGCAATCTGGAATGTGAAGGAAAAAAAACCCTCAACTACTGATCATAGCCCTGCTCAAATGATGCAAGTGTTCGGAATTGAGGGGTCTTCACTAACTGCACAGTCTTTACTAAGTTACACAGAAACTGTATGATTATATTGTATATGCATAACGATGTCACGACCAGTCGAGTACTATGTGTTACTGACGTCTAGGAGAGAGTTGTTGACGTCAGTATGGAAGTGGAAAACCTCGTTGAAGCTGGGATTGCTTGAGGCTCGCTGGATCCCTGTCTTTCGCTTCTTCACTTGACCCGATCCAGTAATCGGCCGCACATACAGCTTCACATACCAGTCTGTACAGGTCAGGTAGTGACTTTCATGTATCAATAATGCGTCTCAAAAGCTACTACTACATATTGCAAATGTGTTACGTTCTGAAAAGCGCACATATATTGTTTGTAGACTCACCCCTGTTGCCTTGCTTGGCCACGGTCAGGTCCATGTTCCGGCAGTGTATGACTGCGACCGACAGCAGAGTGTAGTCTGGATCCTCTCGCAGCCCTACCAGCACCTCACCCATACTCGTCATAGGGGCATCTGTCAGTGGACCAGAATAAGTACTAGTACAATGTAAATTGGTGACCGAGCTGTGAGAGTTCTTCCATTTCAGTTGTTGATAAAAACTCAACCATATCTGCATTCCAGCATGCATTGATACATCATTTTTGTATCATAGTGACAAACATCACCATGTCATGTTCCTCACCTGCTTTCATGGCAACCGCGGACTGGATCACACTGTCAGGCGGGAAGTGGAATGGTTGGACCCCTGGAGGTCCCACTGACTGGTCCTTTGCCAGTAGGAATGGTGTGGGTGGTGAACGGCCTGCTGGAGACGTGGTGCGAGACGCTTGGGGCTTGCTGCCAACACTAGCAGACCTCGGTGGACCATCAAAGGCGTCCTGAGATTGTAGTTTGCTGGTTTGTCTGGAACGTCTGTTCTCGATGACAGCAGGATAACTGATTGGTCTATCATCTCTAGGTGGACGTGTGTCTTGTGGTCCTCTACTTGAAGCTGTATCTTGAAGTTCTGACTTTGTTGAAGAATTGGCTCCCTTTGTAGATGGTGGACGATGTTCTGATGAAGGTCTGGGCTGATGTTTTGTTGAGGATGGTGGGCGGTGTTCTGATGAAGTTATGGACTGATGTTCTGTTGAGGATGGTGGACGATGTTGTGATGAAGGTCTGGACTGACGTTCTGTCAAGGATGGTGGACGATGTTCTGATGAAGGTCTGGGCTGATGTTCTGTCAAGGATGGTGAACGATGTTCTGATGAAGATCTGGGCTGATGTTCTGTTGAGGTTATTGGACAGTGTTCTGGTGTAGATTTTGACTGAGGTTCGCTTATTGATGCTGGGACAGGGGCAGATAATGGGGATGTGGGAAGAGATTGGTGGCGGCGTGCGATATCCTCCTTGCTCCTAAGAGGCGAGCGCACATTCTTGTTCCTGTAGATATCAGGCAGCACAGGGTCATCGCCGACTATTGGAGGATACGCACTGGGTATAACGGCTTTCTTCCTGTGAAACGTATTCAAATATAGACTTATGAGGAGAGAATTCTTCTGTGGAGATTTTTTCACAGTAGGGATTATGGTTCAGAGTAGGACTATACCTGACAGGTGTATCCCCAGAGGAAGGACTGTTCTCAATAGTGTAGATCTCCGTGAAACTGAAGGAAGACGACGACGTGCTGACTGGCGACTTGGGAGTTTCTGAAAGCACGTCAATGAACGCTGTGTTCAAACTATGCCGCATACTCGCAAAATGTAATACATACGTAGGGGCAATATGTTTCAAATGATTAAGACAGTAACTGTAAAAATTTACCTGGTTTGGCGACGAATGTTGTTGCCAGCGCTGCTGCGGTTAATGATATGGGTAAAGTTGCCATGGATACTAAATCTGATTTCTTTTCCGATTTACAAGAATCAGAAGACTTGGATTTTTGCATTTGTAGCCTTGGAGTTGAATTTCCTTTCACTCCACCAGACTGACCTATTGCTGATCAGAAAACATGTAACTGTGTTGAAATGCATAAGCTGATGTGCGATGAAAAATCAGAATTAAGTTTAAAGTTTCTTATATTATTTGATTTCATATTCGAATAATTATTCGGATAATCTGTTGATCAATCTAGATTCAGTTACAATTCCACTGTGAAAATTAGCTTACAACATCTCAGAGATATCGAAATAAGTGACTGATAAAATAACAGTTTTAGGTTGTCGTCATGCAAGCGGTGCTTTGTGCGCAAAATAAACTTACCATCTAATAAATCGCTCCTTATCTATCGGTATGCTTATGAAGACAAAGATAAAGGAACGAGGAAACAATTAACATTCCTGGATATGCAGTCAATTATATGCAGTTTCATAAATAAAACAGTAAGCTTGCATAGTAAATATGAATCATGCATTTAATGTGGAAGTGAGCAATGGGGTAGTTGTTACTGGGTATAGCCAGATGTCGCACAGTTTATTCTTGTAAAGTCACATCTATTCACACAGGGATAGTTTAGCATCAATGTATTAGAACACTGAAGACAAAACAATGACGTTTTACTTAATAGAATAGTCACGTAGCAGAGGTAAGTGACACATACGATGAGAGAAATGATCGAGTGAGTGATGCTGCTGTATGATCGCTGTGTGATCAGGGTTTGTTGGAGGTCACGCCGGTCCGCTTCGATCTGCCGGTAGTTTGGTTTTTACTGGGCTGTGGCTGGTGTGGTCTCGGCTGTTGTGTTTTGGACTCCTGTGGCCGGGGCTGAGCTGTCCGGGGTTGCTGGGATGATGGCTGGCCTCGTGGCTGGGCTGCCCGCGGCTGCTGTGCTGCCTGCTGTCGACCGGACGGCGCCCCTCGTTGCTGCTGTTGTTGCTGGGCTGTCGGAGCCGCGGCCCGGGGCTGCGAGGCTCTAGAGCCTGTGGTGGGTGTGCGGGACTGCTGTTGCTGGGGGTTTTGCTGCTGGGCTCGGGGCCGGGCCGGCTTTTCTCCCCCTCGTTGTTGTTGTTGGGGCTGCTGGGACTGAGCGGGTCGGGATTTGGTCTGGGGATCTGCCTTGGGCTGCGGGGACTGGCGTTTGGGTGAGGCGTGGTAAGTTTGAGGTGGTTCATGCTGGTCTTTCCTTTTGGCCCCTGGTGAAGATTGGGCACATGAAGAGAAACACAGATGAACATTGCTCAGCAAAATGCACAATACAGGATACAAATAGGCACGTCCATATAAGAATAGGTTAGTGAGTATGGTCTAGTGTTTATGGAAAGTGATTATAGCATGAATGCGTGAGGTGAATGAATATATTCGCAAAGAGAATAAGTAATACCAACACCGTACAAGCTCATTCGCCATGCGTATACACAGTACACGTACACTACAAAGTATGGATATACTGTAGTTAATGTAAATCATCATAAATGCACGGTATATATTGCTCACCAGACATATGTAATTGACATACTTGTAAACAAATACTACATTTGTAAAGGACACAAGGTATATGTGTGTTCGTTACTGTAGTGATCCAATCTGGTTTCATTCGAAATTAGGCAAAAACAATTACTACTTCGTAGTAGTGAAAAGAAAAAACAGAGCATTCCACTAAAACCACTGTGCCAAAAAGAGTAAGTAAACGGTGACAATTTGACAAACTGATCGACATCGACTTATCTAGAAAGATGAAAAATTCGCCATTCCCTCGAATCTCCGAAGCAATGTACTACACGGCATGCAGCATACAAGCCGTTCTCATATCAAAATCAGCTGGGTTCTTCTTCATGATTTGCGCAAAAAATATACCATACTGGATACTGATGCACAGAAAGTCCACACAGGGGTGACACGTAAAATATTTCGATGTAGTTGTCGTTTACCTCTAACTTTTTGACCAGTGGCCTAGTGCAACACATGATAGAGTGAAGTAGAGCATGCAATGAGCTGGCCAAGGATTTTTCTGGACAGGCATAGAAGTTCGGAAAGAGAAAGGGGAGAAGATGGACCACAATGTACTTCTATTTTTTGTGGAATTCTTTCATATGTTACATCAAAAAACTAATCCTGACGGCGGTCGATGTGACAGAATAAAGACATTCTTTTGTGTGCAGTTTCACGTAGGAAAGATATGCATGTGAAACACACTTTTACATGTAATCAGCGTATGAATTAGTCCAGAAAATGTGCTTTTAAAGTAATGGTGCATATCCATTGAAGCAGAAATATACGACATGCTATTGGAGAGATAGATGAGGATTAGGAAGACCCCCACACAGGAATAAGAACCTACTTTCTTTCCCGTCAGCTGTAAGTGGTTTACGACCGAGGCCTGGACTATACTTAGATGCGCCTTGCTCAGACTGAAAAATTAAAGGCACAAATCATATTATCCTCTAACTCTGTCTGTGTCCGAGATCTCCATTATGGGCTGAAACGATGCTGGTAAATTGTCTTACGGAAGAAAGCGTTTGCTTGGGTTTTTGATTCCTAGGCGACGCAGTACGTGGGTTTGTTGCAAAGTGTTCACTGTGGTCACGTGGTTCACTGCTGTGGTCACGCCCTCTAGGAGTCCCTTGAATTTGACCCTCCCTTGGGGGTCCTTGCCCAGGTCCTATGTGGTTTTGAGCAGACTGGTTGTGTGAGCCCCGTGGGCCAGTGTGGTTGTCCCTTGAGACGTGAGTCTGGGCCTGGATCCCATGTCCCGGACCTCCGACGATCCCTCCTCTGGTGCCCGCTCCTCGGGCCACTCCACCCCGCCCCCCACCACTCCGGGTGGAGCTGGAGCTGCTCGGAGCTGGAGACATGGACGGAGGCTTGGCCATCTTGGCATTGGTGCTTTCTGACTGCTCATGTAGCTTGTACCAGTGCGGCTTGTTGTCCAGGAATACATCATCTGGAGGTGAAGAAAAATATGGTCACCTTGAAGCTTCTGTATTATGTGTACGTGTAGTAGAGTAGTATAAATCCACGAAGTATGACTTACTGTTGAGGTCGATGAGCACCTCTCCCAGGAAATCGTTGGGTTTGAAGCGGTCATAGTCCCAAACAGTGATCTCCAGAGTCTTGCTGACCAGGTCATCATGTGATATCTTCATGAACACTAACGTCTGGTGCCATTCTGGGTCCAGTGTCCGCGCGATATACTTCGTACGCCGCTTGTTCTCGGCGCTGCCACATAACACATCATATGGTTTAATATAGACAAACAGTACCTGGTCTGAAGGGTCTAGCATATTGGACTTATGATGTTAATTTTTTATTTCCAGCGTGGACTCACATTCTATGAGGGAGCAAGTAGACTTTGACGAAGGGATCCGAGTATCCGTTCTTGTCCTTAGGTCTCAGATTCCTAGCTTGGATCACGTGGATATTGAGTGTGCCATCGTAGTCGTCATAACTCAGTTGCAGCTATGACCAGAGTGAGGAAAAAGTAGGTATTATTCTACACATGACAGTAACGATTCGAATGTTTAGGGTTACATCAAGAACGCTTATAATCGTATCAAACTTTCATTATTTTTTTTATCATATTTACCTGAATCTCTCCAAGACTCTTGTCTCCAGGTGCCCGTTTCTGAAATGAATGAAACAATGTTATGAACGAATTGTTGTGATAAATCCCTCAGGGGAATTATAACCGTCAGTGAAATATTTCATTTGTTGACAGTTTGCGTTATTCGCTGACCCGGATTGGTGGCTGTTCCTCCGTGGCGCTGACGGTGGTGATCTGGTTGCTGAGAGGCATGTGGGTGGCAGGCTCCACTGGCGGGGAGGGTGGGTCAGTGGGGTCAGAGCTGACGGGGGTGGACATGCTGGGGGTCGGGTACATCTCCTGCTGGGATGAGCTAGGAGATGCTCCCGGAGACGTCGGATCGTGTCGGATGTCTGCTAGCTGAGCCGCCAATACGTCCGGGTCTATACCGTCACCCGAGTCCAGGTATCGCTCTGTAAATTACCGTAGTATTCCATGATTATTCATAGAACTAAGTGTAACTACACGTATATTCATAGAAAAACAGCAACTTCAACGAACGGTCTGAATTCTCGTGGTCTTGCCACCAACCCATTACTGTAATAACACTTATTTATAGATGAATACGTCATGCATACTAGTTATACCGATCAGAGGACACAGACAGGTTCAAAGTTGGAGCTCACCTAATTCCTCGTAGTCGCTGGTTGTGATCTCGAGGTTGTCGTAGGATGAGTGACAGCTGTCCGACCTCAGGGTCGACATCGTGGCCGAGTGCTTGTTGCACAGGTTAGCACCACTGGGCAGAACATACATGCCGCATTAATTTTACAGAAATGTGTCTGGTGACATTCCGGTATCTTTAGGATGCGGTTACTATTAGAATTTGAGATATGAAAATACTTAGTTTGGATCAGCATTACGAGTCACAATTTTGTTTAATATTGATGTGTTCGTTTTAATTACTAAATAAACTGTCATAACCAAATGATTTTTAGTTATCAAAGCCACCCCATCACCTGATATATAAAGTAAGCCAACAAACCAAATTAGTATGCCAAGCACCAAACGACTTAAATTGCAATGACCAACCTGTCTTTTGAATAAACATCTGTGAAATACAGTTACAATTTACTTTATTAGAAATGCTGACTATTATTTGAATGAATTATGTATCATTCATATAAAATCTCAGGATCTCACAATGGATACGTCAAGTGTGAACTCACGGTTTAACCACCAGTTCTATCTCCCCATTCGGCATGGATATAATTCTCTGCACTTCCTCGTAGGTTTTTCCAGTCAGTGATATGCCATTCCACTCCAACACTTGGTCTCCTGAAGAGATGGAATGAGTATGTGCGCGTCGAGACAAATAGCTCAACAAAATTTGCTTGGTTTATATTGACGACCTTGTAGTTTGTAGCTCCAGTGTAGTAAACGGACATTGGATGTACAATGTACATTCCATGAAGCGATAGCTTCAGAAGCCATGTAATACGATCTATATAAAGTACAACACATATTGGTATACCATGCACTTCCAATAGAGTATTTATATTTACACGAACCTTCTTGCAGCTCCCCGTGTAGCTGGTCAGCCACGCCCCCGGGGTATATCGCCGACACATATGCACCCATCTCATTGTCGTTTCCCGGCAACACTTTCCCGCCCACGATCTTCATCCCAATACCGTTCCCTATAAGACAAAAATATAAATAATTTATTTGCCTATTTGCTGGGTGCCTTTTATGTATTTTAGTTGTCAAGAATTGATTATAATCATCATAAATGTACTCCAATCATGGTACCATTTAGACAAAATAAGCAAATTTCCACAATCTACTATACTACACTAATATATTTGCGTACATCTGTGTCACTGATGTGGATGATGTGTGTGGGTGAAAATCATAGAAAAACGAATGCTTACAATTTTTACCTTTGACGGATCTCTCTTTAGGGTCTCGCGTCAGTAGTATGCGCTTGGTTGGGAAATCATATTTCCGTTGTTGAGTGGGAGTGCTCTCCTGGGATGGCGGCTGCAATAAATAGAGAAAGGTGTCACCTGAAACCAACTGCAACCTTATGACTGAACTTAACGTTGCCGTGAAATGGTATCGCTATTCGGTGTTGCGTACCTGAACCTTCTTCTCAGTTTCTCGACGTAAGGTCACGCCTCCTTCCATGACGTCATCAGACTCTGCAAGACTATGGTCGCTTTCCGCACGGTACATTTGATTCAGCGGATCTGTGATAAATATCCAACAAAAACAAACCATCATGCAACAGAAACAGTTGCATAGGTTATCTATCACATATCAGTACAATCAATTCGAAGTAATGCTAGATGTGATTTTCTTTTAAATGCAGTGATTTTTTTTATCAAACGTGCCTGTGACAACGATATTTGATTTTATTGTAAGAATGTACACACGTAACATAAAACGGATATCAGTGCATGCAATCAGCCTACAAATTTCGTTACAATTGATATTGCATTCAGTGGGATGCATGGCATTGACGAGGGTGAATAAATTGACTTTAATTATCAAGTACTGGTTGGGGGTCTTATCAATGATTAATTTTCGTAAAATCTTGAATGATGCCGAAGGCGTGAACAATCCCGTCCAACAACATGAAACAAAACGAAACAACAACTAGGGAACAACATAAACTGAAGAAAGAATGACAAAGAGAACGGAAATATCCACTGACCAAATTGTGTGGCCTGACTTGCAATGAAAATAGTTAATTGTAGTACTCAATTAATTATGCTTTATATTTCGGCTTTATTTATTCAACTTCAAATCTATACATGAACATTCGGCAAAAGCATAATTTGATCCTATTTAAAGTGCAAGTGAGACCATGCCTTAAACCCCATAATTAACCCCACCATCGACTACAAGCCCGCACTACACAGCGTCAGAGGGTACAGATGAGAGAGGTGAAGGAAATCTACACAAGGCACTCCGGGCAAACCAAAGTATCAGTGTTCTTTGGTGTCCATACCCATACCTTCAGCCTGCAAGTATTTTTCCATATCGTCCGAAAGAGGGCGGCTACCGATGTCACGCAGTAAGCTGCGAGACCTTGACGTTACGTCATCCAAAATGGGCATGGCCGGGGTGGGATCATTGGGTGGTGAGGTCTCGGAGTCGGTGGGACCCAGGGAAGTACAATCAGAGTAAGAGGGGGGTGGTACGCCTTCATCTGAGCTGGACTGGAGGCTATAGTGGGGACCCGTCACAGGAATACTGCCAGACGTACCTGAGTCTTTCATCCCGCCATATTGGGGCGCCATTTGAGAGGAATGTATTCTGCCAGAGATCTTGACAGGTTGGTAGCCATACATCTCTGGACGTGCTGGGTGTTCACCGGGGGGAAGGTAGCGACCTTCGGCCCACATATCAGCCATTAGATACTCGCCAGTGGGTCCGAGACCCATCAGAGCGTCCAGGCCTTGTTTAGATGGCCTATCACGCTGATGCACGAGGTAGTCAGAAGAAGAAAACGATGGATGTGGTGGTACAAATCGTTCTTGTTGCAGTCTTTCTAGCATTTCACGATACGCAGCGTACTCCATCTGTGAATAGTCCTCTGCATCCCGGAAAGGCTCTGCATCATAGTCTATGGGTTTTATTATTCCAGTCGGTACACGCTCCTTGTTTCGCATGTATTGTTGGTACCGGATTTTAGCTTCCTCAAGTTCATGTCTCGATATATCAGCTGACTCAGAGAGTCTTCGCAGTTCATCCTGTAACCGAGCATTCTCATCCATAGCTCTTTTGCGTTTTTCAATTTCCATTTGAAGCACATGTTTGCGCTCCTCTTTCATTCTCCAGTCCTCTTCTTCCCCAAAGTAAGCCAAAGCATTTTGATTGGTGAGGGACATGAGCAAATCCGATTCAGACTGACTTGTTGCCAGGCGCGCATCTCGTTCGACCAGTGAGAACTTGCTCAAAGCTTCGGAAGACCGTGACAAGGATGATCGAGTTAATGGTGGCTGTCGGAATGGCAGATCACCGAATTCGGTCACACCAGGGGGAGTCACTGAACCAAGATTCCTCACTTTGTGAACAGATTTGGGGGAGAATCGACCAATATTTGAAGCAAGTCGCCTCGCCTCCAGTCCCAATTTGTATGACAAGTCACTTTCAATATCTCGAACCTCCTCAATTGGGGAAAATTTGGCAATCATGGGATCCGAGTTTTGACGTTTGTGCCTTGCTCTGCGAGGGGATGCCTGGGGTGACATTCTCAGTGCAGCAAGATATGACCCTGACGGCGACTTCCTACGAGACTCAACACGGAGCTTCTGTTCATTAGCGGCTATTTCATTCTCCATCTTTCTAAGCTTTTCCAGTTCTTTCATCTGCTCAAGTTCCCTCTCTCTAATACGCACAGCTTTTAATTGTGCCTCGTATAGCGCATCTTCGTCGGCTTTTTGCCTCCTTTCTTTTTCTCGATCTGCGAGTTCTCTCTCCATTAATCGGATTTCTTCCATCTCGTCAATGTGAAGACGGCGAGAGGCTGTGGCGATCTGCATCTCCTCTTTGATCCGCTGTTTCAGTGACTTGATATCTGATGGTACAAGAATCCCTCTGATGTTCACCATTTCTATTTTAGGTTTTGGCGGTGGTTTTGGTGGTTTTTTGACAGAGCCAACCGGTGGCCTTTCTTTCAACTTCCCATTACACGAGTTCATGTGTAACTTTGGCGACCCAGCGGCCGTGTTGGCTGCTGTTGTAGAAACCGCTTTACGTTTGGACATCATCTCGTCCTCTTGGTCTTTGGTCTGCGATCCTGTGTCAACTAGTGACTTGGAGCTGGCTGCAGATGCCCGACTAGATGTTTCTTTCTCCTTCTCCTTACGTCGCTTCTCGGCCTCCTTTTCTTGAAGTTTCTTCCTCAGCCGCTCTTTCTCCACGGCCACGGGATCAGGCGTGGCCTCGGTGGGGGTCTGACTCCTGGACCGGGAGGAGCTGTTGGTGGGAGACTCGACCTCAGGAGGTACCGGTGGCAACTTTCTGCGGATTTTCTTGGGATCCCCAGGACTACCAGGAGACTGGATCTGAAACACACGTGGACATAACATCCTCAATCAGTAGGATAAATATATATTTATTTTCATACCTTTCATATTATATATAGCAATATAATATATCACTAGGCGAAATACTATAATTTTATATGGATATTGCTAACAATACATACACATAGCATCACACATTTAATAATTTAATAATAAGTAGGCATACATGTATAGTGCATATGTAAAGTGAACATGCTGCAAGAGATCATGTGGAGTAGTGTCCAGGAATTAGTGTAATACCATATCGCGTACACTCTTATATCCACTACGTTTAACTCCGTAGAACGTGGAGTTTGTGGAACCTGCTAAAGAACTGGTAGCGTGACTTGTTTATTTGCGAGCACGGCACCAAACATGTCATCATTATCTCTGAGCACATCGAGAAGCACACCTCAGCAACCACACCAAACACTACATAATGTGAATCAATACCTCAAGATTGGAATCTTATCAGCTGCGGTGCTTTCAAACTTACACCAACCACACTTAAGAGCTGACAATTTATCGAGCGAAGATCTTGACTTCCGGTGTCAGCTTCATGTCACTGCTTTGACTGGTCTCAATAACTACGCTTGTCAATAACTTCCGGCCTGGTTTATTGATCGATGGCGCCCATTCTTCCCTCTTTGATGGAGCCAGACCCATTTTTCAGGTGCCATATCGACCAAGCCCATGGAACACCAACCACATAAATTAACCCTTTACTTACGGAGTCAGCTAGAGCAGAAACATCCTCTTTTGTGTTATATCATCCAGTTCAATGAGCGAAGACCGAGCTCTCTCCCAGAACCTTAAATATCCATACTGTGTGCGTGCCATGATGCGCAGTAGGAGAGGTATATGTATCCTGTCGTCGATACAATTGTTCTCTGCAGGGAAGCGGGTTGCTGTCGTCGACCCAGCCTGGCCATTTTGTGCACACTGGTCCACACTAGACAAGGATAGTGATATCATAGTTCCAGGGCTGGCCAAGACTGGCCAGAC
Source organism: Terebella lapidaria (assembly GCA_949152475.1). Lineage (NCBI taxonomy): Eukaryota > Metazoa > Annelida > Polychaeta > Terebellida > Terebellidae > Terebella > Terebella lapidaria. Next base: position 20,070,248 of record OX424555.1, read on the forward strand.
AATAATGACAGTTGCCGGAGGGATCGTCCGTCACACAGAGCAATACAGCTCAGCCACCCAATAAACATATCAGCAAGATGGCACTCCCCGCCTATATGCTAATACCATCCACCATACCAACATGTCCACATAGCCAGATGGGCTCCTCGCTGGCTCTACTCGTGTCTCACCGCTCAGCACTGCCATTAATATTTCACAAACGCATCCTCGCCATTTTTTTCAGAGGAGAAGTCCCTTTCTCAAAACCAGAACGAGGCACGTTGATTATATTTGCTCTTGGTTATATTCCTTGGTGGTAAGTGGTCCATTATTTCCCGTTCGGTACGGAGTGCGAGGACAGTCTGGAGGGTCGTTGGTCGATATTTGTTACACCCATGCCATGCTCTTCTCCTCGGAAATATTGATGACTAAGTCGCCATGCCTCCACGTGCGTGTCGGGGGCTACTACTACCACACAAATGGCTTTAATTATCGGGGGCGCCGCCTGCCTCCCTCCTACATTGTCCCCGGGCCTGTCTCGGGTGTCACTGGTCACAGACCTACAATAGGTGTATGGCAGCACGGTTCGAGTCCTTGTCTGGCGCTGTACCCATGTAGCTAGGCGGTAATTCCTCCTGCCCTGTGCTCCCTCCCTCCCCAGCCGGCGGAGACTCTAGATCACGTCACACGCTCAACTGAACACGCTACCTGCTTTCCCCACTACCAGTCGATATACACTACCTATGTCATCTGGACTTATATATGGAATCTCTTACAATTACCATGTTCTGTTTGGATATGACTGTGTGATTGCCGCATATATCCCAAAATGGCTGCGTCAGAGGTGACATTTTATATTAGTGCAGTTCGTTCTGTAAATTATGAAAATTTATATGACAACACATCGTATAAACAGAACGTTTGCAATCTTATCAATATTGCCAGTTATGGAATCACACCGGAATAATTCCCATGCTCCATGTATCCAAGAAAATTTATAGCGTTTGAGTTGTTGTTTCACAGTCCTAAAACGGGACAATAAAAACAATTCTGTAACGAAACCAATAATGCTTCAAATTTTGTTCAATGTCCTTTATCAGCTAATAATCGGAATAGAAGGACTTTACTAGCAGTAGCACATCAAGAAAAAAAATGTTCAACTGACTCACAACTTTGACTTTCTGCACTGACAGAGGCTCTCAGCATCCTATAACTTGACGAATCTTTGAAGTGTTTGTATTCAACAAACGTCCATGCATAAAAGTGTGGAATAACATGTCATCAATATCCATTTTAACGTGTCGATTATAGCCATGTAATTGCAGAAACGCCCCACAGCAAGTGCTCGTTATCCCTCATCTCCAGAGGAGTGCTAGCCGGTACTGGTGAGCTCGAGTGCGAATATTTTTGGTAAATCTGTTGTAACTGGATCCACATAGAATATCTGCGAAAGGATTATCCCAACACTTTCTGTGTCAAGGAAACGTCTGCTCATCTTTGTATGGTACTGATGTTTTTCTCGTGTATGGAGAATGGTCCACATTTGTCTAAAGTACATGGTGATTATTTTGTTATTCAGCGTTAAGCAATTCACACGGGCGTGAAGAATAAACATGTACTTTGATTGGAGGATAACGGTCGTGAAAGTTGTGATTATAAAGATTATAGTCTTCGAGGCAAACATGCAATTCTTAATCCTGGATCACAATAAATCCTTAATTGCATTTGATAATAAATCTTCAATACAATCATGCTTTTAACATGAATAAGAAAGGACTCATGCATTTAATCAAGTTTCACCGTTGAGCTAAAATTATATATTGATTATGGAAGTAAAACCCCGTACTGAAAACATGTGTATTCAGTGCGTGTACACTACGATATTAACCTGTAACGATCAACGACAAGGTTGCTTTTTGATTTTAATATTTTTAAGAAGTAAATGTCCTGACGTAATTCATTTGTATTACATCACAAATTGGGCGTATATATGCGTATAGAACATGTAATCAAAATGTATATATAACCTGTACCTTTTTCAGTTATCTATGATTGCCAAAAAGGTTCCATTACCATGATTACCAAACTCCTATTAAGGTGGAAAGAGTTAATGTCCACTTTTTCAATGTCATTCTCAAATTGCCATAGTTATAAATCATATTCGTTGCATACTTCTTTTCTAGCATATATATTTATTAGAAAATAAAGCCCTAAATTTGCGGCGGATCATTGAGCATGGGTTTAAAGCATATATTTTAACAATCAGTTTCAGTTTTTAGACGTGGATACCAAAAATACTTTTGAAGATTCAGAAAATGTTCACTTATTATATAAGTGTAATAATAGGTATCAACCATTACCACTAATAAAAATATACTTTGATTACACAATTACCAAAGCTAGAATACAACACTTTTGAATATTTGCGAATATATGCTATATTTAGATAGCGATATTAACTTACTTTGGATTGGGTGTGATTTTATACAAGATTAAGTTGATTGTGTGTATATTGTTAGTGGTATATACATGTATATGTTTACTAAATTTATTTAGCCCACTTCTATGTTTTCGTGTAAATGGAAATCGACACTTTTCTTACGAGACATGTATTCCATTCGCCCTTTTCTGTTTTCTGTTGTTATTGACAAAGTCACCATTCCACAGTCATAGCATTGGGAAGCATTGCACCAGAAAATTGGTCCTGTCCATAACGCACGAATCTTGTAAACTGCGACAGCGTTATGACAATGTATACAGATGGTCCCACACGAAACCCCGCCATAGACTGATGACTGTTGTGTATATTTGTTGTCCGTAACGCTATGCTGGAACCCGCTAGATGTGAGGTACATCCAGGAAATAATCAAAATATCAGCAGCTTCCAATTTTCGGCTGTTTGGGCGACCACGCAAAGATGACAGGCCAATCACATCTTAACAATGTTTCATAATTGTTATTACAGACATAATCTGCTACAGTTTGGTTACCACGTACGGTGGATTCATATGCTATTTTTGAATTCGGTCATGTGTTATGAGAAAACGTTGACTCAATCTGTACATGCTACGCATAGATGTCATTCGTATACCTCTCTATGTTACTTTTCCCAGTGTCCATGATATCCTGGGGCAAGCACGAATTACATGTACATAGAGTATGGTAACAACAGGGACATCCACGACATGTGTAACAACATCAGATACCAAACCACAAAATCCAGAAATTCTCCACGGCCTACATGTATGAACGCCTCTTTACGGTTACAACATTTGAGGACATGTTTGAATGAATACGATCGAAGACATCCTGGATAATCAAGAAGTCCAGTGCACATCAACGACTTACGAATGGGGAAGGAACAACGCTATGCTGGTCTCCACAAACATAGATACAGGTGCCAACGAGGAAAGGTCGATACAGGTGCATCACTGGGCATGCAGGAATGCATGCTGTGAAAGCCATAACGTAGACAGACAGCCAGCACGTGCGGTGTTACCTTGGTGTCAGGAGGCGAGCCTCGACAGCGCTCGGACTCGAGGCTAGTGCTACCAGAACTAAGACTACTAGTGTGCTCGAAGGTGAAGCTGGCTTGCGTGGCTCGTGTGACCCTGGGCTGGATCACGTGGCCGCGCGCACACATCCGCAGCTCATCTGTGAACACTGACGGAGACTGGGGGATGGGGGGCGAGGTGGCCGGGTCTGGTGGGGTGACCGGTGACGGGTACATGAAGGGTCGATGTCGCTCGTCCTCGGCACAACCCGGCTGGTGCTCGCCCAGCAGCTCCTGGTCTCGGTACGCCTTGTTGGACGGCGACACCGGGGACTTGAGCACGCCGTAGTGTGGCGAGTAAAGCAAGCTGTCGTCGTTCTCTATCTCTATGCTACATATACTAAGGGGTTTTGGCTTTACCTTGGACGCTGATGATGCAGAATCTCTGCTCTTGGTCGACTCCGTTGAAGAGGACCTTTCGAAGTCTCCATGTGATGGTCTATCTTTTGTGGAGTTTGTTCCCACCTTGAATTTGGTGTGTGACTTATTCTGCGCTTCGTCACTATCTCCAGTATTGGCGGAGTTTTTCTTGTTCTCACGGGAGTCATCACGGACTGGTATCCGCTTGCGCACCCAGGCGGTCTCATCCTTGGCACTGCCGTCTTTCCCACTGCACAAATCTGGTCGAACTGGTGGTTCGCCCCTTAGCTGTTCCATGTTCTTAATGTTTTCTTGTGGCACATCCTTGTCATAATCCTTATTGCTTTTCGCAATATCCATACTGGGTCTAACAGAGTGTATGAGATCTGGGGTCGTGGAGTCGACAGTGTAGCCCTCAGTGTGATCAAACTGATTGTCCTCGGGCAAAGTAGTGTTTTTGTTCTTTTCTCCCGATGACAATTTGCTTATGTCATCAAACGCCTGGTATCTCTTCAGAGGCGACGGAATTTTATCCTCTTTCTCACTAGGGAATGAGCTTGGTTGTGGCTCAACAAGGGCCTGAGGCTTGGGTCGTCTCTTTATGGTACAAGGCGGAGAATCGAACAGCAGGTCGGCGTCACAACGCGTCTGTTCCTCCAGCATCTTTTCCTGCTCAAGCCGCTCAATCGAGGGTGACACGTCGAGGATGGGCGAAAGGTCAGTCACTGGCGACCAGTCGGATGCCGGGGGCTTGACTCGCTGACGCTTGGAGTTCTGGTAGTCAATGTTTTTGGGTGTGGGCTCGCTGACGTCAAGCTCCTCTTCAACCTCGTCAAAGTAGTTTGGAGACGGTGGAGAGATACTCTCCTGTTCTGGAGACACGTCCAGGCTTTCAGACTCACCAGTCTCTGGTATATCAAGGTTACGTGTGGGCGAGACGGACATATTAGTCAGGTGAGCTGTGTCACTAGCCACTGTGGCTGCGTACGTCGCCAAGTCTAGAGAATGTGGCGTGAGCTCATTCTCGAACTGGTAAGGACCAGCGAGTCGTGCTGGTTTTGGGGGTGGTCTGTCTGGGTGTGATCGCGAATCATTCTGGTTATAAGAGTTCATCTCATACTGGTCGAAATTGAAAGCAGTATGGTCTCTGGCAGAATGCGGAGTCGTTTCCTCCCCGTACGTCTCCTCTCTGTTGTGAGAGGGCGATGTTCTATCCACATATGGAGATGGGAATCTCTCTGTAGGCGACATCGATGGTGATATCGAGTAGATCGGTGGTGATCGAGGAGGACTTTCTCTGTACCGCATCCACGAGGGACTCCTCGGAGGACTTTTGGGACTCCGGCGGGATGGACTTTGGTTACGATCTGGATCAATCGTGTCAGTAATGCCCATCCTGTCGAGGGCTGAGGGTTTCTTCTTGATGGTGCCAGTGGCGTGACTGCCCTCTGCTCCCTCGGCACCGGCTCGAGGCTGACACTTGACGCTGTCGTTGTTTCTGGGTCCCTGTCTATTGTAGCTGTCCAATCCGTCAGTGGACGCGCCACTGGGCCGGTCCCGTTCCATGGCCACGTAGCTGTCTGAGGACGAGGTAGAGGTGGTTGAGCCGGAGCTATGCTGGCGGCTGAGGGTCAGATGTTGTGGTCGTTGTTTACGCCGGGTGCCTCCCGGGGAAATGGCCTCCTCCTCTTCTAGAGACAGATTCGAAATGTCCATCTCAAGGGCATGTATGTTGTAGCGTCCAGCCAGGTCCCGGTCAGTATCAGGGCTCTGACCTACACCTGAAAAAGAAACAACACGTATAGTAGACATATGTACGCATGTAACTACATATCTGGCTGAAACGTATCATATTCAAAGGCAAATCGTGGATATCAAAAAAATGTTATGCATAGAAATGGTCTTACCACTACTACGAGAGGCGTGGTTGTCCTGACGACCTTGGCTCGGCTGTTGGCTTGGTGACGGCTCACGTGATTCCCGGGATCCTCGTCGGGAAAGGTTCGGTTTGGGTGGCGGGACCGGCTTCTGTTTCGGTGCTTGAGGCTTGCAGCTGTCTCCGGCTGTCGCCGCTGCCTTGATGTCCCGCTTGTGGGACATATCGCCGTTTTCATCAGCACCGCCGCGAGAGGGACCCGCTGCCTTTCTGTCGCCGGAGGTCTGGGCCTCTTGGACGTCCCTGAGGTCGCCCGTCCCGGACTCTGCCGCTTCCAGCAATGACTTGGTCAGCGACGTCGTGCGCTTCATGCCGCGACTCACAGTCTGTCAAATCATACATTGAATACAACATCTATGTAAAAACACATGATCAAATATGCATGTATACCGAGGTATCCACAGTATATGTTTGTTTTGAGATTTACATCCATTGTAAATGTATCACAAATGACGATGTGATTTTATGTATAATGGGTCAAATGAATAATTAGACACGACGAGATTCTATGTCAAATTGTCACACTTTTCTTTTTGTTAAAGACGTTGAGATGTGCACGTGCAATTGCTACTTCATGGAGTACATAAAGCAGGTGAGAATGGGCAATGACCGTGATTAATTCTAAAAATTTCCGAAACTAATGCTGAAAACAATAACAATAATATAGGACATCATCTATAGTAGAAACTGGAGAGTAAAAATGGCGTTCATATTTGTGTACGCACCACGTCCGTATCCAGGAAAGAGTCGAAGTCTGAAGCTTCCTGACGACCATTACACCACATCGTGACGTCATTCATTAGATGGCGCCTCTCATTGCAAGTGCTGCAGAACCATTGTTGGAGCTGCAAACACACAGAAACCTCATTATTTAGTTCTTATGTAACCTCATAAATATTTCGAAGTCTAAACTATACTGATGCTGTGCACATTCTATTACATTCATGATTTTTTTCTAGTATAGTCTTTTCTAGTCTGATTTTATAGCAAGCAATTAATTGTTGTATAATGATATGCAATGGGTATGCATTAGGTTCAATAAACGTCCCGACACACCACATGTACCCACATTAAAAAAAAACTGACCCCATAATGTACATGTTTTACCATTAATACCCCTACCCCGAATACCCGACCCGAGATCTCCTATTCCTGTCATCTCGCCCATGTCGTTCTGTATTCGAGTGAACAACGGTCTCCACTTCCACAAAAATTAGCTTTCTTTATATATACGTTCTTTTCTATCTCTTTGAGGTCTGGTTTATACGTATTCGCTACTTTCTTTCATTCTCGGTTTTGTCAAGGCAGAAAAGATACTGGGATTCCACCAACTGTCAATGACATTATGATGAAGAGCAGTGAAAAAGGCGGACATTTTTATCGCTACATTCTCCACCCCATTCTAGTGATGAAGGGGAGAGTGTTATCATGGCAACCAACAGTGAGTGTGGGAGTCTTGTACTTCCCAACTTGCACCACGTTCTTTCTTTCTGCAGCTTGGCCTGAGACAGACACACATGTATTTAAAAAGTGTCATTCTCGCCACGTTTCTGTATTCCACAGTTGTCGGGGTTTTCGGGGTCGTTCTTATCACGAGTGGACAGACAGCACCGACCGCTGTGAGCACCAAATCACCACGTCCACTCAAGGGCGACAGGACACGGCTCTCGCGGTGCTCAGCCGGACAGGAAATAAACCGGGTAATCGTGAGTGGGTTCTGCGGCATTCCAGAATGTCCTCTCCACAACAGGCGCACGATGGCAGCCGCAATCTACACAGTCCAGTCGTTTGTTACCAGCTAAAGTGATTGCACTGTCAGCTTGAGTGGATGGAATGGGTACATACACATCGGGCCCGGTCCCGTTATTGCTTTATGACCGCACTTTGTCTTGGGCATAATCATAATTCTGGCAACCGGTGAATAACCGTTTAAAAGCAAGGGATGGGTCACGTACGTCCACATTCATGACTATAGAGTCTATGGTATGGCAGTATTTCATATCATGGCATGTGCATATACACAATCACAGACATCTGGAAGAAAATACCCGAGGTTGCCATATAGCATTGAACTGTGGCTCTGCTCACAGTCTGTATACTAGAAAAAAGGCTGGTCTTTTTCAAGGTTGTTGCATTCAAGTCGATATTAATTGGGTATAGGGATCTGCCTTGACATTGGCACTGTTTCATTCCAGGAAACCTGTTGTCAATTGGGTTGACGTACATGAAAACTTGATTGTACATGATCTATGGGGATCGAGTGACGAATGGAGGCAATGGCCTGAAGTCAGGGGACCTTACTTTCATTATGAGTGGGACCGAGTCCAACAGTTGCCAGTCACACCAGTAAACACATAATTGGTTGGTGACCTTGGGAGTTAGGAATTCATCTATAACACAAGGTGTGAGAGATATCAATTTCTCCGTTGATAAAACAAAGGACGTTCGACTATTTTTAAACAGTGTGGCGATGGATTTGATCATACATGATGGTATGTTCCTCCAAGAAACTAAAACAATAGATCCTCTACACAATATATATATATATAGTCTGTTCATAGTAAGTGTATTGTTGCCAAGCCACCAACTGATGCATGAACACTGTGGCGACCCTGAGAGGAGACCAGAAGCCGGGCTCTCCCTGATATCTGAGAGGAGATAACCCCGAAGAGACTATAAAATGTCCGATTCCGTATCACCCGACGGTGACAGGGACTGCTGACCACGGCGCTGACATTGCTTCTACCAAAGCAGTGGGTATATTAGTCAACTGCAATGATTGACGACGAAATACGGGCATACGAATGGATACAAAGTAGCACTGACGAAGTAATTGGAATTACCAAGTTTCAATGGATATCCTCCGTTTGCAGTAGGCTCAGATTTCCCCATTGATAACTTGACGTGTTGGCTGAATTAGCAAACTAAATCATAAGTCACAGAGAAAGAAACCAACACTGACGTTCACATGGCAGAGCTGTCTCATACAATACCACACTTTACACGCACCAAATCTCCACAATACTATCTGCTATGTTCCCCGCGGGACATCATATAAGACTTGATATACAACAGGGAGTCTTGATTGAGGCCCTCTTGAATGGGTTACATGTCTGTGCTTCTCGTTGTTGTTAGGAGATCATAACCTTTACTTGCGGACGTGTGTCATGCTTGTGTGTATCTCCAGGGACCGATCGACCAGCGCACTTCGTCCACCTTAATTGGGAAACGTCTTCAGTACCATTGTATTGTGCTGAAGAACCCTGAATTCATGTACAGTGTAGAACATAACTATGGCAAGTCAGACGATACACTAGGAATGTGGTCTATATACACGTGTGCCCAAACTAACCTAACTACGTCATTCAAATACATGAAACAACTGATAATATAGTATTCAACAAAAGATTCAACGAAATCGACACAAGCAATGAGCTGGAGCACACGAGAGTATTATCTCTCAAGGGGAACATTAGCTCTGACAAAGCAAGCGCAGCCAGATCTCTACAGGACCCTGGGGAACACAGTGGTATTGAAACAAGTTATTGGACTGGATGGCCCACACTATATACTATAGCTTGGGTTCAAGTCCCATGTAAGCCAAGTAAGGTTGGCATTTTCTATCAAACGCAATGTGAAAACAAAACTGGGCTGAAGATGTACCAAGGATTTCATTAGTAGTACATAGGAAGCCGTCGTCGTAGTAAAACTAAGGATATTGAGAAAGACAGCTTGCTTAATTTAAAATTCCCTAAATGCCCCGCCCCCCGGCGGTGCATAGTAATGACTGATACTTGATATTATCTGATATGAAATAGACTTATCGACGCCATTAATTTGATTAATCAAGACGTGTTCGCTTTCCGAGACCAACTCGGTACATTTTTTCTCCTGGGAATGTCCAAATGTCAAGGTATGCTGGATACAAGATTTTTGCTGGATATCCAAGTCATGTGGGCTCGAGCAATCACACATTGTCGATTGTTTGCATCGACCAATTGGTGTTCACAACACCAGCCCATAATACAAAAAGTGTCCCAGTACACGTTATAATTAATTGTGTTTGTTGATTTAAACGCTAAAGATCTAACTTGGCTGACAGACCTTTTCAAATGTATTATTTGGTCAATGATTAGGCGATAATATGATGATACCTTTCCTTCAGCTTGTGATTGTGAAATTGCAGATCACATGGCAATAATCAATTTCTACACATGATATAAACTACTCTCATTATCAGAGAGGATATAAACTACAAGTACTATCATTTCTACATACATGTCGTTGACTTATCAATAATGTAATTTATTCAGATTCCCATTATTCATAATTCATGATATCATTCAAATACAAATAATATCCATGATAACTCAATCACGACACTGAAATTTTAAGAGAGAAAACACATGTCCTGCCTGGCATCTTTTTGAATGGGCTGAACTCGCAACTCATGTACAAACCATATTTATGAAAACAATTCAAGCGATTCGTGGAATGAGCACAACTGCAGAAGCCATAAATCGTTCCAGAAATGACAACATTACATTCGCCATGATAACAGGTACTATGGACAGTAAGGTATATCATTAGAAATTGATAATACCGTGACTAGTGAGAGTACTGATGAATGTACGTGCAGTGCCATGTTAATGCTGGATATGAGTATGAGAATGCCTATATATAGATTTGTCACATATATAATTTGTCTTAATGTTGCGTGTTTATTTGTGAGATACTATAGCACGATGACATTCTCTGACATCGATGTCATTCAGGCAGTCTGATGGCGGATATTCGAGTGGCAGACAGTTGTCCAGACGACAGAACACAGCCAGCCACGTGTGCAATGTGTCTGTTTTCGAGGGCAAACCATTTAGGTCTCACCACATCTGATCATACTCATTAATTTTTAGAACAAAACTAGAGACAACTAGAACAAAGGTTTCTTTCTTCAACTTTTACTCCTTTTGGTGTTATGTAAACCAATGGAGCTCGGTTAACACCAAAATTTCCCTTATCTAATGATAGGTGTTTTCCAGAGAACCTTCCAACAGAACGAACCATCAAATATGATGTTCAAGTTTGATTCATTATGTGACATCTGCAATGGAACACGTGTCCATGATAAATCCCAATCCATCAGTGCTATTTTGTTTTATCGCATATCATAAAATAAAAATTATAGCGTAGGGTCGGGTACGGGAATAAATTTCTCGTACAATAATGATGCCCGCATTTTGTGACACACGCGACGAGGCAATCAGAAGAAATAGCCGAGCTAGGAAACGGTCACGTGATTTGTGTAATTAGCGATACAAATCCAGAACAGATGACATCATGTCCGAATGGGAACATAAAAATCTAGACATTCGTGGAAAACCGAGTAGCGTTTTTTTGCTTGAGAATATAAAAGTGAGATCGTTCACATGAAACATAAACGTGACAGAATATGAGACACATGACAAGGGAATGGACAATTACAATATCGTCTTATCTCGTCAGTTTTTGACACAACCTGTCAGGCAAGGGTTCCATCAGATATTCTGCCAGCCTTACAATGGAGGACAACAAGAGAAGATATTTATTGTGCTCGAAGTGGCTGAAGGATGGGAAAATCATTTCAGACAGCATGATTTGTTTTCTTGAAATAATAATCTTCGTGAGATAATCCGTAGAAATTCCACGACATGTGTTCCTCAAGAGAACCTTGTGTGTATTTCTAGTATCGACAACGGGATCTGGATTCAACGAAGTGTCTCCATCATATAACATGAAAGTAATATCGATTCCCCAAAATGGTTGGTTGCTCAACCGAACTTTCCGAATTGTAACTGTTTTCTCTCGTCGATGCCCGAAATGTGTCACATATATTTGTGTTAATGTTGCGTGTTTATTATTTGCGACATGGTAATTTATCCACGGTTATCGTCACAGTGCAAATACAACATAAGTCCCACTGATTTGTTACGCAGCAAACATGAGTTACAACCTCACGTGACGAGTCAAGCTGGATCTCTTCTGCAATGGATTCTATCGGCCCTAGGTAAATACATAAATACCATAGCACTATCCTGTGTGAGAACAGACAAGAAACATTACCACTGGGGACACAGTTTGAACAGTTCAAGGCATAAGAAACTGAAGCAATATGTATTTCCCATTTCTTTCCAGGTGCTACTTTCAGGTAAATGGAATGCATTATTTAAATGATAAAGTTATATCAAGTAAGTGTTGTAAAATTGATATTCATAGTCCCCATACACAACAATGGGGAAAAGTCTCCATACCCAACAACACATATGTGCCTACATATAACACCATTGACTCAACAAACCCATCATGTAATATCCAAAATACCCTCCCCACATTTAACAAGCTACCCCCCGAATACACGACCCACAGCCTCTGCTATTCCTGTCATCTCACCGTTGTGTATTTAACACCACCATGCGACAGCATAGAGAGAACAACGCTCTCCACTTCCACAGACTTGGCTTTATATAATATTTATGTACGTTTTTTTTTCTCTTTGAGGCATCGTTCATTTGTATTTTTCTTCTTTATTTCGGTTTAGCCGAGGCAGAAAGAGAAAGGCATTCTACCAACTATCAATGACATTATGATGGAGAGGAGTGAAAAAGGCGACCTTTTTATCGCCACTTTCTCCACCCCATTCTCACGTCGAAGGCGAGCGGGTTATGATGGTAACCAACAGTGATTGTGAGAGTCTTGTACACCACACATCCACGTTTTTTTTCTGCAACATGGCCTGAGACGAACACATATCTTTGAAAGTGTCACTGTCACCGATTTCCTGTATTCCACAGTTGTCGGGGTTTTGGGGTCGCTCTTATCGCGAATGGAGACAGCAGCACAGTACAGCACTGCTTTGAGCACCAAATCACCACGTCCACTCAACGGCGACCAGACACGACTCTCGTGGCACTCAGCCGGGCAGGAAATAAACCGGGTAATCGTGAGTGGGTTCTGTGGCATTCCAGAATGTCCTCTCTACAACAGGCACAGGATGGCAGCCGCGATCTACACAGTCCAGTCGTTTGTTACCAGCTAAAGTGATTGCACTGTCAGCTTGAGTGGATAAAATGGGTACATACACATTGGCCTGGTCACGTTATTGCTTTATGACCGCACTTTGTCTTGGGCATAATCATAATTCTGGAAACGAATACGAGTAACAGCTTAAAAGAGAGGGAAGCGACACCCACTTCTACAATCACAAATACGGAATATGCATTGGCTTTGGTAGTATCTCATATCGTGTCATGTGCGTGTACACAATCCCAGACATCTGGGAGAAAATATCCCCAGGTGATCATATATCATTATTCACTGTAGCTCTGCCTACGTGCTGAGCCATGTTACCTCAATATCTTACAGAAAGCATACTCTTGTATCAAGGTTGTTGTGTTCAAGTCGATATTTATTAGGCATCGGAATCTGCCTTGACCTCGACAATGTTTCGTTCCTGGAGACATGTTGTAACTAGGCCCCAGGATTCCATTGAACCACAAGAAGTCTTGGTTGTACATAGTCTATGGGGTCGAGTGATAAATGGAGGCAATGACCTAAAGGAGACGTTTCTCTCGTTATGAGTGGGTCTGCCACACAAAAAAACACGTACATGTGATTGGTTAGTGACCTTGCGAGTATAAAATTATGTAAAGCACAAGATGTCAGAGACGTATTATGTTTTGTACATTGAAGAACTTTTGGTCATATTGAGCAACAAAAACATATCCCACCACACAATATATATCGTATTTTCAGGGTAAGTTTCCTTGTGGGGCAAGCCATCAATTTATGCACGAACACTCTGGCGACCCTAAAAGGAGACCAGAAGCCTGGTAGTTCCTGATATCTAAGAAGGGACTACTAATATTATATGTCCGGTTCCATGCCGGTCGATGATTACAGAGACTTCCGACCTTTGTTTTGACCTTGTACTGACCAAAGCAGTTGGTATGGTAGTCGACCGCAATGATTGACGACAAACTACAGGCAAACAAATGGTGGTGGGACAAGACTGTCTCCCTGGGACCTCGGAATGTGATTGCGGCATGCGACGATCTGTGCTGATTACAAAGTAGCTCTGCCAAGGTAATTGCTGGAATTACTGATTTTCAATGGGTATTCCCCATTTGTATTTAGCTATTGATCATTTGACGTGTTGGCTAAATTAGCAAGCTAAATTATAAGCAACAGAGAAAGAAACCAGGATCTGTTCCATCTTTTCAAATACCATACTTTCCTACACCAATTCTCTAAAATGTTATCTGCTGTGTTCCCAGGAGGACATTATAGGACTTGATATACAACAGATACACTCGCTTAAGTCCCAATTTGCAAAAGTAGCAACAAAAGGGAGCTGGCCACTGGGACCAGTTCTGAGCTCTGAATCATGCTGACGTCAATGTGGCAAACCAGATATCCACGCAGCACACTGGTATTTCCCCAAATGTACCATACATATTCCTCCGTGGCTGGAAACTGCTATTGCAATCGTGGATTATGAAATGTTGAATAAAATATATTGAACGGCTGGACAGTCGAATCAGTATTATACTAGTAATACCCATGACTCATACGCTGCAGCGAAGCAACGAAAAAGTGTTGAGGTATGTTGCACATTTGTTTTGCTTACTACATGTATTTGGTGATACAGATAAATGTATTGATTGGTCCCTCTTTGGTGGGTTTCATATATGCGATTCTAGTTGTTGTAAGAAGACCACAACCCCTCTTTGTGGACGTGTGTTGTGCGTGTGTGTTAATCTCTGGGGACCAATTGACCAGCCCACAAAGTGGCTTCTACGAGACAGCGTCATTCGCTTCATTGTCCACCTTTTTTGGAAATGTCTTCGGTAACGGACGTCTTTGTGCAAGATTGCATTGTACCACAGGACATTATGGCAAGTCGCCGCATAATCTACGAGGGCAGGCTATATGAAAGTATGCTAAAAATAATCTGAATGCATTCTTCATATGTATCAGTCAACTGGAACTACAATCGTATTGCAAAGATTAAACGATATTTGTATAAATATCCAGCGATGAGCAGGTGCATTATCAGGTGCAGACCTCTCAAAGGTCTGACCACACAAGCCCCGCCATATGTACAGGGATGTAGGAGCGCAGTGGTAATAATGTGATATACCGGACTGAGTGTCTCGCACAGTGGATGCTGCAGTTTAGGTGAAATCCCATGTCAAGATCCTAAATAAACAAGAACACACAGCTCTGGGCTCCCAATAGAGCCTAGGTTTCACTGACAAATCCCATACCCAACAGATACAATACAGCTCTGCCTTAGAATTTAGGTTTTAAAAACTCAAATTGCGTGTTTTAATATAGTGACCTATAAAGGATATTTGCAAGGTAGAGTCGTATACTTAATATGATTTTCCTTCTATGATTGTCCAGTTGTCAAAGTATCACGTGAGCTCGAGCAATGCAACATTGAGAGTTTACAAATTAGTTTACAAATTCGGTTGAAAGACATATGTTTGCTTTATGATTTTGGCACTTGACTAGGTAATTATTGTAGTCATTTCGAAATTGCAGACGCAGACGCCAATAATCAAATCATGTTATGGGTATAAAGTATTAGAACAACACCTGCAGTTTATCAAGTACTGACTGACAGCGGTTTCAGTTTTACATGGACATGAGTAATATCTAGAATAACTGGATTTACAAGCACCAGAGACACGTTATAACATTTTACAGTACAACTAACGGAAGAGAGACAACCACAAGGGTTGTCTTGAAGGGATAATATTTTAGGCACATAAAATATCACTGAATGAT
The DNA here is from genome assembly GCA_949152475.1 of Terebella lapidaria. Classification (NCBI taxonomy): domain Eukaryota; kingdom Metazoa; phylum Annelida; class Polychaeta; order Terebellida; family Terebellidae; genus Terebella; species Terebella lapidaria. Next base: position 20,085,904 of record OX424555.1, read on the forward strand.
TTTGGCGTCGACGCGCAAGGGGCTAAAGTATGAAAACGCTATGACATGTATTATCTATTACTATAATGATGTAGCTTTCAAACTATTTGCTGAGTGTTTACAAGGCAACATACTGAACTCCATGGTGTTCTCATAGTAAGGTTCCATGTATAATTCTTAACTATTCATGAGGTAGCATGCTGGTAAGTAACAATAATATGCATATACCTCTGGAGCTCATTGCCGTCTAAAATATCTTGTATTTATAATTCAAATCCTTATCATCTTTCCTGGTTTACCGTGCTACACCTAAATGGGTGTACATGTTGCTCTGTCGTGAAACCATCATGTGTCTACTAGAAAACATCTTCCGCTTTCGTATCCGGCAGGAAATCATCTAGTCAGGCATATTTCCTGATATTTCTTATCAGATTTCCAAATTAGTTCCCAGGACCACAGAAAAAAAATCACCATGGCAATCATCACGTAGAGCACAAGAACGCGTTCAACATGAAATGCGACATTGTGTAGTCAGGCCTATGATCACGAGTGCAGCTTTAGAATGCGACTGAAATGGACCAATTTCAGATCTGATTTTCGCTTTATAGGTGATGGCAGCCAATCGAACGGATTCAAGCATCTATTCTTGATACTTATGTACAAGCCATATTCATGAAAACAAGTCACGCGATCTGCTGAAGCCATAAATGCATCGTCCCAGAAAAGACAACAGTACATTGGCCATTGTATGCAGGCACTATGGACAGTAAGGTAGATGACGAGAGTTTGATAATACGCTGACTAGTGAGAGTACTGGTAAAACACGCACAGTGTCATCCGAAGGTGTCAATGCTGAGCATGATTATGGGTTTATGGGAACGCCTATGTATAGTTCCCAACATCTAAATGAATAATTAAAAAAAATATCCGTGTCAGAATGGTGTATTAGATGAAGACCATGTGATTCCACTTTTTTCTTATAATTCTTCAGCTTCTGAAAGCATACTATATGTTCGGGTTGAACACTGACCCAGAATACATAGAAGGAAGAATGGAATAAGATCTGGGTATAAGAATTTCATTTGTCAGCGTTTGCTCTTAAGAGGTGCACAATGCCTGCTATAGGTCTGGGTACACGTAAAAGGAAGAATGAAATAAGATTTGGGTCTGGTATGCACATACAATGTGGCTGCCCTTGAAGAAGAGGCGATTTTGGAGAGAATTATACCCGCAAATATTTGGACAGGACTGAAATTGAACAGTGAGACTCACTAATATTAGAATATGGCCAGAGTCTCTCTCTTAAGGTCCAACCATGACAATTTGCAGACCCTTGAACATTGCAGCGGTAATAAAATGCGTAGCTTCATCTCCTATTCTTCCACAATGGGTCCTGGTAAATATAGTCCCCAGACAAATACCTATATACCATATCACTAACTTGTTCGAGAGCAGACGATAAGAAATAGCACTGGAAAGACAGTTCGAACAGTACAAAGCATAATAAACTGGTGCAAACTGCATCCATATATAGCTCATTCCTGTCCAAGATGTACTTCATGTAAATGCATTTTTAAATGATTAAGTTACATGTAGTCTATATCAATAATTTGTTGTAAAATTGATATTCATAGGGTTTATTAAATGTTCCCATACACAACAACAATCATGTGCCTACATATCAACAATACTGACTCAACAAAGCCATCGTATAAAATCCCCAATACCCTCCTCCGCCCTAAATAGGCTTTCCTTAAAACACAACCCACAAGGGGTCCTGTTTCTGGCATTGCGCACATGTCGTTCTGTATTCTGCTCCACGACTCCACAGCGTAGAGAGAACAACGCTCTTCACTTCCAAAATTAGCTCTATTTATATACGTTCTTTCGTCTCTCTTTGTGATCTCGTTTATATGTACCCACTTCTATTTTTCTTTACTATGTCGGTTTCTCAGAGGCGGAAAAGAAAATGGGATTCTACCAATTGTCAATTACATCAAGGATCGATCCTTGAGTACATCATGATGGAGAGGAGTGAAAAAGGTGGACATTCTTATCGCTACTTTCTCCACCCCATTCTGACGTCGAAGGCGAGAGGGTTATCATGGCAACCAACAGTGGGTATGAGTCTTGTCAAACCACGTTCTTTCTTTCCGCAACATGGCCTGAAACAAACACATGTATTCAAAAGTGTCATTTTCGCTGGTTTTCTGTACTCTACAGCTGTCGAGTTTTGGGGTCAGTCTTATCAAAAGTGGACAGACAGCACTGACCGCTGTGAGCAACAAATCACCACGTCCACTCGTGGTGCTCAACCGGACAGGAAATGAACCAGGTATACGTGAGTGGGTTCTGTGGCATTCCAGAATGTCCTCTCCACAACAGGGGCAGGATGGCAGCCGCTTACACAGTCCAGTCGTTTGTTACCAGCTGAAGTGATTGCAATGTCAGCTTGAGTGGATGAAATGGGTACATACACATCGGGCCCGGTCACGTTATTGCTTTATGACCGCACTTTGTTCTGGGCATAATCATAATTCTGGCAATCGGTGAATAACCGTTCAAAAGCAAGGGATGGGACACCCAGGTCTACAATCGCTGCTATGGAGTATATGTCAGTATTTGCAATGGCAGTGTCATCATGTCATGTACACAATCAAATAAATCTGGAAGAATATACCCCTAGGTTATCGTATGTCCTATTACACCATAGCTTTGCCTACATGCGGAGCCATCCCAATTGTATTCTATATAGAGAACGTAGTCACATATCAAGGTTGTTGTGTTTTCATCGATATTCGGTGTCACTGCTGGTGGATGTTAAGTCTGTCCCCGAGGATACAATCAACTCAGTAGCCTTTCGGCTTGTGATTAGATACTTATCATATATCTATTCCATGGGGTTTGTTTCGGATTTCTAAATTATTTTCATAGGTTGGTGGGCAGTTGTATACTAATTCCAGCAGGTGTACAGTAGAGACAACTACATCTGCCACACTGTCTGCCCCTGATGACGCCACTGTGGTTTTTGATAAGGTATTTGATCGGGCTTTGTTTATATTGAAAAATGTTGTATTTTATGTTTGTTATTGGGATCAGCAAAATTTGGCTGTATTGGTGGTAATAGATTGATACTTATATTCATACCACTGAGCCGGTGTCACTGCTGGTGGAGGTTAAGTCTGTCCCCGAGGATACCATCAACTCAGTATCCTTTTGGCTGGTGATTAGGTACTTATGTAATTGTCATATATCTATTCCATGGGGTTTGTTTCGGATTTCTAAATTATTTTCATAGGTTGTTGGGCAGTTGTCTACTAATTCCAGCAGGTGTACAGCAGAAACAACTACATTTGCAACACTGTCTTCCCCTGATGACGCCATTGTAGTTTTTGGTAAGGTATTTGGTCGGGCTTTGTTTATATTGCAAAATGTTGTATTTTATGTTTGTTATTGGAATCATCAAAATTTGGCTGTATCGGTGGTAGTAGATTGATACTTACATTAACTAGGCATAGGAGTCTGCCTTGACCTCGGTGCTGTTTCATTACTGGAGACCTGTTGTCAATTGGCCCTAGGTTTCAAATGAAGCACAAGAAGTCTGGATTGTACATAGTGCATGGGAATCGAGTGACAAATGGAGGCACTTGCCCTAAGGGGACATGCTTTTGTTATGAGTGGGACTGAGTTCGACAGTGGTTCGCCACACCAAAAAAAAAAACATTATTGGTTGGTGACATTGCGAATGGAAATTCGCATAAAACACAGGATTAACATCATATTAAAACATTTGATCATATTGAGTAACTGTTTTGCCATTTGGTTTCTTTCATGTAAGATTGTATTTGTTAAAATTGCTTGTAAGTTATTCAAGGAACAAAAACAAGAGCATTCCACCACACAATAAATACATAGGCTCTGCATGTTTCCTGGTTTGCCAAGATGCATGAATGCTGTGTCGAGGAACGAGGAAAGATTTCGGGGATACTAGTAGCGCTGCCGAGATAATTGATGGGATTATCAAGTTTCATTGAGAAATTGCGGACTATGAATTGTTGCATAAAAACATCTACAATACTTTTCGTAACACATATCGTGTGATATTAAAAAATGACCCATTAAGGAAATCTGCAAGGTAGAGTAATAAATTTACTGTGCGTGGTTTGACATTGCCTTTTATTGGATGATTGTCATTGCCTTTTAATGGATATGAGCGATGATATGAAATTGATCTACCAATATCTATGATTAATATAGAAGTGTTCGGCTTTCGAGGCCAACTTGGTACGATTTTTCGTTATATGAATGTCCAACTGTCAAAGTGCGCTGGACACCTTGATTGTTGCTGGATATCAGAGTAATATGGGCTCGAGCAATACAATATGTTGAAAGTTTACAAATTTATTGTTGCTTACTGCACCTGGTTTAACTGAAACTGGTTTATTATATTGTACATGAGCTCAATGACGAACTGGAATTTGAGCCTTATTCGGTTAAAAGAGATATGTTTGCTTTATGATTTGGAACTTGACTAGGCAATTATTGTAGTCATTTTAAAGTTGCAAGTCTGGAAGCAGACGCCAATCATCAAATCATGTTATGGGTATGAAGTATCAGCACAACACCTACAGTTTATCAAGTACTGACTGAGAGCAGTTCCAGTTTTACACGCACATGAATAATATCTAGAATAACTGAATTTACAGGCAGCAGAGACATGTCATAAGATTTTGCAGTATAACTAACGGAAGACAGACAACTACAGTTGCTGCGGGAGTAAATAGTTCATATTTTTTGTAACCTCGCTCAATGGTGGCTCAACATTGCTCGGCACAGCATGAGAGGCACAATCGGGGGTATGTCGCAGATATACATGTATACAATGCATATCACTCTTTTGGGTCAATTATTCATGTTTATGAAAATTATAAAATTGAGATGGCTATACATCCACTTAGAAGTACTCCTACCACACAAAAATTATTTTTTGTTGACATTGATTTCGTAAAACCACCACGAAACACTGCTGGATTTTGTCGCGGTGACGGGATATGATCGAACAGAGGGATGACACTCCCTACAGGGTCCTAACTACAGATCTGTCATATCCACTTCACTGCTGATATAACAGGAAATGAATCGAATACGGCAGATTAATAGTGACCAGGGATTAGACAGTCGACATCGGACCTGTGTTAAAAAGATATGGCATAGTCATCGAGGAGAGATTCATCATACCATCTGCACCAGTATCAATATTACAGACGAATAACGAGATATATCTGGAAGTACTACTATAAATACTGAATATAACGTTCTTCTAGTAAAATGTACAAACTTGAAAAAGAATATGAGTTTCCAAATCATGTTGTGTGCAACAATCGTGGTATTAAAAAAATGCAAAAATGAATATCAAAAATCACAAAAAGTCAGAATATGACTTTTCTTTCTAAGTACAATAGAGAAATCAGCCATGAGACACCTTCTTATAAAATCATATCTGCGGGGAGATATTGTTCTAAGGATGATGGTAGGCAAGGTCATAAATATAACACGATTTTCCCTGAACGTATGCCGCCAAGGATGGAATAATGTTGGTCTTGTGGGAGTGGTCTCATATTTTGAAGGGATGGTATTTTAGGCACATAAATGTCACGGGAAGATTTCGAAGTGCAAGGGGTTAATGTATGAAAACGCGTTGGAGAGAACAACGCTCTCCACTTCCACAAAGTGCAAGGGGTTAATGTATGAAAACACTGTTATTATCTAATAATATAATGATGTAGCTTTTAAATTATTTGTTGAGTTTACAAGGCAACATACTGAACACAATGAACACTCCATGGTGCTCTCATCTTAAGGTGCCATGTATAATTCTTTACTATTCATGAAGTAGCATTCAGGTAAGTAGCAATAAAATGCATATATACCTCTGGAGCCCATTGCCGTCTACAATATCTTGTATTTATAATTCAACTCCTTATCATGTTTCCTAGCTGTCCATGCTACACTGTATTGGGTGTACATGTTGCCCTGTAGTGAAACCATCATGTACCTGTCAAAAAAAAACACTCTTCCGCTTTCGTATCCGACAGGAAATCATCTAGTCAGGCATATTTCCTGATATTTCTTATCAGATTTCCAAATTCGTTCCCAAGACCACAGAAAATAATCACCAAGGGAAATCATCACGTAAAGCACAAGACCGTGTTCAACATGAAATGCGACTTTGTATAGTCAGGCATATGTTCGTGAGTGCAGCTTTAGAATGCGACTGAAATGGGCCAATTTCTAATTTTCGCTTTATTGGTGATAACAGCCAATCGAATGGATTCAAGCCTCCATTCTTGATACTCATGTAGAAGCCATCATTACGAAAACATGTCATGCGATCTGCTGAATGAATACAAGTGCTGGACCAATAAATGCATCGTTCCAAAAATGACAACAGGACAATTGTATGTAGCCACTATGGACAGTAAGGTATATGATGAGACTTTGATAACACCCTGACCAGTGAGAGTACTGGTGAATGTACACACAGCTCAATCCGGAAGTGTCAATGCTGAACGTGGGTATGAGAACGCCTATGTATAGTCCCCTACAGCTAAATGAATATTAAAACATTATCCCTGTCACACTGATTTATTACATTAAGACTATGCGATTGCACTTTTTTCTTTTAATTCTTTTGGTTCTGAAAGCATGCTATATGTTCGGGATGAACACTGACCCAGAACACATAGAAGGAAAAATGGAATAAGATCTGGGTATAAGAATTTCATTTGTCAGCGTTTGCTCTTAAGAGATGCACAATGCCTGCTATAGGGCCGGGTAAAACACAGACACAGAAGACGTAAAAGGAAGAATGAAATAAGATCTGGGTCTGGTATGCAGGTACAATATCACTGCCCTTGAAGAAGAGGCGACTGTGAAGAGAATTCTATCCGCAAATATTTGGACACGACTGAAGCTGAACTGTGAGACCCACTGATATTAGAATCTGGCCAAAGACTGTCTCTTGCGAGTCAAACCATCACAATTTATAGACCCTAGAACGTTGCAGTAGTAATATAATACCTTATTTTTGTTCAATGACTTCATGAAAAGACGTAATGTTTCCTTGAAAAAAATTAAACAATAACATGGTGAAAAATAAGGGAGGGTCAGCAATTTCAACGTTGTTCTTGACCGCACTTAATAGTTTAGGCATTGGTCATTGGATGGATTCTATCTCGAAAAAGTTTATCAGCTCTGCAATACCATAGATTGTTTCAACCATATGAATTACACATAAATGTATGATCTGTTCGCATATCTGTCTCCCATGACCAGTTTGATACAATGATGTGAAGCTCCACCTCCTAGTCTTCCAACATGGGTTCTAGTAAATATAGTCCCCAGGCAGGCAAATACGTAAGTACCATGGCACTAACTTGTTCGAGAAAAGACGAGAAGAAATAGCACTGGAGAAACAGTTTAAATAGTGCAAAGCATAAAAAACTGGTGCATAGTGTACCCATAAATACCGCATTCCTGTCCAGGTGGTACGTCATGTAAATGCATTTTTAATTGATCAGGTTACATGTATATCAATAATTTCTTGTAAAATTGATAATCTTATGGTTTATTAAACGTTCCCATACACAACAACACACATGTGCCTACATGTAAACAATAATGACTCTCAACAACCCGATCGTATAAAATCCCCAATACCCTCCTCCGCCCTCAATAGGCTTCCATGAATACACAACCCACAAGGGCTCCTGTTTCTGGCATTGCTCCCATGTCGTTCTTCATTCTGCTCCACGGCTCTACAGCGTAGAGAGAACAACGCTCTCCACTTCCACAAAATTAGCTTTATTTATATACGTGTTTTTCATCTCTCTTTGTGGTCTGGTTTATCAGTATCCACCTCTATTTATCATTATTATATCGGTTCCTCGGAGGCGGGAAAAAATGGGAGTCTACCAACTGTCAATGACATTTTGATGGAGAGGAGTGAAAAAGGTGGACATTCTTATCGCTACTTTCTCCACCCCATTCTGACGTCGAAGGCGAGAGGGTTATCATGGTAACCAACAGTGGGTGCGAGTCTTGTCAAACCACGTTTTTTCTTTCTGCAACATGGCCTCAGACAACATATATGTATTAAAAGTGTCATTTTCGCTGGTTTTCTGTATTCTACAGCTGTTGAGTTTTGGGGTCAGTCTTATCGCAAGTGGACAGACAGCACTGACTGCTGTGAGCACCAAATCACCACGTCCACTCGAGGGCGAACAGGCATGGCTATCGCGGTGCTCAGCCGGACAGGAAATGAACCAGGTATACGTGAGTGGGTTCTGTGGCATTCCAGAATGCTGTATTTGTGAAATTGATTGTAAGTTATTCAAAGAACAAAAACGAGAAGATTCCATCACACAATAAATATATAGGCTTTTCATATTTGCTGGTTTGCCAAGATGCACGAAGACTGTGTCGAGGAGACCAAAAGCCGGGTTGTTCCTGGTATTTGGAGGATACTATTAGATGTCCGGCTCCATGTCGTCCAATGGTGACAGAGACTGCCGCCCTCTGTGATGACCTTGTAAAGACCAACGCAGTCGGTATCGTAGTCGACTACAATGATTGACGACAAAGTACAGGCATACAAATAGTGTCTCTTCGGGACTCAGGAATGTGATTGCTGCATGCGACGATCTATGCTGAATACAAAGTAGCGTAGCGACGGTTTTTGGTGGGATTAATTGCTGGGCGGTAATTGCTGGGATTACTGACTTTCAGTGGATATTCCCCATTTGTATTTAGCTATTGATCATTTGACGTGTTGGCTGAATTAGCAAGCTAAATTATAAGCCTCAGGGAAAGCAACAAGCACCGACGCCCACAAATAAATCGTTTTCAAATACCATATTTTCCACATACCAATTATCTAAAATACTATCGCCTATGTTCCCAGGAGGGCATTATAGGACCTGATATACAATAGAGAGACTCGCTTAAGTCCCAATTTGCAAAAGTGAACTGGGCATTTGGATCCGTTCTGAGCTCCCAAACATACTGCTGTCTATGTGGCAAACCAGATATCCACGCGGCACATTGGTATTTCCCCAAATGTGCCATACATATTCCTCTGTGGTTGGAAACTGCCATTGCAATAGTGTATTATGAAATGTTGAATAAAATATTGAGTGACTGGACAGTCGAAGCAATGTTATATCGGTATTATCCAGGACTTATTCTGTGCAACGAAATAGCATTGAGCTGAGTTGCACATTTGTTTGGCTTTCTACGATTCTCGAGGATTCTACGAGACAGCGTCAATTGCTTTTGCATTGTATCAAAGGACATTATGGCAAGTAGACCATACTTTGAAACGATGGGATATATGAGAGTATGCTCAAAATAACCTGACTGCTTTCTTCAGATGCACCAAACAACTCGAGCTACAACAGTTTTGCACAAATTGAGCAGGTGCATTATCATTAAAAAGTCTGACCCCCGCCATTCATGCACAGGGATGTAGCAGCGCAGTGGTAATGATATGATATATTGGTCTGGATGTCCCACTGTGCGAGCTACATGTATAGTTTCGGAAGAAATCCCATGTAAAGATTGTCAACTTCCATTGAAATTAAGAAGGAAACACAACCCTGGGCTCCGAATAAGCGAAGAATTTCACTGGTAGACCCATATCCAACAGATATTTAGTTTACTGATTGATACAACACAGGTCTACTACCCCAAGATTTTTTTTTTTTGGGGGGGGGGGGGGGGGTCTATGCTATAGTAGAAAAAATAAATACTTTTGTAAACACACATTGTGTGATTTAAAATAATGACCCATAAAGGAAATTTGCGAGATTGCGCCATAAATTTACTGTGCGTAGCTTGACATTGCATATAAATGGATGATACTTGATATGATCTGAACAACGACATAAAATTGATTTACTGCTGTCATAAATTTGATTAATCTTGATGTGTTTGCTTCTCGAGGCCAACTCTGTCTGTTGGTCCTCCCATGAATGTCCAGTTGTCAAGGTGCGCTGGACACAATGAATTTTCCCGGATATCCAAGTACTGTAGGCTCGAGCAAGACGATATGTTGCAATTTACCAAATAATGGTTGTGTACTGCGCCAATGTCAAATAGACAATGAACTGGAATTGGTTTCATATTTTGAAGCCTAATTCGGTTAAAAAATATATATTTGTTTTACGATTTGGAACTTGATTAGGCAATTCTTGTATACACAATTAGCCTTTCATTCAGTCTGTGATCTTGAAATTGCAGATCTGGAAGCAGACGCCAATAATCAAATCATGTTATGGGTATAAAGTATTAGCACAACACCTGCAGTTTATCAAGTACTGACTGAGAACAGTTTCAGTTCTACACGGACATGAGTAATATCTAGAATAACTGAATTCACACGCAGCAGAAACATAACATTTTGTAGTACAGCTAACAGAAGAGTGACAACTACAGTCGACGCCGAGGTAAATAATTTATTTTTTGTAATCTCGTCCATTTTCAGGGCTGGCTATCTTTAGTTTTGTGGATGGTGGCTCAACAATGCTCGGCATAGCATGAGAGGCACAATCGGGGGTATGTCGCAGATGTACACGTATACAATGCATATCTCTCTTTTGGGTGAATTATTCATTTTACGGAAACCATAAAGTTGAGATGGCAAGATTGCTGAAAACTTTACAGGAAAAAATGCCGAAAACGTTACTGAAAACAAGTGGCCACCACCCGACAAGTTAAATACTTGGTGGAGATCTGTGCCTGCTATACATCTAACTAGAAGTACTAACTAACGCTCAATAATACATTTTTGATGATATTGATCTTGAAATAAAACCACCACGAAACACTGGATTTTGTTGCGGTGACGGGATATGATCGAAGCTGACGAATGGGACTCCTTACATGGTCCTAATTACAGATATGTCATGTACCTCACTGCTGATGAAGCAAGAGATGAATCAACTACGCCAGATTAATAGCGACCAGGAATTATACAGCCGACATATGGCTTGTGTTGAAGAGATATGGCACAGTCAACGAGGGGTTGATCATACTTTCTGCACTAGTATTGATAGTACAGAAAAACGAAATAAATCTGAAAGTACTATTATAAGTACCGACTATAACTTTCTTCTTGTACTCGAAACAGAGTTTCCGAATCATTTTGTGTGCGGCCAGTATGATTTGTGTCAGAGTATGATTTGTCTTTTTATTCACGATAGTGACATCAACTATGAGACACCTTCTTATAAAATCACATCCGTGAGGAGTTATTGTTCTAAGGATGATGGCAGGCAAGGTCAAAAATAATAAGCTTTTCCCCAAAATTATGCCGCCAAGGATGGAATTCTATTGGTCTTGTGGGAGTGGTCTCATATTTTGAAGGGATATTTTAGGAACATAAAATTCCGTATGAAGTTTTCGGCGTCGAAGCGCAAGGGGCTAATGTATAAAAACAATATGACTTGTATTATCTATCACTATAATGACGTAACTTTCGAATTATTTGCTGAGTTTACAAATCAACACAATTTACACACCGAACACTCCATGGTGTTCTCATATCAACCTACCATGAATGATTCTTTACTTTTCATGAGCTATCCTGCTGGTAACATGCATATAACTCCCATTGCCGTCTAAAATATTATATAGATGTATAATCTTTCCCGGATCTTTCCTGGTTCTCATGCTGCAATGTATTGGGTTTACATTTTGCCCTTATCTGTGGTGAAACTATATCTAGCAGAAAGCATCTTCCGCTTTCGTATCCGGCAGGAAATCATCTAGTTAGGCACATTTTCTGATATTTCTTATCAGATTTCCAAATTAGTTCTCAGGACCACAGAAAATAATCACCAAGGAAATCATCACGTAAAGCACAAGCACGTGTTCAACATAAAATGCGACGTTGTGTAGTCAGTCCTTTGTTCACACGAGTGCAGCATCAGAATGCGACTGAAATGGGCCAATTTCAGATCTGATTTCCGCTTTATTGGTGATGACAGCCAATCGAATTGGTTCAAGCATCCATTCCTGATACTCAAGAACAAGCCATATTTATGAAAACAAGTCACGCGACTCGCTGAATGAGCACAAGTGAAGAACCCATAAATACATCGTTCCAGAAATGACAACAGTGCATTGGCCACATTATGCAGGCATGGACAGTAAGGTATATGATGAGACTTTGATAATTGATAATATCTTGACTAGTGAGAGTACTGGTGAATGTACGCACAGTGCCATCCGAAAGTGGCAATGCTGAACATGGGTATGAAATGTATAGTTCCACAGCTCGGCTAGTTCCACAGCTCGGGGTGCCACTAGTGGGGCAGGAAATGCTCACTCTTTCCGGAACACCTGATTTCACCTCCTGATGGCCATTTACGGGGGTTCATGAGTTTCCCTGTCATTTTTGTTTTCTCTCACTTCGTATGCCTGATATGACTTTCTGTCCCCGGACTATGAGATTAGGATAACGGACCCTGTTTTGTTTGCTCGGAATACTTGATACTGGGTATTGATTCCACGTCTATCCCTACAGCTAAAAGAAACTTTCAAATATCTCCGTCTCAGACTGATGTTTAAGGATAAGACCATGTAATTCCACTTTTTTTCTTTTCACCGGTCAGCGTCTGCCCGCAAAAGGTGAACAATGCCTGCAATATGCCCGAGTGAAACACTGACACAGAACACGTAGAAGGAGGAATGTCTGCAGGCTATAACAGAAAGGAATCAGACAACATCCGATTGACACACAAATACTGTATATTTGGACTAAGGCACGATGATAATTTCTGTTGAGACATCGGTGTCATTCAGGCAGTCTCAAGGCGGATGCTCGAGGAACAGACAGTTGCACAGACGACAGAACACAGCCAGTCACGTGTATATTTTGTTTAACCTCGTTCAATGAAATGTACCTAGTCTAATGACATATATATGCTATTTATAGAACCTTCCGACAACACGAACCATCAAATATGACGTTCAAATTTGACTAATTATTATGCGACTTCTATGGAACACGTGTCCACGATGAATCCCAATCCATCAGTGTTATTTTGTTTTACCACATATCATAAAAATTATAGCGTAGGGTCGGGTACGGGAGTAGATTTCTCGTACAATTATGATGCCCGCATTTTGTGACACACGCAACGAGGCAATCAGCAGAAATAGCCGAGCTAGGAAACGGTCACGTGATATGTGTAGTTAGCCATACAAATCCAGAACAGTCGAGATCACGTCCGAATGGGAACATAAAATCTATAGAAACAACAAAATGATATCGTTGATGTGATGCATGAGTGTGACAGAATATAAGACCCATGACAAGGGAATGGACAATTACAATATCGTCTTATCTCGCCAGATTTTGACAGATTCTGTCAGGCGAGGGTTCTATCAGATATTCTGCCAGTTTTACAACAGGGAGAGAGGGAGACATTCATTTGTACTCGTAGTGGCTGAAGGATAGGAATGTCATTTCTTACAGCATGCATATTTTTCTTGACATAATAATCTCCGTGAAATTCCCCATAAAGGCTACATTCAACGCAAAAAACCTGTGTATTTTAGTATTTCTCAACACTGTAGAAACACGGAATTTGATTTGAGGAAGTGTCTGCATCAAATAACATGATATCAATATTGATTTTGTGAAATGTTTGATTGCTCGACCACATTTCCTTGAGTTTATGTCGCTGATCCAAGATGAATGTGTCAGATGCCTTTGTCTTAATGTTGCGTCAAGGCGTGTGTTTATTTGTGCCATGGCAAATCGTCTACGGTTTAATATTGCCACAGGACAAATACTTTATCCCATCAGCCGAACTAATTGCTACCGAGCACTCCGAATCGCAAATTTATGTGATGAGTAAACCTCCATTTCCAAATTTTCTGCAACGGATTCTGCTCGATATTGGCCCCGGGCAAACATCACCACACTTTAGAATCACGGTGCATGAGAATAAACAGGGAACAATACCACAGAGGACACAAAGAGTGCAAGTCATGAGAAAGTGATGCAATGAACATTTCAAAAGCATCTAGCTACATGCGGCTCAATCCTTTCCAGGCAGTATTTCATCGAAACGCCAAGCCAACTGAAACATTCGAAAATATGTAGGCGAATGACGACTTTGAATTACATTTCCACGTATGCCACTCTATACCGTATGTTGTTGGAACTGATGCTGAGTTGTGATAACAGGCAAGTATATTAAGGTGATTGTGTTACTTATTACTTATACTTTTGCTTTTACTGGCCACACTAATATTTGATTTCATTTTCATAGAAAGTTTAAATGCCCCTTCGTTATCAAGGTACCCTGAACTGGAGGTGGCAAAATATTTTCAATTTAGTTCTTCTATTGGAACCAGTCATGGAAACATTCCTTGTTATTGAAATCTGACAACCCACGAGATATTCGAGACAGAACCAATCTGGTCCAATTTCAACGAGAATGCTCCATATTACAAGCCGCCTGTGTTGACAGGGTCAAAGATAGGACGCTAGTGTCAACTGCTTCATGAAAGGGGAGAGTCACGGACTGTCAATGATGGCAGGACACCAGTCCAAGGTCGACTGTGTAATGCATGGACAGGACCACTCCAATTCAGAGATGGGACTGACTGGCCTCCTGTTGCAAAATTATTTTCCTGACAGCGCACTTTTTGCTTTTCATTGGGCAGGCCTCCGTTCACAATAGGACTTGTCAAGTTTTGTCAAGTGGTCATACAATGGTGAATCTGAAGATGAAACTGGTAAGTTTCATGGCGGTTGATCATAGCAGCCTCCATGATTGTGCATCATCTTTTCCTTCGTTGTTTCAATTACTGTCGCAGAGTCTGGTGAAACACCAACATATTTAGAGACTTCACGTACTTAAGGATTTCGGCAACAGTGTGCATGGCAACAAGATAAGTGTATATCGTTTCATATACATGTGGAGCTTCGCAAAACTTATTTTGTATGGGTTTTTCAACCACGAGATTCATGTCCTCATTAAGGCAACGTCAGCACCAACTATCCAACGCCCATGAGAACTGAAATTGATTCTTGTATTTTGATCCATTTCGATGTCTTGACTAAGACAATCTTGGAACCTAAATACCAGAGGCAGACATCCAATTACGGTGTATTGACTGGACTCTCTGCCTCGCCTATTGTCCAATAGTTCTCATACCATAATTTGTCCAGCTCATGTAAGCAAACAACTGGTAGACCACACAAATCACACCTTCACTGCATCTGTGAGGCTTAAATCGTCAGAGATTGGATCTATTCCATGATATATTCCACTACAAACCATTATACAACTACCGACCAGACACCTGGATCTATAAGTAATAGGATGTATCAGGTATACAACAAGGATTGTCCAGTTTCAATAGCAGGCGTGAAACATGGGTTTGGGTATACGTACATGCATTCGGCCTTGTTAATACTCCAATATTTAAGAGTCAATTTATGAAACAACGTATACCTCCTGGTGTAGATCTAATGTATTGCGAAGAAAGACTTGTTTATTTGGAGGTCACATCATTCATTTATTTGATCTCGAATAGATTTCACCTGTACATACATGTATACATGTACATATATATATCCAAGTCAACCACATAGCATGACGCTGTCATTTACAGACCATCTTCCGTTGGCTTCCTGTCACAAGAACAATATTGATATTATATCACATAAAATTATGTATGTTGCCACGAGGTTGAGGACGCCTGTTCAGATTGATTCAGGCCATCTCTCTAGTCAAAACAGGATGTTGCATGTCCACACGCCCACGCATAGGAAGGTATGGGCTGTACCCAGATATAAAGAATAACACAAGTGCAGTTATAGAACAGCACATGACTTGAGACAACCGCTTATTGATGTATGTTTAATAATGGCATGTTAATATTGCTCTGAAACATCCTGTCGCAGGTCATAAATTGATCTCGGCGAACATCTTTTGTTTTCATGACCACGTAATGTTTACGACAATCATTTCTTGCTTACTCTTCTGACATAATTTGGCGACACGGTACGGAAAATGCAATGTATTGTTACTCACACACAAACCCCACTATAATGCGTGTACCGATACTATGTAAGGGGCATTAATTGATGATTTCATTGCAAGTGTTAAGATATTGCATGTCCGTGGGTCCAGAAATCTGCCACCTCCTATGGCATGTCATAAATCTAAATCAATACTTCCGAAGTTGGCAACGGTACAAATTGATACTTTTACATCATGTCTGTTGTTCATACCAGGGTTTGAACATAGTATTTTCAACTTTGGGAGTATGGATTTCGATGTCAAAATACAATGACATGCCGTAGGGGGAGGCAGATTTCTGGGCCCATAGGCATGCAATGTGTTAGTATTCGCGATATTAAAAATCATCAGTAATTTGCCCCTTACTTAGTATCCGTACATGCATTATAGTGGAATTTGTGTGTAAGAAACAATAAATTGCATTTTCCTTACCGTGTCTCCAAATTAGGTCAGAAAAGTGAGCAATAATGGCATCTTAATATTGCTCTTAAAATGGCATCTTAATATTGTGTGAGCGCCGATGGAGGAAGACAAAACTCACTGTCCATCTACAAATCTACCAGGAAAAGCGTAACCAGGTCAACAATCGCATTGTCGCCAACAAGAGGAACTACTACCACCAGAAGTTCACAGAATCTGACCAAATGACCACATTCAGAACGCTTAAGAACCTCCTTAACACACCATCATTTCCGTACTCATGTGATGTCGTTGGAAAGCAGTGTGAGGCTTTCGCTGAATTCTTTTCAAACAAGATTGAGGTGATCATCTCTGATCTTGATAGTCGCAGAAATCCTCATCACACATCTGACTACTACATGACACCAGTTTCTGCCCTGGAAGTCTTTACTCCAGTAACATCCGAGGAACTGAAGAAAATAATTCTCTCTTCTCCGTCAAAGTCGAGTGTCATGGACACATTACCAACCTGGCTCCTGAAGAAATCACTTGACGCACATCTACCGGTCCTGAACCAAATGGTCAACAAGTCCCTCACATCTGGAATTTTTCCCACTTCAGCTAAAGCAGCAGTGGTAACCCCTTTGCTCGAGAAGCCATCCCTGGACCCTATGGTGAAAAAGAACTATGGACCGGTCTCCAACCTCAGTTTCATGGGAAAGGTCATCGAACGGGTAGTGCTCAAGAGGCTGAAACATCACCTCGAAGTTAACGGGTTGAATGAAAAGTTTCAATCTGCTTACAAAGCCTACCACAGTACCGAAACGGCCCTTCTCTGCGTTCACAATGACATTGCATGTCACCTGGACAACAATAAGGCGGCACTCTTAGTCTTATTAGACTTGAGTGCCGCCTTCGACACCATACACCATGCGACTCTGATCAGTGTCCTCTCCAACCACCTGGGAATCTCCGGAGCGGCTTGTGACTGGTTCCGATCGTACCTTCAGGCTCGTTCTCAGAAAGTTGGTATGGCTGGGACACTTTCAACTTCAAGGCTGATCAAGCAGGGGGTTCCTCAAGGTTCCGTTCTGGGGCCTGTCCTCTTTTCGATTTACACACAGCCCCTTGGCCATATCATCCAACGCCACGGCATTGCATATCACCGGTACGCTGACGACATCCAGATGTATGTAACATATGATCCAGCAGTCCAACACAGCTATGACACAGCTGTGCAGGTGATGCAGCACTGTATTGCAGAAATCAGCTGCTGGATGTCCCAGAACTATTTAAAACTAAATCAGGACAAAACGGAAATCCTCAACTTAATGTCGCCACACCAAAGCCGCACATCAGCACTTCAAAGCGCTCCATCAGGAATCTAGGTGTTGTGTTTGATGAGCACCTATCAATGTCCTCTCAGATCACGTCTGTGGTCCAGTCGTGTAATCTTCACCTCCGCAGCATAGGAAAGATTCGGAAGTACTTGACGGCCGATGCTTGCCAAAATGCAGTCCAAAGTCTGGTCATTAGTAGAATGGACTACTGCTGTGCACTGCTATCTGGTATTCCACAGAACCAGATTGCTCGTCTGCAGAAGGTGCAAAATAAGGCTGCACGCATCATCTGCCGGGCCCCATACCGGGAGCACATCACCCCACTTCTTCGCCAGCTCCACTGGTTGCCATGCCATCTCCGGGTACACTTTCGTGTCCTGACCTATGTCTACAAGTGCCTGAATGGTGCAGCACCTCAGTACCTTCAGGAGCTACTACAGATCTATGTTCCACGCCGGGCTCTCAGATCTGCTAACGATCCATCTGTCCTCGTCCATTAACCAGCCAAAAAACGGGTCAGGGCACAAGCATTTTTCCACCAAGCCCCACTGCTATGGAACCGCCTGCCGTCGTCACTCAGGCACAGCCCGTCAGTGTCCAGCTTCAAAAAAGGACTCAAAACTGTATTGTTCCAACAGTACCTCCAGTGATTCTAAATTGCTATTCTCAATATTATGAACTATGTCTGTTTAATTTGTAATGTATCTGTTTGTAATTTATAATTCATTGTACAGCGCATAGAACATACCATGAATATGCGCTTAATAAATCATGGTTAATAAATAAATAAATGTTTTTCGTAAATATCACGTGACCATGAAAACAAAAGATATTGGTCGATATCAATATATACCCTGCGGCAGGCTGTGAAAGAACCCACCAATTGGAGGGGAAAACTCATCTGTCACAATATATGCTCATGAGGCAGCTTGTTCTATTCCATTGAGTACGGAATATTGACCTAGTTGGAGCTTAAAACACCACGGAATCTTCACACAACAATGCTGGATATTGCCAAATGAGTAGTGAATGTCCATTAGCTCTGTGAATGTCCTCGCTTCTTTGTGCCTATTCTTTATTATGTCAACGCATTTATGCTCAAGGTAACTCCGATATCAATCGCAGATGAAATGAATGAAAAATTGCATAATATGAAAGGGAAATTCTTCAGCTATCTACAAAACAATCAAGAGGACATTCCTGAACCAATTAGAGCCATTACAGGGTTTGTCGGGTGTTTGACTCAATGATACTCATTAATTGCATGTACGTTATCTTGGAATGCGTCAAGTTAACTGAAAGGGGATACCAAGTGACTTTCATTCTCGGTATCACATGATATTATATTGTTCGAAAACATTATTATGATTATCAGAATTTTGATTTTCAGAACAACCATTTGTAATGTGACGTTCGTGAATGGCTAGTCTTCGTGTTAGTGCGTATGAAAAAGCCATCAGTACTGATTGTTCTGATGCATAGACTCACCTTTATGACGTACATAGATTAGATACAGTAACAAATATATGTCACCGATGTACGATAATTATATTATGAGTAAAAATATGCTAGTCAACACCGATGAATTGTCACAGGAGCGGCTGGTGTATTGAAGAATTGTCACTGCTCGATATTATGACATATCACTCGCTCGGTGTTATGTTCCTCCTCCTACCAAATCCATGGGATTTATCAGTACGTTAAATCCGCCATTGGTTCAGCAAGCCGTTATCACTCCACACAGAAAGTAATCCCTCGTTTTATCAGCTCGTGATTGGAATGTGGAATACATAGATGGGAGATTTAGGAGATGGACACAATACTGTATACATATATAATAAACGTAGAATCGATACCCAGTATTGAGTATTCAGAGCGAACGAAACAGGGTCCGTTATCCAATCTCATAGTCCGGGGACAGAAAGTCATATCAGGCATACGAAGTGAGAGAAAACAAAAATGACAGGGTGACTCATGAACCCCCCAAAATGGCCATAGGGAGTCGAAATCAGGTGTTTTGAAAAGAGTGAGCATTGCCTACCCCACTAGTGGCACCCGTCATGAATTCCCCAAAATTAACACAAACATAGATCTAGTTGCATGGCAGTCATGGATTTGCTGTATTTATCAACCAGATCATGATGACGTCCATAGAATTTCTTAAAGGCGGCTGTAAGTCATGGAAAAACATATCCTTGTCACAGCAGTTCAGAGACTAGCTGGGCACTTCGATGAACAAAGTCCCCATATTTGCAACTAGCTCTGGAATAGCGTATAAGTTGAGAAACAAACACACCATATGCTGGTGACACAGGAATGTTGCTGCTTAAAAAAGGGAAATCGACTATGGGAAATCGACAATAAATAGAAATTGAAATCATCACGTTTGTCATACAATCTAGTTGACAGGTTGGAATCATATCAATCTGCAACCTCAGGTCTAGATAGCTGGACAAATTAGCGGAGTCTGTAGTATCCTTAATTTCAAGTTCCTTAGGATATATGACATCCAAATAATCACCAAACTCTGGAGATCTGGAGAAATAAGTTGCATGATGACATTTTGTGGCATGTATTGTTCCACTGTTTGAGGGGTAGTCTTTCAGTAAGATAACTTGTAGTCAAACTATCATTTGCGTGTATGGGCTATCATATAGATTGTTTCACTGGTCACAATATTGGTCATCAGATTGTGTCATCGGATTTAAAAACGTATCAGGAAAATAAAACTTCGAACCTAAGGGTCGGCCAAGGACATGTTCATCAAATAGCAATCCTTCCACGCAGTTGGATTTCAATAGGACATGAACCCCTTTCAAGCATCTGTCGGAACGTTAATCCATATCAGCTCAGTTGGTAGTGAGAGGAATGATCCACAAATAGGAGCCAATAAGAACCATTGTCATAAACAGAGGCCACGAGTCCGGAACATCAGTCCATTTGCAATAGGTGGAACCCTAAGTTTGTGCCTGTTGTTGGCAGGACGGCTCTTGTCCCTAGTTAAAGTGGCTCTGGTTCCTTTCTGTCCATAGATGAGATCTTCCGAGACGAAATCAATGGGAACCGGGATGTTACCAACAAAACCTGGATCATTCAACCATCAGAATAAGGTTCTGCCATTCAACGGTGATACTGGTGGGAAGAGCAATTATAGAACATCAATAAATATTTTTGGAGTGCAGCCAAACCTGCTGCTGTATTGTTTTTTTCCGTGCAGGATAATTATGGAAGTCGTCACTTGGATCACCCTCCACCCTTAGTATCAAAACCACTATTGGTAAAAAATGTAAAAAAAAAAAATGTTTAAAAAAATTCCCTGACGTTGGGCATGTGTGTTTTCAGATCTTTTATTTTGGAAGTTTACATATTTCAATACAATAAATCTGAGTTCATTCGATACACTGAACGGTAGATAAAATTAGCTTGGTTGACTAATTATCTACAACTTTTTTCTTCAATTTTTACTACATTTTATTGAAATAATAAATTTAGATTTTTCTAATGACAATAAAATTTGCATAATTATTGATAGATAGTATCAAAAAAATATGTATTTATGCTTTAACTTATACTTTATTTATGTTCGGTTCATAATGCGACACTCCTGTGGAGCACGTCCCCAAGATAAATCTAATCCATGGTGCTATTTCGTTTTACAGCATATCGTAAAACTTACGCCGTTCGGTCATGTACGGGAATACATTTCTCGTACAATAAAAATGCTTGTATTTTGTGACACAAATGCGATGGGGGCAATCAAATAATCGGGCTAGCAAGCGGTCACGTGATTTGTGTAATTAATAACACGAATCCAGAAGAGGAGAAATCACGTCGAACAGGAACATAAACGTCTAAACATCTGCCCTAAACCGAGAAGTGATCCTTTGCTAGAGAACCAAACCTTATAATGTATAGTTCATGTGATGAGACAAAAGGAATGGACAGTTACAATATGGTCTTCTCTCACCAGGCTTTGGCAGAACCTGTCAAGCAATGGTTCCATCAAACACTCTGCCAGTTTAAAGCAGAAGGCAACAAGGGAAGGTATCTATTGTGCTCGAAACAGCAGAAGGATGTGAAAATCAATTCTGACAGCAGAATTTTTTTTCTTGAAATAAGAATCCACATGGGATTATCAATAAACCTTTCCACAAGGTTTTTTTTCAAGAAAACCGGTGTGTATTTTGTGTATCTTGAGACACTGTCAACCACGGAATTGGGATTTGACGAAGTGTCTGCATCAAATACTAGTAGCATGACATCATTTCCCAAAATGTTTGTTTGCTCAACCAAATTTCCCTGATTCCATGTCGCCGATGCTCAAGATGTGTCACATATCTGTGTCTTAATGTTGCGTGTGTTTATTTGTGTCATTGTGATATGTTCGCAGTTATGGCCACAGGAAAAATAGAGCATCACCTGCACTGATTGTGACTACGCAGTCCGGATTCACAACTGTATGTGATGAGTCAAGCTCGATCTCCAAATCTTCTGCAACGGTCTATGATAGATATTGACGTCGGGCAACATATCCATACCATACAGTCATTGTACCTAGAATAGAAGGGGAGCAATACCACAGAAGACACAAAGAGTGCAAGTCATGATAAACGGTACAATGGGCATCACAAAAGCATCTAGACAGGGCATTCCCTTTCAGACGGTATTTCACATAAATCATGCCATGAAAACTGAAGCATCCAAGGCTATGTATACCAATGACGACTTTCAGTTACAATGCCAATTATGTCGTTATACTCTATATAAATATATATGAGGTTGATATCGATATTGATAATTTGCTATGGTAAGCATGTAAATGGCAATTAATATACATGGTTATATTAATTACCATTGTGTCGTAATATTCAAGACGTTATTCTGTATCCATGCATCGTACACTTGAGATGATATTTCATGCAGAAATGATTGCAGGCCTATGTATGTGGAGGCTCGCTAGCATTTATTGGTATGAATACAGTTTATGAACCATTTGGTCTCACTAAGTCTTTTCGTCTGTTCATATGAATACAAAACCTGGTGGAAATGGCATATAATTCAAGCAATGGGGCACCCCAGGGAATCGTATGTCACAAGAGGTTCACGACAATAATTTTACAGTGACGAATACAAATAGCATTCGGATTTCCCGTTGATCACCTGAACATTATGCTTATATGATTGTTAAAAAAGTTACTGAATATAACAATATTGAACTTGAAATAGATCAGCTGTCAATCAATTAATATATATAAGGTAACAAATCGTGATTTGGTACGTATAATAGACGTAAAATCAAAACCCAGTTATAAGTATTCCGAGCGAACAAAACAGGGTCCGTTATCCAATCTCAGAGTCCGGGGACAGAAAGTCATGTCATAAAGTATTATAACCTGGAGGTGGCATAACACACTCAATGTAGCACTTCTCTTGTAACCAGTCATGGGAACATTCCTTGATATTGATATATGACAATCCAAGAGATATTCCGGACAGAAGTAATCTGGTTCAATTTCAATGGACAGCCCGACATATCAGGCCGCATGTGTAGACGGGTCAAGATGGGACGCTGGTGTCAACTGTTGATGAAAAGGAACATTCACGGACCGTCAATGTTTCACGGAGACCAGTCCAAGGTCTGAGTGTGCAATGCATGGGCACGGTCACTTCAATTCGGGAAAGAGACTGATGGGCCCCTTGTGGCAAAATTATTTTCCTGACAGCGCAAAATTGAACACGGCTTTGTTCACAATGGGACTTGTCATACAACGTTGAAGGAAGTTAGAACTTCAGTTGCACATCATCTTTATTTTTGTTGAAGACTGGTAAATCATCAACATACTGTGAGACCACATGCAAGACATACTAAGCTCCGATGTTTGTTCGATAACAGAAACTTACACGTTTGGGGTTTTCAGACCACGGCTTACAATATAGCAACGTTAGGAGCCAATTGTCTGACGCTGTGAAAACAGGAATTGATCCCTAAACACGAAATTCCCTTCGTATTCTGGTCCATTTCTATGTCTTGACCAGGACAACCTTGGAACCCAATTACCAGAGGCAGAGATCTAATTACAGTGTATTGACTGAACTCCCCGCTTCACCTATTCTCATACCATAATTTGTCCAGCTAATGTAAGCAAACAACTGGTATACCACACAATGTTAATCACTACAGATATATCTTCACTGCCTCTGTGAGGCTGAAATCGTCAGAATGGATTTCTCTACTTACCAGTATACACCTACTGACCAGGCACCTGGATGTTAACGTTGAGCGTGTAACATGGGTCGGTGAATATGTGTACGTACTAAACCCTAGTTGATACGCCAATATTGAAGAGTCACATTACGAATATATGTAGTGCCTTATGATGTAGATCTACAGTATTGCACAGAAATGCTTGTGTATTTGATACCGAGTCTTTCGTTAATTTGACATCGACGAGATTTCACCTGTACATCTATTTCCCAGTCAACCACACAGCACGATATCCAGTATCGACTACGTTGTCATTTACAGAGGAGCTTCCGTTGGCTTCCTGTCACAAGAACAATATTGAAGATAGGTCACATAAAATATGTATGTTGACATGAGGTTGAGGAGTACTGTGCAGATTGATACATGCCATCTCTCTCTAGCCATAGCAAGATGTAGCATGTCCACAATATCCTGGACCGAGGTAGAAAAGCTACAGGAAGTTATGGGGTTGTATCCCGGAACACGCAAAACTAAAACCGGAAACCAGCTGTATTTTGAAGTGTACACTGTACGAATGGGTAATGATTTCAGACAACCGTGAACGAACGAACTCAGTCAGAAACCATAACGAAATTTTGATCTCTGTTTACCCATTACATCCTAATATTGCTCTGACAGAACCCACTGAGTGGAGAGGAAAAAAGTAACTGTCTCAATATGTGCTTATGAGGCAGCATGTTTGACTCCATTAATTACCGAATATTGACCCTGGTGGTGCTTCTGACACTATGGAATCTTCAAACAACGGTATTGGATAGTGCCACGAGAGCAGCGATCGTGAATTGGCCCTGTCGATGTGTATTTGACCTCGCCTCTTTGTGCCTTCTCTTCGTATCAATGCCTTTTATACTCAAAGTGAATCCAGTATCATTTTTAGATGAAATGAACAAATCATTTTTAGATGAAATGAACAAAATGAACAAATCATGATCTGGTTGATAAATACACCAAATCCATGTCTGCCATGCAACTAGATCTATTATCATGTTAATTTTGGGGAATTCATGACGGGTGCCACTAGTGGGGCAGGAAATGCTCACTCTTTCCGGAACACCTGATTTCACCTCCTGATGGCCATTTTGGGGGGTTCATGAGTTTCCTTGTCGTTTTTGTTTTCTCACGCATCGTGTGCCTGATGTTACTTTCTGTCCCCGGACTGTGAGATTGGATGACGGACCCTGTTTTGTTTGCTCACTTCGTATGCCTGATATGACTTTCTGCCTCCGGATTATGAGATTGGATAACGGACTCTGTTTTGCTCACTCGGAATTTTGGGGAATTCATGACGGGTGCCACTAGTGGGGCAGG
Organism: Terebella lapidaria; assembly: GCA_949152475.1. Taxonomy (NCBI): domain Eukaryota; kingdom Metazoa; phylum Annelida; class Polychaeta; order Terebellida; family Terebellidae; genus Terebella; species Terebella lapidaria. The sequence continues at coordinate 20,111,298 of OX424555.1, forward strand.
AAATGCTCACTCTTTCCGGAACACCTGATTTCACCTCCTAATGGCCATTTTTGGGGGTTCATGAGTTTCCCTGTCATTTTTGTTTTCTGTCACTTCGTATGCCTGATATGACTTTCTGTCCCCGGACTATGAGATTGGATAACGGACCTTGTTTTGTTTGCTCGGAATACTTAATACTGGGTATTGATTCCACGTCTATGCATATATGAAAGAGGTTTTCAGTTATCCCTCGAACAGTCCAGAGGACGTTCCTGGACCAATCGAAGCTGTCACAGAGTTTGTACGTTTTCCCCTCAAAATGATAAGTTGCACATACTTCATTTCGAATGCTTCAACTGACCTGATAATGGGCAAAAAGTGACTTTCGCTTTCGTTATCTCATGAAATTATAGTGTTGGAAGGCAGTTCGTTGTATGTGTAACATCCAATGCAGGGTCACACGACACGTACCGGATATATTTCGTGCTCAGCAGGTGTTGTATTGAAGAACTGGCTCAGCATGATATAAATGACTTATCGCTTATGATCCTCCTCCTACCATATCCATGGGATCCATCAGTTTGTCAAACCCGCGATTGGTTCAGCTGTTATCAGACTTATCAATAATGTCCTGTTTGATCAGCTCGTGATAGGAGTGTGGAATATATAAATGTGAGTTTTGAGAGATTGACACTTTAATGTATACATATAGTATAAGTTAATGCAAATTTGGGCATTGTACTACTATGCGAGTTGTAATTTCGAAGAAACATATTTTTTTGCTTTTGTTGATCATTACATGTATGTGGTATATTCAGGGTGATATCAGATTCGAAAACTATTGAAAGAGACGGAGAGAATGTTTTGATAGGACATAGAACTATTTCAGGCATCTCAGTATTAGCTTATATCAGCTCGGTCGATGGTGAGTCGGATGAACCACAAATAAGAACCAACAGAAATCATTGTCATAAACAGAGGCTACAAGTGGAGGCAGATAATTGGTCTAGCGACATTCACTTTGCATTGGTGGAATCCCAAATTTCTGCCTGTTATTGGCATGACGGATCTCATCCCTCTATAGAGTGGCTCTGGTTCCTTCTTGTTCATAGATGGAATTCTCCCAAGAAAGAATCAATGGGCCCGGGAGAGTTACCGACAAGAACCCAGATAAATTGACTATCATGGGATGGTTCTGCATTTCACTGGTGAAGGTGGGGATAGACCACGGTCCAATGGAAAGTCGTTAAATAGTTTTGGATTTCAGTCGAATCCAGTTTCAGGCTCAGAACTCAGTTTCAGTCTCAACGGCTGCATTATTCTGTTCCATTGAGAATAATTATTGAAGTCATCATGGGCCAGACCCTGAGACAACCACATGTCACCTCTAATAGTATTTTAAAAAAAACAGTATCAAACAGCTGTTTTGTGGAGTTGGCAGTAAAATTCATTGTCAAAATGTATAAAATCGGCACATCGTGAACCCATTAAACTATTTGGCCCAACTATCATATCCTGCGCCTTCTTCTATATTCAATAAGGATTAAAAAGGTGCAAGACGGATTAAATAGCATGTTTTCAGTGGACGAATAGTATTAAGGAGCAGTGTACGGTACTTGGGCCAATTATTTCATGGAAGAGAAAATTCTCAAATTCAGTCGAGTGAAGCTATATCACAGAAAAAGTCTTTGGGTACAATCTACTTAGGTCATTTACTTTCATGACTCGATTCTATCCATTGAAGCTTAATTCTCGAATTTCTCTTCGAGCTAAGCCACGCCGATTACTCGAAAAGAATTCCACCCAAATAACCCCCAGAACAGCCCGGCAGTCACCCGATATTATATGAAAACCCAGGTGTGAGGAGCTAGGTTTTTACGAGGGACATTACTGTGGTGTTGGGGTTAGTCTCGTACAATCCACATCTCAGACAGACCGTCTGTTTACACTCCACACACACGTTCCCGACGTTAGATACTTCCAAATCTTGTATTATGAAGGTTAGCGTATTTCGAATTTCCTTTTTTGGCAATACAATATTGAATGAAATTTAAATGTGGTTATCGTGAGTGACCGATTATCTGCCTCCACTTTGCTTCAGCTCAGACAGACAGCTACAATAGAATATAAATCACAATTGCATTGCTACCATAAATAACCAGAAATGAATCACCATATAGGCCAGTTCAGCTCGTTGGTATATTTTCCCAACTGTTGTATTTAATTGGGATACTTGATCAGCTTCGAAATCCCCTTTCAAACCGTGGAGCATGTACAGCCTCCAAGATAAAAGTTATATTCATGTTATAAATGACACAAAGATTTGTGTTGTTCGTAAGTCAGCAGGTCAATTATGATACTGGACAATGCTGATAAAGGAAATTCAAGTAACAAAAAAGGATTGAAAGGGACGAGATATCATACGATTGGCGTACATAGTGCGCACATTGGTATATCTTTTTGAGGCATGGCGTTAGGGCATGATGACTTTCCCTCCAGAAGCATCGACGTTATTCTCGCTGCGAACCAACTACAACAATTTTCTAACTAACAATGAAAGTTGGTTGTTTCCAAGATAAATCCTAATTCATCGGTGCTATTTTGTTTTACACATCATAAAATGTATGTGGTACGCTCATGCACGGGAGTGACACTTAAAACGTGGCAATCAGCAGAAATAGCCGAGCTAGGATATGGTCACGTGATTTGTGTAATTAATGACACGAATCCAGAACAGATGAGATCACGTTTGACCGGGAACATAACATCCGCGATAAACCGAGTAGTGTTCCTTCGCCTCAGACACAAAAACTGATATCGTTCATGTGATGCATAAACGTGACAGAAAACGAGACACATGACAATGGAATGGACAATTACAATATCGTCTTATATCACCAGGTTTTGGCAGAACCTGTCAGGCGAGGGTTCCATCAGATATTCTTCCAGTTTTACATCAGAAGACATTCATTGTGCTCGAAGTGGCTGAAGTCAATTCTGACAGCAGGCAGTTATTCTTGAAATAAGATTTTCTGTGAGATTATCGATAAAATGTTCCACAAGCTGTAATCCTATGTGTATTTTGTATTTTTCGAGACACTATCGACCACAGAAACGAGATTTGCCGAATTGTCTGCACCAAACAACATGACATCAATATCGATTTCTCGAAATGGTTGATTGTTCTTCCAAATTTCGGCAAATTTCATTCAGGTCGCCGATGCCCAAGATGTGTCCATATATTGCCACAGGACGAACAGTGAATAAAACGCACCGATTGTAACTGAGCAATCCGGATTCACAACTTATGTGATGAGTCAAGCTTGATTTCCAAATGTTCTGCAACAGGTTCTGGAGAATATCTCCATACCATATATCATTGTGCGTGAGAATAGACGGGGCAGTAATACCACAGAAGGCACAAAGAGTGCAAGTCATGATAAACTGGTGCAATGGGCATTTCAAAAGGGTACAGATAGCTATCTCACGAACACGCCAAGCAAACTGAAGCATTCGAAAATATTTAGACGAATGACGACTTCGAATTACATTCTATACACTTTGTGGTTGATATTGCTGCTGAGTCGCTATGACAGGCATGTAAATGGCAAGTTATATACTGAGTTCCATCGATTGCTAATCTGTGGTAATATTCGAAACCACTAATATCATCATACACCAATTCTTTCAAGAAATAATGGTAAGTAACTAGGTATATAGAGATTAATGTAGAGATTAAGTCAGAGGTACTAGGTACTAGGTTAAGTCAGAGGTAACTCTGAGTGGCGCACAAAACAACAGAAATGCAGCTGCTAGTATTGCTTGATTTATCCCTCTGATCAAGCATAGTTTGTTTTGTAACCTATTTTTCTGATACAACAGGCATACATGTAATTGATTTGGAAAAAAAAATAGTCTTATGCCAATATCACTTAAAGTGAGGAATAATTCCCAAGACAGCTGGAAGTCACAGCGTGTTTGTCAATGCATGCATTCCGTAATGTGAGCCATTATATAAATAGTTTACATTCTCAGCCATACTTTGCGTTCAAATGGATCATATTCAATGATCCACATAAACATTGTATTTCATTCTTATATATATTTGAATATCGAAAGTTAACCACCGTCATCGAAAGTAATATATAGTGGTGGTGACTAAACACTTTGGTGGTGTTTTGTTTTTGTTGAAAACAGTCATTAGCAATGTTCCTCGTTTCTGAGATGTGACAACCAACGATATGTTCGGGAACAGAACCAGTCAGATCCAATATCAGTGGTCAGCTTGGTAATACATGCCGTCCATGTTGACAGGGTCAAATATAGGACGCTGGTGTCAACTGCTTTATGAAAGGGAAGCGTCACGGACTGTCAATGATGCCAGGACACCAGTCCTAGGTCTGACCGCGTGTTGCATGTGGAAATCACTTCAATACAGGGATGGGCCGATGGGCGTCTTGTTGCAAATGATCAGTTTCATTGGCTGAGCATGATCTTTTGTTACGTGGTATCATTTACTGTCGCAGACTGTTGAAACATGAACATACTTTGAGACTTCACGCTCTTAAGGATTTCAAGAACAGTGTACATTGCTTCATATACAAGTGAATCTTCATAAAACTTCTTTGTATGGGTTTGCCAACCACGAGATTCGTGTCTACATTAAAGTAAAATTAAATGTAGACATGAGACATTAAAACGAGTGAATAAAATTTATTCCCTGAAGGCGGAATTGAATAGGACAATCCTGCCCTGGAAACTTAATTACCGAAGGCCGAGATCTAACCTCATTGTATTGACTGGACTCTCGCTTCGCTTATTGTCCAAGCTGACCATTCTGGTACCATAATTTGTCCAGCTAATGTGCGCAAACAACCCCTAGACCACACAATCGTAATCACCACAGACATATTCACTGCCTCTATGCGACAAAATTGTCTGATTAGATAGGATCTTTTCTACATACTATTTACAATTACCCAGCAGGTACCTATATGTTAACATTCGGTGTAATACATGGGTCGGTGAATAGGTGTATGTACTTACATATACTTCTAGTTCATGCTCCAATATTGAGGAGTCGCATTGTGAAACAACATGCAATGCCTCATGGTGTGAATTTACTGTATTGCGAAGAAACGCCTGTGCATTTGAGGCCAACTCATTCATTAATTCGACCTCGAATAGATTTCACCTGTACATATATTACCCAGTCAACCAGACAGCACGATATCTAGTATCGACTGTATGTTGCCATTTACAGGAGTTATTTCATTGGCTTCCTATCACGAGAACAATATAGAAGTTAGGTCACAAAACATGCGTATGTTGACATGAAGGTTGAGGAGAGTTGTGCGGATTGATTCAGGCCATCTCCCCCTGTAGTCATAACAGGATATTGCAAACCCACAACGTCCTGGAACAAGGCAAGGCTGTGTCTAGGAACACGAGAAACCAACAATGATACAAGGTCCAGGTTGATCAGCACACTATACGAATGTGTAATGAAGAATCTACAGACAACCGTGGATTCTTAAAATACAACCAGACACCACAACGATAACTGCTGTGTATTCATGCATCATATCCCGATATTACTCTGAAAGAATCCGCCAAGTGGACAGGACAAAACCTAACTGTCACAATATGTGCTCGTGGGGTAGCATGTTTGATCCCATTCATTATGGAATATCGATCCGGTTGGAGCTTCTAACACCACGGGATCTTCAAACAACGGGGCTGGATATTGCAACAAGAGTAGCGACTGTGGATTGGCTTTGACGATGTTTAATTGACCTCGCCTCTTTGTGCATAGTCGTTAACGCCTTTATGCTCAAGGTGAATCCAGTATCATTTCCGGATGAAATGAATAAAAAAATGCATGTATAAAAGGGGAAGTCTTCAGTTATCGATCAAACCGAACGAGAGGACGTTTCAGTACCAATGAAGCCATCACAGAGTTAGCCGAGTGTTTGTCTCAATGATACTTCTCGGTTGCATATAAATTAGCTCGGAATGCTTCAGTTCGATTGATAATGGGACACCAAGTCATTCGTTTTCTTTGTTACATAATATCATATTGTTGGAAAAAAAACAGATAACAATATAATTTTCTTTACCATTTGCATTGTAATATTATTTAATCGCCAATGCCGTTTTATTGTGTATGAAAATGCTACCATATGTTTATGATTGTCCTGATGCATAGAAATGAAACTCTGTGCAATCTTACCGTTGTGAAGCACATAAATTGAATAACAGACAGTAAGTAGCATAAAGGTGTCACTGACTAGGTGGACAATTCTACCATGAGTCAAAATTTGACGTTCACTGTGAATGAAGACTAGTGTCACACGACACGAACCGGGTATATTTCGAGATCAGTGGCTGTTGTATCGAAAAACTGTCACAGCACGATATATATGACATATCACTCGCTGGGTGTTATGTTCCTCCTCCTACCAAATCCATGGGATTTATCAGTGCGTTAAATCCGCCATTGGTTCAGCAAGCCGTTATCACCCCACACAGAAAGTAATCCCCCGTTTTATCAGCTCGTGATTGGAATGTGGAATATGTCGATGGCAAGTTCGGGAGATCGGAACAATACTGTGTACATATATATTGTTGCATGATACAGTTTTATTACAGCAGACAAATGGGCTACTATTTCGGGCAAACTATCATTGCATGCGTGGGGCATTTTCATAGGGAACCCATACCAACTTTTAGAGAAGAAATGGGAAAAATCTCAAAACTAATGTAGTATATTTGTCAAATGTCAACCCTTCCATGTGGTGGAATCTTGATAGGACATAAATCTCTTTCAAGCATCTGTCTGGGCCTTAATCCCCATCAGTCCGGTTGGTGGTGAGAATTGTGATCCACAAATAAGCACCAATAGAACTCATTGTCATTAACAGGGGCCACACAGCGATGACTTTGCAATGGGTGAAACCCCAAGTTTCTGCGTGTTATTGGCAGGACGGCTCTTGTCCCTGGCTAAAGTGGCTCTGGTTCCTCTTTGTCCACAGATGGGGTCTCCCGAGACGGAATCAATGGGCACGGGGGAGTTACTCGCAAAAAACAGAATCAATCGATCATAGGAGGAGGGTTCTACCATTACACTGGTGACGCCGGGGTGAACTTTATGGAAAGTCATTGAATAGTTTTGGAGTACAGTCGAACCCAGTTCCTGCATTTTGGTCCGTTGAGAATAATTATCGAAGTCATCACGGGCATGACACTGAGACAACCGCAAGACACCCCTGTTAGTATCAAACCCCCAATTAGTGTCAAGAAGCTGTTATAAGGAGTTGGGAGCAACATTCCCTCTCGAAATCAAATGTGCAGTCATGTATGTAATTGGCACATCGTGAATCCATTAAATTATTCCATGGAAGAGAAACTTAAATTTACTCGAGTGCAACTAAATCCGAGATTCTATCCCCAACGAAAAAAAAGGCTCTGAAGTCTTTGAGTACAAGTCGCTTAAGGTCATTTACATGACTTGATTTTATCCATTGAAGCAATGTAGCTTATTTCTCGAACTTCCCTTAGTGCGACGCCACGCCGAATACTTGTAAAGAATTCCACCGCAGACTAACCCCAATAACCTCCCAGACCAGCCCGCCAGACACCCGTTATCGCTTGGAGACCCATGTGTGTGACACACGGGAGTTGAGGAGCTAAAGGGTGTGTACGAGGAACCTACCTTGGTGTCGGGGTTGGTCTCGTACAGTCCACAGTTGAGACAGACGGTCCGCTCACACTCCACGCACACGTTCTTCATTTCGCCTTTGAGCTCGACATCCTTACACTCGGCACAGCGGACGTTCGGGCCCACGTCCGACAAGTTAACGGGTACAGAGGCCGAGGTCGGTCCGAACTCCTCTTCGATCTCCCTGCAATAGACAATGCACGGCTCAGAACTCAAGGTCAAAATTTGGTCATGGATGTGACATGTGGCAAATACGCTTTCGTTGAAAACTTCAAATTAAATTAACACTGTATATAGTTATGTGTCCAGTTCATAAAATATCTGACATTTAAGTCCCGAACGAGAAAAGGTAGGCCTACTCTACATGAAATTAAAACGAGTGAATAAAATTTAATTAATTAAACCCCATGCGGTCTATGACATAATTGGAATACCTATTTTATTCTTTCGTATCAGACAGATTGTTTATTCTATTTTTATCAAAGATGAATGGTGAGACACGCGGGTGTCTCCATTGATCCGCCTACGATCTGCACTGATACTAGTGAAAACATTTGCCCATTGGCACTTGAACGACTCGAGAGGCCGCGGAGAGAAGAAACCTGATTTTCTTGTCAAATGCAAATCACAAGCTTGCCGTTGTTACACAGCTGGAGGCGATATCAGTGGTGAGGTTTTTTGGCTTCCCGTCTCAAGCATTAATTACACTGCGACTTTTGATCTGTTGATAGAAAGGGCACGGAGCAATCCTTTGTCGTTCTCAGAGAGTTTTTGTCTTCCTCCCTAGATTCTGGGCCCAGCAAAACAAGCACCGTCTTCATTTACCCACATGCAAAAAGAGGGCCAGCTCGGCTTGAATATATAAAGATATAAATCAGTTCGAATTGGACCACTATATATGACCTGGTGGTTACCGTAATATAACCAAATAACACAGAAGGGAAAAGTCTCGTGACGCCCAGCAGCAGTTTGCCTGCCGACTGCTGACACCGCCTCTAATAATATATCACAGACAAATTCAATAACGAGTCACTTCTGACAAGACCTCGGACATTACTCCTCGACGTTTTGTCCAACTATACAAAGGATATGTCTGGTAGATGTGGAACATATAGGGAATAGGGTATTATCCTTTGACATTCCCTATAAGCAATGACAAATACCAAACACCAAGAAGGAAGTACCCGTCTGGAATTCTAAATGGCCATTACACTCAGTGGAAGTTTGCTGTCCGGTCAGATAAAACAGTCTGGATTCTACATTCGTAAAATCGAAACAATAATATGACCCCCCCCCCCCCCCCCCACACACACACACAAGTATCAACAGCACGAACCTCACAATGTCAACCATAAAATCTATTTATATATGGATTTATGGATTGTGAACGACTGGAGCCCGGTAATGTCGACATTGCAAAAAAATAATAGTTTCCTTCGCTTTTCACATATTAAGTAACCGGGCCAGCATCTATTGTGTGAAAAGTAATTAGTCTTTTTTTTTGCCTATTCAGCAAGATAATGCAACATAAACAAATTGTAACATACATGTCTTTCTAACACAATGACATATTTTAAATTAAACATCATAGATGTAATATGGTTTGCTGAAAAATATGCATATAGAAGCGGAGAAAAAAAAACCTCGTGTGTTATGTTGTGTTGACAAATTCCCCCACCGGACACGTGTATCATTATCCATATGTCTACGTACACTAAATAAATAATAGACTACCGCAAACATCGTTCGATATAATGCACCAGTAGGAGAGCCATAAATTTCTGACAATGCCCATGTAAATCATGCTTATTAAATATTGAGCGGTGCTCGGCAGCACCACAACTGGTGGAGAATCAGGCGCGGGCTCTCGGAGCTGCGATGATTGGCTTTCCAACTGTTGAGACTATCCGGGCGTATTGATCCTGAGCCGTGACAGATGGGACATTCTCACTGATGTCATGCCTGGAACGTGTAAATCTGGCTCCCACAGTACCCCGGCGTCAGCACTGGGCTTTGTCAGGGAACGGCTGCTGAAATCTAGCCGGATGTCTACAGCGTCATATATCACGGAGCGAGCTATGACAGTATGTCGGGTCTCTCTCAACGAAATTTATAGGCACTATATACTGCCCCTACACTACAGACAGAGTTGCTCAAGTTCTTATAACTGCATGTAGTAGAACAGAAAACATCATTCTGAAACGGAACATCTGTTTTCTTCACATCGGTTGCGTATCAACACTGTTCTGGTGTCACAATACACGATACAGTGAAAACATAGAATTATTTTTACTTTCATTATTCACTTTTAATTATTTTTCACTGCCTAATAATGAAGAATTCGTCCAAGGTGCATAGTTATTTTTCAAAATCAGATACTATACATGTTTATTAGGTAGTTTACATAGTTTGGACATCATTTTTAAGATCATTATTTTTTTATACCAATTACTCTAGCCATTCATGATTGAAAGAATAACTAGATCCAAAAGAACGGAAATGAATTCCGGAATGGAAATCAACTGCGAAAAAATGTAATTACTCGCAGACGAGAGCATTTTTATCATCCACTCTTACGTCAAAAGGGACTAGTTTTACAAGGATTCCATGCACTATTGAAAAGTGAAATGTCGCTGAGCACTGGCGGACAAAGTATAATTTGACAGATGGTCGGATTGTAACCAGTCCGGAAATGTCAAACGACGGACTAACGACAACCCGGAGACGGGGATAATGTCAACCAGGGTCCCCACATCACAGACTGGGGACGATCTCCTACCCGAAGCGACATTCAGCAAACCCTGCAGTAATACATACAATGATACCGCCACCATGATAAATATATCCTCGCGGATATGTATATATAAGTCAAGTGCATTGAGATTCTGGAGTGTCGTTACTTGGAGATTCTAGAGATTAGTTATCGGTGATCGACTCTTGGTTACTGTATGGGATAAGTTACCGGGAAAACAATGAACAGAATGAGACCAAAGATCATCTAACTAGTAGTAATTGATGACGATATATTATATAGAAGGTTTCATGATTATCCAGTGAATAAGAAGCAAAACACAATACATGTAAATAAAAAAAATAAATATTACGATTCGACATGTTGATGAAATATGGTTAATGATATGTAATCATGATACATCATGTACAAAACATTCATCCATAGCACGACCACGAAGGCAGAACGAATACACTCGCATAATACATCGCTAGAATGCGCATCTATATTGATGTTTATGACCGATGGTACTAATAAACAGATAATATCTGGTGATCAGGTGCAATATTTTCGTTACGATGTTAGGACAACTAGGAACGAGCGCCTCTAGAACATGCACTGTGTGGACTGGTTTAACAATGTCCCAAGGCGGCCATTACTCCCGCTTTCACCTGACAATTAGCGGCCTTCCCGTGACAGCCACTACAGCTAGGCTGGCCATATTTTCTCTGCAAACTCTTGTAGATAATGTGCAAAGACATTCAATAATTGATATGGTCACAGTGGATGGCAGCACACTGATGCCCGAGGCATTGGAGCCGCGAACCAAAGTTGCGTGGTGATGTAACCAACATGTCTTCGCTCTTCACGTGCATGGCGGGGGCGTATTTTGGGACACGTCGGCATCATGCGTGGATATTTTTCATTGATTTCAAACCTAGTATGTGTATACGTGATATCTAATGAGTATGTACACAATCTTGTCACATGAATTATTCACAAAGCAGCATTAAGCGTATTGATTACTTTATCACTAACTACGATGATGATGGGGTTCCGATTAATGTGAATGCATTGCACATCTGATGTTCGGCGGATTATGGCTAAACCGCATCAAATGAAATGGACAACGATCATGCATTATTAATGTGAAATCGATTGAGGAGACATTGTTTATTTCCTCATCAACACCGATAGCATATGTCTCTAAAGAAACACGTATGCCAATAATTTGCAGTTGCGGGTTATATAGATGCCACTGCTATAAAGCGGTACACGTACATGTATATGATCATGCCACTGGTAAAACTTGTACGAGGGCGTATAAATGTTAGTTTATTAAGTGTTAGATTTTGATGGTCAATCCCACTGGGCTGGATTCACCAGGTCGGTTTATGCTCCATGACAGTTAATGTCGACACATACCCAGCAGCAGATACCATGGACAAGTGTCTGCAGCATCATTATCTCGAGCACATAAAATTACACGGTCCGGCCTTGAATGGCCAATTCCACCCAACGACAAATTTAATGGGTCAATTGTTCCTAGATAGACACACTTGCTGGGGCTATTTTTAACCAGTAGTGAAGATAGTAGAAAGCATTGGTGAGATAAAAAAGCATGGTTTATAATGTTACACTGTTTTGATTTCTCATAAGTCTATGACGGTACATGCATGCTATCTAACAACATATACGATTTGAGTTTGAATCATATTTTAACATTGTCTTATACATTTTAGGTGTCAACTGTTTCACCGGATCAGTTCTTCATCCCGAGTCCCGTCAATTATCCGCTAGAATTGTCCAATTAGGGGCGGTTGTTAACGCTGAAGGCACGTCACAACGGGTCAGCACAGAGAGAAAAGTCCAACAAAAACTGCACAATGTATTGTTGAGGATTACATGCTGTGGTCCGAGTTGATTAACCCCTCCTGTGACACGGTTGCCAATGGTGACGATCCCAGGGTTGCACCGCGACAGTTGTTAACGACGACTACACGTAGCCAAGTCGATTAATAATGGATGGGATAGTCAAACACAAGAAGGAGTTTTAACCAGGCAGTACATTGCAATCCAATATGATCTAGTGACAGTCCTAGATAGATGCCGGTTTAAATATATGGGTTTACTTTATGATTCTTACGATACATTCTATCAATGAAATTGATAAAAACCCTGTATCATTGTCGAGGGATGGGAACATCCCATTGCAAGTATTGCTCTTTCGTAGATCGGGACAAATGTAACATTATGTATCAACCTATTGCCAAACCAATACCACATGATTTCGGTGAAGTCAATAAAAAAAGTAAAATGAAGCCTGTTCGGAATAGAAACAAAGCCCGACCAGTTTTTGTCAAAGACACAGGGGCAGAAAGGTGCAAAAATTGTTTCTACTGTACAACAGATGAAATCAGTATACATCTGTCCAACAATCTACGGCCCATGTAGCGCAGCTTACTATTTATTCTAAATTCAATGAAGATTGAAAATGTGCCAGACGGATTGAATATGGTATACATTCAGTGGGTCAGTAGTATTAACAGAGTAAGGTGTGCTACTTGGGCCTGAGATGGGTAGGGGAGAAGTCAGCCTCCCCCCCCCCCCCCCCACTATGTGCTGGTTGAGCCTCTTCAGATCGCATGGTGGGCGAACCAACTACTCATAACCATTATAGTATACTCATTATTTATCTTGAGCAATGACAAGTTGTCGTCGTCGTCTGACATTCGGCACGCGAGGGAATGTAATTCATTTACAATAACAAAGCCACGTGGGACCAATATCTCTTGGCAGAGTGGTCGCGACATGTGTTCTTGTCCAATCAACAACCAGAATTCGGTGCATTAACAATCCAAAGTATAATATAATAGTTTAGAAATCCGAAACAACCTCCATGCAAAAGTACAAGTACCCAATAGCAAGCCAAAAGGCTACGGTGTGTAATGTATCCTCGTGAAGAATGTCTAATCAGGTAAACAAGACAAATATGACCGCCATTTTACCAGTATGTCTTTTACCAGTACCAGTATTTCATCATATCGAAAGTTTCAACTGCCTACTTCTCAAACAAAGTTCGTAGCTTTCATAGATGTATAAAAAAGACAATGTTCTTGAAGATATTCTGGACCATGCTCAAAATATTCAGATGCTAGAGCGAATGCCGACCGGGGCTTTGGATAGATCGGTTTCAGTACAGAGCTGTCAGGCGCATACTTAAATGTAGATAACAAAGCGTCGGCTCTGTCGCTCGTCCTTCTTTGATATTTTGAAAAGGTCATCCCGACCATTAGATGTATGTGATAACCATGATAGTAAGACTTCGGGGGAGATACACACCTGAAAGTGCCGTGATGAAAGAGAACACTTACACTGGACCATTATCTGTAATCCTCAAGTATTAACTCTCCCTAAAACTCTATTTACATTTTCACATGGAATTTAGACGAAGTAGATAGGGCGACCAAGAACTACTCCATTACAGTGAAAAAGCCTAATTATCGTTGTGGCGGGACGACATTTTGGCACGGAATATATTCAAACATGTTTTCACGTGTTTTCAACTAATACATTCCAACCCAGTAAGTGCCTCTGCGCATGTTTCTCTCACATTCCGGTATCGGGCAGACAGTCCTAAGTTGCCTGCACCATTCTAAATCAAATAAATGTCTGACTTGTCAGAGGAAGCGTCCTCACCAGCGACCAGCCGAGAATAAAGAGTCAATTCTATTGTTGAAACCGGTTATAAAAAAAATCCAATCCGTGAGCATTTATGATCACAACGTTTAAAAAAACAATCATGTACCAGATCTTATTTCCTCTGTGATACGATCAGGAGTAGATTAAATGTCCAGAACAGTCCCAATTACATAAAGAAACCAAAATTGTCATCAACATTATCAACATCATTCGGAACAGGACGTATGGCAGCTTATATCTAATTGAATACAGTATAGTATACTCAGTAGGGGCACGTCAGATGAGATTATGAGAGAAAATAAAAAAAATATGAAAGACGTAGACACACAGTATGATACTGACGTTCCGCAGTGTAGACTCACCCGGTAATACATGGATTGCCCTGTCTCACAGCGTCAAACCCAGACCAACCATATGTGACTAACTCCGCCAGGTCCGACAACAAAGATTAAATATGAGTGATTCCCTCTGGACTAGGTAACCCCTTATCTGGTTGAACTTCGGGGCTTCAACAGTACCGCAAATCTAGAGCTGGGTGACCAAAGTATTGTGGTAATTTTCATCCACTGGTAGACTGTAATTAATGACAGGATATTTAATTGAAACTGGTATCGTCAACTTAAGCCATCGGCAAAATCAGTATTCAAGGGGTGTCGTTTTCAGCTTTCCGCGGAGTAGAATGTCACGAGGAAATGACAGGCTTATCAATAGAACCACGCGGCTATGGTTCTAAGGTGTAATTTAAATAACGGCGTGTTCTGTATGGAAGGTCACGACACGCCTTTTCAGGGTTTTCCCTGATGACAGGAGAGTGATACCATCGATATTGCTCCATGCAGGCTTTCTTATCATAAAAAATGACACTCGTGCATGTATCAAACAACGTTTTCTTATTTTTCAAGATTCCCTATTAACAGTGCGTATGTGTATTAAAAGTGCCTTCTATTATTTCCTACACAGGAATTTATCCAACAGGGAAAACTATCATTTCCAACACAGGAATATATCCAACAGGGAAAACGTAATTGCACCAGGATCGCACCCACAGACAGGCTTATGTTTTTGGAACAACTGAAAAAGCTGCTGCGAAATCCCAGAGGGAAGGAATGTATACGACATAATTATGTAATAAACATGGAACCAACACCCAAGTATTCCGTGTGAACAAAACCGAGTCCGTTATCCAATCTCAAAATCCAGTGTCTGGCAAAATCGAGTAATTGCGCGTAACTTCATGAACCTCCATATCTGACCAAAAGGATGTGAAATCAGGTGATCCAGAAAGAAGGAGCATGTCCTGCCCCATATGTGGCTCACCTCATGAATTTAAAAAATAATAATATGCAAACAGGTCTTGCTGCATATCAGTGAAACATTTGGTGTACTTATCAACCAGATCGTGATGACGAGCATAGAAATACTTAAAAGCACCTATTAGTCTTGGTAAAATATATCCATGTCGCAGCGGTTTAGAGACTACATGTGGTTAGGAACTTCGGTGAACAAAGTCATTATATCTACGACTGGCTATGGAATAGCGTATGACTTGTGAGAAAAACACACCACATGCTGGTGACATAGGAATGTTGCTGCTTGCTAAAAAGGGAAATTGACAATGAAAAAATTTGAATCAACACGTTTGTCATATAATCTACATGACAGGTTGGAATCTTTATCGATTCCCAGCTTTAGATCTAAATAGTCAGAGGAGTCAGTAATATGTTTAATTTCAAGTTCCTTAGGATATATGACATCCAAATAATCGCCAAATTTCAGATTGTTCAGTGACAGTACACCATCTATATATCGGATAGTGAAATTAAAACTACTACTTCAGTAACTACTTTACTACTTTAACTTTGACACTACTGCTGTTCAGTAGATCATCCTCTTTGTAGATGTTGGATAAAATCTGATTTATATGAGTGCAAGAACAAGTCTGCCAGTTTGCACCCATAGGAATATCAATAGTTTGTTGACGTATTCAACAACTAATTTGATAAGATCTGCAAACTACAGTGGAACTTCTGCAATTCTGCGAAATCTAGCGGAACTCTATGGCAAAATAAAACATAATATACATTAATAATAATATACATTTAAAATAATATACATTATTAACAAGGCGTCTGATTCAGAGTGAAGATAAAATAAAAAGATTCAGAGTGGAGAGTAGAATTATATGTTAATCTCAACTCCACATTCTCCACGTTGTGTTTATGACTTTGAAAATGTGAATCGTGATAGTGTCAACATTGAATCGCCAAGTAGAACTGTTGTCCTCCACAATAAAACAGAGGACGCTGTCCAAGTTTATCGTAACTAAGAATAATTTATATTGGGGGTACAGCCAGGAGATGTGCGCCAAACATATACATGTATGTGGATGTAATTTTTGTGCTAGTAATGTATGATTTGTATGTGATATGTGGACTCCGGTGCTGTCGTATATGTCATGTGCGTGAGTGTTATTAGCATTACACCAATATTAATGTATAATTACGTGTGTGATTGTCTGTAAGATTGTTCCAGCTTAGCATGGTCTTGCTATAGCGAAGTATATAATAGTGGTGGTTGGCGTTGTTGTTAAGTGTTCTATGTAGTATGTTTGGTTTTTTTTCTACATCTGATGCACCCCAAATCAGATTGCATAAACTGCATTTTATCCTATCGTTACACAAACAGCCATCAAAATTTCACAGCCATGCTGTGCAAAAACTACAGGTTTGTTCTGCTCGCATTAATTGACGCAGCCAAGTCGTCACTCATGTTAATTTCTTTGGAATCTAACCATAACTTGCACAGTTGCACACATTCTCATCTAATGTATTAGTTTTACATTTCGTGATAACACATGAAGCTGAAAGCTGCACAGCGAGAATGACGTGGATTTCAAAACAGATATCTGGCCTCATCAATCATGCGAATTCGGGTCTTTCAGAGCCTCGGTTCTCAGGCGGCCAGCCATGAGACCGGGAGATACGCATCATTGTTGAATAGTCCAGAAATGTGGGATCTGCAGCGATGGATTTCCGCTGCATCACGTTCCGTCATCCAGACAAACGACAGCATTACCGTGGCCGATTGTCTGGAACGCTGGCTGTGTGCGGACCCGTGTATGGATTCAAACTGGGTGGGTAACTCGCGTTGGGATCAGTTAACTCTGCCAGGATGTCATTAAAATCATTCACATGAAACAGGCATATGGTGAGGAACCCATTCAAAGTGCTAGAAGTGTGGATACACATCTAGTAAGTACTCATATGTGTACATCTTCCTGTGAGGGCAGTGATTCTCACTGCTATTTCATAAAGGTTCTACACATTGAAACAAAATATAATGGATAACGGTCAATTATTCCCAGTTGGTTTTACCAAATTCTCCCTGATCGACCTTCAACTTGAAGAACTCTTCACCAGTAAAGGTACGTGGAATGCCTGATGAAGTCCATTCAGATACTGGACACAACCAAGCCCTACCAAGTGGTCCACAACAACATGTCCATTGATTGTTAATCAAATTACGGACCTGTCCCATGTTTCTGAGGCTGTCCCGGCCAGGGTCGACCAGTGACCGCTTTTACTTGATTGTCCCGGGAACTCTACTGTGAAACAGTAACACAAGTTTAGCTCTGTAAACTCACCGTACCATAATGGACCGTACCCTGACCCGCCTACTGAGGAAGCCAGCTTTGTCCAATTAAATAGCCTCGAGTTTTTGTCCACTCTACAGAAGACTTGGACAGAATTCACCCCTTCCTGACTTTCTGAGTCAGATTCATGCACACTAGAAACATACGTCAATCCCTCAAGAGACTTGTGGAAAAATTTGGATACTATATGCAATAATCGTTGTACCTGTGTCGCCTTACTTTCCCATGCATTTAAAAAAGAACATCCCATGGTAGAATTGAGAAGTTGGCAGCAATACGAAGTAGAATCTCACCTATACATAAGTTCGGAATAGTGTGTAATGCTCGATTTTAGTGTCCATCTGATTGTGATGTAAATGTAATATACTATTGATACAACGAAAGGTGGTGGTGTTCTCCTGTTCCCTTCAAGTTGTTGTTCAACAGTTCGATAAAACAAGTATGTCAAAGAGTGAGTATTCAAAAGTTGCTCTGTAATGCTTAGATTAATTGTTGTTGAAATGGGAACGTTGATATGATTTCACGGGAGTGTGATATAATTTGATAGTGTCACACTTCTACAAGACATGGTCCGTCGCTGTCGAGGGAACATGGCACATCTGAAGAACCCAGGGTGACAAATAATAATATTAATTTATTCTTATATAGCACATATCCTGAAGCTCTATGTGCTTCACAATACACAGATGATTAGATATATATAGAGAAATATATATGATAAGAACACAACATACGATGTTAAAAACATTGATCGTAGGCCAACTGATACAACACTAAAAAGCCAGTGTGAACAAATGAGTCTTTAAACGAGTTCAGATCAGTGATGTTCCTGAGAGCTGCAGGCAACCTGTTCCATAGAGCTGGCGCACAAACCGAGAAGGTCCGATCACCGGCAACAGTTCTGCTAGCTTTTTCCCTTAGAAGCTTTTTGTCACAAGAACGTAGTGACCGTGCTGGAACGTACGGCTCCAGGAGGTCGGCAAGATAGGTTGGAGCAGCGCCGTTCAGGCATTTGAAGGTGAGTAAGTTAATCTTGTATTCAATGCTAATACAATGCTAATCCTAGTTGTCAATAACAATTATCGTCCACTTTGTCAATTCCAGTCAGTGAAGAGGAGTTTTCAACCTATTGGAAAATCATCGGATTCATTAGGGGTTTTACGTAACTGGCAAAGATGGGAGACCTAGCTAACATGGTTAAGGATATAGTCCACTCCTAATGTACGTCCATCGATGGTACTATCAATTCTTGTGGAACATATATTTTGGATAGGCTTAAAAACCCAGACGTCATTTTTCAGGACTGACAAATTTGTTCACCGGAGTTCCCAGCTAGCCTCCGAACTGCTGCGACAAGGATCTGTTTTGTGATGACGTTCATAGAATTTCAAAGAAATTCTATGGACGCTATCACACTCTGGTTGATAAGTACACAAAAATTGTCACAACTATGCAACAAGTCCTGTTTGCATGTTAATGTTTTGGAATTCATGACGGGTGCCACATGTGGGGCAGGACATGCTCACTTTTCTCCGGAACACCTGATTTCTCCCATTTATGGCCATATATGGGGGTTCATGAAGTTCGATAAAAAATTATCGATTTTGCCTGACACCGGACTTTGGATAATGGATTTGGTTTTGTTTGCTCGGATACTATATACTTGGGTATTGTTTCCATGTTTATTAATGGATTAATTTGAGACGACAAATCTTCCAGAACAAGCACACGAATGTGTGCATGTACGTGTCAACCTGTTGCCACCAATACAACTAGATTTTGATGATGACAATGACGAACTAAAAATCAACATTTCGACGATCAAGTAATTAATATATCCATTCCAAAGCTGCAAACCATACACAAATGTGAGCATGTGGCGCCCACAGACAAAGAGAAACGACCACAACCACCATCGCACCACTGTGTGTACTGTCTCCTGGCAAATGCATGTATATCTATCTTGTATAAATTTGGCAATCGTTAGATCTTGATTCAGTAGACAGTCGACGTGTTGTCGTTACAGTATTTATAATGGCTTGGTGTCCCTTGTACAAAGCGTATCCGACCATGCTGATCTGATTACCCGACAGGAAATGACGACAGTACCGTATTACAGCATACCAAAATCGGCTCAGAAACGTGCGCTCTACATATGGACAGAAAATGGCAATGCTTTCATGTTGATGGCTATGAGAACAAAATAAATTCAAGTTCTGTTTCAGTTTCGTTCTTTGCATTTACACCCCTGAAGCTACAGACTAGAACTTGGTAACTCTTACTTTTGTGCATATTGTTATAAGTGAAGAAGAAAAAAAACTTTTTTATAAGTGTATTGGAATACGTCGGTTGTCTCACTCCATCGACTCCACGTATAGCTCCATGTCTATTTGAAGTCTTGATTTATGCTGTTCATGTTAAGTGCGCTCATTCATGTTACAGTTCATCCTGAAGACATGCACACAACTTTGTACATCATAGAATCAAACTGCAGTATCAAAGAATAACAATGCCAAAATTGAGCTTTCAATAACGAACCCCAACCAAACTCATTACACTTATTGACTAGCTTGTTTACTTGAGTAACAAACTTGAGTTTGTTTACTCGAGTAAAAAATATTGAAAGAGTTACGCTTGCTAATTTTGTTTGATTAAATTCGAGTATATCGTTCAGTCATGATACTTAACACGTGCTACGTACGTAGTCAAAGCCAATAAATGCATTAGAGCTGAGTGGTTCATGCTGATAAAATGCTAGACGATAAGGTTGACCTTTTAGTTGGCTGGACATGATGTATACAATGACCAATGCTCTGGAAGGGGACGATGGTGTTAGTGGCTTATCAACCGCAACAGTGATATCGATTTCAATGTCTCTTATAAAGTACTTTTTAGATGTCATTGTTTACTTGAGTGGTGAGTTATAATCTACGTCTCGTGGTTGCAATATCTGGCCAGGAGTGCGACATCTCGGTGGTTTGCCCAAGAGAGGAAAGTCATTATTTCTCTGTGAAGGTATTCTCCCTGACGTGACAGCATGCTCTAGTGTTGGTTAGTATACTCATATGTGTACACCTTCCTGTGGAGAAGTGATGTTATTTCATAATGGTCCTAAAACACAATTAAACAATAAAATGTTGTCAATTGTTCACAGTTGGTTCTCAAACTATCACTCATTAGCCTGTAACGCAAACAACACTTTACCAGTAACGGAACAGAGAATGCCTGATGAAGTCCATTGATCGTTAACCCAATTACGGACCTGTGCTGTGGTCTTAGCGCTGTCCTGGCCAGGGTCCAAGAGCGACTGCCTTTAATTGATTGTCACAGGCCGCCGGGACAATGTACAAGTATCACAGGTTTAGCTCTGTAAACCGTATCCTGACCCGCCTACTGAGGAAGCCAGCTTTGTCCAATTAAATAGCCTCGAGTTTTTCTCCACTCTACAGAAGACTTGAACAGAATTAATCCCATCCTGACTCTCTGAATCAGATCTGTGCACAAGAGAAAACATACGTCAGCCCCTCGAGACACATACGGGAATAATGGGCATACCATGTGCTGTAGTCATTGTAGATGTGCTGCCTATTTCTTCGTGCAATTTTAAAGTAGTCCCTTTGGTAGAATCGAGAAGTAGACCGCCACAAGTAATATTATTAATATATTTTTTTAAAATTATTTTTTATTCTTTCATTATTTCAAATACTTGTATGCCAATTATAAATATTATTTCACCAACATATTTTTGGGCTCGAGAAAGTACTGTGTATAGTTCGATTGTAGTGCTCATCTCATTGTGTGCTGATTGCTTCTGTTGATTCAAGACAAACAGCTGTGTTCTTTTATCTGTTTCTGTTGTTCTTTTTTGAAAACAAATATGTCACGGGGTGTGTTTTTTTTCAAGTTACTCTGTTAGGTGATTTTAGAATTTTGAACGTCGCTATGATTTAGCGGGCCGTGGTATAATTTGATAGTGTCACTCTCATACAAGACATCTCCCGTCATTGTCTGGGGATCTTGGCACATCTTACCACCCGAGGGTAATCCTATCTGTCGCGGGATCTTCTGTCAATAACAATTATTTTATAAATTCCAGTTAGTGAAATGGTGTTTTTCCCCTTCAAAATAACTCATTAGCATTTTGTCTGGAAAAGCGTCAGATTCAGCAAGACTATCACATAACTGGCAGAGAATGGAGACCTGTTTAGGAAGGCAGTCCACTCCAATAGACGTTTATCCATGGGCCTATCGATCTTGTGGACCAGGCTTCACAGATAATTCGGACGTGGATATGATTGAAAACCCAATGTCGTTGTGTAACACTGGTACTTCATGTTAACACAGATCTTCAGAACAAACACAACAATGCCTGTGAAATCTCATTTTAATGATGACGCTAACAAATATTAAAAAATACAACATTTTGGAATGAAAGCAAAGCCTGACGTTCGTCCATTACAAAGCTGCAAAACCCTACAAACGCATGTGAGAAAAGTGCTCACAGCCAAGAGATATCATCACAACCAACATCACATTATTTACATACCGCATCCTTGCAAATAAATCTATGCTGGATAAATTTAAATGAGACTATCATTTAGGTCTTCATTTAGAAGGTATTCGACGTGTTGTCGATGCATTGTCTATAATGGCTTGGTGCCCCCTGTAAAAAGCGTATCCGGCCATGCTCATCTGATTACCTGACAGGAAGTGACCATAGTACCGTATTAGAGTGTACCAAACTAGACTCACAGGTATGGTCTACCTACGGGCAGATAATGGAATCGCTTTTATATTGATGGATACAAAAACAAAGAAAATTCAAGCTTTTTTCAGTCTTGTTCTGTGCATTTACAACCCTAGAGACAACAGGCTAGAGAATTTGATCATGTCATACGGTACTGCAAAATGATATAAATAATATTCCCTTTAGCCGTCGGACCATTTCGATAAATGTACTGGAACACAATTGAATCCACGTGTGCCTCCGGGGCATATTTGGAGTCTTGGTTTAGCTGTCCATGTTGATTGTGCATATTTGCTATGTCGTATACATCCTGAAAAGGTGCACTGTCATTTATTAAATTATAGTGCTTTACGTGCTGTAATACCA
Source organism: Terebella lapidaria (assembly GCA_949152475.1). Lineage (NCBI taxonomy): Eukaryota > Metazoa > Annelida > Polychaeta > Terebellida > Terebellidae > Terebella > Terebella lapidaria. The sequence goes on from OX424555.1 coordinate 20,134,195, forward strand.
ACGAAAAGAAAGGAATTCACTGAATCCTTTGTTCAGGTGGGTGCATATGTGTATATGAAATATTCTGATGTTCCACTTCCCAATTGTATTTAATTCTAGTATGACGATGCTTAACACGTGCCATGTGTTCTGAGCCAACATTTGCATTAAAGCTGAGTGGTTCATGTTGATAAAATGTAGGGCGACAGGGTCGACCTTTCAGTTGGCTGCAGTGACTTGACGTATGGAATGGCCGATGCTCTGGAAGGGGGCAGGACGATGGTGTTAGAGACACATTGACGGCAAAAGTGGTATTGATCCCGTCGTCTCTTATAAAAGACTTTTATTCGATGTCATTGTTCGCTGGAGTGGTGAGTTATAATCTACGTCTCGTGGTTACCATATCTGAGTGCAACATCTCGGTAGTTTGCCCAAGAGAAGTCGTTATTTCTCTGCGAAGGTTTTCTCCCCGACGTGACAGCATATTGGTTTGGTGAAGAATCAGAAAGCAGTATTACCTTGATTGGAGTCGAATAGCAAAATTCTTGCCAATTTTTATCCCGGCACTTTCCAGTGAACGTACGTGTATCAGTATTACAAGTATGTGTTTATTTTGCTGTCATGTACTATATTGTCATAAACTCCAGCAGTATGATCGATATTAATTATACGACAAGTCACATCGACTGACATAACTTTTGATTTTCTCTCACCAAAATAAAGTTTAAACCTCCCTAGAAGATGCATGAAATAAGACAATTATCTGGAAGATATTGTGGAACATACACCACATATTCAGATCGGTTATTGCACAGAGCTGTCAGACACATACTTGTCTCCCGTCTGTCTCCAATATTTTGAAAAAGGTCATCATTATCATCATGTCTGTGATAACCATGATAAAAACTTCATGGAGATTCACGTCTGAAAGTGGCGTGATGAAAGATAACACTTACACCGGACCATTATCATGTAATCCTCAAGTAGTAACTCTCTCTAAAACACATGGACGGAGTAGATAGGGCGACCCAGAACTATTTGATTACACTGAAACAGCCAAATTATTTTAGACTGAACTATTGCACTGTGAAGACACATTCAAACATGTTTTCAACGGATATATTTGATCATGGTATCTCTGTGCATGTTTGTTCAAGAAATCAGCCCTAGAAATGACCAACCGATAATAAAGGGCCAATCATATTGCTCGATGTGATGTCTGTCGAAACTACCGAAATCATCTGACCAAATTGCACCAAATGTATTATATTTACAGTTTGAGAACAGTATAATGTTCCGGTACTTGTTTCCCGTGTGGCATGAATAAAAGTAGACGAAATGTCTGAATTACAACAGGAAACCACAGTCAACACCGGCATCATTTGGACATCATCAAGAGCATTTGGAGCAGTATCGAAGGAAGTTTCTATACAAAGTGAGGTATTCTCAGTACACGCTCGTCAATCGAGATCATGGGACAAAGCAACAATATGAAATACCTAGACACACAACAGTATTGACATTTTGCAGTGTGGACTCTTCCAGCTCCAGACATGGACTGACCTGTCTCACAGCGTCACGCCCAGACTAACAGTACGTGACTAACTCCGCCAGGTCCGACAACAAACGCTAAATATGATTGATTGCCTTAGGACAAGGTACCCCATTTTCTGTTTGAACTTCCGGAGTTCAACAGTATCCGCAAGTGTAGACCTGGATGATTCAAATATTGTAGTAATTTTTATCAACTGCCAATCAATGGCAGGAATTTTAATTGACATTGGTATCATCAACTGAAATCATTGTAAAATCAGTATTCAGGATTTTTCAGCTTTCCGTGACAAGGATTAGGAGAATATCACAAGCTTATCAATAGCATTACGTGGCTATAATACTAAGTTGTAATTTATGCAAATATATGATTACACACTAAGGTGTAATTCAAATAACAGCGTATTCTGTATGGAAAGTCACTTTTCGTTCGGCCACCGATGTACTGCTGATATACCATTGTTTTAACAATTTTCAAACACTAGTTATACACTGTCGTGGAATACGGATACTAATACTGAAAAACTGTTGCATTAGCTCTGGAATCAGTTGTATTAACTTCTGTGAAATATTCTGTTGTCATCTGTAAATGTTGATATTATGCTATGGAACATTGACGTAAATGTAAATGTCATCGGTGATGAACGCCTACAGTGATATCACTAACCATGTCGATCCTATTCCTGTTATCCTCATGTAGCCTGGATGTATCCAGCCTGGTGTGTACTGGGGTTCTGCACTTAAATGGTGCATTTTCATGGTCGTCAAACTGATATGTTTCCATGAATATATATGTGGTGTAAGATGATAGCATTATGATATGATTTCTGAATTGGGCTAGAAAACGTGACATTGTACACTTTCAATTAAAATACATTTTTACATACATCATATCACAATAATAGCACACTGGTATATATGTATCTATCCAGAAGTATTTATTCACGTTCTCCACCAGATCAATTTCATTAACAGTGCTACACCAGTATGTAAAAAGAAACTCCCCTATTATTCCTGGCACGAGAATTTATCCAAAAGGGAAGAATCCATAATTACATCAGGATCGCGCCCACACATGGGCGCACATCTTTATAAATCCTGTTTACCACATAATTATGCGTTACGCTTTGAACAGAGCCTCAAGCTGTGGCTCTTTTGCAAGTCTTCTGCAAATCTATATCCTCACGTACACTCATTTAAAGCTACATGTCTCGGAAATAACCACGTGTGAACGTAGCAAATAATACACAATACACACATAATATACCTTAAATACATCATTAATAACTTCTGACTCCAGGAAGTGCCAATGTAATGTAGAACTATTCGTAAGGTGAAAGTTAAATTTATATCCTAAATACAGCTATCCCAACCTTGTGTTTTTAACTTGAAAAAAAGATACGAAATTTGACGAAGTCACAAAGTAGAGCTTTTGTCGTCGATGATAATGAGGACGCTGTTCGAGTTTATCGTAGCTTCTCTATCTGTTAAATTTTATCGAGAACCTTTTCTATTTGGAGTATAGCTGGGAGATTTGTGCCAAACAGATACAGCTACATGCATGTGGGTGTAATTGTTGTGCAACTAATGTATGTTTCCCGTGTGATACGTAGAGCCCGACTCTGTCATTATATGTGTCCTGAGAGAGTTTTATACATTCTGTTACACCAATACTATTATATACTTACGTGTGTGATTGTCAGATTAATCCAAATTAGCATTTTCTTATTGTAGTAAAATATATAATCGTTCAACAGTGTAATTAGTTATGATTAGTGATTAGTATTGTTGTTGAGTACTCTACATGGTATGTTTCGTTTCTGTTCCTACATCTGATACACTCAAATCAGATTGCATCAACTGTATTGTGTCCTATTGTTTCACTAACATCCATATCAAAATGTCACAGCGATGCATGTGCGAAACCTTCCCATTTGTTCTTCCCATATGTAGTGGTTCACTTTAAATTCCTCGGAATCTAACCATCGTATGCACATTTGCGCACATTCCCATCTAATGTATTAGTTGGAAAATAATCGCCACTTATTTTTACATTTCATGATTACTCCTGAACCTGAAAGCTGCACATTGAGAATGACGTGGATTTCAAAACAGATATCTGGCCTCATCAATCAAGCGAACTCGGGTCTTTCAGAGCCTCGGTTCTCGGACGGCCAGCCATGAGACCAGGAGATACACGTCATTGTTAAACAGTCTAGAAAAATGTGGGATCTGGGTAGCAATGCGTTTCCGCTGCATCACTCTCCGTCATCCAGAAAAACGACAACATCACCATGGCCGATTGTCAATTTAGCCTGCTGGCCGTGTGTGGGACCCATATGATGGGTTCAAAGTGGGTGGGTAAATCGCTTTGGGACCGGTGAACTCTGCCAGGGAATCAGTCATCCACATGGAACAGTTAAATGGCCCATACACAGTGCTAGACGTGAAAGTATGGGAGACTTCTAGCAAGTATTCATATGTGTAGGTTTTCCTGTGCGGAGGTGATTCTTGTTGCTATTTCACAATGGTCCTACTACACAATGAAATGCAACTGAATGGTCAATTGTTTCCAGTTGGTTCCCAACTTACCCCTGATTAACCTGTAACACAAAGAACACTTTACCAGTAAAAAAACAGAGAATGCCTGATGAAGTCCATTCAGATGCCGGACACAACAAGCCATATTGACTGACATACCGATCGGTCCACAACAGCCCGTCCATTGATCGTTAATCCCATTACAGACCTGTGTCATAGTCCTGAGGCTGTTCCGGCCAGGGCCGACCAGTGACCGCCTTTAATTGATTGTCCCGGGCTGCTGGGGATTTACTGTGTACCAGTAACACAGGTTTAACTATGTAAACTCACCGTGCCATAATGGACCCTACCCTGACCCGCCTACTAAGAAAGCCAGCTTTGTCCAATTAAATAGCCTCGAGCCGTTCTCCACTGTACAGAAGACTTGAACACAACATAGACATGTCTATGAACAGAATTAAACCCATCTTGACTTTCTGAATCGGATCTGTGCACATGAGAAAACGTACGTCAGCCCCCTCGAGACACATGCGGGAAATAATCTGGATACCATATGCATGCAGTAGTAGTTGTAGATGTACATCCTTTTTCAAAGTACATCCTTTGGTAGAATCGAGAAGTAGACCGCTATAAGAAATATACTTTCACCTACATATATTTGGACTCGCAGAAGTGTGTACTGTTTGATTGTTGTGTTCATCTCATTGTGTGCTGATTGCAATTGTTGATTCAAAGTCAAACAGTTGTGTTCTTTTGTCTATTTCTATTGTTCTTGTATGATAAAATGAGTATGTCATGGAGTCGAATTCTTTCCAAGTGACTCTGTTAGGTGACTCTGAATTTTGAACGTTGCTATGAGCGGGACTGTGGTATAATTTGATAGTGTCACTCTTGTACAGGATATTTCCCGTCACTGTCGATGGATCTTGGTACATTTGAAGACCCAAGGGTAATCCTATCTGTCGCGGGATCTTCTGTCAATAACAATTATCGTCCATTTTGTCAATTCCAGTCGGTGACATGGTGTTTTCTTCCTTCAAATCAACTCATTAGCATTATGTCTGGAAAAGCGTCAGATTTATTAAGGGTGTCACATAACTGGCAGAGATATGAGACCTGTTTAAGAAGGCAGTCCACTCCTAGTAGACATCCACCTATGGGCTATATGGATTCTTGTCGACTACCCTTCACAGAAACGTGTAATTTGGACGTGGATATGATTGAATCCCCCATGTCATTGTGTAACACTGGTACTTTCATGCTATGACAGATCTCCAGCATTAATTACAACCAATAAAACCAGATTTTGATGATGATTATAACAAATAGTAAAATACAACATTTTGGAAAATAAACAAAGCCCGACGGAATAAGTCGTCCATTCCAAAGCTGCAATCCCTACAAACGCATATATATACCGCATCCATGCATCCTATCTATGATGGATTAATTGGTATGAGACAATCATTTAGGTCTTTATTTAGAAGGTAGTCCACGAGGTGTCAATGCATCGTCTATAATGGCTTGGTGCCCCATGTAAAAAGCGTATCCGGCCATGCTGCTCTGTGTACAATATTACAGCGTACCGAAATAGTCTCACAAACGTGCGCTGTACCTACGGGCAGATAATGGAATCGCTTTCATGTTGATGGATACGAAAACAAAGTAAATTCAAGTTGCTTTGCAGTTTCGTTATGTGCATTTACACTCCAAGAGGCAACATACTAGATAATTTGATCACTATTTCGCTGGTGTGAATGGATATAAAAGCAGCACAGAACTGCGGTGAGCCTTCAGGCTATTCCAATACGTATATTGGAGCTTCTCAGATGTCTCACAACATCGACTCCACGTGTGTCTCCACGACATATTTGGAGCCTTGTTTCAACTGTCTATATTAATTGCGTTCATTTGATAATATTACAATGCATCCTTAACTAGTGCACTCAACATTGCACATCATTCCAACCAAATCATTAACACACTGCACTACTAAAGAAGAACAACGCCAAAGAGCTTTTTATAAAGGAGCATCAAAAACGCATCGAATGGTTTGATCAGGTTAGGGTATACGTGTATATGAAATATTCAGTTCTTCCATTAACCGATTTCATTGATGAATTTCGTGTATACCGTTCAGTGATGATACTAAACACGTGCCAACTAGTCTAAGGCAACAATTGCATTAAAGCTGAGTGCTTCACGTTGATAAAATATAGGACGACCGGGTCGACCTCTTAGTTGGCTGGGGTGACTTGATGTATGGATTGGCCGATGCTCTGGAAGGGGACGGGACCATTGTGTCGAAGAAACATCAACCACAAAAGTGCTATTGATCCTGATGTATCTGATAAAAGACTTTTATTCGATGTCATTGTTTGCTTGAGTGGAGAGTTATAATCTACGTCTGACGGTAACCATTTCTGACCTGGAATGCGGCACCTCGCTGGTTAGCCCAAGAGTGGAAAGTCATTATTTCTCTGCGATTGTTTTCTCTCTGACGTGGAAACCACTATATGAGCTAGTTTTGATCTGGTGGAGAAACAGAAAGCAGTATTATCTAGACAGGAGTCGAATCGCGAAACTCCCGCAAAGATTTATACTAGCAATTTCTAGTGAACGTTCCAGTCAACGTGAAGTATGTGTTTATTTTGCTGTCATGTACTATATTGTCATAAACTCCAACAGTATGATCGATATTAAAATATAGCACTTGTCACACTGACACTTTCTATCACCAAGAGAACGTTTGAACCTCTCTAGAAGATGCATGAAATAAGACAATTGTCCAGAAGATATTCCGGAATATTCACCACATATTCAGATCAGTTACAGCACTGAGCTGTCGCACACATACTTGTATGTGATGACAAAGCGTCGGGTCTGTCTCTAGTCTTTCTCTGATATTTTGAAAAAGGTCATCATGATCATCATGTCTGTGATAGCCATGAAAACAACTCTTCATGGAGATATACAACTGAAAGTGGCGTGATAAAAGATAACACTTACACCGGACCATTATCGTGTAAATTCTCTCTAAAACTCTAAAATTACATATACGCATGGACTTTAGACGAAGTAGATAGGGCGACCCAGACCTATTTGATTTCACTGAAAGAGCCTAATTAGTTAAGTATGAACTAATGCACCGAGAAGACACTTTAGCGTGGAACACATTCAAACATGTTTTCAATGGATCTATTCGATCCTGATGTCTCTGCGCATGTTTCTCTCACATTCCAGTCTCAGATAATCATGCCCGACTTGTCCAAGAAACCGTCCCTGAGAGTTACCAACCGATAATATTAGCGAAATAATATTCTTCGGGGTGATGTCCGAAACATCATATTGTTGAATATGGCGTTGAAGGCAGTCCGACAATATTTGACCCAATTGCACCGAATGTATCATATTTACAATTTGGAAACATTAACATGTTCCGGTACCTCTTTCCTCTGTGGCATGAGTAAAAATAGACAAAATGTATGGAATAATCTGAATTACAACAGGAAACCAAACTTATCAAAATTGTCAGCATCATTTGGACATCGCTGACATCATTTGGAACAGTATCAATGGAAGTCTCGATGCATTTGCATACAAATACAGTATTCTCAGTATGTGTTCCCCAATTGAGACAGCTCCTAACATGGACTGTCCTGTCTCACAGCGTCACGCCCAGACCAACAATAGTGACTTACCCCGCCAGGTCCAACAACAAACGTTAACTATGATTGATTGCCTTAGGACAAGGTCACCCTTTATCTGTTTGTACTTCGGGGCTTCAATAGTATCCGCAAGTCTGGAATTGGGTGACTAAAACATTGCGGTAACATTCATGAACTGGAAATCATATCAATGGCAGGAATTTCATTGACATTGGTATCATGTCGCTTATTGTATGTCAACTGAAATCATTGTCAAAATCAATATTCAGAGTTTTTTTTAGCTTTCGATGGCAAGGGTTAGGAGAATGTCACAAGGATATGGAGTTAGTAGATAGACGATATATAGCTGACGTATTGTCATTGAATAATCCTAACTTTGGTGATTATTTGGATATATTCTAAGGCACTTGAAATTAAAGATACTACAGACTCGCCTAATTGTTCCAACTATTCAGATCTAAGGTTGGAGATTGACAACGATTCTAACCTATCAACTAGATTACATGACAAGAGTAATGATTTCAATTTTTCCATAGTGAATTTCCCTTTTTCTTACTAGCAACAATCCTATGTCGCCAGCATATGGTGTGTTTGTCTCACAGCTCATATGCTATTCCAGAGCTACATGTAGCTGCATATATGAGGACATTGTTCACCAAATTCTCAGCTAGTCTCTAAACTGCTGCGACAACGATATACGTTTCACGTAGCAAGACTAATAGCTGTTTTCATAAAATTCTAAGAAACGTCATCAAAATCTGGTTGGTAAGTACACTAAATCTGTCATCAACATGCAGCAAGATCGTTTTGCATGTTAATGTTTTGGAATCCATGACGGGTGCCACCTGTGTGGCAGGAAATCACTCTTTCTGGAACACCTGATTTCACCTCCGTATGTCTTGTTCGCTCGGAATACCTTGTGCTTGGGTATTGGTTCCATGTTTATTGTATTAGCTCCAGGAAAATATGTTGTTGTCACATATCTAGATAGTGATGTTATGCTATTAAACGTTGGCGTAAATGCTAATGTCATCGGTGAGGAAAGCCGACGATAATATCATATTACTGTTAGCCTCATGCCTGGATGTATAAAGACTGATGTGCACTGGGGTGCTGCACTCAAATGGTGCATTTTTGACATTTTCATGGTCGTCATATTGATGCTTTCATGATTATATATATGGTGCAATGTTAAATCATTATGATTTGAATTCTGAATTGGGTTATAAAAACGTGAGATTGTACACTTTCAATTAATAAACGTTTTTGCATATCACAATAATAACACCCTGGTATATATCCGTCTGTCTAGAAGAATTTTTCCACGCTCCCGCCAGACTAATTTCATATTTATTTTTGGTACAAGAATTTATCCAACAGGGAAAAGTCAGTAACTGCATCAGGATCGCGCCCACACATGGGCTCTCATATTTGAAACACCTGAAAAAGCTGTGAATCCCCAGAGAGAAGGAAAGTCTACGACATAATTATGTGTTATGCTTAGAACAGAACTTCAAACTATAGTGGATCTTTTGCAAAATCTGCTGCAAACATTTCCTCACGTACATTCATTTGTAACTGCATGTCTCTGAAATAACCATGTGTGAAAGTAGCAAAATTATACGGTGGTATACACACATACTATATATTATTAATGATATACATTATAATTAACATCCATTATCACTAAAGCGTCTGACTCCATGAATTACCAATGTGGAACTATTTGGAAGGTGAAGAGTAAAATTACTAAGAGTATATACTTAACAACTTGTGTTTTTGACTTGAATAAAGATACGAAATTTGATGAAGTCACAAAGTAGAGCTTTTGTCTTCGATAATATTGAGGACGCTCTCCAATTTTATCGTGACTGAGAACCTTTTCTATTTGGAGTATAGCCGGGAGATTTGTGCCAAACAGTACAAGTACATGGATGTGGATGTAATTGTTGTGCTACTAATGCATGTTTTGTACGTCATATGTAGAAACCGGCTCTGTCGCTATGTGTCTTGTGAGTGAGTGTTATGAATGTTACACCAATATTAATATATACTTACGTGTGTGATTGAAAAATTCAAATTAGCATTTCCTTGTTGTAGTAAAATATATCATCGTTCAACAGTGTAATTAGTTATGATTAGTGATTAGTATTGTTGTTGAGTACTCTACATGGAATGTTTAGTTTCTGTTTCTACATCTGATGCACTCACACCAGATTCCATCAAGTGTATTTTGTCCTATCGTTTCATCAGCGAAATCAAAATGTCATAGCCATGCATGTGCGAAAACTACACATTTGTTCTGCTCGCATTAATTGATGCAGATATGTAGTCGTTCACTTTAAATTCTTTGGAATCTAACAAATTTTGCACAGTTGCACAAACTCCAATTTAATGTATTGGGAGGGAGAAACAAAAGTGCCACTTAGTTTTACCATTCGCGATTACACATGACGCTGAAAGCTGCACATTGAGAATGACGAGGATTTCAAAACAGATATCTGGCCTCATCAATCAGGCGAACTCGGGTCTTTCAGAGCCTCGGTTCTCGGGCGGCCAGCCATGAGACCAGGAGATACGCTTCATTGTTAAACAGTCGAGAAATGTGAGATCTGCAGCGATGGATTTCCGCTGCATCACGTTCCGTCATCCAGACAAACGACAGCATTACCGTGTCCGATTGTCTGGGACACTGGCTGTGTGCGGACCCGTGTATGGATTCAAACTGGGTGGGTAAGTTGCGTTGGGATCAGTTAACTCCGCCAGGATGTCAGTAAAATCATTCACATGAAACAGGCATATGGTGAGGAACCCATTCAGAATGCTAGAAGTGTGGAAATACATCTAGTAAGTACACATATGTGTACATCTTCCTGTGAGGGCAGTGATTCTCGCTGCTATTTCATAAAGGTACTACACAATGAAACAAAATATAATGGATAGCGGTCAATTATTCACATGTGGTTCCCAAATTCCCCCTGATTAGTCTTCAACTGGAAGAACTCTTCACCAGTAACGGTACACGCAATGCTTGATGAAGTCCATTCAGATACCGAACAACAAACCATATTGCCCTACCAAGCTGTCCACATCAAATCATTGCCCTACCAAGCTGTCCACATCAAACCGTCCATTGATCATTAATTCAGTTACGGACCTGTTCTTGCTGTCCCGGCAAGGGTCGACCAGTGACTGCCTTCAATTGATTGTACCGGGCCGCCGGGGACTGTGTACCAGAACACAGAATTAGCTATGTAAACTCACCGTACCATAATAGACCATATTCTGACCCGCCTACTAAGGAAGCCAGTTTTTTTTCCAATTAAATAGCCTCAAGCTTTTCTCCACTCTACCGAAGACTTGAATAGAATTAACCCCATCCTGACTTTCTGAGTCAGATTTCTGCGCAAGAGAAAACATACGTCAGCCCCTCGAGACACATGCGGGGAATAATCTGGATACTGTATGCTTTCCTCGTAGTTGTGTTGCCCTTTTCTTTGTGCAATTTTAAAAGTATGAATCTGCTAGAATTGAGAAGTAGACCACCATATAATATCCCCTACATGTATTCGGGCTCGGAAAAGTCTGTACGGTTCTGAATGTTCCGAGTGCTGAATGTACACATCTCTTTCTGTTTATCTCTTCTGTTGTTGCTTTTTGGTAGAACAAGTAGGTGTGTTTTCTTTTCAAGTCATTCTGAATTTTGAACGTCGCTATGATTTAGCGAGACTATGGTGTAATTTGATAGGGTCACTCTCGAACAAGACATTTGCCGTCACTGTCGAGGGATCTTGGCATATTTGAAACCCCCAGAGTAATTTAATCTGTCCCAGGATCTTCTATCAATAACAATTATCGTCCATTTTGTCAATTCCTTTCAGTAAAATAGTGTTTTCTCCCTTCAAATTAACTCATTAGCATTTGTATGGAAAAGCGTCAGATTCATTAAGACTGTCACATAACTGGCAGAAAATGGAGACCTGTTTAAGAAGGCAGTCCACTCCAATAGATGTCCACCTATGGGCCTATCGATTCTTGTGGACCAGGCTTCACAAATATTGTGGACGTTGGTATGATTGAATCACCGAAGTCGTTGTGTGACACTGACACTTTCATGTTAGGACAGATCTCCAGAACAAGCACACAAATGCGTGCATTTAATTACCACGAATAAAACCAGATTTTGATTATGACAAGAATAATCATAAACAGTACAACGATTTGGAATAGAAACATAGCCCGGCGAAGTAATTCGTCCATCACAAAGCTGCAAAACCCTACAAACCCTGCATGTCAGAAGGCGCTTGCAGACAAGAGAAACCTTCACTACCACCATCACACTTCTGTGAATACCGCATCCATGCATCCTATCTATGCTGGATAAATTTGTATCATGAGACAATCAGTTAGGTCTTTATTTAGAAAGTAGTCAAGATGGTGTCGATGCATCATCTATAATGGCTTGGTGTCCCCTGTAAAAGGCGTATCCGGTCATGCTGATCTGATTACCCGACAGGAAGTGACCACAGTACCGTATTACAGTGTACCAAAATAGTCTCACAATCGTGCGCTCTACCTACGGGCAGATAATGGAATCGCTTTCATGTTGATGGATACGAAAACAAAGTAAATTCAAGTTGTTTTGCAGTTTCGTTATGTGCATTTACACTCCAAGAGGCAACAGACTAGATAATTTGATCACTATTTCGCTGGCGTGAATTGATATAAAAGCAGCACAGTACTGCGGGGAGCCTTCAGGCTATTCAATAGGTATATTGGACCTTCTCAGATGTCTCACAACATCGACTCCATGTGTGTCTCCGGGACATTTGGAGTGTTGTCTTAGCTGTCCATGTTATTGCGCTCATTTGATAATGTTGCAATGCATCCTGAAGACGTGCACTCAACATTGCACATCAGTTCAACCAAATCATTACAATAAATAGCGCTTTACATATTGCGCTGCCAAAAATGCCAAAGAGATTTTTATGAACAAGCAGCAGAAAAACTAATTGAATCGTTTAATGATCACTGTATATGAAACGTTCAGTTTTCCCATCAAACAATTTTATTTATTGAAATTCGAGTTTATCACTCAGTGAAGATACTTAACACGTGCCAAGTAGTCTAAGCCAACAATTGCATTAAAGCTATTAAGTGGTTCGTGTTGATAAAATGTAGGACGACCGGGTCGACCTTTTAGTTGGCTGGAGTGACTTGATGTATGGAATGGCCGATGCTCTGGAAAGAGACATGACGATGGTGTCAGAGGCACATTGACCGCAAAAGTGGTACATCCCGTCGTTTTTTTTATGGAAAAAAAGTTATTCGATGTCATTGTTTGCTTGAGTGGTCAGTTATAATCTATGTCTGACGGTATCTTTATCTGTGATAGCCATGAAAACAACTCTTCATGGAGATATACTACTGAAAGTGGCGTGATAAAAGATAACACTTACACCGGACCATTATCGTGTAATTCTCAAGTATTAACTCTCTCTAAAACTCTAATTACATATACGCATGGACTTTAGACGAAGTAGATAGGGCGACCCAGACCTATTTGATTTCACTGAAAGAGCCTAATTATTTAAGGATGAACTATTGCACTGAGAAGACACTTTAGCGTGGAACACATTCCAGTCTCAGATGTTCATGCCCTCCAAGAAACCGTCCCTGGGAGTTACCAACCGATAATATTATCGAAATAATATTCTTCGGGGTGATGTCCGAAACATCATATTGTTGAATATGGCGTTGAAGGCAGTCCGACAATATTTGACCCAATTGCACCGAATGTATTATATTTACAATTTGGAAACATTAACATGTTCCGGTACCTCTTTCCTCTGTGGCATGAGTAAGAGTAGACAAAATGTATGGAATAATCTGAATTACAACAGGAAACCAAACTTTTCAGCATCATTTGGACATCATTTGGAACAGTATCAATGGAAGTCTCGATGCATTTGCATACAAAATACAGTATTCTCAGTATGTGCTCTCCAATTGAGACAGCTCCTAACATGGACTGTCCTGTCTCACAGCGTCACGCCCAGACTAACAATAGTGACTTACCCCGCCAGGTCCAACAACAAACGTTAACTATGATTGATTGCCTTAGGACAAGGTCACCCTTTATCTGTTTGAACTTCGGGGCTTCAATAGTATCCGCAAGTCTGGAATTGGGTGACTAAAACATTGTGGTAACTTTCATGAACTGGAAATCATATCAATGGCAGGAATTTCATTGACATTGGTATCATGTCAGTTATTGTATGTCAACTGAAATCATTGTTAAAATCAATATTCAGAGTTTTTTTTAGCTTTCGATGGCGAGGGTTAGGAGAATGTGACAAGGATATGGAATTAGTAGATAAACGATACATAGCTGACGTATTGTCATTGAATAATCCTAACTTTGGTGATTATTTGGATATATCCTAAGGCACTTGAAATTAAAGATACTACAGACTCGCCTAATTTCTCCAACTATTCAGATCTAAGGTTGGAGATTGACAACGATTCTAACCTATCAACTAGATTACATGACAAGAGTAATGATTTCAATTTTTCCATAGTGAATTTCCCTTTTCTTACCAGCAACATTCCTATGTCGCCAGCATATGGTGTGTTTGTCTCACAGCTCATATGCTATTCCAGAGCTACATGTAGCTGCATATATGAGGACAGTGTTCACCGAAGTTCTCAGCTAGTCTCTAAACTGCTGCGACAAAGATATATGTTTACGTAGCAAGACTGATAGCTGCTTTCAAAAAATTCTATGTACGTCATCAAAATCTGGTTGGTAAGTACACTAAATCTGTCACCAACATTCAGCAAGATCGTTTTGCATGTTAATGTTTTGGAATTCATGACGGGTGCCACCTGTGTGGCAGGAAATCACTCTTTCTGGGACACCTGATTTCACCTCCTTATGTTTTGTTCGCTCGGAATACCTTGTGCTTGGGTATTGGTTCCATGTTTATTGTATTAGCTCCAGGAAAATATGTTGTTGTCACATATCCAAATGGTGACATTATGCTATTAAACGTTGGCGTAAATGCTAATGTCATCGGTGAGGAAAGCCGACGATAATATCTTATTACTGTTAGCCTCATGCTTGGATGTGTCCAGACTGATGTGTACTCGGGTGCTGCACTCAAATGGTGCATTTGTGACATTTTCATGGTCGTTATATTGATGCTTTTATGATTATATATATATGGTGCAATGTTAAATCATTATGATTTGAATTCTGAATTGGGTTATAAAAACGTGAGATTGTACACTTTCAATTAATAAACGTTTTTGCATATCACAATAATAACACCCTGGTATATATCTATCTGTCTAGAAGAATTTTTCCACGCTCCCGCCAGACTAATTTCATTTTTATTTCTGGTACAAGAATTTATCCAACAGGGAAAAGTCAGTAACTGCATCAGGATCGCGCCCACACATGGGCTGTCATATTTGAAACACCTGAAAAAGCTGTGAATCCCCAGAGAGAAGGAAAGTCTACGACATAATTATGTGTTATGCTCTAAACAGAACTTCAAACTATAGTGGATCTTTTGCAAAATCTGCTGCAAACATTTCCTCACGTACATTCATTTGTACCTGTATGTCTCTGAAAAAACCATGTGTGAAAGTAGCAAAATTATACGGTGGTATACACACATACTATATATTATTACTAATATACATTAATATTCATTATCACTAAAGCGTCTGACTCCATGAATTACCAATGTGGAACTATTTGGAAGGTGAAGAGTAAACTTACTAAGAGTATATACTAAACACCTTGTGTTTTTGACTTGAATAAAGATACGAAATTTGATGAAGTCACAAAGTAGAGCTTTTGTCTTCGATAATATTGAGGACGCTCTTCAATTTTATCGTAACTGAGAACCTTTTCTATTTGGAGTATAGCCGGGAGATTTGTGCCAAACAGTACAGGTACATGGATGTGGATGTAATTGTTGTGCTACTAATGTATGTTTTGTATGTCATATGTAGAAACCGGCTCTGTCGCTATGTGTCTTGTGAGTGAGTGTTATGAATGTTACACCAATATTAATATATACTTATGTGTGTGATTGAAAGATTCAAATTAGCATTTCCTTGTTGTAGTAAAATATATAATCGTTCAACAGTGTAATTAGTTATGACTAGTGATTAGTGTTGGTATTAGGTACTCTACATGGAATGTTTAGTTTCTGTTTCTACATCTGATGCACTCAAATCAGATTCCATCAAATGTATTTTGTCCTATCGTTTCAACAGCGGAATCAAAATGTCATAGCCATGCATGTGCGAAAACTACACATTTGTTCTGCTCGCATTAATTGATGCAGATATGTAGTCCTTCACTTTAAATTCTTTGGAATCTAACAAATCTTTGCACAGTTGCACAAACTCCCATTTAATGTATTGGGAGGGAGAAACAAAAGTGCCACTTAGTTTTACCATTCGCGATTACACATGACGCTGAGAGCTGCACATTGAGAATGACGTGGATTTCAAAACAGATATCTGGCCTCATCAATCAGGCGAACTCGGGTCTTTCAGAGCCTCGGTTCTCGGGCGGCCAGCCATAAGACCAGGAGATACGCTTCATTGTTAAACGGTCGAGAAATTGTGGGATCTGTACCGCTGGATTTCCGCTGCATCACGTTCCGTCATCCAGACAAACGACAGCATTACCGTGGCCGATTGTCTGGAATGCTGGCTGTGTGCGGACCCGTGTATGGATTCAAACTGGGTGGGTAAATTGCGTTAGGATCAGTTAACTACGCCAGGATGTCAGTAAAATCATTCACATGAAACAGGCATATGGTGAGGAATCCATTCAAAATGCTAGAAGTGTGGAAATACATCTAGTAAGTACACATATGTGTACATCTTCTTGTGGGGGAAGTGATTCTCGCTGCTATTTCATAAAGGTACTACACAATGAAGCAAAATATAATAGCGATTGCGGTCAATTATTCACAGGTGGTTCCCAAACTCCCCCTGATTAGTCTTCAACTGGAAGAACTCTTCACCGGTAACGGTACACGCAATGCCTGATGAAGTCCATTCAGATACCGAACAACAAACCATATTGCCCTACCAAGCTGTCCACATCAAATCATTGCCCTACCAAGCTGTCCACATCAAACCGTCCATTGATCATTAATTCAGTTACGGACCTGTTCTTGCTGTCCCGGCAAGGGTCGACTAGTGACTGCCTTCAATTGATTGTACCAGGCCGCCGGGGACTGTGTACCAGAACACAGATTTAGCTATGTAAACTCACCGTACCATAATAGACCATATTCTGACCCGCCTACTAAGGAAGCCAGCTTTGTCCAATTAAATAGCCTCAAGCTTTTCTCCACTCTACCGAAGACGTGAATAGAATTAACCCCATCCTGACATACGTCAGCCCCTCGAGACACATGTGGGGAATAATCGGGATACTGTATGCTTTACTCGTTGTAGTTGTGTTGCCCTTTTCTTTGTGCAATTTTAAAAGTATGAATCTGGTAGAATTGAGAAGTAGACCACCATATAGTATCCCCTACATGTATTCGGGCTCGGGAAAGTCTGTACTGTTCTGAATGTTCTGAGTGCTGAATGTACACATCTCTTTCTGTTTATCTCTTCTGTTGTTGTTTTTTGGTAGAACAAGTAGGTGTGTTTTCTATTCAAGTCATTCTGAATTTTGAACGTCGCTATGATTTAGCGAGACTATGGTGTAATTTGATAGGGTCACTCTCGAACAAGACATTTGCCGTCACTGTCGAGGGATCTTGGCATATTTGAAACCCCCAGAGTAATTTAATCTGTCCCAGGATCTTCTATCAATAACAATTATCGTCCATTTTGTCAATTCCTTTCAGCAAAATAGTGTTTTCTCCCTTCAAATTAACTCATTAGCATTTGTATGGAAAAGCGTCAGATTCATTAAGACTGTCACATAACTGGCAGAAAATGGAGACCTGTTTAAGAAGGCAGTCCACTCCAATAGATGTCCATCTATGGGCCTATCGAATCACCAAAGTCGTTGTGTGACACTGACACTTTCATGTTACGACAGATCTCCAGAACAAGAGCACAAATGCGTGCATTTAATTACCACGAATAAAACCAGATATTTATTATAACAAGAACAAACATAAACAGTACAACGTTTTGTAATACATGTATAAACAAAGCCCAATGAATCAATTCGTCCATATCAAAGCTGTAAACCCTACAAGCGCATGTCAGAAGGCGCTGCAGACAAGAGAAACCTTCACTATCTCCATCACACTTCAGTAAATACCGCATCCATGCATCCTATCTATGCTGGATAAATTTGTATCAGGAGACAATCAGTTAGGTCTTTATTTAGAAAGTAGTCAAGTTGGTGTCGATGCATCATCTTTAATGGCTTGGTGTCCCCTGTAAAAAGCGTATCCGGTCATGCTGATCTGATTACCCGACAGGAAGTGACCACAGTACCGTATTACAGTGTACCAAAATAGTCTCACAATCGTGCGCTACGGGCAGATAATGGAATCGCTTTCATGTTGATGGATACGAAAACAAAGTAAATTCAAGTTGTTTTGCAGTTTCGTTATGTGCATTTACACTCCAAGAGGCAACAGACTAGATAATTTGATCACTATTTCGCTGGCGTGAATTGATATAAAAGCAGCACAGTACTGTGGTGAACCTTCAGGCTATTTCAATAAGTGTATTGGAGCTTCTCAGATGTCTCACAACATCGACTCCATGTGTGTCTCCGGGACATTTGGAGTGTTGTCTTAGCTGTCCATGTTATTGCTCATTTGATAATGTTGCAGTGCATCCTGAAGACGCGCACTCAACATTGCACATCAGTTCAACCAAATCATTACAATAAATAGCGCTTTACATATTGCGCTGCCAAAAATGCCAAAGAGATTTTCATGAACAAGCAGCAGAAAAAGTAATTGAATCGTTTAATGATCACTGTATATGAAACGTTCAGTTTTCCCATCAACCAATTTTATTTATTGAAATTCGAGTTTATCATTCAGTGAAGATACTTAACACGTGCCAAGTAGTCTAAGCCAACAAATGCATTAAAGCTAAGTGGTTCATGTAGGACGACCGGGTCGACCTTTTAGTTGGCTGGAGTGACTTGATGTATGGAATGGCCGATGCTCTGGAAAGAGACATGACGATGATGTCAGAGGCACATCGACCGCAAAAGTGGTACATGTATTGATCCCGTCGTTTTTTTATGGCAAAAAAGTTATTCGATGTCATTGTTTGCTTGAGTGGTCAGTTATAATCTATGTCTGACGGTATCTTCATCTGTCCAGCAGTGCGACATCTCGGTGGTTTGCCCAAGAGAGGAAAGTCATTATTCCTCTGCGAGGGTTTTCTCTCCGTCGTGACAACCACCGTGTGCGCTAAATTTGGTTTGTGGAGAGCCCGAAAACAGTATTACCTGGATTGGAGCCTGGAGTCGAATCTTGAAACTCCCGCAAACTTTTATATCCGCAAATCTGCAGTGCCATTAATGTTATTGCTCATGAGGCCTATCGACGAGAAATGTTCCTGTATTTGGACTGACTGGAACGTCTAGTGTAAATAAAACATCAGATCTAGATTTACAGTCTAGTGTATAATGACCTTTCTCACTGATTCCAGTGCACTTCTTTCAGTGCAATTTCTCGAGGATCGATTACATTACAAAATGGTAGCCCTGGTTATCAAGCTATACCCTAAAACTCCAAACAAATATGTCACTTGCAGCGTCGAGCAGTGAGTTGCAGTGAAGTGGAATCCTATAAGATTCTGAAAATGTCTAGTACTGTGGAGAAAATTGCTTCCACAAGCCAAAAACTGCTGCAAAGACATACTTCGTGCAAAAAACGCCGAGAAAAGAAAGAAACTTGGGTCTAAAACGAGGCTGTCAGCACGCGAGGTATCGCTGAGACCGGAAGCCAAGAACAGAGCGAGGATGACGTGATGAATATACGGCGGGCTGAGACCTCGGCCTCTAGAGCCATGTGTTCTAAGCTATCAATCCTCGGAATTATTCAGTGACAAGGTAGCACCAGCAGAGAAGAACTAACTGCTCATGTTTATTAATGGGACAACACATTATGTGTGTCGGGAAAGACAGTCGATATACGGCCTGAGTAGACGTAGATAGGTTTTGGAAGGCGATGGTCCATAAGCAGGAAATCCCGTGGCGTTAACGGTTCCTGTATGTTCAAACGAACTGTCAATTTCAATAGTTGTCACATTCTTGTAGACACGAGTTGTCAAACATTAAACTGTCAAATATCCTGGTTCTCCAATCGTAAAAACCGATGCAAAGAGCAGGCCTCCACAGCGATCCAGTTGTTGTTATTCTCATTATGAGCTAAGGTTACTGTTGTCTTTCACAATACAGGCAAGTTTACATTGCTGCCAGGAACAGGACGCTGGTTATCACACACAACACGATGTCCCCCTCCCGACCGTTTCTACCCAAACACTTGCCTCCGGTCCCAGTATACTCTCTTCCCTCCCGCACGCCGCACCCTTTCTTCAATCAGCCTCGCCAGAATAGATTGCCCTGTTTGTTTGCATATTTTGCATTTGCCACAGCAAGCAAAGTTATCGACGGAATTCACACTCCAAATTGCCCCTGAACAGACAGTAAAGAAGGAAGGCATCGACTGGAGGAGGACTCGGCTGGAAAACAGTCGGAGGGACTGATTGTATAAATGTGCCACGGGGGTCGATGAGATGAGGGCGGATTTTCTAGTTAGCGTTCGAAAGACGGCTTGACTGGACGTGTGAGATAGAACGCCTGGTCGGTTACAATCCTCCCGGTGTTGCTTGGAGACCGACCCTACCCCCCATGAACTGTGCTGGGATGGCCGCGACATGTCATTTACGACTCGTGTTCCTCGGGGACTTGAACAAGGCACGATAGGATCCACAAGATCACAGGGAAACGATTGCAGTCGGATTTCTACTTCCCTTGATCTCGCAATCCAAAACGTCATCAATCAGATCTTTATGGGCCAGTTTTTTGGCCAGGGGTTATCGACATTCTCCCACGATATATGCTTATTGTTTCATGTTCGGGAAAACGTTTAGATGCAAGAGAATATTTGAAAAGCGTCCCGTTTAATAATTCAGATGTAGGTCCCCTTCTCACAGCCTATATTCAAACATTATAGGAATGCTTGTTCTTTTGGACAGGCTACGAAATGCTCCACCAATACGGTGTTATTCTGGGGACAAACATATAGGTACACCAATGGTTTCATGTGAGCAATTCCATTCTTGTGCAAATGTTTATTATGAAATGGGCCTATCCCAAAGTAAACGAAATGTGTCTATTTGTATATCCCCAGAAGCACACCGTGTATTGTATTGTCCCGTGACTGTCCAACCCCATTATACGATTACACTGCTATGATAATATTACTGGCTTGGAGAACAGTAATGTGCTGAGACTGTCTCCGGATTGTGATGTGGATATCATTGTCAGCTTTTAGCTGTCTGGAATTCTTGAATATCGCTGTTGTCGTGACTCGCAATATCAAGAGTGACAGTTTCCGAGGCGCCAGTGCGCACCAGACAGGCCGTGGTGCAGAGTTACGTAAGGAGACGTAACAGCTGCTCATTGTTATGTTTGGCTTGGATCACTTTCCTGGCGTCGGTGCCACTTGTAAACGGAAACTTAATTAAGGCAACTATATCTTAGGTATACATTCGGTGGAGAATGCTATCATTGTTGCGTGCCCCTTATGGCTACCAAACAATGGAGGATATCCCCGGGGGGTTCTATACAATGTACCTGTCCGTGTTGTGTTACCTGGTGCAGGTGAGAACGAGGGGGAAATATCATATTCAGTAGCGCTGTTTCTGGCGTGCAACCATATGCCACCTGCCAGTTATAGCCAGTGACAGAGTGGCCGGGTGGTCCCCGGCCTCAGGAACACACTCTATACACGTATACATGCAGCTTAAAATCTACTAGTATATGTAATTGTAAAATCCGTTCCAAATAGTCCTCGTTCTTTAAGGTTTTTGGTAAATAATCTAGAATAGTACACCTTACCGGGTTTATAAACAGTCATCGACATGCAAGTGTGCAAGTGTCGATAAATCTTATGCGCACTCCCCCCCCCCCCCCCCCTCAAAAACGTGAAAACATTTCAAACGTTAAAAAAATGCGCCATACCTGATGCGCCTGGCCTCCTCGGCCTGTAGTTCCCGGGCGCGGCTGATGACGGCCTCTATCTGAGACTTCTCGGCGTCGCTTAGGTGCGACATGTCCAGATCCGGGGCGTCCACCGGGGACGGGGGCTGGGTGGAGCTGGAGTAGCGCCGGACCCGCGGCACTTCCCGCGGGGTGGCTCCCAGTGCTAGCCCGGAGTCCGACATCGGCGTCCGCGTGCCGTCGGCGGACGGCTGGCTTCCCTCGTTACCCATCCCTCTAGGATCTAGTGGGCTCTAACGTAGAGTGAACTGTAATCCAGAGCATTGTGTTCGTAATGTGACGGGCTATAATGTACGTTATTCCAGTGTGAGCTACTGCTGTGGATCTATTCCGAATTGTGTTCGGTGTCGGCGAATGTAGGTATTATCCACGTGGTTATATGAAGCAAATACAATTCCCAAAGAACACGGATTCGTTGAACCATTCACTGCAGTGAATATGTCGTTGGAGCAAAAAAAAAACGTCGAGAAAAAAAGATCTTTGGAATTAGGCCATTAATCACAGGGCCGACTGAGGCACTCGATCCCTCAAACAAACCGGAGCGACCTCGCGTGTTGTTATTGCAGGTAGTTATTCCATTCAATGCAGTCTGCGGTGGACCTTGGGCAATGATGATTGGAAACACGCAGCTATTGCGATGAGAAACCCTACATGTGTATGAGGTAGCTGTCCGTCGACACTCCGTAACATCGTTTGTGACCTTTGTTGAGCCTTTTGCGTGCTCCTGATGTCTTCCGACCCGCGATCTCGTCTCGCGGCAAGGTGTTGAAGGTTAACGCGAGTCCAAGCTATAAAAAAGCAATTCCACAATATTGGATACGGTGTTTTAGCGCTAATATCCAAGGTGACGACTGTGATATAGCTGGCGGTGGTCAGTGAGTGCAGTGGGCAATGCCAGGGACAGTTGGCCATCGATACCCCAAGTGGCTGAGATGGATGGGCGGCAGGACACACACCGCTAGCCGAGACATACTGCAGCCTCCTCGCGACCTCGGGTTATCAACCAAGACTAAACAGGTCCCAGTTTGACCGGAAAACTCCGCTTTATGGCAGAATATCGGCCCCGTCATCCATATGCTGGAACAAGTAGCCGGCATCCACTTCCGTCCAAATTATATCCATTATGGTTTGAATCCCGAGGGGGCTTTACGTCTCCAGTCATTCGCCGATTGTTCCGTGTATGCATCGGCGGCCTTCCCCTGGCATATAGCAGCTCGTAGCTCGGTATTCAACAGTCAGCTATGTATACCCCAGTCTTATCAGATTAAGGGACTTGACTGGCGGTCTGAGACGGCGAGTGGGTGTCGTCGAGAGGGGATCAGGACTCCATCACAGTGGGGATCACCTTAAGCTCCCCATCTACAATCTATGCACATGCATAAATAACGACCTCGTCTCCAGACTCGTCATCTACAAATGTATCAGATGCGGTTCATACCCATTATCGTACCCTCACACGTTTCCAATTCCCATGTATATATCCCCTGTCAGTTAATTTGGAATATTCAGCTTAAGCAGCAGAAACCAGCTACGTTCTGATAATCTCGAACTCTGTGATGTGTTTGACTCTGGTGATACTACAAATCTGACCTGTGATCTGTGCTGAGGTCTCTGCTCGTAGTGCTGCACTTGTTACAGTGTAGAGACTGACCCCGGGGCAATCAGTGACCTCTCACACACGAGTGTGGCAGCCTGTTGGTCCAGGCTCGGTCCCTGTGTGCGAGGTCTGACCCCCTTTTCCGATAGACATCCCCGAGGCCAGGCCCTTGTCATCTTGGCGGTGGGACCAGGAATCCCTCGTGCCGCCCATTATTTATTGACGTGATACTTCGCTCAGGATTGGTGCCACAGTACTGCAATCTATTGTTAATAGTAGTCCGTTAATGCTCTAGTACCCGTCACTTGCCTGTTTGCGTATGTGTGTGATGATATCGACGCTCTAGCCCATGTCCAGGTTCGATGTGATGGCACCGTGCAGTACACAGGCTACAGCATACGAGCTGCACGGCTCTATGATTGTTTTTGTAACGAGCTGTAAACACCACAGTCGTTATCAGTGCAAGCTAGTAACCACTGCCTCCACCTTGTGTCTGCACGCCGACTGTCAACACGTCCTCATTATAGCAGTGTCCGTCAACGAATAAACGGAAGCGACGGGAACAGCAGCCCCTATCTCATCCCCCAGAGCCGAGTCGCCATTGCTCGCCGGCCGTCAACAATATTGTCATTCCTCGAGCCTCGTTCTCGGCCGCCAGCCAATATCCGCCTCGCGCCGCTAGCAGACGACACGAAATATTTAAATGAGGGGTTGGCGAGAACTGCGACTGTTTGTAAATGTTGCTGTCGTTGTCGCTCGGGTTCATAGCTCTTCACCGGGCCAGAAACGAAGCCAAATACATCACGAGGCCCGGAGATAAATTAACAGAGCCACTGAGGACGATCTGAGAGAACGAAACCACTGACTCTGCCAAGTTTTGTCCACTTGGCACTGTCAAACGGGTCATGTAAATATCCACTAAATATTTGTTGGTGAACTTAGCGGAAGGAAATGAGAATATTGCATTCCATAATAATTACCAATAACCAGAGATAAAGGGACAGCTTATGCAAGTTATAAATAATTCATCTTCAGCTAGGCTGGGTTCAGCTTTCGGCAATAACTTTTTCCATTAGTCGGTACTGATACAAATATTACAATAATTGTAATAACTAAAATGTCAAATGTTCCAGTGAGGCTTCACGCTGCAGTTTTATGGAGTTGCCGGTAAATGTACATCGATTGCTTTTCTTTATAAAACATCAACAGCACGTCTGGAGCCAGAACTGCCGAACGATTTCAAGCATGAACAAGTTTGCCTGATTGGATTACTCCTCAAGTGCATTACTTTTACTGAAGTAATGCTGTGCTGGGCGTCTGTTCTTTCACCTCCGGAACTAACCAGGCTGTAACCTGAGCAGAGCGGTACACACGTACAAGTGCACACAAGTCACGGTCAGACAGGTGACATCTACAGAGTCCAAGGCGTCACCTCCCAGGCAGCGAGCCCATCTTGATCTCTATGGAGTGCTCTCCTCGCCCAGCCCAGTGCTCTTTCTTAATTCCCGTTCCCGGTCTGACTCACCAGGACTCGCTCGAGTATCATGAACCGGAGGAAGAATGCAGGTAGGAATAAAACCGAGTCATTTGCCTCAGTCAGAGAGCTGAGATAATCAATAGGAGTGCTCGGGAGACATGGCCGGTCGATGGCGAGGAAGTTATGGGCTGTGTAGGAATTGTTTGTGGACATGAACTGCGGGGGAGGTGATGGCTGTAGGACGATTTTACCCGTGAGCCCCGCTTAATGCCCTTGGGTTCTGTAGGGGTCATTACGCTGCCAGTGCGTACCATGGCCTGGACTGGACCTAGACGGGAATATTGTTACGATGTCAGTCCCTGTGGACCTCAACTCGGGATATCGGAAAAGGGACAAAAGTGGTACTGGAGTTGTACTGGAACGGGTGGAAGCACGACGACAGACTGGCTGATTTAAGGGTTTTGTTCATGCAGGCAAAGGAGCAACCACATCTAATAAATTGTATTACGTGATGTTGCCGTTTTGCGAAAAAGTGCTTTTATATCAGTTTTTGTTAGTGGACTGTGTTTATGTGACCATCGATTTACTGGATTTCGAAATGTACGATGGCTGGCACAATAAATGATAAAAACACTAACTGAATTAAACGCTAATCTTCTGATAATTTGGCTGTCATTATTCAAATTGAATAATCAGTTTGCCCAGACGGAGACCATAATCGCCATATTCGCTATTTAAACATCAGTTATTTTTGTTTATGCAGAGTCCTCGAACCCATTAAGTGCAAAGTGAGACTGTCTTCAGACACGACAGAATTACTTCACGAGGGATGTTGGTATTATATTAACCAAATTAATCTCAACACAAATTTCAGTCATTACTATTTAGTGTTTTTTTTCTGAATGCAGATTCAATCCATTAGCAAAAATGCGTTATATCAACTGCATAAATACTACTTTATTACGGCCCCTTTATTGTGGACGAAAATTCGTTATTTCATCTTTTGCGTTGTTCAAATGATTTTTTAAAAAAAGAATTACAAATTGATGGTGCCCAATTTCACACCCAGTGGAAAGAATCCGACAGATTATTCCGTTCTTAAATAGGCATATGTGATTGCTATATATGTTATAGTCTGATCTATGTTTTGAGGCATGATCTATTGTAACCTTTGCCCATATTTACAATATATTAGCCGTTGTCGTGTGAACGCGGTCTAAGTAGATCCATATGCCTACTCTGTATGTTGTGTACAATCTCCGTCATGTCTTAAAAGCATGCGTTACAAAAAATTTTTTAGTGACATGCATTCCTGAAATCATTCCATCGAACACTGACGTCTCGTTCTGCGAACTGTTCTGCTTGGATGCAGTTTCAATTCATCGGCGAGGATGATGGACATTCCCTGCATAAATACTGATTTATTACGGTTCCTGTGTTTTAACGTTGTTATATATGTACATGTAGTCGTAAATCCGTATGCAACAGAAATCGTCCTTGTTGATTGTGTTGAGAAAGGTATTCAGACATTAAACGTGCCAAGATTTTTGGAAGGTGATGCTTTCTTAGGGCACAAATCCCATAGTGTGAAATAACCTAAAACTTTCATGAAATATTAGTTATTTTGTTATCCATTACCTTTCATTTCCTACGCCACGTTCTAATTGTTTTGTGAAGTATCTGTGATGTTGTGTATATTTTTACAATATCATATTTATTTGATTCGTTGAATGCGCACACATTGCATACATTGAGTTCCATTATTTCTGACATTGCATACAAGAATACATATACTAAATTATAAACATGTAGGTTTGCTTTGCAAATTGAACGAAAACACTATCAAATAACTCATATGTTACGTTTAACGTACTTCTACAATCTACAGAATAATGCCAATATGCATGTCACAATCTCTCAACATCATTGCACACACACCAATGCACCCCCCCCCCCCCACACACACACACACACACGTACATATGCGAACAAGCTGCATAAATTACATACATAGCACCAATCATCTTACCAACTTGGCAGTAATAGTATTAAATGCTGACATGACACACTTAATACTCGTCATTTCACAGCCCAGCAGTGGAGATAAAATTACTTGAAAATAAGAGAAGAAATGATAGGAACAATATATGAAAACTTAAGTGCAATAGTTTCAAAGGTGACATTACAAATACCGCTAAACAAACTCGTGTAGATATTGATGACATATCCATTGATGGTTTATGAAGTATCCTTCATCCGACTTCAATGCTCAAAATCTCAAAATATATTTATAATATCAAGACCTTCTAACAGTTTGTAATGCACAAATATTTACTATAAAAACAACTATGATTGGAAAATTAGCCATTACAAAACTGAGATTACTATTCTGCCAACGCTTAGAAGAACATATACTGACGAAACCTACATGTTTTGGCTTATGACGACATGGAAATAATTTTCTACAGCAGGTACACTGTCGATTAGATACAATAAATGTTTGAACAAGAGTCTATATGGTTGCGTTATGACCATCCGTTCATGTGTTGTTCGGTCGCAGGATGCTCCCCAGTAACCGTTTGGCGTACTTTTTGTGCATTATGATTGACTGTTTGAATGTGAGATTGGGTACGATATAGTCACTGGCGGTGCCGTCTAGCAGGCCTCCACCATTATTTCTGACGTTCCAGCAGGTGACGTAATCCTTGCGGTCCATGTCGCGGCGTTTGATACGCTTCACGGCCACTTTGCGGTGTGCCACGTGCGGGCCGTGAAGGAACAGGTGCCCCTGGTCCTTAGCACGAGAGGTCGGCTCTATCCGCAGCTTGGCGGTCTGGTGCAGGAACTGACCTGCAAGACAGTGAACAATTGATATTGTTTTGACAAGCTCTCGGTAAATAGATCTATGACCCCCTGGTGCAGTATAGGCCTACTATAATTATAAATCATTCAGCGGGTCTAGGGAGTTGTACCATCACCTTACTCACCTATAAGCCCGTGAGTGTACTCCGAGAGCCCCGCGTGGTCGACCACGTACATCCCCAGAAAGTCCACCTTCGTCTTGTGGTTGGGGTCCACCAGATGTCGCAGCACCGCGATCACTATATTATCGCCCAGGTTGATGAAGATCTTGCGCTTGGCCTCGATGAAGATTGCGACGTTGCCGTGCTGGAACTCGGCGGTTTTCTTCCACTTGAGCACGTGGGTGCGACCGCTGGCATTGACGATGATCCGGCCGGGTTTTACATGTACGGTCACACCACCGCGCATGATCATCAGCTCGCCTATGTAGGTCCGCGGGTACTTGCGTCCGTTCTCTTTAATCTTCTTACCCACAACCAGACCATTCACCACCGTGCCTGTGAGGTATCGTCAAGGTATCAGATTTGTACATTAATACATACACCAAATATTATTCCCAAGAAGTTGACACAAGATCACTTTAGTTTCTCATTGGGAATCACAGCAGTTCCCATACACATTTTTTTTCACATATTGAAAGGATGATTGCCATGAACAAACATCTACAGTAGGTCTACTCTATTCATGGAATGAAGCGACTGGCGCGGTGACGTGACACACCTGAGATTCTGTCCTGGATGAGTTGGTACACAGGCCCTGGAGGGCCGTCTACGTTGAAGCAGATCGCGTCCGTCATGTTACCCTCCACGTGAACGATAAAGTGTGGGTCATTGTCCACTATAAAAACAAAAATCCGACACGTTGTCATTCAAGATACGTTTCAGATGGGGTAAAATGTGATTTTATGAAATATTCAATATGTGGTTTCGACCTGGTTATTGGTCAGAAGCTCAGTATCGTGAGTATGAGATTGAAGACGCAAGACTCACCAAAAGATGGTCGTCGCTTTCTCGTGGGATAAGATGGCCTCTGGTGGCGGTCTGTAAGACGGAAAGAACAGCAGTGTAACCTAAGGCTATAATCAATTGTGTCAATTGTGTGTGTGTAAGCGACACAAACCAACTATATAGGCCTATTAGGCACTATTTGTTTTTGTACCTACACCACGTTTGGTTCCGGACTCTCCACCACCTATATCCTGGACCCCTCACCACTGATATTACTCACTGGTGCCACGTTTGGCCCCGGACTCTCCACCACCTATATCCTGGACCCCTCACCACTGACATTACTTACTGGTGCCACGTTTGGTCCCAGACTCTCCACCACCTATATCCTGGACCCCTCACCACTGACATTACTTACTGGTGCCACGTTTGGTCCCGGACTCTCCACCACCTATATCCTGGACCCCTCACCACTGACATTACTTACTGGTGCCACGTTTGGTCCCAGACTCTCCACCACCTATATCCTGGACCCCTCACCACTGACATTACTTACTGGTGCCACGTTTGGTCCCGGACTCTCCACCACCTATATCCTGGACCCCTCACCACTGACATTACTTACTGGTGCCACGTTTGGTCCCGGACTCTCCACCACCTATATCCTGGACCCCTCACCACTGACATTACTTACTGGTGCCACGTTTGGTCCCGGACTCTCCACCACCTATATCCTGGACCCATCACCACTGACATTACTTACTGGTGCCACGTTTGGTCCCGGACTCTCCACCACCTATATCCTGGACCCCCTTACCGCTGACATTCCTTACTGGTGCCACGTTTGGTCCCGGACTCTCCACCACCTATATCCTGGACCCTTCACCACTGACATTACTAACTGGTGCCACGTTTGGTCCCGGACTCTCCACCACCTATATCCTGGACCCCCTTACCGCTGACATTCCTTACTGGTGCCACGTTTGGTCCCGGACTCTCCACCACCTATATCCTGGACCCTTCACCACTGACATTACTTACTGGTGCCACGTTTGGTCCCGGACTCTCCACCACCTATATCCTGGACCCATCACCACTGACATTACTTACTGGTGCCACGTTTGGTCCCGGACTCTCCACCACCTATATCCTGGACCCCCTTACCATCGGCATTCCTTACTGGTGCCACGTTTGGTCCCGGACTCTCCACCACCTATATCCTGGACCCTTCACCACTGACATTACTTACTGGTGCCACGTTTGGTCCCGGACTCTCCACCACCTATATCCTGGACCCCTCACCACTGACATTACTTACTGGTGCCACGTTTGGTCCCGGACTCTCCACCACCTATATCCTGGACCCATCACCACTGACATTACTTACTGGTGCCACGTTTGGTCCCGGACTCTCCACCACCTATTCCTGGACCCCTCACCACTGACATTACTTACTGGTGCCACGTTTGGTCCCGGACTCTCCACCACCTATATCCTGGACCCATCACCACTGACATTACTTACTGATGCCACGTTTGGTCCCGGACTCTCCACCACCTATATCCTGGACCCCTCACCACTGACATTACTTACCGGTGCCACGTTCGGTCCCAGACTCTCCACCACCTATATCCTGGACCCCTCACCACTGACATTACTTACTGGTGCCACGTTTGGTCCCGGACTCTCCACCACCTATATCCTGGACCCATCACCACTGACATTACTTACTGGTGCCACGTTTGGTCCCGGACTCTCCACCACCTATATCCTGGACCCCCTTACCATCGGCATTCCTTACTGGTGCCACGTTTGGTCCCGGACTCTCCACCACCTATATCCTGGACCCTTCACCACTGACATTACTTACTGGTGCCACGTTTGGTCCCGGACTCTCCACCACCTATATCCTGGACCCCTCACCACTGACATTACTTACTGGTGCCACGTTTGGTCCCGGACTCTCCACCACCTATATCCTGGACCCATCACCACTGACATTACTTACTGGTGCCACGTTTGGTCCCGGACTCTCCACCACCTATTCCTGGACCCCTCACCACTGACATTACTTACTGGTGCCACGTTTGGTCCCGGACTCTCCACCACCTATATCCTGGACCCATCACCACTGACATTACTTACTGATGCCACGTTTGGTCCCGGACTCTCCACCACCTATATCCTGGACCCCTCACCACTGACATTACTTACCGGTGCCACGTTCGGTCCCAGACTCTCCACCACCTATATCCTGGACCCCTCACCACTGACATTACTTACTGGTGCCACGTTTGGTCCCGGACTCTCCACCACCTATATCCTGGACCCCTCACCACTGACATTACTTACTGGTGCCACGTTTGGTCCCGGACTCTCCACCACCTATATCCTGGACCCCTCACCACTGACATTACTTACTGGTGCCACGTTTGGTCCCGGACTCTCCACCACCTATATCCTGGACCCCTCACCACTGACATTACTTACTGATGCCACGTTTGGTCCCAGACTCTCCACCACCTATATCCTGGACCCCTCACCACTGACATTACTTACTGGTGCCACGTTTGGTCCCGGACTCTCCACCACCTATATCCTGGACCCATCACCACTGACATTACTTACTGGTGCCACGTTTGGTCCCGGACTCTCCACCACCTATATCCTGGACCCATCACCACTGACATTACTTACTGGTGCCACGTTTGGTCCCGGACTCTCCACCACCTATATCCTGGACCCATCACCACTGACATTACTTACTGGTGCCACGTTTGGTCCCGGACTCTCCACCACCTATATCCTGGACCCATCACCACTGACATTACTTACTGGTGCCACGTTTGGTCCCGGACTCTCCACCACCTATATCCTGGACCCCTCACCACTGACATTACTTACTGGTGCCACGTTTGGTCCCGGACTCTCCACCACCTATATCCTGGTCCCGCACAACTGACATTACTTACTGATGCCACGTTTGGCCCCGGGCTCTCCACCACCTATATCCTGGACCCCTCACCACTGACATTACTTACTAAAACCACGTTCGGCCCCGGACTCTCCACCACCTATATCCTGGTCCCGCACAACTGACATTACTTACTGATGCCACGTTTGGTCCCGGACTCTCCACCACCTATATCCTGGTCCCGCACAACTGACATTACTTACTGGTGCCACGTTTGGCCCCGGGCTCTCCACCACCTATATCCTGGACCCCTTACCGCTGACATTACTTACTAAAGCCACGTTCGGCCCTGGACTCTCCTACACCTATATCCTGGTCCTCTCACCACTGACATTACTTACTGGTGCCACGTTTGGCCCCGGACTCTCCACCACCTATATCCTGGTCCTCGCCCGTCACGTCACCGACACCATTACCATCTGACTCAGGACGTGTCACCACCATTGAGGTCAATGGCGTCACAAACGAGTACTGAAAGATGAACAAGACGAATTACATGAAAGATGTATTCAACTGTTGCCTATTTAGTTTTAGTGATTTGCATAATAAAGTACGCAAGTAGCAATCACACAAGATGTATCATTAACAAGCTGCCAAGAGTACGTAGTAGAACTATTAAGATATACCGGATTTAACTCCGCTGATACGGATGGCATTCATACCTTCAATGACAAGTCAAGTGCTCTTTGCTTCGCGATGTTTTTCTCAGTTGCATTAGTTGATTCCAACATTTTATTCAATAGTTTTCTGATGGTTAGATACGCCCACAGCTTTTCTGTGAAGTTAGAGTAAGCCGTCTGTAGAGCTTCTTTCTCCACTTTTGGAATTCTGACGTTTGTATCGAAGGCCATGTATCCCATGGACGCGTAACCCTCAACCCTAGAATCCAGGTTTCGGACTCCCGGTTTAAGTTTTCCGGCTACGACAATCTCGCTCCCGCGATAGTACGCCGGGAAGGCCATATCTGTGACGTAATCATCATCGGCCACGTCACCGATATAGTTGATATTCACGTCTGATAACACAGGAGTGGACACCTCGTTATAAAATCCTTCCAGTTGGAGATTGGCGTCTGAGTCGGCGTATATACGTCTCGCAAAGCCGCGGTTTTGAAGCGAAATTTTCTGCAAGAAACTAAAGTCCAGGTTCTCGCCGAAGCCGAGGCTGAATATCGTGTAACGGCCCCGGTTCGCTGCCCGGATATTGGATGTGATCCTGTTCGTTGATGTTATGCCGGACGTGGGATGACCGTCCGTCAGGAATATTATCATGGACGGTTTCTTCTCGAACTCCCGGGCACTCTGGCTCTCCAGGTAGCTGACGGCACGCATCAGGGCATCGTTGATATCCGTACCTATAATATGGGAACCCCGGAATGAAATTAACCAATAGACCAAGAGAAATTCAACTATTAGATTTACAGGTACATCAGTATCTCCTCGAGACACATACCTCCTGTGGCCTCTATGTTGCTGATGAACTCCTTAGCTTCCTTGATGTTGTCCGGACTGGCGACTTTGACTGTGTCTGACCAGGCAGACACGTAGTTGAAGAACGTTATGATGTTGAACATGTCGCCCTCTCGCAGGTCGTCCAGGATCGTGTGCATGGCGTCCTGAGTCTGCCGGATCTTCTCCCCTACCATGGACCCGCTGACGTCGATCACGAACAACACGTTCTTGTTGAGTGGCAGGAGTCCAGACGGGGCAAAGTAGTGGACGAAGTACCCGTCAATCACCTGGTCAAGGATGGACAAACACTCGGTGTTTAACTCGGTGTTTTAAAAAGTACAAGTGGTTGTATGGTATATGTGAATCGCTTACGTTTATTGACATCGAACGGGAAAATACTCTGTTGGAACTGATGGAACCTATTATACTTTGGTAGTAACTGAGAGACTTCAAAGTAACAGGTACCTGTATCTCGCCGGCGTCCTGGTCCCTGGCCACATCATACTGCACCACAAACTGTCCCGAGATCCCCTTGTCCCCGTCCCGGGCCTGGGCCGCCTCGTCCGGGTCGTATAGAATATGGTACGACCCGCGACCGTCCCGCATAATCTCCGTGTCAGGGTTAACTACAGGAGATAATACGGCATAAAACACACTGTGATAGGTCTATATATATAGATATTTTGGTTTGTATAGGACCTACATGTAGCCACAGGTCCCGTTAGATTTGGAACTCCCCTTCAGAACTTGTATGAATCACAACAAATGAGGAAAGGGACCAAAACTTTTCTTCCTTTTTTTTATTTTTGGTAGCGGGGAATGACAGCTTCAACCAGGAAGTGGGAGAGACGATGATAAATTATAGCACAATATCAAATCGCGTACTTCTGCTGACGTCAAGTGCGTCTGTGTCGGACTTCTTGATTGGCGGAACCCGGACATCGGTGATATCGCGCGTCTCGCGGATGAATACATCGACTCTGACGTCACGGACCACCTGACCTGGGTTGATGTTGAGGACGTACTCGTAGTAGCCGAGTCGCCGCTCCAGCAGTTCCTGGTACGTCAGATTGAAGTCGATCTTACTCTGGGCCGCCACGTTCACGGAAACACGGAACTGAAACGTGTTCCTCGATCTGAAAAAAAATTGTTTGGTAATATTAACTCGTGCAATGCTTTGCTGTGAAGCAAAGGGCGCAGTTCCATTGTTTCATCTAATGGGCGGATTTTACTTCTGTTTAACATCAACGAATCAAACAAGAACTTGTGACAAATTTTATTCTAATCCACTGATCTGTTGAATCCATAAATTATCGAATCTCTCTTTTTTTTAAAAGTTGGCTTTAAAATAAATTCTGGTTTTTTTTATTTTTATTTTCTGTGTGTAGTTAAGAAAAAGAAGATCATCAGCCGTGATCGTTCAGCGTTGAAATTAAACTAAATATGTGGCATGTTTACATGTACTTGTGCAATGCCAAGGTATATGTCATCACTCTGTCTGGGGAAGCTCTTAACAAGTCCCGAGGAAATTTTATGATATTAAGTCATAATAGAATTCTCATGTCAAAACCTCATCAATCATTATTCATGATTTCAGTGAGAGACATCAATATCCAATTAATGTTCGTAAACAATATCATATGAAGATGGGGATAACAGAAGTAAAATTTGGATGCACACACAACCTCAATAAAATTAGAAACCCCGAGAATGATGCTTGCTGAGTTGTATTAGCCACACATGTTAACGAAAACAAAATGTGCCCACTCGCCCTACATTGTATTATCATAGTTGACAGTCGAGTGGAATTGTTGGTGATTTACTGTTTCCGTCGATGGGTCTATATCGCAGACACTGGCGCCACCAGCGATATCATGTAATCCATATAACACATAAACACTAAAAATCCTACTGATATTGAACTCAAAGGAACATTGTGTATTTTATCAATCCAGCCGTTTCACTCTGTGGGTCATTCCACTGTTCACATTAGATTGAAAACTTTCAATTCTAAAGATAACAATATGATAACAAAATGCAACATTACACGTCCATAAATGATGGTGCTCCAAAAACACAAAACGTTATCATCAAAGTGTACTCACTGTACTGCCGTGACAGTACCAGCGCTCTCGCCCTTCTCCTTGGCCTTCTGGTACTGCTTCTTGGCCCGGTGTTTCTCCTTCACTTCCCCGGGGTAGTCCTGGCCGTCTATCGTCCTGTAAACCAAGACATGTACATATAGAACAACATCTACCTTTCAGAAAATATACATGATAAATACAATTATACAGCACAATAAGGATGCGTATTATATCTGCATCATTACGGGGAAAATGACGGGTTTCCCACGCGTACACAGATACTGCTCACTCTGCGAAAAACAAGACATGAAATGATCTTTATTATTATTATGGACCTGTATGCACATATACTATGTATATCTATTCAAAGGATGACGTTCACTTTAATATCTTGACATATTTATATAGTTTTGAGAAGTTCAAATTGCTATATTTCATTTCAATTCACTCGGTATTATTTGATATCTTAGAAATATAGCCACGTAAGAGTCGATACATTGCGGAACCTGGCGCGGAATCAGAACCGAAAACTAGTCGTGGCAGTGGAAACAATGTTCCTTTCACCTGGTTCCACTTTCTCGGGAGGTTAAATTTACTAAACAAATTCTAAATTTCGTCTGTGCCCTTGGAACAAACATTGCTTTTCGGTGGATATTTTTTCTGCGACTACTTTTTAGGCACAGCGATCTTATTTACGAAGCCACTGTCGGAATAAAACTGTTAGCGCATGCATCAGTGGCGATGAAATTTTGGAGAATTGTGAATATAACTTTGCAGTGAATTTCGTGGTTTGGGGGAAGCCGTTAACTCGGTGATGATATTTCTGTTGTTCAATTATTTTGCCCACTCGAATGTGTCATTCTTAACGTTTCTCGGCAAATGGTTCTGACAATACAGCCACAGCCTAACAGCAGTATTTCAAAAGAAAATATGATTTCTCATAAATTTGGATCCACTTTCCTGGTTCGTAAAATACCCTCTGTTCCTGAACACGATAGGGTAAACAACTACATTTTCTTAAGCGTTTCTGCAAGCGTTGTTGCCACGAAAAGAAATTGATAAAGGTTGTAAAATTTCCTTGAATTTCCTGGAACTGCATGTACCACGTTAGTAGGTTTTGGTCGATGGATCAGATGTCAGGAAGTCAAAACCTTTTGCCTGCCACTTAGTTGTTTTGAAAACAACCCTTTCTTTGGAATGATAATCAAATTTGATATTAAAACGAGCACGACTGTGAAAAGGTGATGCATGTGGTTTTCAAGTTATTTCAAGGCATAAATGTCCCATACTAGGCCTAATGTATGCATATTTAACACACATTTTCAGGACTGTATGTGCATTGTGTGGATTGTACTTACTTTTATTTCCAACAGAAAACATTTCTATCAACGTAAAATACAACAACGTGGCAAGTTTTACTAATATATTCAGTTTCAGAAACTGACCTTATTATTATGAACTGCACTATTATGTTGTCATGGACAAGTGGAACAACTTGCAGGTACCAGCATCAGCAACAAAGTACAGCTACACGTCACATGCAACAAAAACTATGAACCTGTCCCGAGGAGATAAGTTGCCATTCCGTTTAGCCTCTCCAGTACAGTGTATATACCCTGAACACCTGCAGTCTGGAAATGGCCCATGTTCACCTTTGCAAGAGTCAACTTTTTGTGAACTCTCCTGGCAAAAGAATTACGAAGGGTAACAAAGAACACGTTGGCAGGGTTTGATGTGCATTGCACCAGGTTGAATTGGCACAAAGGCAGTGTGTTAAACAAGTTAACACTGTTAAAATGTCAGGGTAAATTATGGTGAACATTTTAGCGCATTGTCTGCCAGATGTGTTTCACGAACACAGGCCGTGATCGTTCAGTTAGCAGACAAGACAGTGGGAGAGGCAGTTTTACAACGTGGCGTGCCAATCGCTGTATTTATGGAGATATTATCCTGGAAAGAACTGGAATTTTCATCCCAGATTTTTCTCATCTTGAAATATTGGTGGTGAATCATCGGTTATACTCATATGTAGTTTATTATGTTTCAGAGAAACATATCAAACATTACATTAGAGCGCAGTAGTGTTTTGGCGGTATACAACATTACGTTCTGCCTTGACCAGCAATGGAGACGATGGTTGAGGCATCAAAGCTTTCTTTGAAATCGAGAACATTTATTATTGACATTTGCAACCCACGCGATTAGCGACGACCAAAAAGAAGTAGTTTTACTGCAATTTTTCGCTTTCTCTTCTTGTAATACGCTGATAATGCAGCTGGGTAGATTATAAACACTTGGTTATTAGAGTACCAGGACTGGTCCAGTATACCCATAACTTGATAGGTAACAAACACGGGGCTGGCTGGACCGATCACCCCAGTATAGATAAGTATCATTGCCCCGTCCCGCCTCAGCTTGGCGCACGGAACGACGACGGATAAAATGCCACGCTGGCCATTTGTTTATCATCGACAAGATGCTGAAGACAGGGGATGTGATCGTTGACTGATGCTGCTTCATTTAGCAGATAGATGTGGCTGACTACCCGTGGCTGATGTTTGCCATTCTTCACATAGTACTTTGATGTCTCGAGCCGGAGGGAAAGATGGAAGCGCTCGGGGGCTTTGTCTTGTGGCCGTGGCGGCTAATCAGACACCGGTCACTGCCTATACCTGCACTCAGGTGTGCATGTTTACGGGGTGCTAGCATCGTGGGGAGCTGTGTCAAAGCGATTGCAGGCAGAAATAAAAACTGTTTGCATTTACAAGATAACATCCTGGAAGTTCTGCCCAGAATAGTCATATCGGGAGGTTGGCCACACAACCAACCGTCTCTGCCTTGAATCGTAGACACCCAATCTCCTCCCAACAATAAAATGTTAACCTTGTAGTACAATACAACAATTTACTCAGCCAAACTCGACAGCAAACCCTCCAGATTTAGGTGGATTTCTGTGTTTGTAAATACAAGAGATGTATCATTCTGGAGGTGAAGTACCACAAAGAAGCAGGCTATGTACGGTGTAACTCTCGAGTAACAGACGGATTGCATCTATAGAGCGACTAGTTAACAATAAACGTTTCATTTCACACAAAATGCAAACTTGCATCCTGAGGAAAGTCACTATTTGCGTCTTATGCTTTAATTTGTTGCTAAAATGTGTAATGTAGTTCAACACGGGGAAAATTGAGGGTCAGAAGCTAATTTGTTTGCCTGCCGCTGTACTAGATGTACGTAGATATACAGGTGACAGATAAGGTAACGACTATTTACTCTCCAGATATTTTCCGCTTCCTTCCTGTGTTTTTATGGTGCTTTGAAACTCAGTGTTAAAAACAGGGGCCTACCCTAAAGATCCAAGGCGCCGTTTGGATAATTTAAATACCTCGAGAGATTATCGTGATGTACTTGAAATAACCCGGTAACTTTGTCAGTGTGATACGCGTGGGTTTTCTGGGGGAACTTTTCTGGTGCTGATCACTACATGTATGACTGCTATATACGATATAAAATCTTATAACAATCCCCTTTTTTATCCGAAGTTATGATCAGTCACGACGGTATAAATCTCGAAATGAGGGAGAAACCCCCAGGTATACTTACATAACAAAGGAGGTGATGAAGGCGGCCTTGGGTATGGTCATCAGGAAGGTGGCCTCCCTCGCCTCTCGGTCCGTGTTCGTCAGCCGGCTCAACACCTTGGTCGTGGCGAACCGGAACGCGACGTCCGTCTCGACGTGTAGGGAGTAAATGTCCAGCCCAGAAACATCCTGTAAAATAACACAAATACCTACATATATACATAAGGAAAGCATGACAGATCGCCCAAATTGTGGATTCGTGCCCCCCCCCCCCCCCCCCCCCCACACACACACAGACATAACGAATGAAATTAAAGTCACATTATGATCATGTGCATGTATTGTAGCCTGTATTTTTAGGTTACCGACCCAAAACACTACATTTCTCCAGTGACATTTCTAGTCCTTCGGTGAATTTCATATTTACAAATGTATTGATACATAATATTATACACTCCTTGAATATTTCCAATTGTGATTTCTGATTTTTAAATGTACTACAGTTCATTTTATATATATACAGTGTTGAGTGGGGTCACATCTTTATCAGACGAAATGTCATTTTCCATTGACCATAATCGAGACGGAAAATACTACTACCAGAAACTCATCTCTTATGGGTTTCTGCTAGTACCCATGAAGCCATCTTAGGTCTTATTGCTACTAGGCTCAATTCACTGCCAGATTTTCTAACTGTATACAACAAAGATAGGCAACTGAACTCAATATGTTGTTTGTATTATATATGATGTCGTGTACATATACATATCGTACATCAACTTATTACACAAACAATATGGGTACGGTGAATGAGTAGTAAAACATATCTGCTGGTACAATAACATTTACATTTCTACCAAGAGGACATGCAATATTATCCTCCAGAAGTCATTCCGGTTCTCGGGAGTCCCATCTACTACATGTACTATTCGGCTGAGCTGCGCATGCCATAAATCGCTCGACTGTCAGTCAGTGGATAAACCGACTACATTTATCTGCTATCCAACTTCTCCGACGATAAATACGCTTTTCATCGTCAAGTATCACATGACAAGCCTACTCTGGAGCGGTTTAATATCCAGGAGTGTGGACCCCTTGGCGGTTTGATAATTATGAGGGTGAAGGAATGTTGTACAGTTCGCGGATGTTTACGCGAGATGCTCGCGAGTAGGAGGAGGAGAAAGATTAGAGAAATCAGGCGTCACGCTCCAGTGATTTCTCTCCCGCATACTCCCGGCACGTGACCTGAGACATAACGCGAGATTGGTACTGACACGAGAATCTGGACTAGGTTGTGCAAGGGTCTGAGAGGGGATCCTACTGGGTTATTAGCGAATAGTACATTCTAAAGATGGCAGGTCATTATCGGCGATGTTGCTGTTCTGCCTGCTCACTATTACGAGAAGTACTGCAGCACGGACCATTTAGCAAGTATATCAGAAAGTGTTGCTGTTACGTCCTGGGACAGAACACCTTTCCATTCATTCATGATTCTCCGTAAATATGTTACACACCATGAGTACCGCTGGGGAAAAAGTGATACAAAATCTACATGTACCGAGATAAGTAAACGGAATTGACATGAAACTGGATATAAACATGTATATAATATCACATACAATTTTATCGTAATCGTAGTTTCGGCGATGGCCGTGACGATAATAAGTAAATGGAAAGTTGGCCTTGATGCAAAGAAGTGTGCGCATTGATGCACATTTCATAATAACATATACCCCAATCATGGAGTGGTCGAAGCGGGTAGCCACGGTTACTGTCTCACTTGAGCAAAAGAGAAAGAATTACACAAGAGCTGTATATAAAGTGGCTATTAGAAAGAGATAGATGGCCTGCCTACCACCACTTTGTGTTGCAAAATTACACACGGACGTAAAAATCTAATTGAGCCAGTATTTTTTTCTTATATTAACATGTCAATGACGTTATTTGTGTGACTACAGTATAAACCATTTTTTACAGATAAAACACTTTTACAAAACTATTAAACGATTATGCAACCGGGGACCTCTAGCAAACAGTCAGTGATTTAAAGATAGCAGCGGCGTTTTGATGGCGTTGCCTTGTTTCCACAGTTGGTTCTTGTCTGCCGACAGAAAACTAACCGGAGAGAGTATCAACTTTGGGCATCCATTAATGTTTTTTGTTATATAAATAATGTTGTTTTAAGACGTAACACCCACGAGAAACACGTGAATAAAAACCGTCAGGTACGCCAAATTATGTCCACAGATCGAATGATGATGTTCAATGATGTGGGCGGGGTCTAGAATGACTAAATTACCACCGAAAACCTATACGAATTTCTGCCAACACGTGAATATAACTTGTACATATGTGTATGTTTGATTATCAGTTCGTACCATTACTCCGGAATGTACCGGGATTCCTTCTACGTCACTTGGTTTCACATTACGGACACGACCTAATGTTTCGACAATTAAAACGTTGTTTTCACAGATTCCGATGGAAGTAGACATGACACGTAAATAACCGTGTATGTTGACCCAACCACGCTGCGCCTGTATCTACATGTACATATGTTTGTAACTTTTATTTGTACTTTTTATTGAAGTATTTCTAGCTATCTCCACCCTTTACAACCTGAACAACAACAAGAAGAATTGACCAGTTTTCTGTGATTTATTGGCAGACTTGCTGCTCTTGTCTTGGGAGGATGTGAGCTGGTAACCGGACCCCTGTTGTCTTTTGAAGGCGATGCATGTTACACCGCAATAAATTTATCTCAAAAATACCCTGTGACATCGCACATGTATTAAAACCATGAAATAAAACCACGGCTACGTCACCTTTGTGTTCTAAAACTTGTACATATGACCTAAGTGTATTTGTGTTCATATTAAATGCATGTATGTATATGCCTACTTGTACCTGTACTATATGTACAAGAATAATCTTCCGGCCATTTGATATTTTCTTCATACGATTGATATTCGTTTTCTCCTGACGATGATTTCTTCTCTGTTTTTGGTTATACAACTAAGTTTCGTGCACTTTGCGTGCAAAAATGGAGAATGCACCCAAACTGCATTCCATGTTCGACTTTTAATATATATCTAACAGATTTAATTACATTTTTGAGACACCACATCGGCCACGTCTAGCTACCACTGGTAGACAGATACA
Organism: Terebella lapidaria; assembly: GCA_949152475.1. Classification (NCBI taxonomy): domain Eukaryota; kingdom Metazoa; phylum Annelida; class Polychaeta; order Terebellida; family Terebellidae; genus Terebella; species Terebella lapidaria. The sequence continues at coordinate 20,176,323 of OX424555.1, forward strand.
ATACCGTCTTGAGGGTTTTATAGGCCGGCGTCAATTTGTACCATAAAAGTAGGACGATATTTAATTGCCTGACTCTCTGTATTCTGTAGCTGACATCACGGCTATAGATAGAGACCGGTAGTTGGACATGTTCACACCCGTCTGTGAAAACAAATCTGATTATGATATGACCACGCTATACGACCGTGATGTTTCAACAATACGTCCCCTTGACGTGCCAATTATTTTACAGAAAAAAACGTCACACGCACCTGCTTCTGGCATTCATAAAACACAAAATACACTCGGAGCCGGACCATCTTGATCGGAATTAATCAAGAAAGGTGCTAGAGTAATTAATCATACGGCTGTGGACACATGAGCGACAGCTGTCAAGCATCTCACTTTCAACCCAGAAAAAAGTGCTACCCCTCGTATCAATTTTGATTTCCCTGTCGTGAAGAGGATTGTTATTGCTGGGTGTCTATCATGCCCCCTTGACCCGTTCCATCCATTCGTGCCCACGGCGCGACCAGCCGAAATAAGGACTGTGTCCTCTCCGCACCGGGCCGTGTTGTTCTTCTGCGCCTTCAAGTGGAGAATTTACAATGTGAATGAATTGAAATCCACCGGCGACATTCGAGGTGTTGACAGAGCTGCCTGAGAGATAATGTCAGCTTTCTCCCAGTTAGACTCTGGCGTATTTCTGTGGTTCCTGACATCTTTTCTCTACGTGCCAGGTGTTCAGTGTGCGATCGTTCCTAGTAACTCTGGTAAATGCTAACTCGACAATGAATGAAAACATACATAGCCTATTGTAGTGTCCTGTCTCATGGTAAATACTTATGGTGCAGAGACCACAGGCGTGATTTTATTTTGTATAACATTTTTAATGCATTCATTGAATATTACAAAAACAAGGACAGTGATACAGTCATCACAGAAACAAAAGCACAATAGCCGAAATTCCCCCATCGGTGCTAATCAGGCCCGTTGACATGCCTGTCTTAGAGAGCTAGTCATGAGTTATTACAATCTAGGAAATCCTGTCATTTTTCTATAATATATGCTAATTGTTAGAGCAGCACTAATCTGCGTGATCTTTGGTGGGATAGCGTGATTTATCGTAGCCCGGTCAGCAAATCATTGCATAAGTGGCTTATCTAACATGGAAAACAGAGTGTTGGACCACAGAAGGAAATATCACGTTCTTATCTCATGTCGGATACCACGGTACCTGGTAAAAATCCATGTAATACAGCATGCCTATCTGACATGTGCTTTTAAATAATTACCCATTTGGTGATATTCTACCACATGGACTTAATGCGAAACAATTCCGAATGCCTGATCCCAAAGCCACTGACTTGCTTCGATATCGGTTGGGCTGTAGCGGCATTCTAACAAATTGTGTTCTTGTTTCGGGATATGGTATTTACATATGACAACATTATTCTCTGTAATTGCTTCTGTTGTTTGTGATCGTTGTCTGGCGCGGACTGTATCGTGTAAGATATCCCCTCAATATTGAGACAAAGTCAACATGAGGTATATAGGTCAGACAATGTTGCTGCTGTCGCCAATTGTACTGGATCTATGAACCATACATACACGTATTTCAAATACATGTTATATTTTTCAGCAAGTGATATTACCATTGAATGAAATTATTTCAGACTTATTATCTTGTTCCATATATTTTTAGATTTTGTTCATTACAGAATGCCTTTTTCGACCGTATAATGCCTAGTTTTATATGTTTTGGGTAGTTTAACAACACATACATAATATACGTGTATGTACCGTCAACGGAGATTCGTTGAATTATCGTTCATGTTCAAGGTATTGAGTACTTCATGTGAATTGAAAATGCAGTAATTCCCTGACTTGGAAAGTAGGAAATAAATTTCGAGATAACAACTTGGGACTTTACTGGACTCGAACCAGCGACCTTCGAATGGAGAACTGTTCAAATCTCAGGATAGTTAATTATCGAATAGCCGGACTGTCTTCCACTGTTTTCAAAGTATTTAGCTTGCTAATGCAGGCAGATCTACACGGTGTTAATATTATTCACAATTACTAAGTAGTTGTACCGACCTGTAGAGACTGATCCTGTCCCAGCACAGCGAGAAATGACGTCATGAGAACCAGACACGTGCAGCATGACGTCATGGTAACCACGTGACGTACCGCGTCCTTCGCAGACGCCATATATCCGTGTGTGTACTCCTTCCTGGTACTCCACGTGTCTCCTAGTACTCTCTGCTTCCAATCGGAAGACTTTACGTGATCCCAAACGGTGTACAGCGATTCCGAGAGAGCGAGTTTCACGACTTGTGGCTCGATATCATGTGTTTCACATATGTTGTGCACTGGTCTAATTACGTCCCTATTACACCCAAGATTTACTGTATACTTTTGATATATTTTTGGGGGCAGATCAGTTTTCTTTCCAATTATCTTGTCTGCTGTTTCTTGTTGTCTCTATGTTGATTTCCAATTTACAGATGCAAGGCACACAATGATGGATTTTCCGACACGACAGCGGCGTTAAATAGCATGAGATCCTAAATATAAACTGATAACATCTTTTCGTCATAAAACTCTCGATGTTGTGTGAATTTTCTTGGGTTTTCCTGTGAGTTATACAGGTACCACACGGCGTGATCGGCGTGATCTTGGCTCTCTCACGACAATGACGGGTGCGCCCCCATAATGTGTTTGTTCAACGTGACGGTCCTCAACCATCTGTGTCCAGGTATATATAGGTATCCTTGCATGACAAACGTAACAACAAGTAGATTATAATGGGCTCAATAGTTCAGGGATTTCCCCCGTGAAGAATCTGTAAAACCACAACTTGTAGATAAGATATGATAGTGATCATCTCTCAGCCGTGTTCCTTCCGCTAAGGAGCCATTACGTAATGAGTCTGTAAAGAGAATAAAACATTATGATATGATTGATCAGAGAAAGTGAAACCGGCGCCGTGATTCTGATATCATCAGACGAGTACCCAACCTACTCCAAGTATGAGACAACATTGCCACTGACAGTATCAGTGACATGTCCCCAGGCCCTCTCCGCGCGCTGTCATCGCCCGCTGTCGTCCTCGACAAGTCCGCCAGAGCACCATCGTCAGAGGAGGCCGGCGCGCAGTGGTTACTCGCCAGCAAGACGTGCTCGCTCATGTAACTTATCCGTGAATAATTGTTCGTAGAGTGTTTGATTTTTGCCTGTCCGTTCTTTATCATGAAAAAGGCCCCTGTTGGCCTGAGCGGGCCCCTTTCTGCTTGCTTATAAATATATTGGATCTCGTCCAGCTGATGAAGGTAGGACATAAATTGGCAAAAACACGTAACGCACACAACACACTCACTGTTTATATTCATCAGTGCTCGCTGCTTTATTGAACCATCATATCCTATTTCAACTTTATATATATTTTTGTATTTTATCATCTCTTTTGATGTTTGAGCGCACGTTTAAATTTCGTACCCTCACGAAATTTAGTTTCTCAATTATCAGCGCTTGCATGCTTCGTGTTACCTGAAGTCAGAATATTCACGTGTTAGGGAAGCATCTATATAACGGAGGCTCAACATTCAGTTATTTTACAATGTAAATGTGCAACAATTAATCAAATGCAGCCAGCGATATTAAAATCATGTAAAACTTGTTGATTAAGCATGAATAAACATGTATGCAAATTAGTACATTTGTAATAGGTGTATCGATAGCATTCATGGTCAATTTGATCACTTACTGATAACGCCGTGGTATATCAACGACGGGAACTCCCCAGCAGTAGTCATTAATCGAGCGTTAATCCTGTAGAAAAGTGACAACACCACACAGTCGCGACCATCCTGACACTGCTCCAGTGACTGGCACACGCCCCCGCTGTTCAGGATATGGCGAGTGAGGCAGGCGCGCAGACCCCAGCAATACGTGCTCCCTAGGGCACAGAGGCATGCAAGAGACTGGAGCTGGGGAATGGTACAGCTGTCTCTCTGTGCTGCACTGGTGTTCAGTGTAGTCAGCGATACAGCGTGCATGGTGTGATCGTGAAGGCTATAATGTACTGCATTGGCATGAAACTGAATAGAATTGTATCATTTTGACGTAATTGAATGATACCTCTTTACTACTTTGTATTGCATTTGAAGAATGTCCATATAATAGATCGTTTTTTTTAGTAAGTCTACATTGTACACTCGAGAACATTTCAAATCAGGAGTTTCATATCTCGAGAACATGTTTTTACTCATGTTTAAAGAAGCTATAATTGTGAGCCAGCATTGTTAGACACAGTGCTGAGTACACGTACATGAACTTACACCCCATCCCACGTTCGATGTGTTTTAAGTGTATTACAAAAAAGTAATAATGTCAACAGCGACTGGAGATATGGTGACGTCTAAAACACTCTGGCATGGTGTTGACATCGTTTGTTCGTTTGAGTCCACTCCATAGTTTGACGGGTGTAGATTTTTTTCCGAAAGATCGATCGAGACATCGAATTATGGTGGTGGTGATTTATCGTCGCTGTGGATAACATAAAACCTATAAACAAGATAAATTAGTGAAATTTTATCGGTTGAGGAAAAAAGTGGTGTATTCAAATAATGTGTTATTTATATAATTATGGCACATGCATGTAGAGGGATAACTAATTTCGTTGTCATACATCAAGGTAATATTCTGAAGTATATATATATATATATATAGTGTCGTTATTAGATGAAGCTGATTCCAAAGTATAGAACATTTACATGCAGTCATTGCATAATTATTGTTCGAAAGTCGAAATGACAAGAGGTACGATGTAGTGGGTATTTATGTGTACAGTGTATACCTGGAGTGAGCACCGATAGATGTAACATAGTCGACTTGTTACATTAAATCAATTCGGGACAGTGGATTGAAGTGCAAACTCCATGATCAAAAACCACATTGCAAACTAATAGAACGTGCCATATCGTTTTATCTTCTATGCTCTGTAACTTTTGACTTGATCTCATAAGCCTGGCTTCTGTAGTCACTTTGTTCGCCAACAGAGGCGATCCTAAGGTAAATATTGATGTACGTTCACTGTGAATGTGTAAGCACGTGCCGTGTGACTGGGTCCGACCGACTCCCCACGTCGTCCGAAATACGGGCAATAGCACGTACCAGGCTGGCCGGGTCCCTTCATCAACTGTGTTTCATCAGATTGAGATTTTCACCAATCAGTGTACGATACGATGCGGAAACTGTTTGCATTCAGTTCTACATTGCTAAATATGGACAGAAACACGGGTCTATAGGCTACTTGTTGCACAATGAGTAAATCATTGGAATTGTTGCCGTTCAATACAATGTGCCATTCTCATTCTCTCATCCTGAAATATTAAAGTTGCTCGAAGATCTTTCTCTCAAGTGTTCTTTCTCTCAAGAGTATATGTATTTCATATTCTATTTGTAATGTTCTTCAGGTTATATGCCTCTTATAGTTAGAATGAATTGCAGTGTTTGATAATACTGTCGATATTAGTGTTACACCGTTATGTTCATGTCGCTTGCACAACAACCTTGCTTGGGCATAGATTACGTGCAGGGTATCGAATTCTCTGATCAAATATTTGATATCAGAGAGGATTGATTGTCCAACTCATTTCCTCTACGAGGCAATGCATGCGCGACCATTTGTAATTCGATATCTAATTTGGGAAACAAGATTCAGTTGTCATTAAAATAATCAGCAATAGGCCTACTAGCGATTGTTCGAAAACGACGATTGTTTGCTCATAGTTTCTATACTTTGTTTTTCATCTTCTATATATTTCATTCCGTTGAGTAACATTATATCGAGGTCAGGATGTTGATGAATTACACATTGGTCGGAAATAGACTTTGAGTTTATATTTACGTGATCATGTTTGATACTACATCTGTGTGTCTGCAGTGTCTGCTGGATAATGGTGTATTATGTAATTGTATGACAAACAACCCTACAATACTCTCATCATCCCAAGCTACAGTTACCATAGCTACAGAACCAGGACCGGTCGGAAGGCCTGGAGTTTGGTCTCCAGGGATATACTCGAGACTCCCTGTGAAAGGTCTGATTCGCTCGGGTAACACTCATAACTCACATCCATATTTCCTGTATATTACGCGGGGTTTCTTATATTTAGTAAACGAGCTAATTGTGAATGTAATGGTGACAGACATGCTGACACCGTTGTCTTATAGGGTTTCATAGCTTTCGAGACTGTTTCATAATTGTATACCGTTACCCAAAAACAAATGTGTTCATAAAATTTATTGTAAACAACATCCATATTATGTGCCTTGCAATCCACACGTATCGATGACGTTATACCCTTCTCTCGGAACCTTTATACTTGTCGAATTTTGCACGTGCATTGTGACCATTATCCAACATGGTACTCGCAGCTTATTGAATTGATACTGTTACACCAGACACAATTACTGAATTCCCAAGTGCCCGTTGTTTTCGTGAAAAGATTGTAGGAAACTCGAACCAGTTGGATTTCCCATTTTACCTCAGAATGCTCTGTCAGAAGTAGAGATAACATACTTAGCACCCGCCAGGGAAACTTTGTTTTACTTGCATAATAAAACGGGATTTCTAGAATAAAAAAAACTGTCGTCAGTGGACCTTAAACGCACACGTAAACACGGCCTTGAGAGGGCTGGAGATTAGCCAGGGTTCGAGGTACGTCGTACCAGAGATGAATATTCCTAGATACGCCAGACTATCACCTCTGAAACACGGCATGGGTATGTTTAAAAAGTTCTGACCTTTGGAACTTGCATCATTTTACATGTTTTGAGAAGTGGACTTGTTCCTGCCAGGTATAGGGACGATGCTTGCTAATCTGCGTGACTGGCAGCTTACCTGGCAACTGGACAGGGGATCTAAAGAGGTGGCTGATAGGCGGGCTCAGAACACTCACTGGGCCAGGTGTTGGTACTGGGTATACCTGGGCCTGCATCATGTCACTGGCAACAAACCCAATCAAACAACTCGCCAGCTACCGCCAATATCTGGCAGTATTGTAGCCAGGTGATCACACTCTCGATTAAAATGGATTTCTTGGAAAATCGTATTGTCTTTTAACCAATCTAATCTTACAGACGTATCTTCCCGGTATCTGATTCCATTCCGCGTTATTACATGAACAATCGATATGATAACGTGTGCCATCTATTGCAATGAATAACCTGAGACTGTACTTCTGAAACACTCGGGGAATTCAGCAATTACACCAGTGATTCTGTTCTGTATCCAGGGAGCTTCGATGAGATACGCAAAACACTCGAGATCCAGAACGCAAACGAAAGCAATTAAAGTTGAAATCTCAACAATGCCATACGTCCAGAACCTCTTTATACTCTGCAAGAATGGAAGCAAATATTCAATTAGCAGAATGAATAGCGCTGCAGAACTTGTGAATATACACGTTTCAACATCTCAGTTAATGCCCGAGATAACTCATGATCCGTAATGGTTATGTAAAGAACTTCCAGGCCATTACAGGGATTCTATGCCACGGTATAACATACAATGCATAATCAACAACTCTTATACGTAAACCGAATTTCAAATACCAAATGAATTAAATATTGTAGCCAAATTTTTTTTCTTCTAAACCTAATGAACAAATTTCAAGAAATTGTTGTAGTGATGAGTGTTTTGTGGCGAGCAAAAAAGTCGGAACACCAGCAGTTCATAAATGAGTCAGCATGTGTGAGCACTTTTTGGTTGTCTTGTTATCTTTCTGGACGATGGTTTGAGATGCAATATTTCATCCGAGTTTATTAAGGGTTATATTATTATAAATATGAAGGTAATTCAGAGAGACGGACACCCGGAGATGTGGCCTTTATGTTATAATTGTGCAACTTTGTACTTTAGAGAAAACGCTTGGGTCATTTATAACCATACCGGTAACATAAAGGCAGAAGTAGACGAGAACGCCCGACTCTGAGTGGTACGAGTTCAACGGATTGTTGCTCAGAGCTAAATCAGTCCTGGGTCCTGATTAAGTCGTACATTTTCAGTGTATCCTCGTCTGGTCGGGGACGTATCGTCTTTAATCAGATGATCTATATCACGGGTATCGATTACGGCGGCGATGTTTTGCTGTGGGCTGGGCTGTGTAATGAAGACGGCGAGCACGTGTGGAGTGGCCGGTGCTCCGAGAGTCAGCTGTATCGATGGCCCCGGGCCGTACGCCGTTCTCCGTCATGGATCATGATTGTAATTACAGATGCCATAACTTGTCAGAGCGCGGCTGATCCCGGGCCGTGTGATACCGTGGTACACCGCCCGGCTGGGGTTACCTGGCGCACCTGTAGTCACTCAGAGATACCGCGGGATCCATGTAAAAAATCAATCACTTTCGGAACGCCGCCTCCGCGTGCCACGCACTATCGTGAAATCTACGCGTATCCCGCATGCAAACCTGCATGTTGCCAATCTGGGATTGTCTTTATTCAGCATCTGCGAGCAACCTCTGACTCGAGCCCTAGGGGATGCCACAAAGGCGTGTAATAAACGGCAAAACAAAACCGCGATACATCTCGGTAAAGTATTGTCCGAAAAGGTGAATTTGCCATTGTATAGTAGTAATAAATGGGGAATTGAGCATATTCCAGCAAACACAACAAATCTTTGAGGAAAAAATAATATCCCACAATGGCTAACAAGCACTGGACCCAAGCTGAGCAGGAATTCTAGTATGTTACTCATCCTTAGCATACATTTCCAATCGTTAGAAATGTCAGGATATATCTCAAATGACAGACTAACTGTACAGGGTCAATGCATCAACATGTATTCGATTGCCACTTGCTGTTGTGATAAGGGCTGACAAGGGACACCATTAGCTGACTGACGACAAGGTTCCAGCTCTCGGACAGAGCCAATCAACTGGGTCCTCTTACACTTGTGATCACAGCGGGAGAGACCAGCCAGTACACTGCATGTACTCGTAGATACAAGGAAAACCCTTCTCCATCACTTCCCTACATGTACCTGCGAGGCAATCCTAAGACAATCACACAGTGAGCCAGTGTCTTCTCCATTGACCTTGCGTGTCAGTCAAACTATTTGGCCAATTTTGTGTACCTGCAAACTGTGTACATTGATGGATTCTCAATTAGCAATAGAAATAAATCAAATTATCTAGGTACTGAATACTCACTCACGGAACACGATGTATTCTATGAAAGATTTTTTGTTACACTGTGTCCTGCAAATACTTTGAACTAAAACCCCAAATAAGATAACACCACACACAGTGATTGTGTGTTTTAGGACAATATTTTAGGACAAGTGGACTCACACACAGCTTGCCATTTTGAATTTATCATTTTCACACCACTCAAAATGGTATCTTCTGACTTTTAGTATTTAAACTCGTGATTCTACTGTATCAATGGAAGTCACCGTGTGTGAGAGGCACCGACCACCTGAGTTTAGGGACCACCTATGTTCGGAAGCCACAGGAGTTGCACACGGACACCCACTTAGGATGTCATGACAACGATCTCAAGATTCTCGCAGGACATCAGATCCACTATAATAGTGTCAAACGCTCACTAGCTGACTAGGATTACACCGACGTGTTCTCAAACATAGTATGTCGAAGAGATAGCCACAGGCTAGGTGTAGAAACACTTGACAAACGTCGAAAACATATTTCTTTGTGTCAGCGATTATAAAAAAGTAGATGTTGTTTAGTCAAGACGAGATTAAGAGTGTTGAAGATTGCCGGTGTGCGAGACGTTTGGAGTCGTGGACAATTCGGCTTTGTTCCCCTGTACCCAGCGGTACGTCTGGTTCCCATGGAAATAATACTTGTCCGTGGAGACACACACTATTTTACTTCTTGACTTGTGTCGACTTTAATTGAACTGTCGCCTTCCATTCTACGATCCCACCTTAGCAAATATGCTTGTGTTCATTCATGAATCAACAAAATGTTGATTTTAGGTATTACATTTGAAATTCCAAACACTGTGCTATACGTAAAGCTATAAAACTCGAACATTCCGTGGTAAAAACCTGCGAGGCAATGTTGTGATTTTCAAGTGGGTACCAATTTTAATGTCTACAAGGCGTGTGGGAATATGTGATAAGTTTTAGTTGTTAAATATAAGGTGGCAAAATGTGAATGAATTGAGCCCACGACACTTATATTCTGTTATTTTTCTAGTGGTCACGGTCTTCATGGCCGACACTTCTACTAGTATTTACCTAACATTCTGTCCAACGTACATGTATATGCCTCATTCATACATGTACGTGTAAATATGCTTTTGCTACATTAGTAGCTAATAAATCAGTTTGAGCTGATGATATTTATCTTGTCCTACAACAGTGGGAGGGACACTGGTAAGATGGAATCACGTCCATTGAAGAGAGTACAAAAGCGAACAGAGATGTTTTATTATTTTCTTTACATTCAACATGTTTTGGTTGGCTGCATCGACAATCACCCCACACTGACATCAGTACTGAAGCATGTGGTTTTTTAAACGCCGGCAAAACATACTTTTCTGCTCGTCTAATAGCGTAATTCATTCTAGGCTATAAATTGCCGACGTCGAAATAATACCGATGCATTTAGTATATATTTATACAACAATTCAGTGTCATTTTCCCCCACAGAACGACACTATCGGGCTCTAGGAGTGAAAATCTTTGATCTCGTTGTATTCTCCCGCGAGCTGTTAGCGTTATCACGTGGGTGGGGTTACGATGACAGGTCGACCGCCTCATATTTTTATAATGAATACAGGAGAATGAGGTCCTTTTGTTATCGTCATTTCGTGGGCAAAATGTAAGAAAAAAACAAAAATTCACATCGAAATTAATCTGCGAAGATGATTGCTTGCTATTCTTATAAACCACCGTATCGATGGTTGACAATATTGTGATTGAACGTGAACCAGACCTTATAGTATACATTTGGCTAGCTATTGGGGAATGTCGTCCCAGAATGTGAGTTAAGTTTCTTTCATTTTTTAAAAACGAAAATCTGAGAGAACGTAGCCATTTCTCCACCAATCTATATATATTGGTGTACGGTGGCTTATTTCCGCCAAGTTCATATTTTTTATTTTAACAGTTTGCCTTTTTTAAATTTGCAATTTACTTTTTTATTCAACAATTTGCACAAAATAATTCCGATTTGGTTTTTCTATTCATGAATATACTTTTGTGTATCACGTGACTGCGAGTCTCGCGATAGGCGGTAAATTATCTGGCAATCTACTGTCGTTAGCGTCAATGACGCCAATAGCGACGGTATATTTTGTGGCACGCCAATGACGCCAATACCGACGGTAAATTCTCTGGCATACTACTGTCGCACACGCCAATGACGCCAATAGCGACGGTAAATTCTCTGGCGTATTCTAATTATACTGTCGCTATTGGCTTCATTGGCGTGTGCGACAGTAGTACGCCAGAGAATTCATCGTCAATATTGGCGTCATTGGCGTGTGCGACAGTAGTATGCCAGAGAATTTACCGTCGGTATTGGCGTCATTGGCGTGCCACAAAATATACCGACGCTATTGGCGTCATTGACGTTAACGACAGTAGATTGCCAGATAATTTACCGTCAACATTGGCGTGATCAACAATAGTACGCCAGAAAATTTACCATCGGTATTAGCGTCATTGTCGTGTCCCATAGTATTAGGCCTGAAAATTTACCGTCGCTATTGGCGTCATTAGCATTCGACCTGATATGGAAATCGGGGAAAATTTCGCGTAAGTTACCATGGAGGGGTAACCCAAGTTGTTGTATAAAAAGGTAAATTGCAAATTAAAAACGGCAAATTGTTTATTCTGAAAATGTAAACTCATAAATAGAATAAAGTAAATTGCAAATCAAAAGAGGCAAATTGTTAATTCTGAACTGAAAAAGTAAATTCATAAATACAAAAAAGTAAATTGCAAATTAAAAAAAGCAAATTGGTAATTCCAGAAAAGTATATTCATAATAAAAAAACTAAATTCGAAATTATTTTTTGCAAATTGCTAAATAAAAAGGAATTTGCAAATTGAAGAGGCAAACTCTTAATTACAAAAGTAAACTTGGCGGAGATAAGCCACCGTATTGGTGTATTATTGATACCACAGTTTCTGATTTCTCAAACTATTTTTTAGGTATTTGACTTCAGCGGTTCATGGGTTTACCCCCATTATTTCATTACATATTTGACAAGGAATCAACACAAATACATGTATGCAAGACTGTAGGCGTCTCCTAGTTCGGGGAGCTAGTTTACAACAATTTATATAAATGGCAATATTAGTTGTAGTTCAACGGTATATAAGTCAACACCAGGATTCCGTCATTTGGGAAGTCGACGGTAGTAAAATCAAGCAGACGACTTTTGTTGCTATGCTCGCAGACTCCTGTCGTCACGGAGACATGTTGACAATTCGCTATAGCTTGAATACTTGCACTCTTCCTGTAGTTACTGCGACAGTGAGTTTTGAATATCTTGTAGAAAACCCTACAAAAACCGGGGTTTTATGACCCATATAAAAGCCAAGGGCCCACAGTGTAACTTAATCACCACATATATACAAACATGAAAAATACAAAGCATTAATGTAAGAGCCCGATATCTTTGTGCATATTTAATTGAATTTTCTAATGACATCTGGAATTCAATACATGGCAAATACCACACATGAGTTAGTTCGGAGTGTTCTATGCTGCGTTCCAATCACGTTGTGCAAATGGTGCGCACGGGTTTCCGAGGAGTAGGCTATTTTGCGTTCTATTCATGACACAACTGGGAAATTCCCATTTGCACAACCTGTGAAGTTGAGGCAGTTGTTCAGACTCAATGTGCACAAGTAGGAAAAACATGGCGCCAAATGGGGTATTGTATAAAAGTAATACAGAATAGAAACATTTTGTTAGTTATACCTAGTATCATACATACAGTATATGAATGGAATGATTCGAGACTGAAATTTAAAGTGAAGATTTGACTGAATTTTCAATTATTTTTGGCCTGAGTTAGTTCGAATTTTTATGCAATAAATAGGGTGGCAAAATGTGTGCCTTTTGTCAATGGAACGCAACAACTCGTACTCTCCAACTTCCCGCTAGTGCACACCATTCGCACAACATGATTGGAACGCAGCACTAGAATATACATGTAATTTCCATGGCAGTATGGATGAAAGAGGAACAATTACGTAAGCGTCCACTAAAAACAAACATGTTTCGTGATAAATGTTAAACCTATTTGGTTTCTTCGAGGAAACAATACTTTGTGAAGCAATTTCAATAGAAAAATTATCAGATCTATAACAATTTGATATTGGAGGAAATATGTTGACTCTTAATTGAATGTCACAGCAATACTGTAATGCATCTAACATGGGATGTCTCATAATGCCAAGATGTACAAACTGAACACACTGGCGTCTACGGATATCACTGTGAAACAATCCCCGCTTGCTGACTGCCTCGTGTATCCGTAACACTGGGACCACAGTTACAGTACGGGAGGGTACAGAGATCCAGAGACCGGCATCGTGCAATAGAGAGTAAATATTTAGCTGGCATAAACTCTCGCCCGTTCCCGACTGACCCCCGGGGTCACTCCGCTCGTGGCAGTGCATTAAACAAACGGCGCTCGATTTACGGAAACAGTAGCCGTGGATCAGAGGGCCCGCGGTAATGAGATCACGTCCACACCCGAACCGTGGAGCAGGAGACCTCGTTACGTCAGCTTCGACAGCTTTGCTGGTTCTCCGGGAGCCGAGAGCTTTGAACGCTAAACCAACTCATTAATGTATTCGTAAAACTTATGGAATTAATCGACTTTTCAAAAACATATCCTACTGTGTTTCAAAGACCGATGCCTTGATCAAATGAAATTGTTTTGGATACATTCTTTATGCAGCATATGCAGTTTTTTTTTTATATACATGTACACTAACGTTAGTTCTAATAAGAACTTTGTTGTTGGTTGGTAGTTGTTGGTATGTTACAGTAGTCAAAAACTTTGGACCTGGAGAACATGCCATATGTTCACAAAATAAGGATTTGACAAACATATTACTGTTGTTCCAATGCCGGCGCTTTTGTAGAACATGAATTCACTCTCCCTTCAATACATTCGCATGGAAGCACATAGGGTACATGCGCGGGAAATGGTGCGAAGAACGGAATATCAAATATTCGTTCGACATTCACATAATTTATGGATTATTCCTAATCCGGATGTCATAATTATGGTTTTTGGTGTCGATATGTATGTCATATAAAGGTTAATTGAAATATAACCACGACAAACTGTATGGTTGATATCTTGATCATCCCCATCGAATCTGTGACACGAGGAAAACCACATGCTACCTGCTGCTGTTTTATTAGGCTTGGATTGGATTGGATTTATTCAGGGGGTGAGCCCTCAGGATAACCCACGAAAGTGCAAGCACTTATTTCCAGTGGGGTCCTGTTATGTGTCGTGTTGTACTGCATTGTCAGAATTTCTATAGCGGCCTGAAGCAGATCAGGGTACATCTATCAGCTTCCCCATCACCACCGCTGAGAATCCCGGTGCAGCAACCGTAATCCTCACCCAGCACCAAGTTTAATGTCCTCTCCGGGCCGAAGGACAACATATCAGGTGCTAAATTCGCCAGGGAGCGAGACCTGGGATCGAACCCGGGACCACTCGTTTGTGAGGCGAATGCTCTACCACTGAGCAACTGACACCCTGACAGGCTTACTGACAGCATAGTGATGGCTGTGTGATACTATATTGTTGGTACTATATCATATTACTGCCCATATCAATTAATTGACTAAAGTTGCGTAATAGGCACTGCGTACTCTGTTGCTGAGGTTCCAGTACCAACGAACGCCCATTGATTATCGCCCATATGCAGGTGAATCAATCATCACCGGGCTCTGAGAAAACCTCGAGATGATAAGAAGGCGCTAATTTGAATCGTGTCAGAAGCCCAGCGCAGTGCGAGCACTGACATTCTCCCGGAAATCCGGCCAGTTTCACATTCACGCGTGATTTATTTTCTGTTCGCGAACCTGTGTTTCACACATCGTTCTGGATAGATGCCATGCTCACAGTACGTAAAACACAGTATGGAAACATTGTATTTTGCATCATAATGAATACACAACTCACTCATTTTAGATATTACATAAAGGCTATTGGTTAGTAAAAGCATAATGTGTAAACGATTACTTAATGCTATCCACGATAGCATAAATGATTTTCATAAAATTGTTAAATTCCTCAGCTTGTTCACGGATCAAACCACAAAGCAACAAAGAAACATGCACATATTATGATTTCAATACGTTACCTTTACTAACCTTACTTATGTGCACACTGAATCCCCATGGTCGGTCGTATTTTATCACTTCAACTTAGAAGGAAATAATTAATGTACATTCATTCCAAATACGCAGAGACGGAAGCCAACAAATCAGATTATCATAACGCAAACAAATATCGTGATATCCTCCGCATTTGAAGAATTCGGCTTCCGTGTCGGTCATTGGAAAGGGCACATATTTTTGTCTGCACGAAAATTAACCTTTTTCATACTTTAGCAGGCCTGCCCTGTATACTACTGAAACAAAACCTTTTTTTCGTATATTATAGCAGAACCACAAATAATGTTCATGATGTTTTTCATACTTTTAACGAGGCTGCACTAAGCAAAAGTGTCATCATAATTTTGAACAATACCATTTTCATACTTTAGCAGGTCTGCACTAAAGAACCCCTTCTTCATACCTTTCAACAATACCATATTCGTATTTCAGCAAGATCGCACTAAGCAAAACCTTCATAGTTTTTAACGATACCGTTTTTATAATTTAGACGGTCGTCTTCATAATATTACTTTGGAACAATACCGTTTTCCTTCTTTAGCATGTCTGCACTAGGCAAGCCCTTCTTCATTCTTTTGAACTATACCGTTTTCATACTTTAGCAGGTCTGCACTAAGCAAAACCTTCTTCATACTTTTGAACGATACCGTTTTCATACTTTAGCAGGTCTGCACTAAGCAAAACCTTCTTCATACTTTTAAACAATACCGTCTCCATTCTTTAGCAGGTCTACACTAATCAAAACCTTCCTCATACTTTGAACAGGACCATCTTCATACTTTAGCAATGCTACGCTAAGCAATACCTTTACATTTTCTTCATATTTTAGCAGGTTTGCAGTAAGCAAAACCTTCTTCATACTTTTGAACAATACCGTCTCCATACTTTAGCAGATCTGCACTAAGCAAAACCTCCTTCATACCTTTGAACGATACCATTTTCATACTTTAGCAGGTCTGCACTAAGCAAAACCTTCTTCATACTTTTGAACAATACCGTCTCCATACTTTAGCAGGTCTACACTAAGCAAAACCTTCTTCATACTTTTGAACAATACCGTCTCCATACTTTAGCAGGTCTGCACTAAGCAAAACCTTCTTCATACCTTTGAACGATACCATTTTCATACTTTAGCAGGTCTGCACTAAGCAAAACCTTCTTCATACTTTTGAACAATACCGTCTCCATACTTTAGCAGGTCTACACTAAGCAAAACCTTCTTCATACTTTTGAACAATACCGTCTCCATACTTTAGCAGATCTGCACTAAGCAAAACCTCCTTCATACCTTTGAACGATACCATTTTCATACTTTAGCAGGTCTGCACTAAGCAAAACCTTCTTCATACTTTTGAACAATACCGTCTCCATACTTTAGCAGGTCTACACTAAGCAAAACCTTCTTCATACTTTTGAACAATACCGTCTCCATACTTTAGCAGGTCTGCACTAAGCAAAACCTTCTTCATACCTTTGAACGATACCATTTTCGTACTTTAGCAGGTCTGCACTAAGCAAAACCTTCTTCATACCTTTGAACAAGACCATCTTCAATCCTTTAGCAATGCTACGCTAAGCAATACCTTTACATTTTCTTCATACTTTAGCAGGAATGCAGTAAACATATCCTCCTTCATACTTTAGCAGTATATAATTTATCCCGTATTCTAAGGTGTAATGTGACCGCAAAATGAGTAATCAATAACCACGCAAGGAACGCTAAAAGGTGGAAGTTCGATCAAAGAGTTATTTTACACTCTTTGGTTCGATCTCTGAGTATAGTTTCGCAGATCCATCACACTCTTTCGTGCCATTGGAGACAACAATACAAACCTTATCTATGCGACTAGATTGTTCTATTTCATGCATGGACATGTATATATATATATATATATTCAATAACATTGTTTGTGTGTGTGTTAGTAAATGAAGTTAAATTATGTGATCAATACAGCTGCCATGAGACTTTCCCCGTGTTAAATTCTCCTGTGCTTTATAATGGGACACAATACTGCAAATATCTCACTTAATATTGAGATTAGAGATTAGGAAACCATTGTGATAATATAGGAAATTGCAAGAATGTGTCATATAACCAGTGTTTAAAGCGGTGTGCTGTTTCTATGGGGACACGGAACCGGTGAGTACAAAAGCCTAGTCGTAAATATTGTTGAATAAAATGCTAGTCAAATTTATGTCTTTTAGATGCATATGAAGAAACATATATTATAGATATAATTTGTCACAACAGTTACTTGAAGGCAGAATTAATTTACCAATCTTTGTTGTAAGAAAGTACCATTGCAATACCAGTGCCCGTATACTTTTGAATAGGCAATCACGGATTAAAAAGTATTGTGGTTGGTTTACGTTGGACCAAACAACCAAAATACAAGTTGCTGAGTTTCTGGATATATGTGTGGAACACATATTCAACTGATACCTGACATGCAAGGTCATGTTCATGCTCAATCACTCCATATTTTGAATCAAGGCTAATACTGACGACCAATATCTCCCATTCTGATGTTCTTACAACTGAGACGTTCCCAGATTCTCAGTTGCAAGAGCCTTCGTCAGGTTGGTGCCGTTCTCCACCTCCGTGTTGGGTTTCCCGCAATCGGAGAATACGAGCATTCTGGCATGGAAACCTCTGCTATACATGAAGTACAACAAGAAGTTGATGGAATAATTGAGTTGCTCCATGATTTGAGTGATCTCTCGGAGGTAGACCATTCCTCTGTCGCGTGTTTGAAAAATGTTTTGTTTCCTCGCAAACGAGATCACGTGAGCTAAAGAATTCGGCGTCGCGAGAACGACGAAGACCAGGGCCACGCAAATCACCATCGCGGTCGTCTTGACGTCTTTGTCTGAGATGCTCTCCTTCCACGCGGTTGTCATGGCAGTGGTCCCAGCAGCTAGGTGCCACTCTGATGACCGTCCTGCGCTTGGTAAGTAGCAGCTTGATGACGATGAGTGTATTGACGACAAGAAGGATGACCGCCGGTATGATCGAGTACAGCAGCGTACCAAGAATGATGAACACCTGAGGACAGTCCTCCAGTTCTCGAGGCCGGCCGTTTGGGATACACGCTCCTTCCACGAGCCGGTCTGCCCAAGAACTCCAGTAGCCGATGTATGCTGCCAAAACATCGTAGACAGCTGCTATTACGATGCCCGTAGTCCTATTGGTGTTGATGATTCTGGATCTGATGGGTATTTATTTTATAAGCCACACAGTCACAAACCTCTCTAGAAAAATTAGTACCACCATCCAGGATGATGTGATCTTGAAGTAGCGGAACGCCCAGAAGAAGAACTTACATCCCCTCGGTGATAAACGAATGGTTTGATTAAGGGGAAGAGGGTCTTGACCATGGTGTCGGACACGGAGAGAGCGATTAGAGTTTTGCTGACGGGTATTGAGCGGAAGGAGCGAGGCAGAATGACGCGGATGGTCAGAGAGTTGCCGACGATTCCCGGCTGGACGAGAAGCCGGCGTAGTCAGTCTGGGACACCATCACGGGCTGACTTGTCGTGTTCGTAAGTTGACCGCTTTTATTCATGTTAGTTACAAGACAACCAAGACAATGACAGTGAAAGACAAATTCAATTATGCCAATCTACTGCACATATGTGATTCGTTCTTATCTCTGCTGATTAATTCTAAACAAGTCGATTTGAAAAGATCAAGAGTTGTAAGGGTTGCTGAATTCGTTCACGTGTCTTGGGCTCAACTCAGAACAACATTGTTGCTCTTCATAATCGAGTGTCCAGCTTCGAACGATGTTACATAGAATATGACTATGACTTTATCATTGATTTAGCAAAACTACGACAGAAGGCCTACTATTCTAACGAATGTCCGCACATGTATACCTGCTTTGTACTTTCGCTAAAGTTTTTTGACTCAAGACATGCTATTTCAGTCGTTGTTGTCGTTGTTAGAAATTGGGCGATAATAGGCTTATCCCCGGCGACGCCTTATTCATGAATATTTCATTGGAATTTATCACCGATCATACTTCCGCTTTCCAGCCCTATTATGCACAGTGACCATATTATGGATTAACGGCAAGGATCGATACCCGAATACTAAATGTGCACGAAATCGCCGTCATTCACCGAAGATGAACGTATGTGATGATACTCAAACATCTATCACATAATGCTTATTTTAAACGGTATTACATTTTAATATCACATGTGTCGTGAAGAAGCTCCGTGAGTTTCATTGTACTTTACTTCTCTAAAAATAGTGCACACTAAAAATGCATAATGAACATGACAATATGATATTTGTGCGAGGAAGCACACGGAGTGGTACAACGGAAACCGTCGATAGGAGGAGAGGAAGCCATTGTTGTCAGCACATTCATAACACATGATAACCTCAACCCGCGCAATTATTCATTGATGTTTTTCACATCAATTATCTCTTCAAATTTTACATAACATAATCACTGTAGTTACAGTGATGATGATGATCAAAGCCATTGGCCGATATAGATCATGTGGTTCTTTGTTCACAGTCCTTGAGACACAGCTGCGATATCACTATCCCCAGTGTTTGGGTTCTTTCGCATATCAGCTCGTATCAGGAATAATACTCAAATTCAAATTCATTTCCACCATAATGTGTAATTTTGGTATGTAGGCACCGAACTCATTTCTTCCACTTATGTTTGGTTTTCCGAAAGGGAGCATCTTTTGCTGACCTTGCATTTGAGCCACGACAACCTCGAGTGCTCAAACTACTAGCAACACATTACGAAACGTGTGTGAAATCTTCTTTGGAAGCAAACATCTCGAAGGTGAGCTCATTTTAACTCTTATATGAGCAATATGAAGTCAAGTGATGCATCTTTGGTGACATTGAACCCCCACAATTGTGTAGAACATCTGTAAAAATAAAATGTTCGAAGATTAGATATATACTAAGTCAGAGTATGTCCACCACAAACGTACAAATTTCTCTTTTGGAGACGAAACTCTATCGTGATACGAGCATATAGAGACCTCGAATAGTTGATCTTGACCTTAGATTACCTTGATTACTCTGATTCAACGTTATTCCCACCGGAGTAGTATCAGTACATGTACTTCTATGGAGACAAAACTCTTCAAGATAGAGCAGATGTTTGTATTAGAGCATATATTATTGAGTCATGCATGTTATGGTGCCCTTTTGGTGATCTTGAACACTACATACCGTGGCAATAATATAAGGTGCATAAGTTGATGACCTCGATATCCTTAATGTCTTCGAATGCTCTAAAGATAATATTGGTCAGAAATTGTGTGAAGTGGAGGCGAAGGTTTGGAGGCAAAATTATCGGAAAATATATGTAACATGTTTACATGGAAAGTCTTCTTAGGACCCTATACATCGTCTAGTGACTGTGAACTTTGGAGTTGACCTTGATTGTGGTAACCCGAGGTTATTTCAACGTTATGTTATACCATAAATGTGTGAATACTTATGTGGAAAAAAACATTCTTGGAGATAAACCTTGGATGTCTATTAGAAGCATATGGAATGAGAAATAGGTGTATCTTCAGGTAGTGTTACATTTGATCATGGATAGTTGATCACTTCGAGTGCGCATATATTAAAAATTATATCCACCCATGATAAGTGTAAACTGGTCTTTTGAAACATTACTCGCAGAGAAATATCTTGAGCTTGGGTTTGCATCATGTCCCGCGTCCAGTGAATCATATAAGGTTCATCATGTGGTGACCTTGAACTGAGTGTAAGTTGGATACATTTGGACAAAAAATATATGTAGAATATCGATTACATAAAATATGACAAACTAAAACATAGCACAAATGGCGGTGAAACTTATCGGCAGACTTCGATCTTCGAGCAAACGTGCTATTGAGAGTAGTTTGAGGTGAAGTTCAAGGTCATCAACAGATCCAACATGTACATGATGATTCTGACCTTGAGGTTTACGACTCCGAAATCAACGTCAAGGTCACCAAAAATTCACCATATATGACTTCCTATATTCTCATAACTGGAAAATTTAGCTCTTTTTATATGCGTTCTGTCAAAGGAGCCAATTTGTGCAATTTTGCCAATTTTGGGCCTACATTTCGGGCCGTTCGAGCGAATCAAGGTCTACCATCTTTATACTCGTTACGAATGGTTTTGACCAGCATGCTTATATATATTTTTTTCAAGTTATCACATCGGCAAGTTAGATTTTCCTCGATGTTGGATAAATCCATAATGAGTGTACTATGATTGACTGGAAATTAATGGTTGCTGCTGAATATAAGCAACAGTTGGCTGTACCAGTTCACCCTATATTTGTACAACTACTCTAAACAAAGGACACACGTGCTGGGCCTCAATTATTCATCGTGTGTTGTTGAATTAATGCCAAACCAGTGTGCATATTTTGTGTTTTTTTATCCCTCTTACAGTACGAGATTTAGACAATCGAACTTGTCTTGGCAATGGGACCGATAGCTGCTGTTATGCACCTAAAGGCCCAATCCCGAATTATCATTTCCCGAGATATTTGTGGGCATTATCGACTGGTCGTCTGCACAGTTGTTAACTGAAGATGCATAAGCATGGTTTTCAGGGATTTCCAGTGAATTATTATTGATCTAGCTGATAAATGCTAGATCATGTGAAAGTGTAACAGTGTAGTGTGCATTGGACATCCAAGTAAGCTTCGTGTTGAGTACACACTTCTCACTTGCCGTCCATAGCTTGTCTGCCTGCATGTCACTTGTAGCTTGCCGCGGTTCGTACTGGTCAGTTATTGCGGTAAAGACTGGCCAGTTACTAAAGACTGATAATTTTCCTCATGATTTTCGTCTTGGAACTCAGAACAACATTGTTGCTCTTCATAATCGAGTGTCCAGCTTCGAACGATGTTACATAGAATATGACTATGACTTTATCATTGATTTAGCAAAACTACGACAGAAGGCCTACTATTCTAACGAATGTCCGCACATGTATACCTGCTTTGTACTTTCGCTAAAGTTTTTTGACTCAAGACATGCTATTTCAGTCGTTGTTGTCGTTGTTAGAAATTGGGCGATAATAGGCTTATCCCCGGCGACGCCTTATTCATGAATATTTCATTGGAATTTATCACCGATCATACTTCCGCTTTCCAGCCCTATTATGCACAGTGACCATATTATGGATTAACGGCAAGGATCGATACCCGAATACTAAATGTGCACGAAATCGCCGTCATTCACCGAAGATGAACGTATGTGATGATACTCAAACATCTATCACATAATGCTTATTTTAAACGGTATTACATTTTAATATCACATGTGTCGTGAAGAAGCTCCGTGAGCTTCATTGTATTTTACTTCTCTAAAAATAGTGCACACTAAAAATGCATAATGAACATGACAATATGATATTTGTGCGAGGAAGCACACGGAGTGGTACAACGGAAACCGTCGATAGGAGGAGAGGAAGCCATTGTTGTCAGCACATTCATAACACATGATAACCTCAACCCGCGCAATTATTCATTGATGTTTTTCACATCAATTATCTCTTCAAATTTTACATAACATAATCACTGTAGTTACAGTGATGATGATGATCAAAGCCATTGGCCGATATAGATCATGTGGTTCTTTGTTCACAGTCCTTGAGACACAGCTGCGATATCACTATCCCCAGTGTTTGGGTTCTTTCGCATATCAGCTCGTATCAGGAATAATACTCAAATTCAAATTCATTTCCACCATAATGTGTAATTTTGGTATGTAGGCACCGAACTCATTTCTTCCACTTATGTTTGGTTTTCCGAAAGGGAGCATCTTTTGCTGACCTTGCATTTGAGCCACGACAACCTCGAGTGCTCAAACTACTAGCAACACATTACGAAACGTGTGTGAAATCTTCTTTGGAAGCAAACATCTCGAAGGTGAGCTCATTTTAACTTTTATATGAGCAATATGAAGTCAAGTGATGCATCTTTGGTGACATTGAACCCCCACAATTGTGTAGAACATCTGTAAAAATAAAATGTTCGAAGATTAGATATATACTAAGTCAAGAGTATGTCCACCACAAACGTACAAATTTCTCTTTTGGAGACGAAACTCTATCGTGATACGAGCATATAGAGACCTCGAATAGTTGATCTTGACCTTAGATTACCTTGATTACTCTGATTCAACGTTATTCCCACCGGAGTAGTATCAGTACATGTACTTCTATGGAGACAAAACTCTTCAAGATAGAGCAGATGTTTGTATTAGAGCATATATTATTGAGTCATGCATGTTATGGTGCCCTTTTGGTGATCTTGAACACTACATACCGTGGCAATAATATAAGGTGCATAAGTTGATGACCTCGATATCCTTAATGTCTTCGAATGCTCTAAAGATAATATTGGTCAGAAATTGTGTGAAGTGGAGGCGAAGGTTTGGAGGCAAAATTATCGGAAAATATATGTAACATGTTTACATGGAAAGTCTTCTTAGGACCCTATACATCGTCTAGTGACTGTGAACTTTGGAGTTGACCTTGATTGTGGTAACCCGAGGTTATTTCAACGTTATGTTTACCATAAATGTGTGAATACTTATGTGGAAAAAAACATTCTTGGAGATAAACCTTGGATGTCTATTAGAAGCATATGGAATGAGAAATAGGTGTATCTTCAGGTAGTGTTACATTTGATCATGGATAGTTGATCACTTCGAGTGCGCATATATTCAAAATTATATCCACCCATGATAAGTGTAAACTGGTCTTTTGAAACATTACTCGCAGAGAAATATCTTGAGCTTGGGTTTGCATCATGTCCCGCGTCCAGTGAATCATATAAGGTTCATCATGTGGTGACCTTGAACTGAGTGTAAGTTGGATACATTTGGACAAAAAATATATGTAGAATATCGATTACATAAAATATGACAAACTAAAACATAGCACAAATGGCGGTGAAACTTATCGGCAGACTTCGATCTTCGAGCAAACGTGCTATTGAGAGTAGTTTGAGGTGAAGTTCAAGGTCATCAACAGATCCAACATGTACATGATGATTCTGACCTTGAGGTTTACGACTCCGAAATCAACGTCAAGGTCACCAAAAATTCACCATATATGACTTCCTATATTCTCATAACTGGAAAATTTAGCTCTTTTTATATGCGTTCTGTCAAAGGAGCCAATTTGTGCAATTTTGCCAATTTTGGGCCTACATTTCGGGCCGTTCGAGCGAATCAAGGTCTACCATCTTTATACTCGTTACGAATGGTTTTGACCAGCATGCTTATATATATTTTTTTCAAGTTATCACATCGGCAAGTTAGATTTTCCTCGATGTTGGATAAATCCATAATGAGTGTACTATGATTGACTGGAAATTAATGGTTGCTGCTGAATATAAGCAACAGTTGGCTGTACCAGTTCACCCTATATTTGTACAACTACTCTAAACAAAGGACACACGTGCTGGGCCTCAATTATTCATCGTGTGTTGTTGAATTAATGCCAAACCAGTGTGCATATTTTGTGTTTTTTTATCCCTCTTACAGTACGAGATTTAGACAATCGAACTTGTCTTGGCAATGGGACCGATAGCTGCTGTTATGCACCTAAAGGCCCAATCCCGAATTATCATTTCCCGAGATATTTGTGGGCATTATCGACTGGTCGTCTGCACAGTTGTTAACTGAAGATGCATAAGCATGGTTTTCAGGGATTTCCAGTGAATTATTATTGATCTAGCTGATAAATGCTAGATCATGTGGAAGTGTAACAGTGTAGTGTGCATTGGACATCCAAGTAAGCTTCGTGTTGAGTACACACTTCTCACTTGCCGTCCATAACTTGTCTGCCTGCATGTCACTTGTAGCTTGCCGCGTTTCGTACTGGTCAGTTATTGCGGTAAAAACTGCCAGTTACTAAAGACTGATAATTTTCCTCATGATTTTCGTCTTGGAAATAACTTTGTAGTATTATGCCTCATGATTTTCGTCTTGGAAATAACTTTGTAGTATTATGCAACTATGATGCTGCAAATATGTAGCTGGAGATGTGTGATGACCATAGAGACTTCAGCCGCGTCCTCCTGTCTCCATTTATCGGGCCTGTCTCATTTGTCATATGAATCCTGAGTCCCTAGACGGATCGATCTAGACAAGATTTTATGTGTCACTTCGGATGAATGCTTGACTGACATGCAAGTCTAGTATTGCATGGGCAATATCGGTCTGCTCTGCTCCGTTGGGAGGAGACATGATATTTGCTACACAATACCGCCTAAGAACACGCACTGGTTGGACAGAGGAATTGCCACTTGGTTTCATGATGAGATGACCGAAAACCCCTGTGCTCACCATAGTAAACTGACACGGACAAGTTACCATTCATTTCCTGTACAAATCGTTGATTAACACCACTGCCCTGACAATACGAGCCATGAGAAGAAAACCAGGCTCTTTGGTCAGTGTCCCTTGCCAAGAGCATTTTACACGTGATCACCATGTATTGCTCAACCATTTCCTGATCGAATCCTTTATATCGTCTACCCGTACCGTCCAACTTATTAACAATGAGTTCATGTTTCGTTGTATATCAATCTATTTGATCTGCCATTACCACGACGAGGTTGTTTTCCCATAACACAATGCATGAAGAAATTGCATTCTATGTAATCAGGAGGCTTTGAAACTGTATTTTCATAATGACATTAATTAGAGTGAGCTAGGGAGTACAATGCCGCACAGAGATGCTCGATCCAAATGTATCTGCAATCTTGAACTTGTCACCGTCTTTATACTCGTTCGAAGTATGCTGTAAACATGGCACCCACAAGGATCTGTAGCCTACAGTTCCACATGTATACTAGTATATTTTGATGACAATACCAATAGAAAACTTGCGGAATAGAATTGAAATCAATATAATAATGCGAGGAAATGCCATAAGATTGTGAAGGATTGCGATAATAATGTGTCGAACCGATTTCTCTGATGTTCTCTCAGCAATTCCACTAATTTCTGTGTTTTTTCCATGTTTTTTTTTTTCTTTCTCTGGCTGGCTGGTACACTCCTGAAAAAACGTTGAAGAGAAACACAGCAAAACATCAACATGTCCTCATTTTTAAGTCTCTGAGATGAAGGGCAATAGATGAGTTCACCTGTATTGTTTTGATTTTATATACTTATATTTTATTGTATACTTCTAAAAGTAATTTACAACATTATATCTCCATATAAAGCCCTGATTAAACTCGAATAGATTATCTCAGTTTCTGTGATCGACAAATGATCATATTCCATGGTGTATGTGTACTTGTTAACTCCATTTGTCACCATGGTCACCTGAAACACACGAGTAGATGATTCATGCGAAATTACACGATATTTTTTCCAAAGCTATCAGCGTGCAAGCGTCACCGGTGAAAAAAATTGTAATTATGCGTTCAATATAAATTCTTAAAACTATCATGATAAAATAAAAGTGAAAGAAAATATATATGCACGCTAACATATGCTACATCCACTCATCCGTCATAACATTTTCATGGAGCCAAATCGAGCTAGGTTGACGTGAAAATAATGAGTAATTTCTACAGTTGTGTTCTCAAGGAAATTGCACCTCTTGAAGAGGAATCAAGTCAAGTGGATGAAGACGAGATAGTATTATCATGTGTGTTACATTCTGGTTGGTACAATGGAGTAATCGGCTGTTAGCGGTTTATTACCATGGCGACAAAGCGGGCTACCATAGCGGGCTAATGTCAAATTCGATTGGACCCTTGTCAGATGAAAACTTAATAATTGAGTGATGGTTCGGTAACGAGGGGATACATACTTTTTAATTTGTGTTACACAATAGATTTGGTTTGATACACTTCAAGTCTCGCGTGTGTATCTCGTGCTGCGAACATAACTATCATGGCGGTGATATTGAACGTATCAATAAACGGGATACTTGAACCATTTTGAATAACCAGCTGAATGTTATTCACTGAGACTCCTAGTTAGTCATGAACTCATAAATATCTTCATGTGAAACGACTGCATGTTGAATACTATTTACAGATGAAGGGTACATGTACGTTACACGTATGAAGATCATCTGATAAATTATAAATTGATGCTGTCGGATAAATTGATAAGTTGACCAATTGTAAAATGATTGTTGAATGCTTGACACTCAACAACACGTCAGATATGTAGGGCTTATAGAACAACTCCCATAACAAGTTTTATCATATCACAAAATTCACTAAAGCATTGAAACAGTTCATAAAAAGACCTAAATGATCTATGACTGAAGACGAGCTTGGTTAAAGTGTGGTATATATTCTGATATTTACCTACATGTACCTATTTGTTTTTAATTGAAAAGCTGTAGATCCATCTCTATGTTTAATTTAAGTTGAAAACGTTATCTCAAGAATCTAAGCTGAATCGGGAAGTTTTGAAAGAAATTATAAAAATTACAATATAAACGACTTATTGATATATTCTTATTGATATTGAATGGTGTTCTTAGAAATCATGTTAATCTCGGAATAATCTCGGATTATCTGTTGAAAATTCGGCTCTGTTTGTTTAGGAATTGCATCTACACGTACACGCAGACAACGAAGCCATTTGATCCCTAAATGGGCGCGTTGTCACTTACCCATACTTACTTGGTGGTAGTTTGTCTGCTCCACATCCTGATTGGCCGCAGGTAAACACCGACTACATCATAAAAGGAGCTGTGGCGTGAGCAGTCTGTTAGATGCGTCATCAGCACATGGAATCAATGTACCTGCAGGATAGACGCCTCTCGTGAATAGCGCAAACAGACGGACATAAACGCAGACGAGGTTAGATTTCTTTACGTGTGTATTTAGTGTGAACCACCTGTACAGTATGGTTTGCCTTCGTTAAAATAATCACTGTGTCTTTGGATAAACTATTTGGTCGGGCTTTGTTTCTATTGCGAAATGTTGTGTTTACGTTTGTTATTGGCATCATCAAAATTTAGCTATATTTGTTTGGAGGAAATAGATTGATACTTACATTCTAACATCATTTTGATGCCAGTGCACACCGATCATATTCGTATGGAATTATAAACACATGTACAGTTATGTGCTTCCAGTATTAGACGTAGAATCAATACCCAGTATTAAGTATTCCGAGCAAACAAACACTGTCCGTTATATCCAATCTCATAGACCGGGGACAGAAAGCCATATTAGACATACGAAGTGAGGGAAAACAAAATTGACAGGGAAACTCATGAACCCCCAACAATGGCCATTAGGAGGTGAAATCAGGTGTTCCGGGAAGGATGAGCATTTCCTTGAGTGAGCATCTTGTGAAGTATTAGTAATCAACTGAAGCTCAAAGTAGTTAGAAACTACTGAAAAAATATTGTTTTGTTTTATTTTATGACTTCCGAACGAGTTCTAGAAATACATTAGAAAATAAAATGAGGCCAACAGCCATGGCTCTTGTCACGAGATTACAGAATGTCCGGTGAAAACTACTAGATTTCAAACTCGTATTATCGACGACGGAGAACGTCTGAACTATGTAGGAAGTTACTTACTGTATTGTATGATAACGAACATTGAAACGAGACGACATAGTCGACGCACTTGCCGGAATTCTGAAGGTCAAATGTCACATTCAAGGTCACCTAAGAACCGCCTTTTGATATGCTACAATATGGTCCTAGTTTGAACTCTCTGTGACGATTAGTTCCGAAGTTATTGTCATTTATGTTATTTTGCCCTTTTTCTTGACTTTGACCTTGACCTTTGACCTTGGGTCACGAAAATTGTGCATTCCCTGTGCATGAAGACAGATATTATACCTGTATAATTTCATCAGAATCGAACAAGGTTTGTGGACACTATGACTGTTTGAAATTGTGAAAAATTAACGTTTATGACGTCACTGTGACGTCAATACACGTCACACCTCAAAACTGATGAGAAAGTATGTACCAGGGAATCAAGACCTTTCATTTGATATACTACTTGATAGGTTTTAGTCAGTTTGAAAATTTGACCTTGAAGTTCTCCTCATATGACCTTATTTTCCTGACCAAGTTCAAGGTCAATCATGAAATTGACATATAAGTCCGATTGCTATACCTCTTCTGAATGATATGGTTTAAATTTCATGAACTTACGACAATTTAAACGGATGTTATTACCGGAAATGTGTTTTTCTGGGATTTCGATGACCTTGACCTTGACCTTTGACCTTTGTACTTAAATTCGTAGAGGTCATTGCTGTCAATATGCATATCAAGTTTCAAGAGATTCCATACAGTATTGAAGATGTTCTGGCCTTTTGAAATTTCGGAAATTTGACGTTTATGACGTTATTGTGACGTCAGTGTACGTCGCAGCGTCAAAAATAAGGTATCACTGCAATCAGGGGCTCGAGACCTTTCAAACGATATACTACTCGATTTGCTGCGCCGACCTTCGTACTTGACCTTGACATTCACCTCATGGCGAACTTCTCAAGGTCAAGGTCAAATGTCGAGGTCAAGGTCACATGAGATAGAACTCGAGTTTATCTACAATATGAACTTGGTTTGAAGTCTCTATCACGAATAGAACCGGAGTTATGGCCATTTATGTGTTTTCATCGTTTTGCGTGACCTTGACCTTGACCTTGGACCTAGAATCACCAAAAACGTGCAGTCGCGAGCCATCATGCTAGAGAATATGCACACCAAGTTTGGGAAGAATCAAGCAAAAACTGTGGACGCTAGAGGGCGTACAGACAAACAAACACACAAACACACAAACACACAAACACACAAAAAATCGGCCATAGGCCAACACTTGACGAAAATCTACACATTTGTTTACATTCAAAACATTTACTCATTATTTACACATTTATGGCATCCCCTGACAACATATAGCATTGGAAACTGAACCATTTGAAACATCTAGTTTGCGTATGTATCAACATAATATATTACCTCTAACCATGCTAACGGCACAAAATTTTGATGATGCCACTACTAAAAAACCTAAAATATATCAAAATTACAAAAATCCAAAAACAAATATCGATAGCCTAAAAATGAGCGAATAACAAACACCAAATATTCCCGCACAAATATGAAATTACATTGACAACAAGTAAACAAAACAAATAGAGAGGCTTAGACATGTGGCGATTGCACAGCCCTAAAATATAACCTAATAATTGCTTGTCTTCTTTTTATCAATGTTTTTATATTAACAAACAGTTGTAATTAGGTCATATTTTAAGGCTATGAAGAATGGAGTTAACACAAACGCGTTATGACAAAAACATGCATTGTTCAATCATAATGAAACCAATGAGACCCTGTAAAATGACACGATACAGTGTTTAATCTGGACTTACCAGACCCCCAATCCCACATGCATCATATGAAGCAGACATATCATCTGGTACACGCCTTTTGTCATGCATTTGTTAGCAGCTAATACCACAGATCATTCACAGTTGTGGCCGTAATGCTGAATTTAAAGCGGCTTGTAACTTCAAATATAAAGAACAAACTAGATTTTGATGATACCACTGGAAAGCTCGATAAAATAGTTCGTCGCTATTCGTGGAACAGTGTTTTTTCCTTCAAAGGTGATCATTATAATTAGAAACAATAGAATTACATAAAGTATGGCAGGTTTGGGATGCTTACAAGACCACTCAGAAACAGAAAAAGTCATTTGGAATTGAATTTTAGAAAAAAAAAAAATCGTCAACAGTGAGAATCAAACCACTGACCCCTCGCACAAACACGTAACGCCTCTACTGACTGCGCCATTCTGTTCATTGAAACTCAAAACGTGTAAAGTGTAGTGCGTAGGAGAGACTTCGCTCAGGATAAACACTGAATTTTGTCATGGCTGTACATTGGACTGGCAGCGTGCAGAATTCGATCGGGAAAACTCGTGACCTTGAGTTCTACAACTTCACAATCTTATTCTGCGTGATCAGGCACAACTCCTGAGTAAAATCCGGCAATATATATTGGAACCTGGCTCTATAATGTGGTTTTGAATATTGTGAGACAGGAAAAACCTAAATTCATGACCCCCAAATTTTCGACCTGGACCGAAAATCCAGAGTTTTGGTCATACGACCATCGGACATGTATCATATGATGCGGATTTGACCATGGAGAAATACAAAAATAATCAGAAAAAATAATCATGATTACAAGCGGAGTTATCACGATTTTTCAATTTTGACCTTTACTATGACCTTAACTGTAATTCTTGACCTTGAGCCCTATAACTTCACAGTCATGTTCTGCGTGAGGAGGCACAACTCTTGAGTAAAAATCAAAAACATATATTGGATCCTGGCTCTACAATAGGGTTTTGAAAATTGAGACAAGCAAGACCTAAGTTCATGACCCCCAAATTTTCGACCTGGACCGAAAATCGAGAGTTTAGGTCATACTACCATCAGACATGCATCATGTGATGCGGAATTGACCATAGAAAAATATAAAAATACACAGAAAAAATAATCTTGATTAGAAGCGGAGTTATCACGATTTTTCGATTTTTACCTTTACTATGACCTTAACTCTAATCCTTGACCCTGAGCTCTGAAACTTCAGGATCTTGTTCTGCGTGATAAGGCACAACTCCTGAGTAAAAATCAGAAACATATATTGGATCCTGGCTCTACAATAGGGTTTTGAAAATTGAGACAAGCAAGACCTAAGTTCATGACCCCCAAATTTTCGAGCTGGACCGAAAATCGAGAGTTTAGATCATACGACCATCAGACATGCATCATGTGATGCGGAATTGACCATAGAAAAATATAAAAATACGCAGAAAAAATAATCTTGATTAGAAGCGGAGTTATCACGATTTTTCGATTTTGACCTTTACTATGACCTTAACTCTAATCCTTGACCCTGAGCTCTGAAACTTCAGGATCTTGTTCTGCGTGATAAGGCACAACTCCTGAGTGAAAATCAGCAACATATATTGGAACCTGGCTCTATAATATGGTTTTGAATATTGTGAGACAGGAAAAACCTAAATTCTTGACCCCCAAATTTTCGACCTGGACCGGAAATCGGGAGTTTTGGTCGTACGACCATCGGGCATGCATCATGTGATGCAGAATTGACCATAGAAAAATATAAAAATAATTAGAAAAAATAATCTTAATTACAAGCGAAGTTATCGCAATTTTTCGATTTTGACCTTTTGCTTGACCTTGACCTCAGTTTTTGACCTTGACCTCCGAAAAGTTTACCACTTGGTCCGAAATTGATTGTCCACCTTCTGGTGAAGTTTCATGACGATACGACCAAAATTGTGACCTGTAGAGTGCACACATACAAACAAACAAACAAACAAACAGACAAACAGACAAACAGACAAACTCAACTGACCAACATACTTGACGAAATTTAATTTCGTCAAGTAACAAACCAACCGACCAATATACTTGCCCCTATTAGTTGATTCGTGGATGTGTCCTTTTGTTACATAAGAAACCTCATTGAATATCTATGATGCTGTTAGTGCAGGACACGCTGCATCATGCGTATAGATGCGTATTGATTGAATCTTGGGATTGAGCATGTTTTCCTTCGCAAATCTTCATTCACTTCAATGGTACTAGGTTTCAAAATTTGAATTTGTCCTTTTGTTACACGCTGAAATTTTGTGTCTGTTACTTCTATGGTTTCAATAATATAGGATAGTAAGGCCGATAAGATTGAAGAATAGGTTAGTCTTCATGCGTATGTGCCATATAATTGTTGAGAAATGGTTTATTTTCTCTTGACGAAAAAAGTTGTCTGGCGGGTATACAGTTAACATGCATCTGAGTAGAGTTTGCAACATCGAATCGTCAAAATTAAAAGTGCCATAAAAAAACATCTAAACATTATCCAATGTTGACGATTCCGCGCGTGTTCGAAGAAATGCTTGTAAACTATGATATATACCAGTTCCAATGTAAAAATAAAGACAATTACCAAATTTACAACACACATATGAATAGTTGTCCTTTTGCTACACGGCAACTATCCGAGGTCCCACATACAATGCATCTTGTACACCTCATTCCTCATTTGGTTTTCAAAATATCAACGTTCTGTCGAGTACTACAAGTAGCTACGGTACAATACATCGTATAGCACCAAAAACGCATTGAAAACGTACGATATGGCGATGCGCCCATGTGAAATTTTGAAAATCACGGGCTGAACAAAAATACGTAAAACACCCGATATTGGTCACATTGTCAACCTCATTTCTCAATTATTTTGGAAGATATTAACGTTCTGTCAAGTGTTTTATGTAGTTAAGATATAGCAAAGCATAAAACACCAAAAACCGCATTGATATCGTACGATTTAGTGATAGGATAGAAGGTCGCGGGACAGCCAAAACACGAAGCATTGGAAATCAGAACAGAAATTTTTCACTTAAAACACGGAATACCATGCATATTGTCTGCCTTGGTTCTCATTTAGTTCTTGAGATATCAACGTCATGTCAAATTCTACATGTAGCCGAGATATTGTAGATCATGAAACATCAAAAACCGCATTGAGATCTTACGATTTAGTGAAGAGAAGGTCACGGGACAGCCAAAATACGAAGCATTGGAAATCAGAATGGAAATTTTTCACTTAAAACACGGAATACCATGCATATTGTTAGCCTTAGTTCTCACTTAGTTTTTGAGATATTAACATCATGTCAGATACTACATGCAGCCGTGATATCGTAGATCATAAAACACCAAAAACCGTATTGATATCGTACGATTTATTGATAGGAGAGAAGGTCACGGGACAGCCAAAATACGAAGCATTGGAAATCAGAACGGAGATTATTCACTTAAATCACGAAATACCATGCTTATTGTCAGCCTTAGTTCTCACTTAGTTTTTGAGATATGAATGTCCTGCTAAGTTCTACATATAGCAGCGATATTGCCGATCATGAAACACCCAAAAACCGCATTTAGATCTTAAGATTTAGTGATAGGAGAGAAGTTCAGGGAACAGCCAAAATACGAAGCATTGGAGATCAGAAGTCGGATATTTTTCACTTAAATCATGGAAAACCATGCATATTGTCAGCCTTAGTTCTCACTTAGTTTTTGAGATATCAACGTCATGTCAAAATTCACATGTAGCCGAGATATCATGGATAAAAAACACCAAAAAATCCTCATTGATATCGTACCATTTAGTGATAGGAGAGAAGGTCACGGGACAGCCAAAATACAAAGCATTGGAAATTAGAACGGAATTCTTTTACTTAAAACACAGAATACCATACATATTGTCAGCCTTAGTTCTCACTTAGTTTTTGGGATATCAACTTCCTATCAAATTATGCATGTAGTCGAGATATAGTAGATCATAAAAGACCAAAAATCGCATTGATATTGTACGATTTAGAGATAGGAGAGAAGGTCACGGGACAGCCAAAATAAGAAGCATTGGAAATCAGAAATCACGGAATATCATGCATATTATCAGCCTTAGTTCTCACTTAGTTTTTGAGATATCAACGTCATGTCAAAATACCACATGTAGCCGAGATATTGCAGATCATGAAAGAGCAAAAACCGCATTGAGATCTTACGATTTAGTGATAGGAGAGAAGGTCACGAGACAGCCAAAATACGAAGCATTGGAAATTAGAACGGAATTCTTTTACTTAAAACACAGAATACCATACATATTTTCAGCCTTAGTTCTCGCTTAGTTTTTGAGATATCAACGTCATGTCAAATTCTTCATGTAGCCGAGATATTGTAGATCACGAAACCCCAAAAACCGCATTGATATCGTACGATTTACTGATAGGGGAGAAGGTCACGGGATAGCCAAAATACGAACCATTGCAAGTCAGAACGGATATTTTTTACTTAATTCACGGAATACCATGCATATTATCAGTCTTAGTTCTCACTTAGGTTTTGAGATATCAACGTCATATCAAATTATTCATTTAGCCGAGATATTGAAGATCATGAACACTAAAAACCGCATTGAGATCGTACGATTTAATGATAGGGGAGAAGGTCACGGGATAGCCAAAATACAAAGCATTGGAAATCAGAACAGAAATTTTTCACTTAAAACACGGAATACCATGCATATTTTCTGCATTGGTTCTCACTTAGTTCTTGAGATATCAACGTCATGTCAAATTCTACATGTATCCAAGATATTGTAGATCATGAAACATCAAAAACCGCATTGAAATCCTACGATTTAGTGATAGAAGAGAAGGTCACGGGACAGCCAAAATAAGAAGCATTGGAAATCAGAACATAATTTTTTCACTTAAAACACGGAATACCATGCATATTGTCAGCCTTAGTTCTCATTTAGTTTTTGGGATATCAACGTCATGTCAAATTCTTCATGTATAGCCGAGATGTTGTAGATCATGAAACAGCAAAAACCGCATTGAGATCATACGATTTAGTTATAGGGGAGAAGGTCAGGGAACAGCCAAAATAAGAAGCATTGGAGATCAGAAGTCGGATATTTTTCACTTAAATCATGGAAAGCCATACACATTGTCAGCCTTAGTTCTCACTTAGTTTTTGAGATATCAACGTGCAGTAAAAATCCACATGTAGCCGAGATATAGTGGATCATAACACCAAAACTCCGCATTGATATCGTACGATTTAGTGATAGGAGAGAAGGTCACGAGACAGCCAAAATACGAAGCATTGGAAATTAGAACGGAATTCTTTTACTTAAAACACAGAATACCATACATATTGTCAGCCTTAGTTCTCACTTAGATTTTGGGATAGCAACTTCCTATCAAATTCTGCATGTAGCTGAGATACAGTAGATCATACAAGACCAAAAATCGCATTGATATTGGACGATTTACAGATAGGAGAGAAGGTCACGGGAGAGCCAAAATACGAAGCATAAGAAATCAGAACGGAAATTTTTCACCTAAAACACGGAATACCATGCATATTGTCAGCCTTAGTTCTCACTTAGTTTTTGAGATATCAACGTCATGTCAAATTCTGCATGTAGCCGAGATATTGTAGATCATGAAACAGGAAAAAACCGCATTGAGATCGTACGATTTAGTGATAAGAGAGAAGGTCACGGGACAGCCAAAATAAGAAGCATTGCAAATCAGAATGGATATTTTTCATGTAAATCACGGAATATCATGCATATTGTCAGCCTTAGTTCTCACTTAGTTTTTGAGATATCAACGTCATGTCAAATTCTTCATGTAGCCGAGATATTGTAGATCATGAAACACCAAAAACTGCATTGAGATCGTACGATTTACTGATAGGGGAGAAGGTCACGGGATAGCCAAAATACGAAGCATTGCAAATCAGAACGGATATTTTTTACTTAATTCACGGAATACCATGCATATTATCAGCCTTAGTTCTCACTTAGGTTTTGAGTTATCAACGTCATGTGAAACCCTTTATGTAGCCGAGATATTGTATATCATCGAACACCAAAAACCGCATTGAGATCGTACCATTTAGTGAAAGGAGAGAAGGTCACGGGACAGCCAAAATACGAAACATTGGAA
The DNA here is from genome assembly GCA_949152475.1 of Terebella lapidaria. Taxonomy (NCBI): domain Eukaryota; kingdom Metazoa; phylum Annelida; class Polychaeta; order Terebellida; family Terebellidae; genus Terebella; species Terebella lapidaria. The sequence continues at coordinate 20,213,305 of OX424555.1, forward strand.
ATCAGAACAGAATTTTTTCACTTGAAACACGGAATACCGCGCATAATGTCAGCATTAGTTCTCACTTAATTTTTGAGATATCAACGTCATGTCAAATTCTACATGTAGAATGTATAATATTGTAGATCATGAAACAATATGATATATTGTAGATATGAAACACCAAAACCGTACTGAGATCTTACGATTTAGTGATAGGAGACGAGGTCACGGGACATCCAAAATACGAAGCATAGGAAGAGCCTAGAGGGCTAGGACATGAAGGATGGGACGAATACAAGTGGTGGAGGGAGAAGACACGAAGGGTAGTACGGGTACAAGTGGTAGAGGGCAGGGGCATGAAGCATAGGACGGGTACAAGTTGTAGATGGCAGGGACATGCAGGATAGAACAGATACAAGTGGTAGAGGGCAGGGACATGAAAGATAGAACGGGTACAAGTGGCAGAGGGCAGGGACATGAAAGATAGAACGGGTACAAGTGGTAGAGGAAAGGGACATAAAGGATAGGACGAGTACAAGTGGTAGAGGGCAGGGACATGAAGGATGGGACGAGTACAAGTGGTAGAGGGCAGGGACATGAAGGATAGAACAGGTACAAGTGGTAGAGGGCAGGGAGATGGAGGATAGAACAGGTACAAGTGGTAGAGGAAAGGGACATGAAGGATAGGACGAGTACAAGTGGTAGAGGGCAGGGACATGAAGGATGGGACGGGTACAAGTGGTAGAGGAAAGGGACATGAAAGATAGAACGGGTACAAGTGGTAGAGGGCAGGGACATGAAAGATAGAACGGGTACAAGTGGTAGAGGGCAGGGACCTGAAAGATAGAACGGGTACAAGTGGTAGAGGGCAGGGACATGGAGGATATGACGGGTACAAGTGGTAGACAGCCGGAAATGAAAGATAGTATGGGTACAAGTGGGCAGAGAATTGAAGGATAGGAGTGGGTAGGATAGGAAGTGGTAGATCACAAGAACATGAATGATTGTACGGGTATGTACGGGAATAAAGCCAAGAATTCTATACCCATTCTATACCCATTCTATGTCATACCCATTTCAAGGCCAAGGATACTACGCTATACCCATTATGTCGTCAATAATACCATACCACACCATAGATTCTATGTCATACTTATTACAAGGCCAAGAATCACATGCCATACCTATTGAAAGGCCAAGTATAATGTAACGGATTTGGGGTGTTCCCAACCGTTCCCCCAATGTATTTCGTTCATTATTTTTTGATATTTCGGTTGAATAACAGTTCCTTAAAATGTATATGTGTTTAACAGTTCATACGGTTTCATATTGGTAGTATTAGAAAGGTGTTCCGGCTTAGAACTTTTAAGATGGTTGAGACGGCCAAGAAACCCATACCGTACCCAATACAAGGCTGAAAACCTCATCTCATACCCATTTCAAGGCCAAAAATTTAATGCCATACCTATTACAAGGCCAAGAAATCCATGCCATTCCTATTATAAGGTCAAGAAGTCCATGTCAGACTCACTACAAGGCCAAGAATCCAATGCCATACTCAGTATAAGATCGAGAATACCAGACCACATCATTACAAGGCCACAGATTCCATGTCATACCCATTGCAAGGCCACGGATTCCCTGCCATACCCATTCAAAGGCCTTGAATACCATACCACACCAATAAAAGTAAACGAATCCCATGCCGTGCCTATTACAAGGCCGAGAATCCCATGCCATATCGATTATAAGGCCAAAAATACCATACCACAACATTACAATGCCGAGAAGCCCATGCCTCAACACGGCCAAGATTCCCCTCCCATACCCATTATAAGGCCAATAATTCCATGTCACACTCATTACAAGGCCGGGAATGTCATGCCACACACATTATAAGGTCAAGAATAACATACCACACCATTCCAAGACTAAACGAATGGGATTAAAGCCAAGAATTCCATGCAATACTATAGGCCTGGTATCACTTTATTAAAGCCAGTACAAAACCAGGGATACTCTACCATGTCACACCCCAATCAAGATCACATATCTCATGCAACACACATTACAAGGCCACATACCCCATGTCACAACCATATCACACTAAATACAAGGCTGATAATTCCGTGCTACACCACTTCAAAGCCAAGGACACCATATCACACTATTACAAGGCCAAGAAGTCCATGTCATACCGATTACAAGGCTACCGGGAACCCCCGTAAATAAGCCCTCTCGATAATTGGCCCATGGGCGTATTAATGGAAGAGCTTTCCGAAAATACGCCCGGGGCGTATTTTTTGCATGTTTTCGTTGCATGGTAAACCCGTAAACGTTACTAAAAGCTACTTCTGTGGCCGTAGATGTACCCTATATAGTTTTGTATTTCCCATGCAGTGTACCAATAAATAATGTGAATTAACCGTTTTACCGAGGCCTACATATGAGTTTGACATCGTTTCATACCTACATATAATATTCAACTGCTATAATATGCTCTCTTCTGTATAATATGGTATCATATTTTCTGAGAAATAAATTTTGCCATTTTCTTTTTCACCAGATCTGTATCTACAGTAGTAATATTTTCCAGGATGTGAAGAATGTACATAACACATGCAAGTGGGCACTGCTACTGTTAACGATATAATCAGTACTCGACAGCACAGCCTAATAGATCCATTCACAGAAATGTTCAAAAGTTTATTCCCAAAATACGCCCCCGGGCGTATTTACGATTTCAAATTTATAGTTCTCTGAAGGTGATCTTCCGTAAATACGCCCGGGGCTTATTTACGGGGGTTCCCGGTAAAAATACCAAGTCATATCCATTATAAAGCCAAGAATTCCATGCCATACATATTTCAAGGCCAAGAACCCCATGCCATACCCGTACCCGTTATATGGTCAATAATACCATACCAGACCATTGCAAGGCCACGGGTTCCATGTCATACCCATCACAAGGCCGAGAATCCCATGCAATACCCATAATAAGGCCAAGAATAACATTTCACACCATTACAAGTCCAATAATTCCTTGCCATATCCAATTCAAGGCCGATAATATCATGTCATATCGACTATAGGGACAAAAATACCATACCACACCATTACAAGGCCGAGAAGCCCAATAGACGTGGAATCAATACCCAGTATCAAGTATTCCGAGCAAACAAAACAGGGTCCGTTATCCAATCTCATAGTCCGGGGACAGAAAGTCATATCAGGCATACGAAGTGAGAGAAAACAAAAATGACAGGGAAACTCATGAACCCCCGTAAATGGCCATCAGGAGGTGAAATCAGGTGTTCCGGAAAGAGTGAGCATTTCCTGCCCCACTAGTGGCACCCGTCATGAATTCCCCAAAATTAACATGAAAATAGATCTAGTGGCATAGACGTGGAATCAATACCCAGTATTAAGTATTTCGAGCAAACAAAACAGGGTCCGTTATCCAATCTCATAGTCCGGGGACAGAAAGTCATATCAGGCATACGAAGTGAGAGAAAACAAAAATGACAGGGAAACTCATGAACCCCCCAAAAAATGGGGTCTTACCCATTACATGGCCAATGCATTCCATGCTCATTACAAAGTTGAGAATCCCATGTCATACATGTACCCATTTTAAGGTCAAGAATAACATACCACACCATTACATATCTCATGCAACACACATTACAACTCCACATACCCCAGGTCACAACCATTATCTTACCAATACAAGGCTGATAATCTCGTGCCACCCATTTCAAAGCCAAGGACACCATGTCACACCATTACAAAACCGAGAAGCCCATGCAATACCCATTACCAAGGAAGGATCCCATGCCACACCCATTATAAGGCCACTACGAGGCCGAGAAGCCCATGCCATACACATTATAAGGTCAAAGATACCATACTGCAACACTACAAGGCTAGGGGAATGTGATTAAACTCAAGAATTTCATGCCACACTATTACAGCCAGTACATAGGCAGGGATAATGTACCATGTCACACCCCAACCAAAACTACATATCCCATGCGACACACATAACAAGGTCACATAACCAACGTTAGAACCATGTCACACCCAATACAAGGCCAATAATCCAATGTCACACCACTTCAAAGCCAAGGACACCATGTCACACCATTACAACTCCAAGAAGCCCATGCCATACTTATTACAATGCTGAGAATCCCGTGCCATACCCATTAGAAGGTCCAGAGCACCATATCACACCATTACCATTTTCATGTCATGTCCAATACAATGCCGAAAATCCCATGCCATTGCCATTTTATAAGGCCAACAATACAATACAACACCATGACAAGGTCAAAAAGCCCATGTCATACCCATTATAAGACCGAAAATCCCATGCCATACCATTATAAGGCCAAGAATACCATACTGCACCATTACAATGCCAAGAAGCCATGCCATACCATTACAAGATCGAGAATCCCTTGCCATACACTTTATAAGGTCAAGAATACCATACCCTACTATTACAAAGCCAAGCAAAAAAAATTTATGTCCAAGAATTCCAAGCCATACCACAGGCCAGATATTCCTTGTTACAGCCAGTACAAAACCAGGGATACTGGACCATGTCACACCCCAACCAAGACCACACATCCCATGCCACACACATTACAAGGCCATATATCCCACGTCACAACCATATCACACCCAATACAAGACCAATAATCCCATGCCACACCACTTCAAGGCCAAGGATACAATGTCACACCATTGCAAATCCAAGAAGCCCATGCCATGCTCATTATAGGGCCGATAATCCATTCCATATCTATTATGAGGCCAAGAATTTCATGCCATACCCAATATAAAATGAAGAATACCATACCACACCATTACGAGGCCACGAATTCTGTAGCCTTCTGTACTGTAGTCTTCTGTACTATAGTCCTCTGTACTGTAGCCCAATTTACTGTGGCCTTCTGTGCTGTAGCCCTCTGTACTCTAATCCACAGTACTATAGCCCTCTGTACTGTGGCCCTCTGCACTGTAGCTCTCTGTACTGTGGTCCAATGCGCTGTTGCCCACTGTACTGTAGCTCTGTGTTGTAGCCCACGGTACTGTAGCTCTGTGTTGTAGCCCACTGTACTATAGCCCTTTGTAGTATAGCCTACTGTACTGTAGCTCTCTTTTCTCTAGTCTACTGTACTGTGGCCCACTGTACTGTAGCCATCTGTACTATAGTCCTCTGTACCGGAGTTCACTGTACTATAGCCTTCTGTACTATAGTCCTCTGTACTATAGTCCTCTGTACTGTAGCCCTCTGAACTATAGTCCTCTGTACTTTACCCACTGTACTGTAGTCCATTGTGCTATAGTCCTCTGTACTATAGCCCAGTGCACCATAGTCCACTGAACTACAGTCCTCTGTACTGTACCCTTTTGTAATGTAGTCCACTGTGGCACACTGTACTGTAGTCCTCTGTACTGTAACCCACTGTACTGTAGCCCACTGTACTGTAGTCCTCTGCACTGAAGCCCACTGTACTGTGGCCCTCTGTGATGTAGCCCTCTGTACTCTAGTCCACTGTACTCTAGCCCTCTGTACTGTGGCCCTTTGTACTATAGCTCTCTGTACTGTGGCCCACTGTGCTGTGGCTCCCTGTAATGTTGCCCACTGTACTGTAGCTCTGTGTTGTAGCCCACTGTAGTCTAGCCCACTGTACTCTAGTCCACTGTACGAGAGCCCACTGTACCGTAACCCTCTGTACTGTACCTCTCTGTACTGGGGCCCCTCTGTACTGTAGCCCTCTGTAATGTAGCCCACTGTACTGTAGCTGCAATGTAGCCCTCTGCACTGTAGTCCAATGTACTGTAGCCCTCTGTACTGTATCCCACTGTAATTTAGCCCTCTGTAATATAGCCCACTGTACTGTAGACCTCCGTACTGTAGCATGCTGTAATGTAGTCCTATGTACTATAGTCCTCTGTACTGTAGTCCACTGTACTGTATCCTTTTGTACTATAGTCTTCTGGACTATGGTCCTCTGTACTGTAGCCCACTGTACTGTAGTCCTCTGTACTATAGTTCTCTGTTCTGTAGTCCACTGTACTGCTGTCCTTTGTACTATAGTCCTCTGGACTATAGTCCTCTGTACTGTAGCCCACTGTAGTCCTCTGTACTGTGGCCATCTGTGCTGTAGCCCTCTGTACTGTAGCCCTCTGTACTCTAGTCCACTGTACTGTAGCCCTCTGTACTGTGGCCCTCTGTACTGTAGCTCTCTGACTGTAGCCCACTGTGATGTAGCTCTCGGTGTTGTTGCCCAATGTACTGTAGCTCTGTGTTGTAGCCCACTGTACTGTATCCCTTTGTACTGTAGCCCACTCTACTGTAGCTCTCTGTACTCTAGTCCACTGTACTGTAGCCCTTTGTACTGTAGCCCAATGTACTGTAGCTATCTGTTCTCTAGTCCGCTGTACTGTGGTACTGTGGCCCTCTGTACTGTAGTCCACTGTACTATAGCGTTCTGTGCTGTCGTCCTTTGTACTATAGTCCTCTGTACTGTAGCTCCGTGAACCATAGGTCTATGTACTTTACCTACTGTACTGTAGTCCATTGTGCTATAGTCCTCTGCATTATAGCCCACTGTACTGTAGTCCACTGTACTATAGTCTTCTGTACTGTACTTTTCTGTAATGTAGCCCACTGTACTGTGGCCCATCGTAATGTAGTCCTCTGTACTGTAGCCCACTGTACTGTAGTCCTCTGTACTGTAGCCCACTGTACTGTAGCTCTGTGTTGTAGCTCACTGTGCTCTAGCCCACTGTATTAAAACCCTCTGTACTGTAATATTCTGTACTGTAGCTCTCTGTACTTGGACCCACTGTACTGTAGCCCTCTGTACTCAAGTCGACTGTACTGTAGCCCACTGTACTGTAGTTCTCTGTACTGCAGTCCACTGTACTGTAGCCATCTGTACTGTAGCCCACTGTACTGTAGTCCATTGTACTATAGTACTCTGTAATATAGCCCACTGTATTGTAGACCTCAGTGCTTTAGCCCACTGTATTGTAGCATGCTGTGCTGTAATCTTCTGTACTGTAGCCCACTGTACTGTAGTCCTTTGTACTATTGCCCTCTGTACTGTTGTCCACTGTACTGTAGCCCTTTTTACTATAGTCATCTGTACTATGGTCATGTACTGTAGCCTACTGTACTGTAGTTCTCTGTACTATATTCCTCTGTACTGTAGCCCACTGTTCTGTAGCTTTCGGTTCCGTTGCCCATTCTACTGTAGCTCTGTGTTGTAGCCCACTGTACTGTAGCCCTTTGCACTGTAGCCCACTGTACTATAGCTCTCTGTACGCTAGTCCACTGTACTGTAGCCCTCTGTACTGTGGCCCTCTGTACTGTAGCTCTCTGTATTGTAGCCCATTGTGCTGTAGCTCTCTGTACTGTCGCTCACTGTACTGTAGATCTGTGTTGTAGCCCACTGTACTGTAGCCCACTGTACTGTAGTCCACTGTACAAGATCCCACTGTACTGTAGCCCTCTGTACTGTAGCTCTCTGTACTGTGGCCCTATGTGCTGTAGCCCTCTGTACTCTAGCCCTCTGTACTGCGGCCGTCTGTACTGTAGCCCACTGTACTGTAGCTCTCTGTACTCTTGTCCACTGTACTGTAGCCCACTGTACTGTAGTTCTCTGTACTGCAGCCCATTGTACTGTAGCCTTCTGTACTGTAGCCCACTGTACTGTAGTCCATTGTACTATAGTATTCTGTACTCTAGCCCTCTGTACTGCAGCTCTCTGTACTGTAGACCACTGTACCGTAGCCCTCTGTACTCCACTCCGCTGTACTGTAGTCCACTGTACTGTAGCCCTCTGTACTGTAGTCCTCTGTACTGTAGCCTTCTGTACTGTAGCCCACTGCACTGTAGTCCATCGTACTATAGTACTATGTAATATAGCCCACTGTACTGTAGACCTCTGTACTGTAGCCCACCATACTGTAGCATGCTGTAATGTAGTCCTATGTACTATAGTCCTCTGTACTGTAGTCCACTGTACTGTATCCCTTTGTACTATAGTCCTCTGGACTATGGTCCTCTGTACTGCCGCCCACTGTACTGTAGTCCTCTGTACTATAGTTCTCTGTTCTGTAGTCCACTGTACTGCTGCCCTTTGTACTATAGTCTTCTGGACTATAGTCCTCTGTACTGTAGCCCACTGTAGTCCTCTGTACTGTGGCCCACTGTACTGTGGCCATCTGTGCTGTAGCCCTCTGTACTCTAGTCCATCGTACTATAGCCGTCTGTACTGTGGCCCTCTGTACTGTAGCTCTCTGTACTGTAGTCCTCTGTTCTGTAGCCCAATCAACTGAAGCTCTCTATACTGTGGCCGACTGTACTGTAGTCCACTGTACTGTAGCCCACTGTAGTCCTCTGTACTGTAGCCCACTGTAGTCTTCTGTACTGTAGCCCACTGTACTGTAGCCCACTGTAATGTAGCTCTCTGTACGCTAGTCAACTGTACTATAGGTCTCTGTACTGTGGCCCTCTGTGCTATAGCTCTCTGTACTGTGGCCCACTGTGCTTTAGCTCTCGGTGCTGTTGCCCACTGTACTGTAGCTCTGTGTTGTAGCCCACTGTACTGTAGCCCTTTGCACTGTAGCCCACTGTACTATCTCTCTGTACGCTAGTCCACTGTACTGTAGCCCTCTGTACTGTGGCCCTCTGTACTGTAGCCCATTGTGCTGTAGCTCTCTGTACTCTAGTCCACTGTACTGTAACCCTCTGTACTGTGGCCCTCTGTACTGTAGCTCTCCACTGTGGACTACTGTGCTGTAGCTTTCTGTACTGATGCCCATTGTACTGTAGCTCTGGGCTGTAGCTCACTGTACTGTAGCCCTTTGTACTGTAGCCCACTGTACTGTTGCTATCTGTTCTTTAGTCCATTGTACTGTGGCCCACTGTACTGTAGCCATCTGTACTGTAGCCCTCTGAACTATAGTCCTCTGTACTTTACCCACTGTACTGTACTCCATTGTGCTATAGTCCTCTGTACTATAGCCCAATGTACTGTAATCCACTGTAATATAGTCCTCTGTACTGTACCCTTCTTTAATGTAGCCCACTGTACTGTAGTCATCTGTACTGTAGCCCACTGTACTGTAGTCCTCTGTACTGTAGCCAACTGTACTGCGGCCCCCTGTGCTGTAGCCTTCTGTACTGTAGCATTCTGTACTCTAGTCCACTGTACTATATCCCTCTGTACTGTGGCCCTCTGTACTATAGCTCTCTGTACTGTGGCCCTCTGTGATGTAGCTCTCTGTATTGTCGCCCACTGTACTGTAGTTCTGTGTTGTTGCCCACTGTACTCTAGTCCACTGTAAAGAGCCCATTGTACTGTAACCCTCTGTGCTGTAGCTCTCTGTACTGTGGCCTCATGTGCTGTAGCCCTCTGTACTCTAGCCCTCTGTACTGCAGCCCTCTGTACTGTAGCCCACTGTACTGTAACTCTCTGTACTCTAGTCCACTGTACTGTAGCCCTCTGTACTCCAGTCCACTGTACTGTAGCCAACTGTACTGTAGTCCTCTGTACTCTAATCCACTGTACTGCTGCCCTTTGTACTATAGTCCTCTGTACTTTAGCACACTGTACTGTAGGCCACTGTAGTCCTCTGTACTGTGGCCCATTGTACTGTGGCCTTCTGTGCTGTAGCCCTCTGTACTATAGCCCTCTGTACTCTAGTCCACTGTACTTTAGCCCTCTGTACTGTGGCCCTCTGTTCTTTAGCTCTCTGACTGTGGCCCATGGGGCTGTAGCTCTGTGCGCTGTTGCCCACTGTACTGTAGCTCTGTGTTGTAGCCCACTATACTGTAGCCCTTTGCACTGTAGCCCACTGTACTGTAGCTCTCTGTACTCTAGTCCATTGAACTGTAGCCTTCTGTACTGTAGCTCTCTCTACTGTGGATCCCTGTGCTGTAGCTTTCTGTACTGTTGCCCACTGTACTGTAGCTCTGTGTTGTAGCCCAATGTACTGTAGCTCTCTGTTCTCTGGTCCATTGTACTGTGGCCTACTGTACTGAAGCCTTCTGTACTGAAGCCCTCTGTACTGAAGCCGACTGTACTGTAGCCCACTGTACTGTAGCCCTTTGTCTTACAGTCTTCTGTACTGTAGTACACTGTACTATAGCCTTCTGTACTGTAGTCCTATGTACTATAGTCCTCTGTACTGTAGCCCTCTGAAATATTGTCCTTTGTACTAGTACCCACTATACTGTAGTCCATTTTGCTATTTTCCTCTGTACTAAAGCCCACTGTACTATAGTTCTCTGTACTGTACCCTTTTGGAATGTAGCCCACTGTACTGTGGCCCACTGTACTGTAGTCCTCTGTACTGTAGCACACTGTACTGTAATCCTATGTGCTGAAGCCCTCTGTACGGTAGCCCTCTGTACTCTAGTCCACTGTACTCTAGTCCTCCGTACTGTGGCCCTGTGTACTATAGCTCTCTATACTGTAGCCCACTGTACTGTAGTCCTCTGTGCTGTAGCCAACTGTACTGTGGCCCTCTGTGCTGTAACCCTCTGTACTGTAGCCCTCTGTACTCTAGTCCACTGTACTATATCCCTCTGTACTGTGGCCCTCTGTACTGTAGTTCTGTTGTTGCCAACTGTACTCTAGCCCACTGTACTCTAGTCCACTGTAAAGAGCCCATTGTACTGTAACCCTCTGTACTGTAGCTATCTGTACTGTGGCCCTATGTGCTGTAGCCCTCTGTACTCTAGCCCTCTGTACTGCAGCCCTCTGTATTGTAGCTCTCTGTACTGTGGCCCTATGTGCTGTAGCCCTCTGTACTCTAGCCCTCTGTACTGCAGCCCACTGTACTGTAGCTCTCTGTACTCTAGTCCACTGTGCTGTAGCCCTCTGTACTCCAGTCCACTGTACTGTAGCCCACTGTACTGTAGTTCTCTGTACTGCAGTCCACTGTACTGTAGCCTTCTGTACTGTAGCCGACTGTACTGTAGTCCATTGTACTATAGTACTCTGTAATATAGCCCACTGTATTGTAGACCTCAGTGCTTTAGCCCACTGTATTGTAGCATGCTGTGCTGTAGTCTTCTGTACTGTAGCCCACTGTACTGTAGTCCTTTGTACTATTGCCCTCTGTACTGTTGTCCACTGTACTGTAGCCCTTTTTACTATAGTCATCTGTACTATGGTCATGTACTGTAGCCTACTGTACTGTAGTTCTCTGTACCATAGTCCATTCTACTGTAGCTCTGTGTTGTAGCCCACTGTACTGTAGCCCTTTGCACTGTAACCAACTGTACTATAGCTCTCTGTACGCTAGTCCACTGTACTGTAGCCCTCTGTACTGTGGCCCTCTGTACTGTAGCTCTCTGTATTGTAGCCCATTGTGCTGTAGCTCTCTGTACTGTCGCCCACTGTACTGTAGATCTGTGTTGTAGCCCACTGTACTGTAGCCCACTGTACTGTAGTCCACTGTACAAGATCCCACTGTACTGTAGCCCTCTGTACTGTAGCTCTCTGTACTGTGGCCCTATGTGCTGTAGCCCTCTGTACTCTAGCCCTCTGTACTGCGGCCGTCTGTACTGTAGCCCACTGTACTGTAGCTCTCTGTACTCTAGTCCACTGTACTGTAGCCCACTGTACTGTAGTTCTCTGTACTGCAGCCCATTGTACTGTAGCCTTCTGTACTGTAGCCCACTGTACTGTAGTCCATTGTACTATAGTATTCTGTACTCTAGCCCTCTGTACTGCAGCTCTCTGTACTGTAGCCCACTGTACTGTAGCCCTCTGTACTCCACTCCGCTGTACTGTAGTCCACTGTACTGTAGCCCTCTGTACTGGAGTACTCTGTACTGTAGCCTTCTGTACTGTAGCCCACTGCACTGTAGTCCATCGTACTATAGTACTATGTAACATAGCCCACTGTACTGTAGACCTCTGTACTGTAGCCCACCATACTGTAGCATGCTGTAATGTAGTCCTATGTACTATAGTCCTCTGTACTGTAGTCCACTGTACTGTATCCCTTTGTACTATAGTCCTCTGGACTATGGTCCTCTGTACTGCAGCCCACTGTACTGTAGTCCTCTGTACTATAGTTCTCTGTTCTGTAGTCCACTGTACTGCTGCCCTCTGGACTATAGTCCTTTGTACTGTAGCCCACTGTAGTCCTCTGTACTGTGGCCCACTGTACTGTGGCCATCTGTGCTGTAGCCCTCTGTACTCTAGTCCATCGTACTATAACCGTCTGTACTGTGGCCCTCTGTACTGTAGCTCTCTGTACTGTAGTCCTCTGTACTGTGGCCCACTCAACTGAAGCTCTCTATACTGTGACCGACTGTACTGTAGTCCACTGTACTGTAGCCCACTGTAGTCCTCTGTACTGTAGCCCACTGTACTGTAGCCCACTGTACTGTAGCTCTTTGTACGCTAGTCAACTGTACTATAGGTCTCTGTACTGTGGCCCTCTGTACTATAGCTCTCTGTACTGTGGCCCACTGTGCTTTAGCTCTCGGTGCTGTTGCCCACTGTACTGTAGCTCTGTGTTGTAGCCCACTGTACTGTAGCCCTTTGCACTGTAGGCCACTGTACTATAGCTCTCTGTACGCTAGTCCACTGTACTGTAGCCCTCTGTACTGTGGCCCTCTGTACTGTAGCTCCCTGTACTGTAGCCCATTGTGCTGTAGCTCTCCGTACTCTAGTCCACTGTACTGTAACCCTCTGTACTGTGGCCCTCTGTACTGTAGCTCTCCACTGTGGACCACTGTGCTGTAGCTTTCTGTACTGATGCCCATTGTACTGTAGCTCTGGGCTGTAGCTCACTGTACTGTAGCCCTTTGTACTGTAGCCCACTGTACTGTTGCTATCTGTTCTTTAGTCCATTGTACTGTGGCCCACTGTACTGTAGCCCTCTGTACTGTAGCACTCTGAACTATAGTCCTCTGTACTTTACCCACTGTACTGTACTCCATTGTGCTATAGTCCTCTGTACTATAGCCCAGTGTACTGTAATCCACTGTAATATAGTCCTCTGTACTGTACCCTTCTTTAATGTAGCCAACTGTACTGTAGTCATCTGTACTGTAGCCCACTGTACTGTAGTCCTCTGTACTGTAGCCAACTGTACTGTGGCCCACTCAACTGAAGCTCTCTATACTGTGGCCGACTGTACTGTAGTCCACTGTACTGTAGCCCACTGTAGTCCTCTGTACTGTAGCCCACTGTACTGTAGCCCACTGTACTGTAGCTCTTTGTACGCTAGTCAACTGTACTATAGGTCTCTGTACTGTGGCCCTCTGTACTATAGCTCTCTGTACTGTGGCCCACTGTGCTTTAGCTCTCGGTGCTGTTGCCCACTGTACTGTAGCTCTGTGTTGTAGCCCACTGTACTGTAGCCCTTTGCACTGTAGGCCACTGTACTATAGCTCTCTGTACGCTAGTCCACTGTACTGTAGCCCTCTGTACTGTGGCCCTCTGTACTGTAGCTCCCTGTACTGTAGCCCATTGTGCTGTAGCTCTCTGTACTCTAGTCCACTGTACTGTAACCCTCTGTACTGTGGCCCTCTGTACTGTAGCTCTCCACTGTGGACCACTGTGCTGTAGCTTTCTGTACTGATGCCCATTGTACTGTAGCTCTGGGCTGTAGCTCACTGTACTGTAGCCCTTTGTACTGTAGCCCACTGTACTGTTGCTATCTGTTCTTTAGTCCATTGTACTGTGGCCCACTGTACTGTAGCCCTCTGTACTGTAGCACTCTGAACTATAGTCCTCTGTACTTTACCCACTGTACTGTACTCCATTGTGCTATAGTTCTCTGTACTATAGCCCAGTGTACTGTAATCCACTGTAATATAGTCCTCTGTACTGTACCCTTCTTTAATGTAGCCAACTGTACTGTAGTCATCTGTACTGTAGCCCACTGTACTGTAGTCCTCTGTACTGTAGCCAACTGTACTGCGGCCCTCTGTGCTGTAGCCTTCTGTACTGTAGCGTTCTGTACTCTAGTCCACTGTACTATATCCCTCTGTACTGTGGCCCTCTGTACTATAGCTCTCTGTACTGTGGCCCTCTGTGCTGTAGCTCTCTGTATTGTCGCCCACTGTACTGTAGTTCTGTGTTGTTGCCCACTGTACTCTAGTCCACTGTAAAGAGCCCATTGTACTGTAACCCTCTGTGCTGTAGCTCTCTGTACTGTGGCCTCATGTGCTGTAGCCCTCTGTACTCTAGCCCTCTGTACTGCAGCCCTCTGTACTGTAGCCCACTGTACTGTAACTCTCTGTACTCTAGTCCACTGTACTGTAGTCATCTGTACTCCAGTCCACTGTACTGTAGCCCACTGTACTGTAGTCCTCTGTACTCTAATCCACTGAACTGCTGCCCTTTGTACTATAGTCCTCTGTACTTTAGCACACTGTACTGTAGGCCACTGTAGTCCTCTGTACTGTGGCCCATTGTACTGTGGCCTTCTGTGCTGTAGCCCTCTGTACTATAGCCCTCTGTACTCTAGTCCACTGTACTTTAGCCCTCTGTACTGTGGCCCTCTGTTCTTTAGCTCTCTGACTGTGGCCCATGGGGCTGTAGCTCTGTGCGCTGTTGCCCACTGTAATGTAGCTCTGTGTTGTAGCCCACTATACTGTAGCCCTTTGCACTGTAGCCCACTGTACTGTAGCTCTCTGTACTCTAGTCCATTGAACTGTAGCCTTCTGTACTGTAGCTCTCTCTACTGTGGACCCCTGTGCTGTAGCTTTCTGTACTGTTGCCCACTGTACTGTAGCTCTGTGTTGTAGCCCACTGTACTGTAGCCCAACGTACTGTAGCTCTCTGTTCTCTAGTCCATTGTACTGTGGCCTACTGTACTGAAGCCTTCTGTACTAAAGCCCTCTGTACTGAAGCCGACTGTACTGTAGCCCACTGTACTGTAGCCCTCTGTCTTACAGTCTTCTGTACTGTAGTACACTGTACTATAGCCTTCTGTACTGTAGTCCTCTGTACTATAGTCCTCTGTACTGTAGCCCTCTGAAATATTGTCCTTTGTACTTTACCCACTATACTGTAGTCCATTTTGCTATTTTCCTCTGTACTAAAGCCCACTGTACTATAGTTCTCTGTACTGTACCCTTTTGGAATGTAGCCCACTGTACTGTAGTCCTCTGTACTGTAGCACACTGTACTGTAATCCTATGTGCTGAAGCCCTCTGTACGGTAGCCCTCTGTACTGTAGCTCTCTGTACTCTAGTCCATAGAACTGTAGCCTTCTGTACTGTAGCTCTCTCTACTGTGGACCCCTGTGCTGTAGCTTTCTGTACTGTTGCCCACTGTACTGTAGCTCTGTGTTGTAGCCCACTGTACTGTAGCCCAATATACTGTAGCTCTCTGTTCTCTAGTCCACTGTACTGTGGCCTACTGTACTGAAGCCTTCTGTACTGAAGCCCTCTGTACTGAAGCCGACTGTACTGTAGCCCACTGTACTGTAGCCTTCTGTACTGTAGTCCTATGTACTATAGTCCTCTGTACTGTAGCCCTCTGAAATATTGTCCTTTGTACTAGTACCCACTATACTGTAGTCCATTTTGCTATTTTCCTCTGTACTAAAGCCCACTGTACTATAGTTCTCTGTACTGTACCCTTTTGGAATGTAGCCCACTGTACTGTGGCCCACTGTACTGTAGTCCTCTGTACTGTAGCACACTGTACTGTAATCCTATGTGCTGAAGCCCTCTGTACGGTAGCCCTCTGTACTCTAGTCCACTGTACTCTAGTCCTCTGTATTGTGGCCCTGTGTACTATAGCTCTCTGTACTGTAGCCCACTGTACTGTAGTCCTCTGTGCTGTAGCCAACTGTACTGTGGCCCTCTGTGCTGTAACCCTCTGTACTGTACCCCTCTGTACTCTAGTCCACTGTACTATATCCCTCTGTACTGTAGTTCTGTTGTTGCCAACTGTACTCTAGCCCACTGTACTCTAGTCCACTGTAAAGAGCCCATTGTACTGTAACCCTCTGTACTGTAGCTCTCTGTACTGTGGCCCTATGTGCTGTAGCCCTC
The DNA here is from genome assembly GCA_949152475.1 of Terebella lapidaria. Classification (NCBI taxonomy): domain Eukaryota; kingdom Metazoa; phylum Annelida; class Polychaeta; order Terebellida; family Terebellidae; genus Terebella; species Terebella lapidaria. The sequence continues at coordinate 20,229,347 of OX424555.1, forward strand.
TGTACTCTAGCCCTCTGTACTGCAGCCCTCTGTATTGTAGCTCTCTGTACTGTGGCCCTATGTGCTGTAGCCCTCTGTACTCTAGCCCTCTGTACTGCAGCCCACTGTACTGTAGCTCTCTGTACTCTAGTCCACTGTACTGTAGCCCTCTGTACTCCAGTCCACTGTACTGTAGCCCACTGTACTGAAGTCCTCTGTACTATTGTTCTCTGTACTCTAATCCACTGTACTGCTGCCCTTTGTACTATAGTCCTCTGTACTTTAGCACATTGTACTGCAGGCCACTGTAGTCCTCTGTACTGTGGCCCACTGTACTGTGGCCCTCTGTGCTGTAACCCTCTGTACTGTAGCCCTCTGTACTCTAGTCCACTGTACTATATCCCTCTGTACTGTGACCCTCTGTACTGTAGTTCTGTGTTGTTGCCAACTGTACTCTAGCCCACTGTACTCTAGTCCACTGTAAAGAGCCCATTGTACTGTAACCCTCTGTACTGTAGCTCTCTGTACTGTGGCCCTATGTGCTGTAGCCCTCTGTACTCTAGCCCTCTGTACTGCAGCCCTCTCTATTGTAGCTCTCTGTACTGTGGCCCTATGTGCTGTAGCCCTCTGTACTCTAGCCCTCTGTACTGCAGCCCACTGTACTGTAGCTCTCTGTACTCTAGTCCACTGTACTGTAGCCCTCTGTACTCCAGTCCACTGTACTGTAGCCCACTGTACTGTAGTCCTCTGTACTATTGTTCTCTGTACTCTAATCCACTGTACTGCTGCCCATTGTACTATAGTCCTCTGTACTTTAGCCAACTTTACTGAAGGCCACTGTAGTCCTCTGTACTGTGGCCCACTGTACTGTGGCCCTCTATGCTGTAGCCCTTTGTACTATAGCCCTTTGTACTATAGCCCTCTGTACTCTAGTCCACTGTACTATGGCCCTCTGTACTGTGGCCCTCTGTTCTGTAGCTCTGTGACTGTGGCCCACGGGGCTGTAGCTCTGTGTGCTGTTGCCCACTGTACTGTAGCTCTGTGTTGTATCCCACTGTATTGTAGCCCTCTGTACTGTAGCCCTCTGTACTGTAGCTCTCTGACTGTGGCCCATGGGGCTGTAGCTTTCTGTACTGTTGCCCACTGTTCTGTGGCTCTGTGTTGTAGCCCACTGTACTGTTGCCTTCTGTATTGTAGCCCAATGTACTGTAGCTCTCTGTTCTCTAGTCCACTGTACTGTGGCCCACTGTACTGTAGCCCTCTGTCTTATAGTCCTCTGTACTGTAGTCCACTGTACTATAGCCTTCTGTACTGTAGTCCTCTGTACTATAGTCCTCTGTACTGTAGCCCTCTGAAATATTGTCCTTTGTACTTTACCCACTATACTGTAGTCCATTTAGCTATATTCCTCTGTACTAAAGCCCACCGTACTATAGTTCTCTGTACTGTACACTTTTGTAATGTAGCCCACTGTACTGTGGCCCACTGTACTGTAGTCCTCTGTACTGTAGCCCACTGTACTGTAATCCTATGTGCTGAAGCCCTCTGTACGGTAGTCCTCTGTACTCTAGTACACTGTAATGTAGTCCTCTGTACTGTGGCCCTGTGTACTATAGCTCTCTGTACAAGCCCACTGTACTGTAGCTCTCTGTACTGTAGCCCACTGTACTGTAGCTCTCTGTACTGTTGCCCACTGTACTGTAGCTCTCTGTACTGTAGCCCACTGTGCTGTAGCTCTCTGTATTGTTGCCCACTGTACTGTAGCTCTGTGTTGTAACCCACTGTACTCTAGTCCACTGTACTAGAGACCTCTGTACTGTAACCCTCTGTACTGTAGCTCTCTTTACTGGGGCCCACCGTACTGTAGCTCTTTGTACTGAGGCCCTATGTGCTGTAGCCCTCTGTACTCTAGCTCTCTGTACTGTAGCCCTCTGTACTGTAGCTCACTGTACTGTAGCCCTCTCTATTGTACCCTTCTGTACTGTATTCCACTGTACTGTAGTCTTCTCTACTGTAGCCCACTGTACTGTAGGCCTCTGTGTTGTAGCCCACTGCACTGTAGTCCACTGTACTGTAGCCCTTCGTACTGTAGTCCAGATTAAATGTATATCACACCTTGCATAATAACTTAATACTTATTATGAATATGTAATAGTAGTATACGTGTAAGTCAAAGTCAGAATCCAGGGATTATTTTGTGTCGTTCAGGTTGTTATTGTCAACATCACAGCAGTAGATATAGAGCACAACTAAATTTACATGTACATACAAACAATACAAACTTCGCTCTGTATTTCTTTGATTAAATCATGGATTACTTCAGTGCAGTACAAGCACAGAGATAGAAATATAATTTTCTTTCAACCTGCTCAATAGCATTCGTTTGATTATTGAAACACTATATCATACCTGACTGTATAGCATCTCCATAATATTCTGTTTAAGGTGACAACTTTTATTTTTTACGGATATTTATTATCTCGAAGACAATGGGAACTGAAACACTCTAAATTCTATGCTGAACAACTATCTTACTAAGAAAAGTTCTTTACTATAATTATCGCCTACCAACACAAATAACTGACAGTAGTGACACATGAAAATGTAACAAAAAGACATTATGTAACAAAAGGACACCATGAAACAAAAGGACAGTACATGTGTAACAAAAGGACGAAACATGTAACAAAAGGACAAAACATGTCCTTTTGTTACTTTGACCATGTCCTTTTGTTACATTTATGTAACAAAAGGACACTTTCAACCTTCCGAAATCTTTAGATTCCGGCAAGTAACTATGTTCACATAAACTCCAACCATTCCAACAAATTAATATAGTTATATTTCACGAATGTGCGAAAACGGATTATTTTCGTGTTAAACAAAGACAAAATAATAATATGCTCGATTATGCCCTTTAGTATTGTGAAATGAAACCACTCTTCTGGTGTGTATATTCCTATATTTCTACTTTCCATAAGCTTAATATACATGCTCAATCCGCCTCTATATCTCAAGTAGATACAGTACGTGTGATAATAACATAGCGTACAAATACGTGTACACGTGGTATGATTGTGTGTCCAAATTGGTGTAACCAACTTACTGCCATACATTTGATGGGCGAGCTTGATTTTCCCACACCAGAACAAGTGTTCAGAGAATAGACCAATCCAAGTAGACTAAATAAAGCGAGTGAGAACCAAACAGTAAAATCTGGGATGAGGTTGTTGTGGTGTTGGAGCATGTTGCTGTTTCTGTCATAGTTTCAGTGCCGCCGCCTAGGAACAGTTCTGTCCACTCCCAAACCGGAGTGAAAAGTGCAACACCATTGGTTTAGTTCTTCAAACTCGAATGCACAATTGTTTCGTAACCTGTTCTGGGTGGCAGTTGGTGGCAGTTCCTGCACAGAAGTCGAGAGTGCCCAATGTTCTTATCGAATGAAGTAACATTGCCTGCCTTGGCATTGCATGCCTTTATGTAATTTTCTGACCTGTTTACACACGTGTTCACGTAGTTCAGTGACGCTAGAAGGCATCATGGTGTTACTTTTGACATTCCTCACCTCAAAGACAAGAGGCTATCCTCTTCCAAATTTCAGATCATTATCTTGAAGATTGAATACCAAATTACAATATACCCTTCTGGTTCCGAATGATACTAGTATATCGAAAAATTGCATGAATTCTAGCAGCACCCTCGTTATCAGTGTGTTGTTTCCATTTTTAGGATATTCAATCTGAATAGGGTAGGGAATTGCCGTTTAAGTCCCTTGTGATATAAGTCAACATGTACATATACATGTATATATAGGTATATTGAACACTAGAATACGCGAGTGGGTGCAATACTATTGCAGCTATATTATCGCAATACAATATACTAGTAACAATAACACAGGGCGTAATCAGTCAGCCGGTAGTGTGGGGAAACGCCCGTTCTGTGAGACAACTAGCTGGTTCTGTGAATAGACGTGGAATCAATACCCAGTATTAAGTATTCCGAGCAAACAAAACAGGGTCCGTTATCCAATCTCATAGTCCGGGGACAGAATGTCATATCAGGCATACGAAGTGAGAGAAAACAAAATGACAGGGAAACTCATGAACCCCCCAAAATGGCCATTAGGAGGTGAAATCAGGTGTTCCGGAAAGAGTGAACATTTCCTACCCCACTAGTGGCACCCGTCACGAATTCCCCAAAATTAACATGAAAATAGATCTAGTTACATGGCAGACATGGATTTGCTGTATTTATCAACCAGATCATGATGACGTCCATAGAATTCCTTAAACGCAGCTATAAGTCTTGGTAAAACATATCCTTGTCGCAGCAGTTTAGAGACTAGCTGGGCACTTCGATAGACAAAGTCCTCATATTTGCAACTAGCTCTGGAATAGCGTATAAGTTGAGAAACTAACACATCATATGCCGGTGACATAGGAATGTTGCTGCTTAGAAAAAGGGAAATTGACTATGGAAAAATTGAAATCATCACGTTTGTCATATAATCTAGTTGACAGGTTAGAATCATTATCAATCTCCAACCTCAAGTCTAGATAGCTGGAAAAATTAGCGAAGTCTGTAGTATCCTTAATTTCAAGTTCCTTAGGATATATAACATCCAAACTTGGGATTATTTAGCGACAATACATCATCTGTGTATCGGAAAATGAAATTAAAATTACATGTTAGTTTCTTAGAACCTCCTCGTTGTAAATGTTGGATAAAATCTGATTCATATGAGTATAAAAACAGGTCTGCCAATAATGGTGCACAGTTTGTACCCATGGGAATACCAATAGTTTGTTGAAATATTCGACCACCGAATTCCACAAAAATATTATCAATCAGAAAATTAACCATATTTACCACATATATTTCAGTATATTTGTATGGCGCATCAGAATCGCCTTTAACAAAATAAGCGGTATTATATTTAACTACAATATAGTGGTACCGACGTTGTCCCTTTTTAGAGAAAAATGAATTATTGATTAGTTTTTTTTAAGCTGAGACTTCAGTTCAGAATGAGGAATAGTTGTGTACAAAGTGGAGAAATCAAATGTTTTGATAGACGTTACTTTTGAAAGTGTGTGAGCATGCAGATATTCCAATAAAGATTTGAAATTTTTAAATATCCACATTTGGTTTATACCACTTCTAGAATAGATGGTTTCAGAGTACTTTTGGAGACCCTGTATAATTTTAGACAATATAACAGTTAATATTTAAAAAAATAAAAGTTGTCACACTGTGTCATACACATGATAATAACTGTCACAAATCAAGGTTAAAAGTTATATGCTGGCTGATGGAGTGTTCTATTAGTTGGAATATGTAACAATAATGATCCATACGAACTGTTAGCGGTTTATTACCATGGCGAAAAAGCGGGCTACCATATCGGGCTAATGTCAAATTCGATTGGACCCTTGTCAGATGAAAACTTAATAATTGAGTGATGGTTCGGTAACGAGGGGATACATAATTTTTAATTTGTGTCACACAATAGATTTGGTTTGATACACTTCAAGTCTCAAGTGTATATCTCGTGCTGAGAACATAACTATCTTGGCGGTGATATTGAACGTAATAATAGACGGGATTATTGAACCCTCTGGAATAACCAGATGAATATTATTCACTGAGACTCCTAGTTAGTCATGAACTCATGACTATCTTCATGTGAAACGACTGCATATTTGAATACTATTTACAAATGACAGGTACATGTACGTTTCACGTATGAAGATCATCTTATAATTTATAAATTGATGCTGTCGGATTAATTGACACGTCGACCAATTGTTAAATAGACGTGGAATCAATACCCAGTATCAAGTATTCCGAGCAAACAAAACAGGGTCCGTTATCCAATCTCATAGTCCGGGGACAGAAAGTCATATCAGGCATACGAAGCGAGAGAAAACAAAAATGACAGGGAAACTCATGAACCCCCGTAAATGGCCATCAGGAGGTGAAATCAGGTGTTCCGGAAAGAGTGAGCATTTCCTACCCCACTAGTGGCACCCGTCATGAATTCCCCAAAATTAACATGAAAATAGATCTAGTTGCATGGCAGACATGGATTTGCTGTATTTATCAACCAGATCATGATGACGTCCATAGAATTTCTTAAACGCAGCGATAAGTCTTGGTAAAACATATCCTTGTCGTAGCAGTTTAGAGACTAGCTGGGCACTTCGATAGACAAAGTCCTCATATTTGCAACTAGCTCTGGAATAGCGTATAAGTTGAGAAACAAACACACCATATGCCGGTGACATAGGAATGTTGCTGCTTAGAAAAGGGAAATTGACTATGGAAAAATTGAAATCATCACGTTTGTCATATAATCTAGTTGACAGGTTAGAATCATTATCAATCTCCAACCTCAGGTCTAGATAGTTGGAAAAATTAGCGGATTCTGTAGTATCCTTAATTTCAAGTTCCTTAGGATATATGACATCCAAATAATCACCAAACTTGGGATTATTTAGCGACAATACATCATCTATGTTTCGGAAAGTGAAATTAAAATTACATGTTAGTTTCTTAGAACCTCCTCTTTGTAAATGTTGGATAAAATCTGATTCATATGAGTATAAAAACAGGTCTGCCAATAATGGTGCACAGTTTGTACCCATGGGAATACCAATAGTTTGTTGAAACATTCGACCACCAAACTCCACAAAAATATTATCAATCAGAAAATTAACCATATTTACCACATCTATTTCAGTATATTTGTATGGGGCATCAGAGTCGCCTTTAACAAAATAAGCGGTATTATATTTAACTACAATATAGTGGTACCGACGTTGTCCCTTTTTAGAGAACAATGAATTATTGATTAGGTTTTTAAGCTGAGATTTCAGTTCAGAATGAGGTATAGTTGTGTACAAAGTGGAGAAATCAAATGTTTTGATAGACGTTACTTTTGAAAGTGTGTGCGCATGTAGATATTCCAATAAAGATTTGGAATTTTTTAATATCCACATTTGGTTTATACCACTTCTAGAATAGATGGTTTCAGAGTACTTTTGGAGACCCTGTTTAATTTTAGACAATATAGTAGTTAATATTTTAGAAAGGGCTTTGGTAGAACATGATGCTGAACCTGAAATATATCTTTGTTTGTGTGGATTTTTGTGCAACTTTGGGATCCAATATAAGTTCGGTAGATTAGAATCTTTATATGAGGTAGTAATACCAAACGAATGCAATACAGACAAATGATTTGATAAGATATCCTGTTTGGGCACGGTAATGGCTTGGTATGTACTATTGGGATTAGTATTGTTGGCAATACCCAGTTCGTCAAACAGGCACTGTATATAGTATGCTTTACAAACAAAAACAACATTATTAGAAGCTTTATCTGCAGGGACAATGACGAACCTTTCTTGAAGTTTCAACAAACTATTAGTAACCACGGGATCATTGAAGACAGAGCTATATTTAGTACTAACTGACTTTGACAAAACATTGATGCGTTTGTTTACCAATGACCTAATCTGTTTGACCCATTCTGACAGAGAATCAGTTTCTGCCTTTTCTCGCTTTGTCCATTTTCTGGCATGCTCCTCAACTGCATCCATGATTAACTTAAAATTGTATCTCCATGAAAACGACGTGGGCTCTCTATATTTGGGACCTTTGGACAAAATGTCTTTCAATGATTCATTCTCCACTATATTGAGGTCGCCTGAAATAACATGCCCAACTGGATCGTGTATGAACGGAGAGTTAATGCAAGTGCAGGAGGGTGGGTTATGTAAGAGATCATCAATATCCAAATCATTCAATGTTTGTTTGTAGTTGAAAATCTTGGAAGCAACAGATTTGGTATATGAGTAGGATACAGATGGAGCAGCCGTGTCAGTGAAGTATGATGGTACCTGGGACTGAACAGACTTATGATGTAATATATTACCGATGTTAATTGCATCAATACCTTTATTGGCAAATTTTATCTTCAGAAAAGACCGTTTGGGTGGTATATATTCGGAATTCTGTGTTGGCTTATAAAGCCGATGATAAACAATATCCATGATAATGGAATACAGACGAAATTCATAGCTATTGGTATTTCTGATATAGTGGGTAGGACATTGGTCCTCTAGTTCTTTAAGTTTAACATGAGGTATGGCAAATAATTTAGTGCGAACATAGTGCAGTCCAAGTGGTTGTTTCAATATTTCGAGTAGACCATCAAAGGAAATATTATGAATAGATGGTCGATTATAATGTCGTTGTCCATGGCTTCGTTTCCTACGTTTAAATGATGTAAATAAATTCATTACATTGACTGAACTGCATCCTGGGCTTGTCAGGTTTCCCACTGAACTGATATTATCGTTACAGCCATAAGGTGTGCTTGTTAAATGCTTGTTAAATGCTTGACACTCAACAACACGTCAGATATGTAGGGCCTATAAAACAACTCCCATAACAAGTTTTATCATATCACAATATTCACCAAAGCATTGAAACAGTTCATAACAAACCTGAATGATATATGACTTAAGACGAGCTTGATTAAAGTGTGGTCCATATTCTGATAGTTACCTACATATACCTATTTGTTTTTAAATGAAAAACTGGTGATCCATCTCTATGTTTAATTTGAGTTCAAAATGTTATCTCAAGAGTGTAAGCTAAATCGGGAAGTTTTGGAAGAAATTATAAAAAATTACAATATGAATGACTTCTTATTGATATTGAATGGTTTTCTTAGAAAATATATATATCTCAGATTATCTGTTGAAAATTCGGTTCTGTTTGTTTGGGAATTGCATTCTACACACGCGGACAACGAATTCATTTGATCCCTAAATGGGCGCGTTGTCATTTACCCATGAGCAGTCTGTTAGATGCGTCATCAGCACATGGAATCAATGTACCTGCAGGATAGACGCCTCTCCTGAATAGCGCAAACAGACGGACATAAAACGCAGACGAGGTTAGATTTCTTTACCTGTGTAATTAGTGTGAACCACATGTACAGTATGGTTTGCCTTCGTTAAAATAATCACTGTGTCTTTGGATAGATTATTTGGTCGGGCTTTGTTTCTATTGCGAAATGTTGTATTTTACGTTTGTTATTGGCATCATCCAAATTTAGCTGTATTTGTTTGGAGGAAATAGATTGATACTTACATTCTAACATCCTTTTGATGCTAGTGCACACCGACCATATTCGTATGGAATTATAAACACATATACAGTTATTTGCTTCCAGTATTAGACGTAGAATCAATACCCAGTATTAAGTATTCCGAGCAAACAAAACAGGGTCCGTTATATCCAATCTCATAGTCCGAGGACAGAAAGTCAGATCAGGCATACGAAGTGAGAGAAAACACAATTGACAGGGAAACTCATGAACCCCCAACAATGGCCATTAGGAGGTGAAATCAGGTGTTCCGGAAAGGATTAGCATTTCCTTGAGTGAGCATCTTGTGAAGTATTAGTAATCAACTGAAGCTCAAAATAGTTTGAAACTACTGAAAAAATATTGTTTTGTTTTATTTTATGACTTCCGAACGAGTTCCAGAAATCGGGAATGAATTCTGCTCAGAAGAATAAAACATATGAGAAAACAAAATGAGGCGAACAGCCATCTACAGATCTCATGTCACGAGATCACAGAATGTCCGGTGAAAACTACTAGATTTGAAAGTTGTTTACGGTATTGTATGATAGCGAGCATTGAAACTATCTTCACATAGACTCCAACTCTCCCAATAAATTAATATAATAATATTTTATGAATGTGTAAAAACGGATTATTGTCGTGTTAAACAAAGACAAAATAATAATATGCTCGATTATGCCCTTTAGTATTGTGAAATGAAACCACTCTTCTGGTGTGTATATTTCTATATTTCTACTTTCCATAAGCTAATATAAATGCTCAATCCGCCTCTATATCTCAAGTAGATACAGTACGTGTGACAACATCATAGCGTACAAATACGTGTACACGTGGTATGTGTGTTCAAACTGGTATAACCAATTTACTGTCATACAGTTATTGGGCGAGCTTGATTTCCCAACACCCGCACAAGTGTTCAGAGAATAGACAATCCAAGTTGACTAAATAAAGCGAGTGACAACCAAACAGTAAAATCTGGGATGAGGTTGTTGTGGTGTTGGAGCCTGTTGCTGTTTCTGTCATAGTTTCAGTGCTGCCGCCTAGGAACAGTTCTGTCCACTCCCTCTTCAAACCGGAGTGAAAAGTGTAACACCGTTGGTTTAGTTCTGCAAAAGCGAATGCACAATTGCTTCGTAACCTGTTCTGGGTGGCAGTTGGTGGCAGTTCCTGCATAGAAATCGAGAGTGCCCAATGTTCTTCTCGATATAATTATATAATTTTCTGACCTGTTTACACATGTATTCATGTAGTTCAGCGACGCTAGAAGGTATAATGATGTTACTTTTGACATGCCTCACCTCGGAGTCAAGAGGCAATCTTCAGATCATTATCTCGAAGATTGAATACCAAATTACAATATACCCATCTGGTTCCGAATGATACTAGTCTATTGTACAATTGCATGAATGTTAGCAGCACCCTCGTTATCAGTGTGTTGTTTCCATTTTTAGGATATTCAATCTGAATAAGGTAGGGAATTGCCGTTTGAGTCCCTTGTGGTGTAAGTCAAGATGTACACGTACATATACATGTACATATAGGTATATTGAACACTAGAATACGCGAGTGGGTGCAATACTATTGCAGCTATATTATAGCAATATAGTATACAAGTAACAATCAAAGGCATGCAGTGCGAATAAATGTTGTATACAGCTCGTGCATAGACATCTACAGGATTATCTTCAATATGTTTGATTATTTATTGTGTACCTGGAACGGTGCTGCTTATGTTACCAGAAGACATGTCCTCAAATCACATTTATGCCGGACACAGTCCCATGGTCTGCCGAGTTTTGATAGTGTATCGAGAGACGGGAGGTTAGACAATCCTTTCAAGTTTCGAGTCCTTCCGTCCGCTCTCGTAGTCACGTCACTAACTCACTTCCGGTAGTGCTTGGACGGACAATCCATCTCGTCTGCAATATGACAGCAACAATACTACAGTTAGATGGAAATTAAGAGAGTGTGTATAAATGGGCAGATATAAGGAATAGAAAAATATGACCAGGAGACAAGCCAGTTTAAATGGTGGTGCTAAATCCACTCTCCAAACATCCATACGAGCTCCGCAATCTATATATAGCAAGCAAAATTACCCCCAAAGGGCCAAAAAAAAGTTTCCGGAGAAGGTGAAAGTCACAACTGAAATCACTGTGCCGGGGTGTTTGATTTTACGAAAGTCCGTTGAGGCCAGATACTGCAAGGAGTGAAACATGAAACATGAAAAGTGGCGGCTGCCATATAATTATCTGGCAATTTCTAGACGTCTCCTCTTTTCTGAAGCTTTGTGTGCTGATATTATGAGATCTGAATTTCTCTATTATTGATTGATATGTACAATAATACTGAAGCCTCAAAACGGCGATTCTGCTGAATAATTATCGGTCTTCTTGTTATTTCACTATTGTCCTAGAACCTACTTTAGTTCTTAGACTGTAGAACGAGGTACTTTTGGGGAACTTTTTGCCCTTGGATTTTTAATTCATTCTCTTTAAATCTGGGTCCGGTAATTTACAAACGTGAAGTCTAATCTTCGGTCTTAATCGTTGCTTGTTCCATCTCAATTGTCCAGAATTGATCTCGGCTCCAATTATAAAGGAGAATGATGTGCCTGGTCACGGAACACTCTTTCTCGGTTTACTGCTTTTTCAACAAATCATGGCGTCAACCCTGCCATTTTTCACAATCTGCGTCCACTCTTCCCGGTCTGAGAAAAATGAGCACTTGCGAAAAGGCGCTGAATATGCGACCGCTTAAGTTTCGAGAATACAAAATTTGTTCCTGCGATGGAGCAGCGACAGTTCAATTTAAAATAGTGTGTTATTTAACTATTGGCGTGTTGGAGCAGATTTCTTTGAAATGCAGAAATTCATTCGATGCAAATCACTCTCCAAACTCTCCAGTTACGGGCAGAATTGCGAGTACTTTTGACAATGTAATTAAATAATTTCAAGCCTAACGTGACCTTGATACTGCCCACTCGACGTCATCCAAGGCCAGCTTCAGAGTATCCAATGGAAAGCTCAGTGAATAATAGGTATATCGTAACAGAACCATTGTGTCTCACCCTATCGTATTCATTCTCGATGTCTGGCGCTTATACCTCTCAAGAGTAATGAAGCTGCCGCAAGACGTATTTGGAACCAGGAACCGTCAGACAACACAGCAATCAGGTACTTGTGTTGTCTATTATCAACTGACATGAGCTCACTCAACTCTCTGTCCAGATATATATAATTGTCGGGTGCGAGTTGATCAGGACTGTGACTGAAGTAGACTGTAGAGAAGATTGTAGATGTCAGGGCTAATGAAGGTATAGCGTTCTTGGATAATTATCCCGACAACGCTTCATCACAAAAAATGTTCTGAGATCCGAGAGCTGATATCCTGCTAACTTTACTGTTTTTGTTTTTGAAAGTAATCTTGTGACTAACGTATACAAAATACAGTGCACAATATCACTAAACTTTCCTTTTTTTAATTTTACTCATACCTTTGAAAAACAAAACACAAATAATGTGGATTTCAGAATATTTTTCAACCAAAAATACTCTGTGTGCTCTGACGTGTTGAATAGCTAATTTGCCTTTTTGTTCACCGACGTTTAACGGTTTCATGATGTAACTCACCTGGGGCACGAACGGAATTTTTTCTAACTGATTCCAGACGTTTAACTAAAGGAATTTGTTAATCCACCACAATATTGGATTTGTCCCATCATCTTTTTTCCTTTAATGCCGACTCTAGTTTTGTTGTAACTTACATAACTGAATTATATAACTGTAAGTAACTTAAATAAGTTTCATAACTTCCAAAGATAAGAGAGACAAGTCTTTGATGCAAAACAATGATACCTAAATATACCTATTCATGCATATATATATATGTATTGTAGTTTGTGTCAGGTTTACCTAGAGCTAGACTCTGTTCGGGGCGCACCTAGGACCGTTGTAGATTTGGTTGTCGCCTCGGAACACAAATTGTAAGATTTTAGATAATAAATTTGTTCCCACTTCTGTTCAGTATGTACTAATTACGTGCCATTTTTTAACTCAACAAAATGAGCTACGTGGCTGGAAACGAAGGTGAAATGGAGTTTTTGGCACGCCTAGATTCCTGAAGGCTTGCTTAGATTCTTTGATGATTTCGAACTCTTCCTGTCAGCTGTTGTTCAAACGCCAAACGTTCTTCTAATCATTGGCGATTTCAACATACACGTTGACCAAGAGCACGATTCTGATTGCATCAGACTGATGCAAATACTAAGCATGTATAATCTGCACCAACACGTCAATTGTTCCACTCATAGAGCGGGTCATACCATCGACCTTATCATCACGAGGGACAACAATGAATTATCACTGACAAATCCGGTATCAGATTACACTCTATCTGACCACAACTTTGTGCTCACAAAAGTCAACCTCCCACGATAACATATAGCAGTGGAGACAGTTTCTTTTCGAAAACTCAAAAACATTGACAGAGTTCAATTCTGTGATTCTCTTAAACGGATATCTGATACACTGACTGGTATCACCGATGTGGATATCTTAGCCTCTGAATATGACTCACATATGGCTAGCCTTATCGAATCACATGCTCCGGTCCAAACCAGAGCCATAGTTCAACGACGGCGTCTTCCTTGGTTTGACACTGACCTCAAAATCCTCAAGACGGCCAGACGCAGAGCAGAAGTGGCCCGGCGGCGTGAACACACTGCAGACACGGAAGATGCATTTCACATTGCACGTAATAAGTATGTGCGGGCTCTAAATAAAAAGCGCACTTCTCACCTTTCTGAGCCGGTATCACAAGCAAAAGGTAATTCTAAAAAACTGTTCGCATTGACTGATTCACTTTGTGACAGATCCCATGCAAATCCCCTCCCCCACAGTGAATCTGACCAAACTCTGGCTAATGACTTTGGCCGCTATTTCAAGGACAAAATCGACAATATCAGATCATCGATTGGCGACGCAGATCCTCCCGTCATTCCCCTAGTAATCACCGACACACTCGACGTGTTCACACCACTGTCAGATGACGATGTCTGCAAGTTGGTATCCCAATCAAAAACAACATCATGTGAACTCGACCCATTGCCCACTAAACTCATCGCGGAATATATTGATGAATTCGTTCCCATCCTACGGCACATCATTAACTGTTCACTCACTGGTTCCTCATTTCCATTATCCTGGAAAAGTGCTGTTGTGATTCCCCTTCTAAAAAGGCAGGACTGGATCTAGCCCTCGAAAACTATCGTCCGGTATCCAACCTCAAATTCGTGTCGAAACTCATGGAGCGTGCTGTTGTGACCCAACTCCACCATCACCTTGACGAAAATGATCTCCTCCCTGCCCACCAATCGGCGTATAGGAAAGGCCACTCCACTGAATCAGCTCTACTTAAAGTTCAGTCGGACATCCTTATAGCCATGGATCAAGAAAAGCTCACTCAGCTGATCTTGATCGACCTATCAGCTGCGTTTGATACTGTCGATCACAGTATTTTGTCGGAAATTATGACTAAATCATTCGGTGTAGTGGATAGAGCTTTCGACTGGTTTACATCATACCTTCATGGAAGATCGCAACAGGTTGTGGTGAGCGGTACTTTGTCTGATCCATACGACCTCCACCAGGGTGTGCCCCAAGGGTCGTGTCTTGGCCCTGTCAAGTTCCTGGAGTACGCAAGTCCCATCTGCAATCTTGTGACTGATCACGAAAAAGTCGTCCACGGATATGCAGACGATCACCAGGTCTACTCCTCCTTTGATCCATCTTGCCTTCAAGCAGAACTCACTTCAATGCAGGACTGTGTCTCTGACATCCGCTCGTGGATGAAATCAATGCATCTCAAGATGAACGATGCAAATACAGAATTTATTGTGTTTGGTACAACGCATACCCTTGCAAAGTGTCCAGACATGGCAATCTCGATTGGTGAAGCGACTATAAAACCCGTTGATTGTGTTCGGAATCTGGGTGCATTCTTTGACAAGAACATGACCATGGAACAACACATAAAATTCAAATGCAAAGCTGCCTATTCCCAGCTTTACAAAATTGCAAAAATCAGAAAATATCTCGATGACCGCAGTGCAGAGACTCTCATACACGCATTAGTTCACTCTCATATTGACTATTGCAATTCACTGCTGTTCGGACTTCCAAAGTACCTCATTCGTAAAATGCAGATGGTACAAAACACGGCAGCGAGAGTTCTGTGCAGGCTTCGGAAATATGATAGAATCACTCCGACGTTGAAACGTCTGCATTGGCTACCCGTACATTATCGCATACGGTTCAAGATAGCTGTCATCACATTCCAAGCTCTTCAAGGTCATGGTCCCAGATACATCTCGAATATGCTCATCGTAAAGCGCAGTGACTATAGTCTCCGCTCAAATGATGTCATCACCTTGCAGTCCCCCAGAACTCGGCACACGACACTCGGCGAACGAGCATTCCAAGCAGCTGCACCCAAGATCTGGAACGACCTCCCACCAGATCTTCGGTCAACAACAGACGTTAATGTTTTTAAAAAAACTCTTAAAACACATTATTTCAACCTTGCTTATTCATAATTGTCTATAACTTCATTTCTTTTTTGTTATTGTAATCATTCCTAACATTCTCGTCATAGTCCTACATGTATTTTGTACAGCACTATAGAATATTATGTAAGTGTATAGATATTGTGCTTCATAAACAAATAAGCATAAACATAAACATAGATTCATATACATAACCACGTCTAAGCTCGATCACCGTGGCTGGGTAAACATTTTCATGTAATAGACGTGTTGGCTACGGTTCCAAGTTTTCCCGTGACTTTTAGTTCCGATAACCTATAGCCGTGGCGTTCTGATAACTTATTATCAACTCAACTCGGTAGCCGCTTGGCTTGTGATTAGGTACTTATGTTCTTGTCATGTATCTATTCCATGGGGTTTGTTTCGGATTTCTAAATCATTTTCATAGGTTGTTGGGCAGTTGTATATTAATTACATCAGGTGTACAGAAGAAACAACTACATTTAGCACACTGTCTGCCCCTGATGACGCCAGTGTGTCTTTTGATAAATTATTTGGTCGGGCTTTCTTTCTGTTGCAAAATGTTGTATTTTACGTTTGTTATTGGATTTGCTGTATTGGTGGTAATAGATTGATACTTACATTCATGCCACTGAACCGGTGTCACTGCTGGTGGACGTTAAATCTGTCCCTGAGGATACCATCAGCTCAGTAGTCGTTTGGCTTGTGATTAGGTACTTATGTACTTGTCACACGTGGTTGTCATGACAGCGGTCCCAGTAGCTGGGTACCACTCTGACGACCGTCCTGCGCTTGGTCAGCAGCAGCTTGATGACGATGAGTGTATTGACGACAAGAAGGATGATCGCCGGGATGATCGAGTACAGCAACGTACCCAGAATGATGAACACCTGAGCATGCAACACCACAACCCGGTCTGCCCAAGAACTCCAGTAGCCGATGTATGCTGTCTAAACAACGTGGACAGCCGCTATTACGATGCCCGTAGTATTGGTGTTGATGATTCTGGATCTGATGGGTATTTATTTTATAAGCCACACGGCCACAAACCTCTCTAGAGAAATCAGTACCACCATCCAGGATGATGTGATCTTGAAGTAGCCCCTTGAAGTTTATCCCCTCGGTGATAAAGCTCGCACATCACTGCCGAGAACCATCTGCACGAATGGTTTGATTAAGAGGAAGAGGACCTTGACCATGGTGTCGGACACGGAGAGAGCGATTATAGTTTTGCTGACGGGTATTGAGCGGAAGGAGCGAGGCAGAATGACGTGGATGGTCAGAGAGTTGCCGACGATTCCCGTCAGTAGCAGGAGGGGCACGAAGAAGCCGGCGTAGTCAGCCTGCATGGGACACCATCACTGGCTGACTTGTCGTGTTCGTGAGTTAACCGCTTTTATTCATGTTAATTACAAGACAACCAAGACAATGACAGTGAAAGACAAGCACAATTATGCCAATCTACTGCACATATGTGATTCGTTCTTATCTCTGCTGATTAATTCTACACAAGTCGAATTGAAAAGATCAAGAGTTGTAAGGGTGGCTGAATTCGTTCAAATGTCCTGGGCACACATGGTGAAATTGATTGCGATAGGATAATCGGGAGAAAAATCACGCTATGAAGCAGAATGAATTCACGATTATACATTTACCTCTGCCATCAACGCACTGCTATGTCTGCTGGTCAATTGGTGACTTGGCTCAACTCAGAACAACATTGTTGCTCTTCATAATCGAGTGTCCAGCTTCGAACGATGTTACATATAATAACCATGCTATGACTTTATCATTGATTTAACCTCACATTGTATCGCAATGTTCCACTGATTGTTACAGTTCCGTTACAGACCCATGTGTATGGTCGTGTGCAATAGAGCTGGAAAGCTGAAGTACTGATGGATTACCAATTCCAATGAAGTTATTCGGACTGGGGATAAGCACCTGACGCCTCTCTATCTTTTAACATGGGGTGAATTTAATATGGTGATTTTAAGTATTCAAACGATGTAATTAGTGTGTTATAATATCCATACACGATGGAGATATACAGAAACTGTTGTAAAAGATAAAGTGTCCAATTCCACATCATATTTAAGCTTTGAAGAGGCACTGAAAAAAACGACACTTCGAATAAAGCCTTGTTCTAGCAAAACTACCGCAGAAGGCCTATTATTCTAACGAATGTCCGCACATGTATACCTGCTTTGTACTTTCGCTAAAGTTTTTTGACTCAAGACATGCTATTTCAGTCGTTGTTGTCGTTGTTAGAAATTGGGCGATAATAGATTTATCCCCGGCGACGCCTTATTCACGAATATTTCATTGGAATTTATCACCGATCATACTTCCGCTTTTCAGCCTTATTATGCACAGTGACCATACTATGGATTAACGGCAAGGATCGATACCTGAATACTAAATGTGCACGAAATCGCCGTCATTCACCGAAGATGAACGTATGTGATGATAATCAAACATCTATTATATAATACATACTTAACACAGTATTACATTTTAATACCACCTGTGTCGTAAAGAAGCTTTGTGAGCTTTATTGTCTTTTACTTCTGTAAAAATAGTGCACACTGAAAATGCATAATGAACATGACAATATGATTATGTGCGAGGAAGCACACGGAGTAGTATTGTTGTCAGCATATTCATAACACGTGATAACCTCAACCCGCGCAATTATTCATTGATGTTTTTACATATCAATTATCTCTTTAAATGTTATATAACATAATCACTGTAGTTACAGTGATGATGATGATCAAAGCCATTGGCCGATATAGATCATGTGGTTCTTTGTTCACAGTCCTTGAGACTCAGCTGCGATATCACCCCAGTGTTTGTGTTCTTTCGAATATCAGCTCGTATCAGGAATAATACTCAAATTCAAAGTCATTTCCATCATAATGTATAATTTTGGTATGTAAGCACGGAACTCCTTTCTTTCACTTATGTTTGGTTTTCTGAAAGGGAGCATCTTTTGCTGACCTTGCATTTGATCCACGACAACCTCGAGTGCTCAAACTACTAGCAATACATTACGAAACGTGTGTGAAATCTTCTTTGGAAGCAAAATTCTCGAAGGTGAGCTCATTTTAACTTTTACATGAGCAAATATGAAGTCAAGTGATGCATCTTTTTGTGACACTGAACCCCACAATTGTGTAAAACATGGTGAAAATAAAACGTTCGAAGAGTAGATTTGTACTAAGTCAAGATTATGCCCACCACAAAACGTACAAATTTCTCTTTTGGAGACGAAACTCTATCGTAATACGAGTATATAGGATACCTCGATTACGTTGACCTCCACCTAAGATTACCTTGGTTACTTCAATTCAACGTTATACCCACCGGAGTAGTGTCAGTACATGTAGTTCTACGGAGACAAAACTCTTCAAGATAGAGCAGATGTTTGTATCAGAGCAAATATCATTGAGTCATATTACGGTGTCCTTTTGTTTGTGATCCTGCATACCGTGGCAATTTTTTATATTTGGAAGGAACCAAATGTAATTTCAGACGAATCAGTGTTTTTGATTAGGCCTATTATTATAAGGTGCATAAGTAATTTGATGACATTGAACTCTTCCGGTAATGACTTCGAGTGCTCTAAATGCGAAATTCCATAAACAAATGTGTGACGTGGGGGCGGAGGTTTGGAGGCAATATGATATATAGCTACAGTTTTCTAAGAAAGTATTGTCTTGTACATATTCTTTGCATAATACTTTGCATGACTTCAAACTTTGAAGTTGACCTTGATTGTGATAACCCAAGGTTATTTTAAGGTTATTCCTACCACAAGAGCTTGGATATGTATGATATGGGATGCGAAAAAAATATATATTTGATATATCTTCAGGTAGTGTTACACTTGATCCTGGACATTTGATCACCTCGAGTACGCGTATAGTCAAGATTGATACCACCCACGATAAGTGCAAACTGGTCTTCCGAGACATAACTCGCAAAGATACATCTTGAGCTTGGGTTTGAATCATGGCCGCGTCCAATGATCATATCAGGGGCATTATTTGGTGATCTTGAACTGAGAGTAAATTGCATAAAAAATATATGCGAAATATCGATTTCATAAAACATGGTAAACTAAAACATAGCACAAAGTGTGGTGAAGCTTATCGGCAGACTTCGATCTTCAATCAAACGTACTCTTTCAAGCTATCTGAGGTCAAGTTCAAGGTCACCAACAAATACATGATGATTCTGACCTAGAGGTTTACGACTCCGAGATCAACATCATGATCACCAAAAAATTTACCATATATGACTTCCTATATTCTCATAACTGGAAAATTAGCTCTTTTTTCATGCGTTCTGTCAAAGGAGCCAATTTGTGCAATTTTGCCAATTTTGGGCCTACATTTCGGGCCGTTCGAGCGAATCAAGGTCTACCATCTTTATACTCGTTACGAATGGCTTCGACTAGCATGCTTATACATGTGTAATTCATTTTCATCACATCGGCAAGTTAGATTTTCCTCGATGTTGGATATATTCATAATTATTGTACTATGATTGGCTGAAAATGAATAGTTGCTGCTGATTATAAGCATCAGTTGGCTGTACCGAACATTTCCGTCCTTGGTGCATGAATTCACCCTATATCTGTGAAACTACTCAAAAGAAAGGGCACGCATGCTGGGCCTCAATTATTCATCGTGTGTTGTTGAATTAATGGCGAACCAGTGTGCATATTTTATCGTTTTTCCCCCTCTTACAGTACGAGATTTAGGCATTCGAAATTATAAATGGACTGAAAGCTGCTAATATGCACCTAAACGCCCAATCCCGAATTATCATTTTCCGATATTTTTTAGGGCATTATCGACTGGTCAACTGCACAGTTGTTAATTGAAGATGCATAACGTGGTTTTCAGGGATTTCCAGTGAATTATTATTGATCTAGCTGATAAATGCTAGATCATGTGCAAATGTAACAGTGTATACTCTGATTTTTATAACTCGTTTACACTGTTTTTCGCTGATATTTTTGCGATGCTAAATGCTATTGTTCTATAACTTGCCATACTTCACCTGGGAGTCAAACGGCAATCATTTACCGAATTTCAGACTTCTATCACGAAAATTGAAAAAAGTTGGCAATCTACGCCAATGTCAAATTTAGTCCTGTCATTTAATTTCTGGGCCCGCACATAATTTTGTGCATTTGCTAGGTTTTGTAGTGGTGCAATCTTTTGAAATCAACATGTTTGTGTAGAATACACCCCAATGTGTCTTCTGGTCTAAAATTACAACAATACGTCGATTCCTGATGGATGTAAACAGGATCAAATCCTCGAATATGCTCGGATTCTCGAGATCCCGTTTTTGCCTGAAATTCAACATTGGGGTAGATTGCCAACTTTCTCAATTATTGCGATAAAAGTATGAAATTCGATAGAAAATTGCCGTTTGACTCCCACGTGAGGTATGCTAAGTTATAGAACGATACGATTTAGCAACGCATAGATACCGTCAAAAACCGGTGTAAACAAGTTAGAAAAATCAGAGTATAGTGTGCATTGGACTTACAAGTAAGCTTCGTGTTGAGTACACACTTCTCACCTGCCGTCCATACACTGTGGCGATACTGGACGCACTAACGATCGTTAGTGCATCCCGCAATGGCGGACAGTAAACACGGTCAGTTTGGTTTTTAACCGTACTTTATCAAATGACAGGTCCATTTGTGATAAATGGATACTCTGGAGGCAGCTTAGTGTTTTGGTCAAAGACATGCGTAGTTATTTCAAGCAGATCACGCTTCTTTGTTTAGATTTGTTGAGGAAAAGAAGTAGCGATAAGATTCAACAACGACAAAAGTGACATTCCCTAACGATATAGGCCTAAATACGTTTATATTGTGATAGGTCCATATCATACACCATTGTGAATTCGTTGATTTATGCGACATAAATTAGCGACTATCACATTAAAAATAGGAAATCTGTACTAGAAGATCATCAGTACACATCAATACATGTCAATTGGTACTTTATTTCACGTTTAACATTTGAATAACGTAAAGTGAAGTTCACCCATCAGTGAAACACGCTTTTTGGCCGTATTTTCGTTTTGAATAATCGGATCAACTTGAAATTTTGTGTTTCTTGATTGGGTACCATGCCGTAATGTTTCACGAAATTTCAGAATTCTATCTCAAAAATTGGAAAAGTTGGTAATCTAACCCAATGTTAAATTTCAGTCGGACATGAGATCAAGCAAATTTCAACAAATGCATAGATTTTATCGTGTTTATGCCCATACAGAACGAACCTATTACGTTGATTTGGAGTCGGAAGGCATAATTAGTGCATATAAGTGAATATGTGCAGACTATGAAATTCCATGTTGGGGCCGAAATTTAACATTGGGATAGATTGCCAACTTTCTCAATTTTTTTAGATAGAACTCTGAAATTTGGTGCAAAATTACGGCATGATGCACAAATAATACATATGAAATGACAAGTCGATCCGATTATTTAAAACAAAACTACGGCCAAAAAGCGTGTTCCATTGATGGATG
Source organism: Terebella lapidaria (assembly GCA_949152475.1). Lineage (NCBI taxonomy): Eukaryota > Metazoa > Annelida > Polychaeta > Terebellida > Terebellidae > Terebella > Terebella lapidaria. The sequence continues at coordinate 20,251,621 of OX424555.1, forward strand.
AACTTGAGTTTAGATTTGAATTAATAAAGAAAAGATCGTTAGGGGATCTTCACATGTTCGTTAGGGAATCTTCGATTTTACAAAAACAATCGTTAGGGAATCTTTCGACTTTTTTTCAGACGAGTTTTTCATGCTCAAACCAACATAAATCGCCATGTATTTGCAACGAACGGTTGTTTCGCGCGATCAAAGTATATTTATATCCCGCAGTAATTCAACCATTCATATCCCGTCATTTCATGCGCGACACTTTTAAAGATACCTATTGCGCGCATTAATAGTAGTAGATATAGACGTGGAATCAATACCCAGTATTAAGTACTCCGAGCAAACAAAACAGGGTCCGTTATGCAATCTCATAGTCCGGGGACAGAAAGTCATATCAGGCATACGAAGTGAAAGAAAACAAAAATGACAGGGAAACTCATGAACCCCCAAAAATGGCCATTAGGAGGTGAAATCAGGTGTTTCGGAAAGAATGAGCATTTCCTGCCCCACTAGTGGCACCCGTCATGAATTCCCCAAAATTAACATGAAAATAAATCTAGTTGCATGGCAGACATGGGTTTGCTGTATTTATCAATCAGATCATGATGACGTCCATAGAATTTCTTAAACCCAGCTATAAGTCTTGATAAAACATATCCTTGTCGCAGCAGTTTAGAGACTAGCTGGGCACTTCGATAGACAAAGTCCTCATATTTGCAACTAGCTCTGGAATAGCGTATAAGTTGAGAAACAAACACACCATATGCCGGTGACATAGGAATGTTGCTGCTTAGAAAAGGGAAATTGACTATGGAAAATTTGAAATCATCACGTTTGTCATATAATCTAGTTGACAGGTTAGAATCATTATCAATCTCCAACCTCAGGTCTAGATAGTTGGAAAAATTAGCGGAGTCTGTAGTATCCCTAATTTCAAGTTCCTTAGGATATATGACATCCAAATAATCACCAAACTTGGGATTATTTAGCGACAAATTACATGTTAGTTTCTTAGAACCTCCTCGTTGTAAATATTGGATAAAATCTGATTCATATGAGTATAAAAACAGGTCTGCCAATAATGGTGCACAGTTTGTACCCATGGGAATACCAATAGTTTGTTGAAATATTCGACCACCAAATTCCACAAAAATATTATCAATCAGAAAATTAACCATATTTACCACATCTATTTCAGTACATTTGTATGGGGCATCGGAGTCGCCTTTAACAAAATAAGCGGTATTATATTTAACTACAATATAGTGGTACCGACGTTGTCCCTTTTTAGAGAAAAATGAATTATTGATTAGTTTTTTAAGCACTAAAGTTAGTTTTTTAAGTTAGTTTTTTAAGTGCATTAAATCAGCACTTGTATTGCGCAGTAAACCAGCCAATCACGTAAGGTGTTCTAAGTCACGGTACAATTTGATTTAGATCAAAGATTTTCTATACCAAGATAGCCCACTCAGGCCAAAACGGAAGCGAACAATCCCCCTGGCGGTGAGACTGAGGAATTACTACTTTTTCGTTTTTATGAATGAATATTTGTGACCAAAACGTCATTTTATGAATGAAAACCGCCGTCACTATTGGAAATACGTCCAACTTTCAGTCTCACCGCCAGGATCGACTATCTTGGTATAGAAAATCTTTGTTTAGATTGCGGAATAAATCATCCAATGACGACCTGTAATTTCATGCCCGCAATAAATATCATTTGAAATACATCGCGCATTGAAAGACATGTCATAAATGGTTGACATATAGTGCGACATAAATATATTTTTATCGCGATATAAAACGCCTCACCTGATTGGTTGATTTACTGCGCGACATAATCACTGTGGCGGAGCTTGCCCATACGTGAGGAGATTTTTACCGGAAAATGCCCTTGATTTTACCCGGGAAGCCCACGATTCTCACCGGGAAGCCCGTGATCCTTTCCGGGAGGTAAATTCAATAACCAGGTATGTTTTGAATATGGAGAAAAAACAGTGATTACCGATGTTTCAATGATAAATGTGACCAAAATAGTTAGATAAATGGCTGTTGGTGGTATTGCGAAGAGAACTTGAGTTGAGCAGTAATTCACTATGATACATCTGTTATTTGAACGGCAAATTCGGGGCAGGCTGGAAATATTGCAAATTGTTGAATGATTACTGCATATTTTCGCTCACCGATGTGCACAATCCTTCGTCAGTATGTATATAATAATCGCATCACAAGAAAACAAACTGGAGGGTATTTATTACAACGTTCAAGCTAGTGAAATAAAACCAGAAGCCCCTGATTTTTTCCGGCTCGCTTAGGCATGCCCAGGATTTTCACCGAAGCGCCCAGGATTTTCACCGGTGAATATCAAACATTTCCCCATTACTGTTTATAAGATGCTGCCGTTTCAAACATGTTAACCTGTAAAATCAAACGTAAACGCTACTGTAATGTGGCAGAGAATGGTTACGTACGAGTAGCATATTTAATTTACAATATATATGTAGGATTTCACGCTCGGGAAATTTTGTTGCGAATTTTGAAGATGGTCTATTTTTTCTAAAATATTGGTCACAGTTTCTATATCTTGTTGCCCCGTGATCGATCGAATATACGAGAAACAGTCTGTTTGTAACCGGTAAAAAATTATTCATTATTTTGCTCATAAATCGTCAGAAAGTAACGGATTTAGGACGGACAAAATTCCCGATATGTTTATATGAATGAAATAGCAAACAGAACGACAAAGTGGCTCAGTCGGAACGTTGTGGGGAGTGTGTAGGTGGAGAAATGGATATGATCTGCATTAAATAAACTGGAGTACATGTTTCGTAGACAAGAGTAACTTCTGTACTATCAATTTAAAAGTGCACACTAGATTATCTCTTGTCCATCCAAGAAGGAGAACATGCTCCCCAAAAAGTAATATAATAATATATTATAAAAAATAGGTTCTGCTTCAATATCGTAGGGACAACACGAAAAATATTGGCACCACTGTGAAGTACTCGATGCAAACACCAGTTTTTTATGATTTTTTTTTTCATGATATTTTGATGGATGGGAAAAATTGCGAATGTTACGTGTTTTTTTTGTTCGTCGAAGTTTTGTAACGATTGCAGCGTATGTTTTATCTTTGATTACGTTACTAATTTTGGCAAACACGCGTTTTTTTCGGCTCCCAGATGGCCACCGCTCATGCTGGTGATGACGACAACCAGAGGAGGAATATGGACGAAAATACCCAAATGGTAATTCAGCAAAAAGATTTAGGTTGAGGGCAAAGTTCACCAGAGTAAGACATGTTTGCCTGGGGCCGCGGTCCGAAAATAACGTCTGTTATCCTCTACTATGCACATTTCATATATACAGGGAGCCTCAATGATCATTCAGCAGAAATGCTGCTAATGTGATGCATCAATCCCAAAATCAATAGGATTCTTCCCTAGTATGAACCTTAATGCAAACTTCCATATCCATTGCCTGGAAGTTTCTCGAATTATGACTTTGTAACAAAGTCCAGAGATCAACGTTGAATCCGTCCTCATGAACCCCAGAAGGCACAAACAAGCTTGGGTCATGTGCTTTATATACTGGAAAATGGAGAATATTTATCCAAACCCATTCGGGCATTCAGGACTTAATAATCGCAAACCCAAAACGATTGAAGGTAAAAAAAAACTAACACAGACTAAATTAGGAGGAATAAAAGGAACACAGCCAAAACCATAAAGGTATATCTCGGGTTGAAATGTTCCACTAACGATCAATTTTGTTTAATAGGCTCAACAAATCTCACTGCGAACAAATCTTAAAATTTTTTAAAGAGGCTTTTCGTTAGCTCCTCCAACTTTCATTGTCTCCATTGCTGGGATGTGGAGGTGCATATCGCTGGGCACAGTAATCGCGCCAGATCCAACATTATAATGTTACTTTGGAAGGATTGCACTTCACATCATCATCACCGTCAATGTCTTTCGATACAGTGTTGAATTGTCTTTTCGGCATCTTCATATTTTGCTTTGTAGTGGTAACGGTGATAATGATCGTGGACTTATACAATACATAATATTATTCAATTACACACATGTGAGGTCATCCATGAAGTTATAACACTTTTACACGTGTTTTTATACACATGGACTACCGGAAAGAATCATGGGCTCTGTTTAAAACGCCGGGAAAAATCCTGGACACCCAGGTAAAAATCATGGGCTTTTGATAAAAATGGAAAACAGGCACTGCACAGGGTATCTACATCAGGATAATTTTTTCAATGTTCACAGGTAAATGGTTGTTTCAATGCATCTACCAAATTGAAATAATGAATGAGAAATACATATTTACCATGCTCTATAAACCAGCGTGCTGTGTACCACCGGAAAGAATCGCGGGCATCCCGGGGAAAATCAAGGGCAATTTCCGGTAAAAATCTCCGCACGCATGGGCAAGCTCCGCCACAGTGATAATTCCTTATTTATTGCGCGCAACAAAGTTGACTTCTGACCAGTTTGGCCAACCATACATAACTTGTGTCTGCTTGCTTGTCACTTGTAGCTTGCCGCGTGTTGTACTGGTTCATTTACTCATTACCCTCGCCCCGATAGGGGGAGAGGGTATTGCATTTGGGTATGTCTCCCTGTCTCCCTGTCTGTCTGTCAGCGCGCATAACTCGATAAAACCTATAGGGATGAAGCGACTTCAAATTTATAGGGATGAAGCGGTATGACAGTGGCTCGGTCCTCCTTAAATTTTGTCGGAATTGGATAAAAATGGTTGCCATGGCTCCGGAAAGTGTGAAAAATCACATAAATGGCTATAACTCCAGTTCTACTTCCGATCATTATGGTGTACGGCCGATGCTCGTACGACGATAACTCTTCGGATATTTTATTGCCAGCGACTTTTCAGTGCAAATGTCTGCGCTCATAACTCGGAGACAACGGTCCGATCAATCTGAAATATAGTGCTGAAGCGTTGTGGTAGTGGCTCGGTCCCTTCTAAATTTTGTCAGAATCGGAGAAAATAGGTTGCAATGTCAACGGAAAACGTGAGAATCACATAAATGGCTATAACTCCGGTTTTACTTTATATTATTATTTTTTTTTTACTATTTTTGTATTTTTCTTTGGTCAATTCCCAATCGTATGGTGAACGGCCGATGACCGTACGATGAAAACTCACCATTATCACCCGATGTCGACAAATTGGGGGTCACGAATTCGGTTATGTTTTTGTCAGCGGCTTTTCAGTGTGTATCTGCGCTCATAACTCGGCGACAAACGGTCCGATCAATATGAAATTTATAGGGCCGAAGCGCTATGGTAGTGGCTCGGTCTCTTCTAAATTTTGTCAGAATCGGATAAAAAAAGGTTGCAATAGAAAATCACATAAATGGCTATAACTTCCGCTCTACTTGATATTAATTTTTGCCAACTATTTTTTTTATTTTTCTTTGACCAATTCCCGATCGTATGGTGTACGGCCGATGGTCGTACGGGTAAAACTCTCCATTATCCCCCGATGTCGAAAAATTGGTGGTCATGATTTTGACTTTGGGTGGTCCACGATCATGACATGTTGTGAAGTCATTTTCAATCTTTTTAAACCGATTTCGTCCAGGAGATGTGCCTTGATAATAGAAACAACATTGCTAAATTTTAGAGCTCAATATTGAGCGACAAGGTCAAGGTCACAGAACTCTGCTTATATTCATTATTATTTTCCTTATTGATTTTGTATTTTTCTAAAGTCAATTCCCCCATCATTTGCTATATGCTCGATGGTCGTACGATCCAAATTTCCTATTTTCGCCCCAGGTCGGCAATGTAAGGGGCATCAGCTGAAATCACTGATTCGCTATAATTCAGGCAGTAATAATTCCAAAACCACTGGCGAAATTCAATAGAGTATTGAACATAAAGTATACAGTATAAATCTGATAGAGCTTGCGGCGTTTTGGAGGTCAACTATTTTTTTTATTTTTCTTTGACCAATTCCCGATCGTATGGTGTACGGCCGATGGTCGTACGGGTAAAACTCTCCATTATCCCCCGATGTCGAAAAATTGGTGGTCATGATTTTGACTTTGGGTGGTCCACGATCATGACATGTTGTGAAGTCATTTTCAATCTTTTTAAACCGATTTCGTCCAGGAGATGTGCCTTGATAATAGGAACAACATTGCTAAATTTTAGAGTTCAATATTGAGCGACAAAGTCAAGGTCACAGAACTCTGCTTATATTCATTATTAATTTCCCTTATTGATTTTGTATTTTTCTAAAGTCAATTCCCCCATCATTTGCTATATGCTCGATGGTCGTACGATCCAAATTTCCTATTTTCGCCCCAGGTCGGCAATGTAAGGGGCATCAGCTGAAATCACTGATTCGCTATAATTCAGGCAGTAATAATTCCAAAACCACTGGCGAAATTCAATAGAGTATTGAACATAAAGTATACAGTATAAATCTGATAGAGCTTGCGGCGTTTTGGAGGTCAATATCAAGAATTCAGTTCATGGTCGATAATATGGTCAAGATAGAAAAATCGCAAGTACTTTATTGTATCAATTTTATTAATGATTATTTCTCCCATGATTCTCGTCTTTTAATCTTATCTTTGGCCAAATCCCCACCATTTGACCAATGGGCGTACGACCAAAATCCTTTACTTATCGCCCAGGTCGAAAATGTAAAGATAATCAGCTTTAATTTCAATAACTCAATCTGAAGGGGCAAGGGTCTGCAATCTCTAATTGTCTCGTTTTCCTCATGATGTTCGTCTTGGAAATGACTTTATAGTATTATGCAACTATGATGCTGGAGATGTGTGATGACCATAGAGACATCAGCCGCGTCATCCTGTCTCCATTCATCAGGCCTGTCTCATTTGTCATGTGAATCCTGAGTCCCTAGACGGATCGATCTAGACAAGATTTTATGTGTCACTTCGGATGAATGCTTGACTGACATGCAAGTCTAGTATTGCATGGGCACTATCGGTCTGCTCTGCTCCGTGGGGACGAGAAATGATGTTTGCTACACAATACCGGCGACTTACAGCATAAGAACACGCACTGGTTGGACAGAAGAATTGCCACTTGGTTTCATGATGAGATGACCGAAAACCCCGGTGCTCACCATCGTAAACTGACACGGACAAGTTATCTTTCATTTCCTGTACAAATCGTTGATTAATACCACTGCCATGACAATACGAACCATGAGAAGAAAACCAGGCTCTTTGGTCAGTGCTCCCTGCGAGGAGCACTTTACACGTGATCATGTATTCCTCAACCATTTCCTGATCGAATCCTTTATACCTGCGTCTACTCATACCGTCCAACAATGAGTTCATGTTTTATTGTATATCAATCTACTTGATCTGCCATTACCACGACGAGGTTGTTTTCCCATAACACAATGCATGAAGAAATTGCATTCTATGTATATAGGAGGATTTGAAATTGTATTTTCATAATAACATTAATTAAAGCGAGCTAGTGGGTACAATGCCGCACAGAGATGCTCGATCCAAATGTATCTGCACTCTTTAACTTGTCACCGTCTTTAAAACTTATATTAAAGTATGTACCGGGCTGGTCGAAATATGCTGTAAACATGATACCTACATGGATCTGCAATCGACAGTTCAAAACAAACAGTTATATCGTGTCATATTAGTCACATGTACACATTATTCGTATGACAATTCTGACAGAACACTTACGGAATAAAATTAAAACGAATATATAATAATGCGAGGAAAGATTGTGATCGAGAGCGATGCATGTGTCAAACATATTTCTCTCATGTTCTTTCACCGGCTCCAATAATTTCTGTGTTTTTCCATGTTTTTTTCTTTCTCTGGCTGGCTGGTACACTCCTGAAAAAAAAAACGCTGAAGAGAAACACAGCAAAACATCAACATGTCCTCATTTTTAACTCTCTGAGATGAAGGACAATAGATGAATTCACCTGTATTCACCTTTATTGTTTTGATTTCATATACTGATGAGTTATTGTACACTTCTAGAAGTATAATCCAGCACAATAGTGCCATAAAACAACTCTGATTGGATTCAAACAAATTATCTTAGTTTCTGTAGTCGATAAATGATCATATCCCATGGTGTATGTGTACTTGTTAACTCCATTTGTCACCTGGGACACACAAGTAGATGATCCATGCGGAATTATACGATATTTGTTTTTATGAAAGCTATCAATTTCAGCTATCAGCAAAATTGTAATTATACGTCCAATATAATTTCTTAGAATTATCTTGATAAAATAAAGGCGAAAGAAAATACATACGCGGGCTAAGCATATGCTATATCCACTCATCTGTCAAACCATTTTCATGGAACAAAATCGAGCTAGGTTGACGTGAAAATACTGAGTACTTCAGCAGTTGTGTTCTCAAGAAAATGCACCTTTTGGAGAGGAATCAAATCAAGTGAATGAAGGTGAGATTGTATTATCATGTGTGTTACATTCTGGTTGGTACAATGGAGTAATTGGCTGTTAGCGGTTTATTACCATGGCAACATAGCGGGCTACCATAGCGGGCTAATGTCAAATTCGATTGGACCCTTGCCAGATGAAAACTTAATAATTGAGTGATGGTTCGGTAACGAGGGGATACATAATTTTTAATCTGTGTTACACAATAGATTTGGTTTGATACACTTCAAGTCTCGAGTGTATATCTCGTGCTGTGAACATAACAGTCATGGCGGTGATATTGAACGTAATAATAAACGGGATTATTGAACCCTCTGGAATAACCATATGGATTTTATTCACTGAGACTCCTAGTTAGTCATGAACTCATGAATATTTTCATGTAAAACGACTGCATGTAGAATAACATTTACAAATGATAGGTACATGTACGTTACACGTATGAAGATCATCTGATACATTATAAATTGATGCTGTCGAATTAATTGATAAGTTGACCAATTGTAAAATGCTTGTTAAATGCTTGACACCCAACAACACGTCAGATGTGTATGGCTTATAAAACAACTCCCATAACAAGTTTTATCATATCACAAAATTCACTAAAGCATTGAAACAGTTCATAAAAAGACCTAAATGATCTATGACGGAAGACGAGCTTGGTTAAAGTGTGGTATATATTCTGATATTTACCTACATGTACCTATTTGTTTTTAATTGAAAGCTGTAGATCAATCTCTATGTTTAATTTAAGTTGAAAACGTTATCTCAAGAATCTAAGCTGAATCGGGAAGTTTTGAAAGAAATTATAAAAATTACAATATAAACGACTTATTGATATATTCTTATTGATATTGAATGGTGTTCTTAGAAAATATGTTAATCTCGGATTATCTGTTGAAAATTCGGCTCTGTTTGTTTAGGAATTGCAGTCTACACGTACACGCAGACAACGAAGCCATTTGATCCCTAAATGGGCGCGTTGTCACTTACCCATACTTACTTGGTGGTAGTTTGTCTGCTCCACATCCTGATTGGCCGCAGGTAAACACCGACTACATCATAAAAGGAGCTGTGGCGTGAGCAGTCTGTTAGATGCGTCATCAGCACATGGAATCAATGTACCTGCAGGATAGACGCCTCTCGTGAATAGCGCAAACAGACGGACATAAACGCAGACGAGGTTAGATTTCTTTACGTGTGTAATTAGTGTGAAATACCTGTACAGTATGGTTTGCCTTCGTTAGAATAATCACTGTGTCTTTGGATACACTATTTGGTCGGGCTTTGTTTCTATTGCGAAATGTTGTGTTTACGTTTGTTATTGGCATCATCAAAATTTAGCTGTATTTGTTTGGAGGAAATAGATTGATACTTACATTCTAACATCATTTTGATGCCAGTGCACACCGATCATATTCGTATGGAATTATAAACACATGTACAGTTTTTTGCTTCCAGTATTAGACGTAGAATCAATACCCAGTATTAAGTATTCCGATTATATCCAATCTCATAGACCGGGGACAGAAAGTCATATTAGGCATACGAAGTGAGAGAAAACAAAATTGACAGGGAAACTCATGAACTCCCAACAATAGCCATTAGGAGGTGAAATCAGGTGTTCCGGGAAGGATGAGCATTTCTTTGAGTGAGCATCTTGTGAAGTATTAGTAATCAACTGAAGCTCAAAATAGTTAGAAACTACAGAAAAAATATTGTTTTGTTTTATTTTATGACTTCCGAACGAGTTCTAGAAATACATTAGAAAATAAAATGAGGCCAACAGCCATGGCTCTTGTCACGAGATTACAGAATGTCCGGTGAAAACTACTAGATTTCAAACTCGTATTATCGACGACGGAGAACGTCTGAACTATGTAGGAAGTTACTTACTGTATTGTATGATAACGAACATTGTACATATAGTCTATGTTCACATAGACTCCAACCATTCCAACAAATTAATATAGTTATATTTCACGAATGTGCAAAAACGGATTATTTTCGTGTTAAACAAAGACAAAATAATAATATGCTCGATTATGTCCTTTAGTATTGTGAAATGAAACCACTCTTCTGATGTGTATATTTCTATATTTCTACTTTCCATAAGCTTAATATAAATGCTCAATCCGCCTCTATATCTCAAGTAGATACAGTACGTGTGACAACATCATAGCGTACAAATACGTGTACACGTGGTATGTGTGTTCAAACTGGTATAACCAATTTACTGTCATACAGTTAATGGGCGAGCTTGATTTCCCAACACCCGCACAAGTGTTCAGAGAATAGACCAATCCAAGTTGACTAAATAAAGCGAGTGACAACCAAACAGTAAAATCTGGGATGAGGTTGTTGTGGTGTTGGAGCCTGTTGCTGTTTCTGTCATAGTTTCAGTGCTGCCGCCTAGGAACAGTTATGTCCACTCCCTCTTCAAGCCGGAGTGAAAAGTGTAACACCGTTGGTTTAGTTCTCCAAAAGCGAATGCACAATTGTTTCGTAACCTGTTCTGGGTGGCAGTTGGTGGCAGTTCCTGCACAGAAATCGAGAGTGCCCAATGTTCTTCTCGATATAATTATATAATTTTCTTACCTGTTTACACACGTATTCATGTAGTTCAGCAACGCTAGAAGGTATAATGGTGTTACTTTTGACATGCCTCACCTCGGAGTCAAGGGGCCATCCTCTTCCAAATTTCAGATCATTATCTCGAAGATTGCATACCAAATTGCAATATACCCTTCTGGTTCCGAATGATACTAGCATATCGTACAATTGTATGAATTCTAGCAGCACCCTCGTTATCAGTGTGTTGTTTCCATTTTTAGGATATTAATACATGAGAAAATACTTTGCCAGTGTGTCTTTGGATTAACTATTTGGTCGGGCTTTGTTTCTATTGCAAAATGTTGTATTTTACGTTTGTTGTTGGCATCATCAAAATCTACTGTATTTGTGGTAATAGATTGATACCTACATTCATACCACTGAGTCGGTGTCACTGCTGGCGGACGTTAAATCTGAGTCGGTGTCACTGCTGGCGGACGTTAAATCTGTCCCCGAGGACACCATGAACTCAGTAGCCTTCTGGCTATTGATTATGTACTTGTCATATATCTGTTCCATGGGGTTTGTTTCGGATTTCTAAAATATTTTCATAGGTTGTTGGGCAGTTGTATACTAATTCCATCAGGTGTACAGTAGAAACAACTACATTTAACACACTGTCTGCCCCTGATGACGCCAGTGTGTCTTTGGATTAACTATTTGGTCGGGCTTTGTTTCTATTGCAAAATGTTGTATTTTACGTTTGTTGTTGGCATCATCAAAATCTACTGTATTTGTGGTAATAGATTGATACCTACATTCATACCACTGAGTCGGTGTCACTGCTGGCGGACGTTAAATCTGTCCCCGAGGACACCATCAACTCAGTAGCCTTCTGGCTATTGATTAGGTACTTATGTACTTGTCATATATCTGTTCCATGGGGTTTGTTTCGGATTTCTAAAATATTTTCATAGGTTGTTGGGCAGTTGTATACTAATTCCATCAGGTGCACAGTAGAAACAACTACATTTAACACACTGTCTGCCCCTGATGACGTCAGTGTGTCTTTGGATTAACTATTTGGTCGGGCTTTGTTTCTATTGCAAAATGTTGTATTTTACGTTTGTTGTTGGCATCATCAAAATCTACTGTAGTTGTGGTAATAGATTGATACCTACATTCATACCACTGAGTCGGTGTCACTGCTGGCGGACGTTAAATCTGTCCCCGAGGACACCATCAACTCAGTAGCCTTCTGGCTATTGATTAGGTACTTATGTACTTGTCATATATCTGTTCCATGGGGTTTGTTTCGGATTTCTAAAATATTTTCATAGGTTGTTGGGCAGTTGTATACTAATTCCATCAGGTGTACAGTAGAAACAACTACATTTAACACACTGTCTGCCCCTGTTGACGCCAGTGTGTCTTTGGATTAACTATTTGGTCGGGCTTTGTTTCTATTGCAAAATGTTGTATTTTACGTTTGTTGTTGACATCATCAAAATCTACTGTATTTGTGGTAATAGATTGATACCTACATTCATACCACTGAGTCGGTGTCACTGCTGGCGGACGTTAAATCTGTCCCCGAGGACACCATCAACTCAGTAGCCTTCTGGCTATTGATTAGGTACTTATGTACTTGTCATATATCTGTTCCATGGGGTTTGTTTCGGATTTCTAAAATATTTTCATAGGTTGTTGGGCAGTTGTATACTAATTCCATCAGGTGTACAGTAGAAACAACTACCTTTAACACACTGTCTGCCCCTGATGACGCCAGTGTGTCTTTGGATTAACTATTTGGTCGGGCTTTGTTTCTATTGCAAAATGTTGTATTTTACGTTTGATGTTGGCATCATCAAAATCTATTGTATTTGTGGTAATAGATTGATACCTACATTCAATCTGAATAGGGTAGGGAATTGCCGTTTGAGTCCCTTGTGATGTAAGTCAAGATGTACACGTACATATACATGTATATATGGGTATAATGAACACTAGAATACGCGAGTGGGTGCAATACTATTGCAGCTATATTATCGCAATACGATATACTAGTAACAATAAGACAGGGCGTAATCAGTCAGCCGGTAATGTGGGGAAACGCCCGTTCTGTGAGACAACTAGCTGGTTCTGTGAATAGACGTGGAATCAATACCCAGTATTAAGTATTCCGAGCAAACAAAACAGGGTCCGTTATCCAATCTCATAGTCCGGGGACAGAATGTCATATCAGGCATACAAAGTGAGAGAAAACAAAATGACAGGGAAACTCATGAACCCCCCAAAATGGCCATTAGGAGGTGAAATCAGGTGTTCCGGAAAGAGTGAACATTTCCTACCCCACTAGTGGCACCCGTCATGAATTCCCCAAAATTAACATGAAAATAGATCTAGTTACATGGCAGACATGGATTTGCTGTATTTATCAACCAGATCATGATGACGTCCATGGAATTCCTTAAACGCAGCTATAAGTCTTGGTAAAACATATCCTTGTCGCAGCAGTTTAGAGACTAGCTGGGCACTTCGATAGACAAAGTCCTCATATTTGCAACTAGCTCTGGAATAGCGTATAAGTTGAGAAACTAACACATCATATGCCGGTGACATAGGAATGTTGCTGCTTAGGAAAAGGGAAATTGACTATGGAAAAATTGAAATCATCACGTTTGTCATATAATCTAGTTGACAGGTTAGAATCATTATCAATCTACAACCTCAAGTCTAGATAGCTGGAAAAAAGTCTGTAGTATCCTTAATTTCAAGTTCCTTAGGATATATGACATCCAAACTTGGGATTATTTAGCGACAATACATCATCTGTGTATCGGAAAATGAAATTAAAATTACATGTTAGTTTCTTAGAACCTCCTCGTTGTAAATGTTGGATAAATTCTGATTCATATGAGTATAAAAACAGGTCTGCCAATAATGGTGCACAGTTTGTACCCATGGGAATACCAATAGTTTGTTGAAATATTCGACCACCGAATTCCACAAAATTATTATCAATCAGAAAATTAACCATATTTACCACATATATTTCAGTATATTTGTATGGCGCATCAGAATCGCCTTTAACAAAATAAGCGGTATTATATTTAACTACAATATAGTGGTACCGACGTTGTCCCTTTTTAGAGAAAAATGAATTATTGATTAGTTTTTTTAAGCTGAGACTTCAGTTCAGAATGAGGAATAGTTGTGTACAAAGTGGAGAAATCAAATGTTTTGATAGACGTTACTTTTGAAAGTGTGTGAGCATGCAGATATTCCAATAAAGATTTGAAAATTTTAAATATCCACATTTGGTTTATACCACTTCTAGAATAGATGGTTTCAGAGTACTTTTAGAGACTCTGTTTAATTTTAGACAATATAACAGTTAATATTTTAAAAAAATAAAAGTTGTCACACTGTGTCATACACATGATAATAACTGTCACAAATCAAGGTTAAAATTTATATGCTGGCTGATGGAGTGTTCTATTAGTTGGAATATGTAACAATAATGATCCATACGAACTGTTAGCGGTTTATTACCATGGCGAAAAAGCGGGCTACCATATCGGGCTAATGTCAAATTCGATTGGACCCTTGTCAGATGAAAACTTAATAATTGAGTGATGGTTCGGTAACGAGGGGATACATAATTTTTAATTTGTGTCACACAATAGATTTGGTTTGATACACTTCAAGTCTCGAGTGTATATCTCGTGCTGAGAACATAACTATCTTGGCGGTGATATTGAACGTAATAATAGACGGGATTATTGAACCCTCTGGAATAACCAGATGAATATTATTCACTGAGCTTCCTAATTAGACATGAACTCATGACTATCTTCATGTGAAACGACTGCATATTTGAATACTATTTACAAATGACAGGTACATGTACGTTTCACGTATGAAGATCATCTGATAATTTATAAATTGATGCTGTCGGATTAATTGACACGTCGACCAATTGTTAAATGCTTGTTAAATGCTTGACACTCAGCAACACGTTAGATATGCAGGGCCTATAAAACAACTCCCATAACAAGTTTTATCATATCACAATATTCACCAAAGCATTGAAACAGTTCATAACAAACCTGAATGATATATGACTCGAGACGAGCTTGATTAAAGTGTGGTCCATATTCTGATAGTTACCTACATATACCTATTTGTTTTTAAATGAAAAACTGGTGATCCATCTCTATATTTAATTTGAGTTCAAAATGTTATCTCAAGAGTGTAAGCTAAATCGGGAAGTTTTGGAAGAAATTATAAAAAATTACATGACTTCTTATTGATATTGAATGGTTTTCTTAGAAAATATATATATCTCGGATTATCTGTTGAAAATTCGGTTCTGTTTGTTTGTGAATTGCATTCTACACACGCGGACAACGAATTCATTTGATCCCTAAATGGGCGCGTTGTCATTTACCCATGAGCAGTCTGTTAGATGCGTCATCAGCACATGGAATCAATGTACCTGCAGGATAGACGCCTCTCCTGAATAGCGCAAACAGACGGACATAAAACGCAGCCGAGGTTAGATTTATTTACGTGTGTAATTAGTGTGAACCACATGTACAGTATGGTTTGCCTTCGTTAAAATAATCACTGTGTCTTTGGATAGATTATTTGGTCGGGCTTTGTTTCTATTGCGAAATGTTGTATTTTACGTTTGTTATTGGCATCATCCAAATTTAGCTTTATTTGTTTGGAGGAAATAGATTGATACTTACATTCTAACATCCTTTTGATGCTAGTGCACACCGACCATATTCGTATGGAATTATAAACACATATACAGTTATTTGCTTCCAGTATTAGACGTAGAATCAATACCCAGTATTAAGTATTCCGAGCAAACAAAACAGGGTCCGTTATATCCAATCTCATAGTCCGAGGACAGAAAGTCAGATCAGGCATACGAAGTGAGAGAAAACACAATTGACAGGGAAACTCATGAACCCCCAACAATGGCCATTAGGAGGTGAAATCAGGTGTTCCGGAAAGGATTAGCATTTCCTTGAGCATGTTGAGTGAGCATCTTGTGAAGTATTAGTAATCAACTGAAGCTCAAAATAGTTTGAAACTACTGAAAAAATATTGTTTTGTTTTATTTTATGACTTTCGAACGAGTTCCAGAAATCGGGAATGAATTCTGCTCAGAAGAATAAAACACATGAGAAAACAAAATGAGGCGAACAGCCATCTACAGATCTCATGTCACGAGATCACAGAATGTCCGGTGAAAACTACTAGATTTGAAAGTTGTTTACGGTATTGTATGATAGCGAGCATTGAAACTATCTTCACATAGACTCCAACTCTCCCAATAAATTAATATAATAATATTTTATGAATGTGTAAAAACGGATTATTGTCGTGTTAAACAAAGACAAAATAATAATATGCTCGATTATGCCCTTCAGTATTGTGAAATGAAACCACTCTTCTGGTGTGTATATTTCTATATTTCTACTTTCCATAAGCTAATATAAATGCTCAATCCGCCTCTATATCTCAAGTAGATACAGTACGTGTGACAACATCATAGCGTACAAATACGTGTACACGTGGTATGTGTGTTCAAACTGGTATAACCAATTTACTGTCATACAGTTATTGGGCGAGCTTGATTTCCCAACACCCGCACAAGTGTTCAGAGAATAGACAATCCAAGTTGACTAAATAAAGCGAGTGACAACCAAACAGTAAAATCTGGGATGAGGTTGTTGTGGTGTTGGAGCCTGTTGCTGTTTCTGTCATAGTTTCAGTGCTGCCGCCTAGGAACAGTTCTGTCCACTCCCTCTTCAAACCGGAGTGAAAAGTGTAACACCGTTGGTTTAGTTCTGCAAAAGCGAATGCACAATTGCTTCGTAACCTGTTCTGGGTGGCAGTTGGTGGCAGTTCCTGCACAGAAATCGAGAGTGCCCAATGTTCTTCTCGATATAATTATATAATTTTCTGACCTGTTTACACATGTATTCATGTAGTTCAGCGACGCTAGAAGGTATAATGATGTTACTTTTGACATGCCTCACCTCGGAGTCAAGAGGCAATCTTCAGATCATTATCTCGAAGATTGAATACCAAATTACAATATACCCATCTGGTTCCGAATGATACTAGTCTATTGTACAATTGCATGAATTTTAGCAGCACCCTCGTTATCAGTGTGTTGTTTCCATTTTTAGGATATTCAATCTGAATAAGGTAGGGAATTGCCGTTTGAGTCCCTTGTGGTGTAAGTCAAGATGTACACGTACATATACATGTACATATAGGTATATTGAACACTAGAATACGCGAGTGGGTGCAATACTATTGCAGCTATATTATAGCAATATAGTATACTAGTAACAATCAAAGGCATGCAGTGCGAATAAATGTTGTATACAGCTCGCGCATAGACATCTACAGGATTATCTTCAATATGTTTCATTATTTATTGTGTACCTGGAACGGTGCTGCTTATGTTACCAGAAGACATGTCCTCAAATCACATTTATGCCGGACACAGTCCCACTGGTCTGCCGAGTTTTGATAGTGTATCGAGGGATGGGAGGTTAGACAATCCTTTCAAGTTTCGAGTCCTTCCGTCCGCTCTCGTAGTCACGTCACTAACTCACTTCCGGTAGTGCTTGGACGGACAATCCATCTCTTCTGCAATATGACAACAACAATACTACAGTTAGATGGAAATTAAGAGAGTGTGTAGAAATGGGCAGATATAAGGAATAGAAAAATATGACCTGGAGACAAGCCAGTTTAAATGGTGGTGCTAAATCCACTCTCCAAACATCCATACGAGCTCCGCAATCTATATATAACAAGCAAAATTACCCTCAAAGGGCCGAAAAAAGTTTCCGGAGAAGGTGAAAGTCACCACTGAAATCACTGTGCCAGGGTATTTGATTTTAAGAATGTCCGTTGAGGCCAGATACTGCAAGGAGTGAAACTATTTATCTGGCGGCCGCCACATGAAAAGTGGCGGCTGCCACTTAATTATTTGACGACCGCCATATAATTATCTGGCAATTTCTAGATGTCTCCTCTTTTCTGAAGCTTTGTGTGCTGATATTATGAGATCTGAATTTCTCTATTATTGATTGATATGTACAATAATACTGAAGCCTCAAAACGGCGATTCTGCTGAATAATTATCGGTCTTCTTGTTAATTCACTATTGTCCTAGAACCTACTTTAGTTCTTAGACTGTAGAACGAGGTACTTTTGGTGAACTTTTTGCCCTTGGATTTTTAATTCATTCTCTTTAAATCTGGGTTTGGTAATTTACAAATGTGAAGTCTAATCTTCGGTCTTAATCGTTGCTCGTGCCATCTTAAATGTCCGAAATTGATCTCGGCTCCAATTATAGAAGAAAATGATGTGCCTGGTCACGGAACACTCTTTCCCGGTTTAATGCTTTTCCAACAACTCATGACGCACTTGCGACAGGGCGCTGGATATGCGACCGCTTAAGTTTCGAGAAAGCAAAATGTGTTCCTGCGATGGAGCAGCGACAGTTCAATTTTAAAATAGTGTGTTATTTAACTATTGGCGTGTTGGAGCTGATTTCTTTGAAATGCGGAAATTCATTCGATGCGGATCACTCTCCAAACTCTCCAGTTACGGGCAAGATTGCGAGTACTTCAACAATGTAATTAAATAATTTCAAGCCTAACGCGACCTTGATACTAACCACTGGACGTCATCCAAGGCCAGCTTCAGAGTCTCCAATGGAAAGCTCAGTGAATAATAGGTATATCGTTATAGAACCATTGTGTCTCACTCTTTCGTATTTATTCTCAATGTCTGGCACTTGTACCTCTCAAGAGTAATGAAGCTGCCTCGATGATGTATTTGGGACTAGGAACCGTCAGGCAACACAGCAATCAGGTACTTGTCTTGTTTATTATCAACTGACATGGGCTCACTCAACTCTCTGTCCAGATACATATACTTGTCGGGCGCGAGTTGATCAGAACTGTGACTGAAGTAGACTGTAGAGAACATTGTAGATGCCAGGGCTAATGAAGGTATAGCGTTCTTGGATAATTATCCAGACAACGCTTCATCACAAAAAATGTTCTGAGATCCGAGAGCTGATATCCTGCTAACTTTACTGTTTTTGTTTTTGAAAGTAATCTTGTGACTGACGTATACAAAATACAGTGCGCAATATCACTAAACATTCCTTTTTTAATTTTACTTATACCTTTGAAAAAAACACAAATAGTATAGATTCCAGAATATATTTCAACCAAAAATACTCTGTGTGCTCTGACGTGTTGAATAGCCAATTTGCCTTTTTGTTCACCGACGTTGAACGGTTCCATGATGTAACTCACCTGGGGCACGAACGGATTTTTTTCTAACTGATTCCAGACGTTTAAAGTACTAGTAAATTGAAAATATGATGTTTTGTTTTATGGAAGATCTCAATGATCTGAGCAAAATGGTCTTTACGGTATATCAACTCATTAATATGCAAATTAGATGATAATGAGAATTCATGACGTCACGAGGGGAACAAATTTCAATTAGGATATTTCAAGCCATGATATAATGATTCTTATTGAAGGTTCTGATGATCTGACTAGTGCATATTATTATGTACCATACATAGTCAATATCCACACAAACTACTGTTGCTATAGTTACCAGTCGTTCCCTATAGCCGCAGTTACCCATGGTTGCCATGGCCATTAACTGCCAAGCCAGTCTATCCACAGACTTTCTGTCGACTATTCATGAAATAAATTATTATAGAGCTCAAGTTGGCACCATTTTTATTTGTGCATACCCTGTTCTAAGTGGGTTTCTGGCCCTAGCAACCATGGTTGCTATGGGCCATACCAGGTCACTGGTTACCTTGACAACAACATAAAAAGTGAAAACACTGATTATTCATATTCAAATCTGTATAGAATGAGTTTTGATGAATAATCATAACATTTAATGAATGAATAATACATATCAAAGTACCTAATTAAAACAATTTCCCCCGATGACGTCATGAATATCTCATTTGCATACTATTTTTCTCAGATCAATGAGATCTTTCATAAGGTTCACATCATATTTTCACTATACTAGTACTTTAACTAAAGGAATTTGTCACTCCACCACAATGTTGGATTTGTCCCATCATCTTTTTTCTCCAATGCCGACTCTAGTTTTGTTGTAACTTACATAACTGTAAGTAATTTACATAACTGTAAGTAATTTACATAACTGTAAGTAATTTACATAACTTACATACCTTCCAAACATACGAGAGACAAGTCTTTGATGCAAACAATGATACCTAAATATACCTATTCATGAATACATATATATACTATGTATGTAACTATGTATTGTAGTTTGTGTCAGGTTTACCTAGAGCTAGATTCCGTTCGGGGCGCACCTGGGCCCGTTGTGTATTTGGTCGTCGCCTCGAAACACAAATATTAGATCATAAATTTGTTCCCACTTCTGTTCAGTATGTACTAATTATGTGCCATTTTTAGGTTACCGGACCTTTGGTCCGATAACCTATTGCCGTGGCGTTGCGTCCGTCGTCCGTCGTCGTCGTCCGTCGTCGTCCGTCTACATTTTTATCTTTAAAGTTTACGATCGAATCTTTCTGAAATTTTGCACAAAAATGCCTAAAAATATTTCGAGAGGGAGGTATTTTTTAGTTTTTTGATTTTCGCAATTATTTCAAAATGGCGGCCGTTTTCGTCGAAAAATGGCCAATTTTGGACTTTGGCTGTCGTTTTCTCAAAATCTGTTCAGTAACTTTTTTTCTTATTCATGCATAACACTCCTCATATGTACCTCAGTGACATGTATAAATTTCGTTGCCCTTGAATCGCTCGAAGTGGGCCATTTTGGGCCCAAACTCGGCCCAAAGGGGACTTTCCCATGTTAAATTCTCCTATGCTTTATAATGGGACACATTAAGCCTAATATCTCACTTAATATTGAGATTAGAGACTAGGAATCAATTGTGGACATATAGGAAATGATATATGCTGAATATTCTCGTGACCTTGAATTTGACCTTTGACCTCATTTTCAAGGTCACAGGACAAAATGGCTAATATCTCGCTTATTATCGACTTTACAGCTTAGAAATCAATTGTGAACATATAGGAAATGATATATGCTGAATATTCTCGTGACCTTGAATTTGACCTTTGACCTCATTTTCAAGGTCACAGGACAAAATGGCCAAAATCTCGCTTATTATCGACTTTGATATTTGATCGACTTTACAGCTTAGGAATCCATTGTGAGCATATAGGAAATGATATATGCTGAATATTCTCATGACCTTGAATTTGACCTTTGGCCTCATTTTCAAGGTCACAGAACAAAATGGCTAATATCTCGCTTATTATCGACTTTACAGCTTAGGAATCAATTGTGAACATATAGGAAATGATATATGCTGAATATTCTCGTGACCTTGAATTTGACCTTTGACCTCATTTCCAAGGTCACAGGACAAAATTGCTAATACCTCCCTTATTATCGACTTTACGGCTTAGGAATCAATTGTGAACATATAGGAAATGATATATGCTGAATATTCTCGTGACCTTGAATTTGACCTTGACCTCATTTTCAAGGTCACAAGACAAAATGGCCAATATCTTGCTTATTAGCGACTCTGCAGCTTAGGAATCAATTGTGAACATATGGGAAATGATATATGCTGAATATTCTAGTGACCTTGAATTTGACCCTTGACCTAAATTTCGAGGTTAGTCATTTTATTTTCAAGGTCAGAATACAAAATGGCTTATATCTCGCTTATTATCAAATTTACAGCTTAGGGGTCCATAGTGAACATATAGGAAATGATGTATACTGAATATTTTGGTGATCTAGAATTTGACCTTTGATCTCATTTTCAAGGTCAGAGAACAAAATGGCTAATATGTCGCTTATTATCATCTTTACATCTGCCCCTGATGACGCCAGTGTGTCTTTGGATAAACTATTTGGTCGGGCTTTGTTTCTATTGCAAAATGTTGTATTTTACGTTTCTTATTGGCATCATCAAAATTTGATTGTATTGGTGGTAATAGATTGATACTTACATTTATACCACCGAGTCGGTGTCACCGCTGGCGGATGTTAAATCTGTCCTCGAGGATACCATCAACTCAGTAGCCTACGGGCTTGTGATTGGGTACTTTTGTACTTGTCATGTATCTATTCCATGGGGTTAGATTCGGATTTCTAAATTATTTTCATAGGTTGTTGGGCAGTTCTATACTAATTCCATCTGGTGTACAGTAGAAACAACTACATTTAACACATTGTCTGCCCCTGAAGACGCCAGTGTGTCTTTGGATAAACTCGGGTCGGGCATTGTTTGTTTCTATTGCAAAATGTAGTATTTTACGTTTCTTATTGGCATCATCAAAATCTGATTGTATTGGTGGTAATAGATTGATACTTACATTTACAGCATAGGAATCAATTGCAAATATAGAGGAATGATATATACTGAATATTTTCATGACCTTGAACTTGAACTTTGACCTCATTTTCAAGGTCACATCACAGAATGGCTAATGTCTCACTTATTATCGACTTTACAGCTTAGGAATTTATTGTGGACATACTAGAAGTGATATATTTGTTGAAAATTTCATGGCCTTGAATTTATCAGTGACTTTATTTTCAAGGTCACTAGACAAAAGGCTAATATCTAAAATGTATATTGTCCGGTAACCTTTCTTAGCCCTTGGGCTAATTTTTTAACTCAACAAAATGAGCTACGTGGCTGGAAACGAAGGTGAAATGGAGTTTTTGACACGCCTAGATTCCTGAAGGCTTGCTTAGATTCCTATACATAACCACGACTAAGCTCGTGTATAAATTCAATCACCGTGGGGTGAACATTTTCATGTAATAGACGTGTTGGGTACGGTTCCAATTTTTCTCGTGACTTTTAGTTCCGACAACCTATAGCCGTGGCATTCCGACAACCTATTGCCGTGCCGTCGCCCGTCTTTGTTGCATCCTTCTAAATTTTTATCTTTAAAGTTTACGGTAGAATCTTCCTGAAATTCGGCACAAATTGCTTTGAACTATTTCAAGACTGAGCTATTTTTTATTTTTCAATATTTTTGATTCTTAAAAAAAAATTGCGGCCATTTTTGATGAAAAAGTGGCCAATTTCGGACATTTGACGGTCGTTCCCTCAAAATCTTTTCAGTAACTTTTTTTTCTAGATGATGCATAAGATTCTTCATATGTACCCCTATGATGTGTGGATGTTTGTTGCCATTGAATCGCTCAGTGGGCAATTTTGGCCCAATCTTGGTTTGAATGCTAAATGTCTGACATTGAATGTGTAAATTGACCATTGAGGTTCAAGCTTTTGCACCTGGAAGTTAAAATTGTATTATAAGCTTACAAGAAGTCATATATATGGCACATGTTTCGGTGACCTTGAACTTGATCTAAGACGACCTTGAAGGCTAAGTCTCGCCTGACCTGAAATGTGTATACTGGCCTCTAGAGACAACTTATGTTTGTATTGTGAACATGTAAAAAGTCATGTAGTACACCTTATGGTGACCTCGAAGTTCACAAAGATGACCTTGGATAGTAAATCTCAAGGTCATGTCACATGCAATGCTCAAAACCAAAGTTGTTTGTTAACCTATCTTAGTCCTTGGGCTAATTTTTAATATGATTTCAGGAATAAAATCGTTTATCTTGCCTAAGTTCGAGACCTACAAATAAATAGCAAATCACATTTTAATGGGATACCCTTCTACACGTATGACATATTGTCGGATGGTCTGGTGAGATCTTATCGATTATAAGTTTTGTTGGTTAGGATATAAGAAAAAAAAAATTGCTTGAATATCCATATCATGCAATATTACCAAAATGTATGACAGAAGCAATATCACCGACTTTGACTCAAATGTCAATGATAAGTGATCTGTGTGAAACTTTGCATCGATACACAAGCGTGTGAACTTCTGTAATAATTAGGGGGCCTATTCGTATGATTCAAAATATTGAATTATAAATAATGCAGCAAACTTTATGTTATTCTTTTTATTATTTCAGGATTAGACGATCTCGTATGCTCAATGTAGGAGCTGTACGTGTATTGCGAGACATACATGTACTGACCTCACCAGCTCCGTGGATTGTTCTTGACACTCGTCTATAGATAAAAAAAAAACACCGACATGGCCATGAACGAGACGTTCTCCAGCCATGGCAATCAGAGTTCTGAGGTGGTATCTGCCGTGATGGTGTCCCAGGCTGACTACGCCGGCTACGTCTTCGTGCCTCTCCTGCTACTGACTGGAATCGTCGGCAACTCGCTTACCATCCGAGTGATGTTGACTCGCTCCTTCCGCTCGATGCCCGTCAGCAAGACCCTAATAGCTCTCTCCGTGTCTGACACCATGGTCAACGTCCTCTTCCCCTTCAACAAACCGTTCGTGAGAAGCCTGTTGGGTACGGACATCCGAGCTCTCTCCCCCGGCGGGTGTAAGCTCTACTTCTGGGCGTACCGATACTTCAAGACAACGTCCTCCTGGATGGTAGTACTCATCTCTCTAGAGAGGTTTGTGGCCGTGTGGCTGCCCATCAGAGCCAGAGTTATCAACAACAATAGGAACATGTACGCTGCTGTGGCGACAGTGTACGTGACTCTAGCGATCTACATCGGGTACTGGTGTTCCTGGGCCGACCAGATCATCGGCGGCAAGTGTATCCCTAACACGAGGTCCCCGGGTAAGGAGCTGCGGTCCCAGGTGTTCCTAGTAGTCGGCATCAGCCTCTACGCCTACATCCCGGCCGCCATCCTCCTTGTGTTCAACAGCATGATCGTCGCAAAGCTCATTGCCGTCAGGCGCAACGCTAAGAAGTCGGTGGCCCCCACGACGACTACCAATACACTGGCGCTCCCGGGTGAGCCCCCGGCTAGAGAGAAGGCCTCGGCCACCAAGTCGAAGACAACGATCATGCTGATCTGTGTGGCTGTTGGCTTTGTCGTGCTAGTTACTCCAAATTCCACCTCCCACATCGTGTCCTTCGCTCGCAAGCAGAACATCTTCGAGACGACGGACAAGGGAATGGTGTTCTTTCGGGAGATCTCCCAAGTCATGGAACAGCTCAACAACTCCATCAACTTCTTTCTGTACGTGTTGTGTAGCAAGCGGTTCAGAGACCGCGTGGTGGCTCTGTTCAGACATTGGGAGGGTGAGTCCTCGGTGGACCCCAGCATGAGGAGTGTGAGCCGAGTACAGCCTGCCAGCAGTGGTCATTTCGACAAAAACTGACTGTTGTGCACAGTTTGTTCTTCATTTGGTGATATACATATGTTTGTGTATTATGTACAAGGTACATGTACCGTGACTATGTGTCTGTGATTGTGTGTCTGGATCTGGACATGAGATTCACCTTTCTTTCCCTCCAAATATTTGATAAATCGGGTACGAGTTCAATATAATGTTTGAGATGGAAGGGCTGATCTGTAACTTGTCTGTTAATTATCCACTCGTCAGTTCTTCGGAGGTTGAGTAGATATAGTAACCATCATAATAGTATTCTAAGAATATATGCTGTTACCGCTGACAATAGTAACTGTCGATTCGAGGACAATGTTGGTGTTCCCACTGTCAACATGAATGTAGGCCTACATCACATCTGTGTAAGTAATTGTGAGTTCTATGAAGTTTGTACATTTGAAGCGGGCCGATAATATGTTTGTGTTGCGGATTGTTCTTAGACATGGATATAATAATCCGGTGCTGTCTGATTGTTTTCCGAGCCATGTAGGATTGATGACGATGAAATGTGTCCATTGGCGATCGACAGAACATTATTGGGTGGTATTGTCATATTTTCGAGTGTACCACTGTGTATGCTACTTGTTGGTACTGCTATAGTGGTGTTACTCACCTGTGCATACAGCGTTATCGTACCACAATGATCTCCCAGATCTCATGAATTTTCAGTTCATCAACATTATGTATTGCAAAGTGTTGGTATTTACACTTATACAAAGCCACCAGTAAAAAATAATCATGTGTAAGTCACTATGAATCAAAACTATCAAATTCACCTGTTATTATCATATTGCTATCCAATAAAGTCGTGTTTGAATATCGATGTAGGCCTTTGAACATGAATTGTGGCTTTTGTCGAAAGTAGTACATGGTTAACAATAGAAATGAGGGAAATTACATTAACTTGCCTTCATACTCTACAATTATGTGGCAAATATGGACATTCATTGTTAAACGAGTATACTTGTGCTGGAACAAGTTCATAGGTCAGTGCTTATTACATACTGTTTAACAAAATACGATGATTATTCAGTACTGTCACAAACCAGGCATTTAACAGCATTTGCTCATTTTTAAAAAAACATTTTAGTGTGCGATAAATATATTGGACATAATAATGACCTGAACAGCACTTTTGATATTGATGCGCTGTCACTGTATGCAAGGCATTTTATTCGATTTTATCCCGGCATTACATGCATATATACAAAATAGATGACGACTAATGACCAAGTCTGAATGATCTTTCCTCTTTTACTGACAACAAGGAAAGAGTCCATTAACATTCAGCATTGAGAAATACATGTACACGTGCGACTTGCCACGATGTAAACCAACCAAGCTACAATAATGAACATGTATTTCAACTTGCACAAATACCAAATGTCGCAAAGACTAAAGGCCTCCCATGGACGTGTTGGACACACATTTTTCATTCTGTAGTTGCCTCATTGAAATAGCAACCTTCGTGACAAGTTGACGCTTCATTTTCAGGTGAACTAAATTTTTCACTGTCTTTATTATGTCATACTTTTGGCTTGCAAGGCGATATTGATACAGGTTTATGCGTACAATCACCGTAAGTGGCATTAGGTGAAGAACAAAATATGATCGACCAAGCACTTAGTATAGACACGCAATTACTCCAATTACACCGCGTAGAGGCTAATGCCCGAACATCACCAAGTACACCAAATAACTCGATATCTATTATCACTCATGCAATTAAGGCTCCTTTCGACCATTTCCCTTTGACCGTCTTCAAAACACCCACACTGTGTACAGCCAAGGTTAGCACTGAGAGACATCACACGGACAGCCCTGTACACCACATACTGGGTACGTGAAACAAACAAGATATGCTCTATTCACGTCACACGGACACATTCGTCAATTCATGAACAGGTAAACCGTCTTCCGAGTGGCGCTGTGGACAACAGACGTTCACTTTGAGGGGTGTTTGTGAAAAGTAATGCATTGGCGACAGCTGATATATTGAATGACATGACATGGGCGATACTAAAATTACTGTATCATTTCTTTGTTTGCGAAAAAGCACAACACTAAGAAGCTGGACGATGAATAATTATTGTCATCCGTGTTGATACACAAATATGACTGCATTGCTGCAGGTGAGAAATCAAACAAACATGCTCGACTCTGCCATGATTATGGAACTATTCTATCCTATTGTGACAATTTTTTCTCTACTGGAGATTACTCTGGCTATTGAGATTACTCTAGTACCATGCATTGGACATGGTGCTGGTATATCTAAGGTGCTGCTCTCACATCCATCTGTATCTTGGCATATTCATCATTGCCTCGTGGGGTTTCTCGACTGGTTGCATCCACCTCTTGGTACTGTTCCTCCACCTGGGCCACGTCTGCAACTGAGTCGGCTGGGATTCTAGTGTAGGCTTCTTCTGACACCGGAGGCTCCTGTCCGGTGGGATCCATTCCGTGGTACTGTGCCTGAACGGGAGCTGGGACATCTTCGTATTCTACCGGCTCAGAAGGCTGATTTGATGGTGGGGGCTGCCCAGCACTGGGCACGGATTGGTTCTCGTAGGTATGCAGCTCTTTGTCCTGTGCCCTTCTTTTGGTGTGCTGTGATTTCCTGGGAAAGAGGAAACTGGTGTTCTACATCAATGATAATCATTAACAGGATGTACTAGCCTCCAGGGATGCCAGGGATACTGGATGATTCAAAGTCAGGTGCTATCTGTGATAGATAGACATTCTCTGTTTGTGGCTAATTTCAAATATATTATGTTATCTAGTCCCCATCCAATACATGTATGCAAATACATGTATTTTTGACACATCCAAGTAAAAAGTAGACAGAGGTGTGACTGAGGACATATTCATCCGAGAGATGAACACTTGTTTAGACTTGTTTAGACTGATCTATTCATGCAATATCACAAACTCTAATTCCAACAACTCATCATTATAATTATCTATTCCATTTTATATATATTTAGTTATGTACCTTCACAAGTATTGTTGCTTTGAAAGATACATTTGCATGTACACTGACCTTTGTCGCAGTACAAGGACTGTTATCACGATAGCCGTGACCGCGATCACGACAATGGCGACGACAACTGTTACAGACACTACTGTGGTGATGTCCACACCTTGACCTTCGACCTCGGGTACATCTATGAGAAATAAAAGATTCTATACTATGTTCAGCGTCAATGATCTGTGATTATTGATTATTTGTCAATACTTGAGATAGAGCATTTGTTTTGCATTAGATGTTATTAAAAAATATTGAAAAAATTACCCACTTTTCAGGTATTTTGAGGGTAACATTACCCATAATTGCATATTAAATAGAATATTGGATCCCAAATTTCTGTTTCCTAAGAGATAATGTAATATTGATGATTCTTCAGAAGTCTGAAAATCGTTGAATTTCAAAAATGAATTTCAAATTTTAGCCCCTCTGAGTGGTTCCAGGTGGAGTGTATAATATATCCTTAAATACCTTGTATGGTGACTGTTTGTACACCAGACGTCGTGGTCAGACCCTCTGTGTTGACCAGGGCCACCCGTATGTGGTATGTACCGCCTGGTGGTTCAATAACGTACTCTGTAGTTGAGAGGTCCAGTACTTCCTGTGTCCAGGTCGTGGCCCCATCCAGTCTGTACTCAACCCGTACATAGGACTTACCAGCGCATCTACTACGTATTGTATTACCTCTTACATCCTGCAAAACATGTGCATTATCTGTTATATTTATTGGGTGTAACTGCTTTTGATGGTACGGTGTTGAAATAGTCAAGAAATGATAATATACCTACAAAATACTCACATTCCAGAAAATTTTTATCTTGTCACGATCGTTTTCTGTGATAGCCACAGCTCGAAGGCCAGTTGGAGAATCCGGATCTATTCAGAGATATTGTATAACCAATTCGTAAAAGGTGAAACGATCATGTATGAGAACGTGAGTACCAGTACTGATCTAAATGTACATGTATCTGATAAAAAGGGGAGCACACTGTGACTGTTCCACTCACATCCACAAGCTGTGTATCGGCTCATTATCGGATAAATGGTTCCGAAATCAAACCCTCCATCCATTTCTCTGTACGGAGTGATCACGACGTCATACTCGCGATAGTGATCCAGGTTCGTTATGCGGACAGAGTTGTTCGCCGAGTCGATGTGCTTCACTATAGGCCCGACTGTGAATGTTGATGTGACATGGTCTGGCCAGTAGTAGCTGATGTTGTAGCCGTAGTATTGTCGGTAGTCACGTGGTACGGACATGATCTGTTGCCACGTGACTTCCAGGGATGAGTTGGTGACGTCACTGATCGCGGCTGCTTCGTTCGTCCAGTCTGGTCGTACTGGAATAAGTATATTAAGATGCTGCAAGAATACTGGTAATAGATATGGGATTTTTACCTGGAACCAATTTTGACAGCCATTCATACCAAACATGGCTTTGTCCTATATTTAGAACAATAAAATAGAACTAATGACTAGCATATCTGCATGTATGGCGCCCCGTTCGTGCCACGAAAAAAGTGAAATTATTGTTTTTCTAACTCATACGTATGGGATACTAAGTCATAAATATAAGATACTAACACATACATATGATATATACCGAATCATACAGTACGTATGAATCAACTCAAACGCAGGATATACTACTGGATGTCATACGTAGGAGACACTATGTCATACATAGGAGATATTAACTCATACGTAGGAGACACTATGTCACACGAAGGAGATATCATGCCATATGTAGGAGATACTATAACTCAAAATAGAAGATATTATGTCATACTTAGGAGATGCTATAACTCATACGTAGGAGATATTATGTCATACGTAGGATATATTAACTCATACATAGGAGATATTATGTCACACTTAGGAGATGCTATAACTCATACATAGGAGTTAAGTAGACAGATGCGTGCACGATGTGTCATTGAAGCTAGAAGGTGAGACGGAAAACACGAGGACGAACACATCAGTATTATTTCCACTTTGGTCTGAAAATTTCAAGTATGATATAGTTTGCTATGTATGATTTAGTATCTCCTATGTATGTGTTAGGATCCCATACGTATGACTTAGTATCCCATACGTATAGGTTAGTATCACATAGGACCTCCCCCACCCCCCCCCCCCCTCTACGTGTGACTTAGTACAGTATCTCCTTCGCATGAGTTGAAGTATAGTTTACTGTCATTGGAACACGTTTTTTGGCCGTATTTTAGGTTACCGAACCTATGGTCCGATAACCTATTGGCATGGCGTTGCGTCTGTCGTCCGTCGTCGTCCGTGCTCCTCTATTGACTGTATGGCTTGGGAATCAATTGTGGACATATAGAAAATGATATACACTGAAAATTTTGATGACCTTGAATTTGACCTTTTGCCTTCATTTTCAAGGCCACAGCACAAAATTGCTAATATCTCGCTGATTAGTGGATTTACAGCTTAACAATCAACTGTGGACATGATATATGCTTAATATTATATATGCTGAATATTCTTTTGACCTTGACTTTAACCAGTGACCTGGCTAACATCTAAAATATTAAACATTGTCCGGTAACCTGTCTTTGGCCCTTGGGCTAATTTTTGTTTTTGATCATCGTATCAACTTGAAATTTTGTGTGTCATAATTGGGTATCATACCGCAATTTTTCACCAGATTTCAGAATTCTATCTCAAAAAATGAAAGAGTTGGCAATCCACACCAATGTTAAATTTCAGCCCTAAAAAAGGAATCCAAGTGTTATGTATTGCTTCAAAATAAAAAAAATCACTTAATATACACCATTTCGACTACAAATCAACGCAATAGATTCGTTCTGTATGGACATAAACATGATAAAAACCCTGAATTTGATTTTTGTACTGAAATTTAACATTGGGGTAGATTGCCCACTTTTTCATTTTTTGAGATAGAATTCTGAAATTTGGTGAAATATTGCGACATGACACCCAATTGAGACACACAAAATTTCAAGATTATCCGATTTGAAACAAAACTATGACCAGAAAGCGTGTTTCACTGACAGATGAACTTGACTTTAGTATCTCATACATATGGCTTAGTATCTGCTACGTATTAATTTTTATCTCCTACGCATTTGTTAGTATGAATTATTATCTCCTACGTATGTGTCAATATAAATTATTATCTTCTACGCATGTGTTATTATCTCATACATACAGGGTTATTCAGAAAAGAATATACCGAAACTATCGTGAAATATGATTTTGATAATTTCATCAATCCAATGTGGAAAACAATATATTTATCATATCCTCAAATGATAACAACGTGTGTCATTCCTCTATCACTAACGACTACATTAATCTTCGTTCCAACCTATACTGATCGACACAGAGTAATCACTTGTCCATGGAAACTACTCCGCACGCAGAAGTTTCGGTATACTTTTTATTGAATAACCTTATGACTTAGTATCTCATACGTATAGATTCACGTTGTTGTGGCACAACATTAATGGGGTGCCATAGATATGAAATAACAATTCAACATTATTGTTGTGTTCTGATGTGATCGCCTCAGAACAGCAATTTCATGCCAGTACATGCTACCTACCGATGTTGACGTCACACTTGTCTCCCAGCCACCAGAGCTGACATCCTCCAGAACATACACCGCTATCTTGAGCACAGCCTGAGGTATTTGTGCACATTCCACACTCACTAGAGCAGTTGATGCCATATGTACCCGGACTGCAATCTGTCATGAGAAATCAATGTTCAGAAAACATGGCGTGTTTTCAAAGCTTTATTGAACATGTTGAAGGCTATTGAAATTCATTATATCCAAGCATATATAAACCTACACGAACCGATGTCACAAGCGGGGGATGCTTTCCCGGATCGGCATTGACTGCATCCGTCATTCTTAGTACAACTCACTCCCGATGGACATAAACTACAATCTGCGTATATGCAGGATATCTGAATGTATTATCATTTAGCACACATTGCTCGCGTCAATTTACCACGGTATTAACACATTCGATATAATGTATCTTTATTTTGTCACAGTTGTGTATATTTATAGAAATAAACATACTATAAGGTGCTTGTCCATACACCTCCACTTCACACAATGTCACAAATTGTACTTGTCTCCCGCCGAGCCTCCTGAACTTGACGAACCGCCCCAGCAAGTCACAGTCGATAGTCACCGAGGTCCCGGCTCCCACTACGCCCGTGTACTTAGGACCACATGATGACAGAGTGTCCAGGGTTGGTCCCGCACTCAACACAAAGTTCGTCAAGCGACTATTAGCTTTAGGATGAATATAACGAGAAACATTTCCACAGTATAAATTATTATATCCCAAAAAGGTTTCCTTTTAAGCTTTATACAGTTGAGGTGATTACATGTAATTTCTTTCTCTTTTTTCGGTAATAACCCAAGTCAATCTTTCCCGGGTTGTTCACGATGACAATACGCTGCACCCTGTATTCCGCCTCCAGATCCACCACTCGGCCCCTTGTCCTATCGGGTTGTCCGGGTGAGCGCAGTGCTGGCTTGGATCATCAGTCTGTCCGTCCACGGCACGGTCTGCTGTCTGTCCGGTATAGGCTCCCGTCTGGTTGGCTGGCTTACCGAGGGCCAGGTTGGTTGATTCTAAAAATGAAATTGAATTTTGGATAGTTAGCACGCGTGCATATTATGTCATGTTTATTGTGGTATACGACATTTAGCTTTTGAAACGTGCCAATTATTTACCGTTGGATATTTAATATTATTATTCATTGAGTAGATAGTCGCCTCTTACCAAAGTACATATTCCACCGGGAATAGAATATTCACCTGCAAATAATAACTAGACGTCAAGGCCTAAAGATGCCTTGGAGGCATTTCGGTGTGATGAATAATTTATAATACTAGATATCGACGAAAATGAAAAATGTCGACAAATTTCGGGTCAAGGTCAAAGTTCATCCATAATACCCGCTAGACATGTTTGTCTAGGGCGACGAGTCCGAAAATACCATCCGTTTCGCTCTACGACGCACCGTTTCCGAGATATCGACGAAAACGAAAAATGCCGACTCGGCAAAAAAATTTCGGGTCAAGGTCAAAGTTCATCCATAATACCCCTTAGACATGTTTGTCTAGTGCGACGAGTCCGAAAATAACGTCCGTTTCGCTCTACGACGCACCGTTTCCGAGATATCGACGAAAACGAAAAATGCCGACTCGGCAAAAAAATTTCGGGTCAAGGTCAAAGTTCATCCATAATACCCCTTAGACATGTTTGTCTAGTGCGACGAGTCCGAAAATAACGTCCGTTTCGCTCTACGACGCACCGTTTCCGAGATAACGACGAAAACGAAAAATGCCGACTCGGCAAAAAAATTTCGGGTCAAGGTCAAAGTTCATCCATAATTCCCCTTAGACATGTTTGTCTAGTGCGACGAGTCCGAAAATAACGTCCGTTTCGCTCTACGACGCACCGTTTCCGAGATATCGACGAAAACGAAAAATGCCGACTCGGCAAAAAAATCTTTCCGGTGAACTAACTTTATTATAAATTCCAGTTCCCTAACGAACACGGAAAAACAACTCGGTTGAAGTTTTCATGTTTATTTTCCAAGTTCACAGTCGGAAGACTTAACTGCTATCATCTGGATGACTCTATCCGGAACAAGGGAGTACTCTGCTATGGGAGAAGGGGTCTGCACAGGTCGACGTCAGGACACCAACTCCGCCGTCCGCTGTGAAGCGGGGGCTTTTATAGACCTGAGACCCACGTCACGTGACCAACCTATTGTGACGTCATAGTCCGCCAAAACACTGATATTTTCCGGATTTCTAAAAACACTCTAGAACCAATCAGTGGCTGACACGTCACCTTTTAAACCGAAAACGAGGCTGATCACATGACCTTCCGGAAATAACGTCATTACGTTTTTGTACTCCATTGTTCCGGCTCCGTGTCCGGTTCCGTCTCCGGTTCCGGCTCCGTCTCCGGCTTTACCGACATCATAAATTACTTTCCGAGACGGAAAACCTTTAAAACATTAACAATACGGAACCGTATGAACCTTTAAACACATATACATTTTAATAAACGGTTATTTAACCATAATATCACAAAACACTAACAGAATTACCTAGGGGAAACCTTTGGGTACGCCCCAAAACCGTTACACTCCCCCTTCCTTAGACTCTGTTCGTCCCGAACAGAACAATATCACATATATACAAATTGTCAACCGTTAAACTGTCCGTAAAATAAAACACAACTTGTTTCCGTGATCCGGGTACTGGTATCTCTCAACTAATTTACCGTCACTGTACCCGGATATCTTGCTTGTTCCGTTTCCCACTTTTTAACTCTTAATTATACTAGAATCCGGGAAACGGTTCTTCTTTCTTCTCCTTGCGCCGACTTGACTTGCGACGACTTGCGACGACTACTGCCCACCAGTATCACGGCGCGAACTGCTCCCCGACGGCGGACGAGGTGGAATGGTATTTGGTACCAACGGTCGTCCGAAGCTTGTTCCTCTGGCATCATGGAGGCTCCACTGGGGCGGGACGTAGAACCCATTCTTGAGGCGTTCGTCCCGGATGGACCAATCTGGGATCCGAACGATCTGACGGGTCGGGACGAGACCAAACGGTGACTCTCTCTGCTCCATGATCTCCACGTAGACGCCGGAGTCTCTCATCTCGGCTGGCCCCCACTGCTCCGGTCCCCAACGTACTGCATAGTATCTGGCGTGCTCCGGGACTGCAGATGCAAAGACGGAAGCGCTCCGTCCCCCAATATTCACCGGGAAACAATGGGACGGACACGGTTGAGTTGAAGGACCGCCAAACAGGTAGAATGTGTAAGGTGGACTCTGGGTTGGTGCTCGGACTTGGCTCCTTCCGGACCGCTCACTGGAAGACTGTCGAGGTCGGGTTTCCACCGGAGACAGGATTCCGGGTGTAGCTCTGGCTTGATCTACCAGGATACTCCTCCGGGCTCTCTGCACGTCTGCATGGCTTCGGTCAGACGCGGAAGACTCCATTCCGTCATCCCTAGCCGCTGAACTGGTTCTGCTTCCGGCTACTGCTTGAATGGTTGCCGGTAAAGTTCTCTCCGTGGATCCTCGGGTCTCCGTCTCACTGCCAGCTCTGCTCCGGGTTCCGCCTTCCTCTTTGGTCTCCGCTCTGCCTCCTGATCTGCCATCGGGTCTGCTGTCCGCTCGGCTATCTGCTCTGCTTTCTGCTCTGCTATCCGCTCTGCTATCTGCTCTGCTATCGTCTCGGCCGCTGGATCTGCTTTCTGCTCCGCCTCCGTCGACCGCTACACTGCCAACCGCCTCCGTCTAGTGCCACACCGCCTCCGCTTCCGCCACCTTGTCTTCCTAGGAACGCCGAATACGCCATCCGGAAAGCCGGGAAACAGAAGTCGTCTAACTACTGCACCGCTTCTACTGAACCGCTTCTCCGGACTGATGGTCTTCCGGGAAACACTTAGTCGTTTTTCACTGCAAAATCTGCCGCAGCCGGAAAATGCTGGACTTGATTCAATTCCGCCAAACTTTGTCTGCGATGTGCACAGCTCGAGGTCTGCTCTTCAACTGCTCTCAGAGCCCGATTTCAAGGCCCTTTTATACCCTTTCTGCTCACGTGACTTGAAAAGCTCCACGCTGATTGGCTGCCTCAGGAGTGACGTCACAATTATGCAAAAACTCAACCGTTAACCGAGAGGTGTCCGTCTCCGGCTCAACCGGCTTCTCCGGGTTTTTCCGGCTCTCTTTCAACTGCTTCTCCGAGCGAAGTATCTGCAATTTTGAAGTATCTCTGCCATCAGGAGGGTTGAATAGAGTCTCAGCCAGTTGAATCTGCCTCTCAGACGAACATCTAGACTGCAAGTTGGGCGTTTCCGCCATCTGTACTGCTTCGTCAACTGCATATCTGCTCACTGGTATTACTGCTTGTCGACACTGGAAACTGCATACATTCTTGTCCAGAAGGAGGGCCCTTCCTATCTGGAATGATGTTTCACCGCTTCTGTCGATCTGCAGCCGGTTTGCTGTCTCTGCTAAGTGGAAACTCCGGTTGGATGTCTACAGCCGGAAAACTTTTCCGTCTTAATTCTCTGAATACGGAAGACGTGTAGCTGCTTCTCTGGAGATACTAGACCGCTAACCCAGGTTCTTCTGGACCCCTGGCCGCTACCCTGGACTGGTTGACTATGCGCTCAACCCAGTCAGAACCTCTAGGATGTCTCTATCCGGTCTCTGCACCGCTTTCTGCTCTGCTTCCTTTCTTCGCCCTGTTTCCGGAACCAGCACTTGCTCACTGTTCCAACTTCTTGCGGTCGCTCTCTGCCGGAACTCAACGTTTTACCAGGGTCTCAGCTATCTCCTTCTCCTGCTCTACAGCTCACTCCGTCTTCTCATATTTCTGCGTCCTCTGCGGCTTTACTCCGAGTCCGTATCCGACTCAGAGACCGTCTGTTCCGACTCCGGATCACTACTCTGCTTCGGCGGCTCCGTCTGCCTCTAGGAATCCGCCATTCTCTGCTTCATCCATCTCGGATGCTTGACACCATTATACGGTTTCAGCAAATCGAAGTGAACCACCTTCTGCCGAGTTTCACTCTCTGCAATCTCGTAGGTCACGTCGGTAAATCTGCTCAGCACTAGCTTTGGACCGCTCCACTTCCTCTGCAACTTGGGAGCTTTGCCCTTCTTCCGTGTTTTGACCGCCATCCACACTCGGTCTCCTGGCTGGAACTGATTGTCGACCTTCCTCCGGTCGTACAGCTTCTTCTGCCGTTCCATCTCTCTGCCAGATTTCGCTCGAACCGCCTTGTATACCGCTTCTAGTTGCTCCCGGAGCTGACTGCCATACTCTGTTACTTCTGCTGTTGATTCTCCCGGCGGTCTGCCAATCAGTAACTCTACCGGAGTGTTGACTTCTCTGCCCAGCATCAGCAAGTTGGGACTCTGCCCGGTTGTCTCCTGCGGGGTACTCCGGTAAGCTGCCATCGCCAACGGTACTAGCTGATCCCAGTTGGTCTGCCGCTCGCTTACGTACAGGCTCAGGATCTGCTGCAGCGTCCGGTTGAATCGCTCAATGAAACCGTCCGACTGAGGTCGGAAAGCGGTTGTCCGTGTCTTGTGAATCCCCAGGATTCTGCAAACATTTCTCAGCAAGTCGGACTCGAAATTTCTGCCTTGGTCGGTGTGGATCTCCATCGGGATGCCGTACCGCGCTGCAAACTGGTTGACGAATATGTCCGCAACCGTCACCGCTTCCTGATTCGGCATCGGGTAAGCCTCTACCCACTTGGTGAAGTAATCGCCGATTACTAAGATGTACCGGTTCCCCCGGGTGGATTTAGGTAACGGACCCATCACGTCCATTGCCACCCTCTCCATGGGCGCTCCAACCCGGTATTTCTGCATCGGAGATCGTTTCAAGTTCTGCATACTTCTTGACGCACATTCGTCACAGCTCAGCACCCACTGCTTTATGTCCCGCATCATAGCCGGCCAGAAATACCGCCTCCGAATGCTAGCCGCCATCCTTCTGCTTCCGAGGTGTCCTCCCGTCCGGCTCTGATGGGCCAGACGGAAAATCTCCTGTCTCAGCTCCTTCGGGGTTATTAACTGCATTCGGCTGGTTCCTTCTGCCGTTTTCCATTTCCGGTAGACTACTCCGTCGACTTTCAGCAAGGTCTTCCGCATCCCGTACAGCACTTTCTCCTCGCTGCTCATGCTGGAAAAGTCTGCACTGCCAGCTGTACCGCTCCCGTCGATCAGCGACGTCACCAGTGGGTACCAAGGTTCTGCTTGCTGCATTCTCCGCAAATCATCTGGTCGATATTTCTGCCCCAGCACAGTATCCTGGTCCGCATTTTCCGCCAGCCTAATCTGCTCTGCAACCGCATCCGCTTTTCCTGGAACTGCCTTCTCCGTCACTGCAACCGCAACCGGCTTCCGGGACGCTGCTTTCTCCGTCACCGCAACCGCAACCGGCTTCCGGGACACTGCTTTCTCTGTCACCGCAACCGGCTTCCGGGACGCTGCTTTCTCCGTCACCGCAACCGCAACCGGCTTCCGGGACGCTGCTTTCTCCGTCACCGCAACCGCAACCGGCTTCCGGGACGCTGCTTTCTCCGTCACCGCAACCGCAACCGGCTTCCGGGACGCTGCTTTCTCCGTCACCGCAACCGCAATCGGCTTCCGGGACGCTGCTTTCTCCGTCACCGCAACCGGCTTCCGGGACGCTGCTTTCTCCGTCACCGCAACCGCAACCGGCTTCCGGGACGCTGCTTTCTCCGCTACTGCAACCGCCTTGCGGTAACGGTTTTGGGGCGTACCCAAAGGTTTCCCCTAGGTAATTCTGTTAGTGTTTTGTGATATTATGGTTAAATAACCGTTTATTAGGGTGTATATGTGTTTAAAGGTTCATACGGTTCCGTATTGTTAATGTTTTAAAGGTTTTCCGTCTCGGAACTTGGTATATTTGTGATGTTGGTAAACCCGGAGACGGAGCCGGAACCGGAGACGGAACCGGAGACGGAGCCGGAACAATGGAGTACAAAAACGTAATGACGTTATTTCCGGGAGGTCATGTGATCAGCCTCGTTTTCGGTTTAAAAGGTGACGTGTCAGCCACTGATTGGTTCTAGAGTGTTTTTAGAAATCCGGAAAATATCAGTGTTTTGGCGGACTATGACGTCACAATAGGTTGGTCACGTGACGTGGGTCTCAGGTCTATAAAAGCCCCCGCTTCACAGCGGACGGCGGAGTTGGTGTCCTGACGTCGACCTGTGCAGACCCCTTCTCCCATAGCAGCGTACTCCCTTGTTCCGGATAGAGTCATCCAGATGATAGCAGTTAAGTCTTCCGACTGTGCACTTGGAAAATAAACATGAAAACTTCAACCGAGTTGTTTTTCCGTGTTCGTTAGGGAACTGGAATTTATAATAAAGATAGTTCACCGGAAAAGAAAGTAATACGGAGTAAAGGGAGATAAGACCACAGTCGGTTAAGACCAAGTTGTAACGACGTCTTAGGGTGATCTAAGAACCCAGATCACCGAGGAAGGAGACGGAGACGGAGACGGAGGTGGAAATCAACGGAGCAACTACGGAGGCGGTATCGGACGGAGCAGTTGCAGAGACGGGAACGACGAAGCAGTTGCAGAGGCGGTACCGGACGACGGAGTTGCAGAGGCAGTACCTGACGGAGCGGTTGCGGTAACCGGAAGTAGGAACACTTCCGAGATACTCCATTTCAGGTGCAGTCGCAGGTTGCGGTGAGGCGGAGCCAACCGGAGCAGATTGCAGTGCGGCGGAACCTGGCAGAGCGGTTGCAGTATTCGGAAACGGCAACGTTCCCGGATTCTTTATTCCAGGCGCAGTCGCAGTTTGCAGTAAGACGGAAAACGACGGAGCTGTTGCAGTAAAGCGGTATCCCGACGGAGCAGTTGCAGTACCCGGAGACGGAAACGCCTTCGGATCCTTACTTTACAGGTGCAGTTGCAGATTAGCAGTCGGACTACGGTTAAGAGGTCCATTCCAGACCACGCTACCAACCTTAGAGACTTCTAGCCGGAGTTCAACCGTACAGCAGTAGCAGTTTCCCGGAGTTTTACCGTTTCAGCTCCGGTTAAACAACAACTCACCCACCTCCCTAGAAAACCGGTTCATCAAGACGTCACAGAAGGGTGCAAACCCGTTACAACTTTTTGGTGTCTGGAATGGACCTCTTAACCGTTGTCCGACTGCTAATCTGCAACTGCACCTGTAAAGTAAGGATCCGGAGGCGTTTCCGTCTCCGGGTACTGCAACTGCTCCGTCGGGAAACCGCTTTACTGCAACAGCTCCGTCGTTTTCCGTCTTACTGCAAACTGCGACTGCGCCTGGAATAAAGAATCCAGGAACGTTGCCGTTTCCGAATACTGCAACCGCTCTGCCAGGTTCCGCCGCACTGCAATCTGCTCCGGTTGGCTCCGCCTCACCGCAACCTGCGACTGCACCTGAAATGGAGTGTCTCGGAAGTGTTCCCACTTCCGGTTACCGCAACCGCTCCGTCAGGTACTGCCCCTGCAACTCCGTCGTCCGGTACCGCCTCTGCAACTGCTTCGTCGTTCCCGTCTCTGCAACTGTTCCGTCCGATACCGCCTCCGTAGTTGCTCCGTCGAATTCCACCTCCGTCTCCGTCTCCGTCTCCTTCCTCGGTGATCTGGGTTCTTGGATCACCCTAAGACGTCGTTACAACTTGGTCTTAACCGACTGTGGTCTTTTCTTCCTTTACTCCGTATTACTTTCTTTTCCGGTGAACTAACTTTATTATAAATTCCAGTTCCCTAACGAACACGGAAAAACAACTCGGTTGAAGTTTTCATGTTTATTTTCCAAGTTCACAGTCGGAAGACTTAACTGCTACCAACCTTAGAGACTTCTAGCCGGAGTTCAACCGTACAGCAGTAGCAGTTTCCCGGAGTTTTACCGTTTCAGCTCCGGTTAAACAACAACTCACCCACCTCCCTAGAAAACCGGTTCATCAAGACGTCACAGAAGGGTGCAAACCCGTTACAACTTTTTGGTGGCAGCGGTGGGATCATCTGCAGTATGCGCTCCAACCCGGTATTTCTGCATCGGAGATCGTTTCAAGTTCTGCATACTTCTTGACGCACATTCGTCTAGGGGAAACCTTTGGGTACGCCCCAAAACCGTTACAATATGTCAAAAAATATTTCTCCCATGTCCTTACAGCGGCTCCTTAAGATATAGGCCTACTAGTATAGTAAGTGTGATCATATCATTGGTTGTGTCAAGACAGCGGTGGTACATTGTAGGTGCTGGCTCACGGGATATCCATATTAGCCGGTGTAAATGGAATATATGTCCTATGTATTTTAGGTTCCCCTGGACATATATTCCTAGAGGAAATAGTCTGCCTGGACATGAGTGCCGGGGAAATATGTCCCTGGACATCTTTTCCTAGGCAATTAGGTCCCAGGACTTGTTTTCCCATGGAATCAGGTCCGTCGGACATATATTACTGAGAATATTGTCCCACTGGACAACATTTCCCAGGAATATTTGTCTGTGGGACCTATTTTACGTAGAACGTAAATTTCTTTTACACCGGTGATTGGCTGTAACCAGACAGCGGGGGTCACCAGCAGGGATATCTGGGCGAGATGGGCTGGTTGTAACAAGAGTAATTGTAGGTGCTGGCCGTGACTATGCCCACCCGCGGGATATCTGTAGCCGGTGATAGGCTATTTAACCAGACAGTGCTCACCAGCAGGGATATCTGTGCGAGCAGCGCCGACACAGGGGGGGGGGGGGGGGGGAGGGGGTTGTGTAGTGTTAAAAATAGCGATCTCTGACGTCTTGCTTGCTTCTCAGCCACATTTCAACTTTAGCCTTTAAAATCAGGGGAAAATGATCGGAACAACAAACTTGTATATTCCCCGTTTGGTCGTGTAATATTTTCTAAATATTACACGTATATTTAAGGACTATTTGTTGACGAATAGTAGGGGTCAAAAGGCCGGTTCTGCATCAAATTTCCCCCATGTTAATGTCGGTATGGCTCTTCATCTATTGAAGAGCCGAGTGTACTCCATGAACCCCGATCTGGGTGACGTCACGAAACCAATTAGCCAATGCACATTTAGATAATCAGTCAGATTGTTTTTTTTTTAGATTAGTGCGCATGCGTCATATTGATCCATTGTGGGTATAAAAGGTGTTACAATAGCGATCTTACGTTAATACGGTTACGGATGCGTGATTTCATGACTGAATATATAATCAACCAATGGGCTAGCGAGAAGAGAACGGTCACGGTCTGATGGCGTTCGTCGTGACCGTTATGTCTCTATTTTCAATGACTGATGAGGACTGAATATGTAAATGCCGCAAGACTTTGTTATCACGCGTGGAAAACTGTTTACTTTCTGACTGAACTTACACATGAAAACAACACAAGAGTAGTGAGTAGACGGATACGGACATGCTTATAACATATATTTCCCACACATCATTCAACATTTGAGGATGATTTTGGAGTGGCGCAAATATATTTTGCAGAAGTACCACTTTTCTATGATCATGGTCGAAAATGACATGTTTTTATCAATATACAAATATTATAGGCTAATAAAATAGCATACTTTCCGCTAGGACCCAGTCCCAAAACCTATCCCCAGTGCATACATTCTTGTACATGTACGCGTCCCCTTCCACGCTTTAGATTGCCAACATTTTCCATGGATGTTTCAAAATTTATAGAAAACTGCCGCTTGACTCTGGTGCAGTATGCCAACGTGCACGATGATATTTTTATCCGTTACTGAATCGCTGCCGAAAGGGAGTTTATTCAGGGAATTTTGCTCTTTGTACTACGGCATGCATGCCCAGAACGAACATTAAGGGTCAGCCCAAGTGACGAATTGCCCTGCGAATGGTGGTCTACTTCAAAATTTAAATCTGAAATTTCTGAGGAACCGCTCATTGTAAATGCACGAAACTTCACAAACTATTTCTATATGCCATGTAGAAGATTAATATTGTATAATTTGACTGAAATAAATGTTTTTATTATATACTACTAAGAATCCCCGCGTTGTCAATGGGTAAAAGCTGGTCACGTGTCTATGCATAAAAGTGCATATCCACCAGACCACCCCTTAAATTAGTGTTCTTCAACAGTGCAGTTGTTTGTATCGGGTGATCAATCCCAGGGCTATGCACGAGTTGCGCTCAGCTGATATTGCCTCATGCATATATTCGTCACATTAGTAGAGTCTCCTCTTTGGAAATAGAGACAGAACGGTCACGACGAACGCCATTTGACCATGACCGTCATTTTCTCGCTGCCCCATTGCTTGATTATTTATTCAGTCGTGAAATCACGCATCCGTAACCGTATTAAGGATTGATTGCATGTGATCGTCATGCACCTGGCAGTGACCAGCTGTCCATTCACTTAAGCCCCAGTCCCATATGAGGCCGGTGTACTGCGACAATACACGGTGAAGCACGGCAGGTGGGCTTCCAAGATCGGGGTGCTCCGGCATTGACCGGCGTGTCTTTTTCACAAAAATCATCCCGTTTCACCCCGGTGTGTATTGAAGCCGACGGTAGGACGGCACATCACGGCAGATCAAAGTGGAGCCCCGGTGGTAGCCGGCACCAACACGATGTCAACACGGCGAATGCAGATGTACCCCGGAGGTCATCCCGGAGCACCATTTAGTATCTCGGACCATGCCGGCGTCAACACGGCACTTCACGATGACAAGCACGTTGTACCCCGGCGTATGACGGCCAATGCCGGAGC
This sequence comes from Terebella lapidaria, assembly GCA_949152475.1. Lineage (NCBI taxonomy): Eukaryota > Metazoa > Annelida > Polychaeta > Terebellida > Terebellidae > Terebella > Terebella lapidaria. The sequence continues at coordinate 20,295,334 of OX424555.1, forward strand.
AACACGGTTGTAGCCGGTAGTAACACGAGGTCCACACGGTGAATGCCGTTGTATCACGACTGAGACCTGGTAGAGCCCCGGCGTTTCATGGCATTGATTCTGTGTTGTAATTGAATACAGATCATGTCTTTATTTATATTCATAATAAATATTTGATCGCCTGGTAAAGTTTTTTTTTTCATTTGGAAATTAAATTGTTTCACTGCAATAAATGGTATTACAAATTGGAAGAAAGTATTCCGAAATGAATTGTCAATATGAAGGTCCATATAGTAACTGATTTGAAATTATTATTCGCATTTGGCGGTAGTAGCAAAACCTAAACATTATATTCCCGTAAAAGAAAACTGCGGGTCTATTTCCTCTCGGTATTAGTGCCTACATAACAATAATAGCTCCCCCCATGTACCCTACCTTGGAGTTATTGAATTACGCAAGTTTCGCATGTGCGTATGCCGGAGTTACTTACTAGTACATGTAAATAAGGTAATAGTGCCACTGTTATTGTTGAAATACAAAGTGCTGGTGTTACAGTTGAAGTGGGGTTACAGTCATAACGGAAATTGTCTTAATTTCGGCATGTAAGTGCAACGCATGGATTAACCTTTTCGCTACTGACCCACCCCTCAGCCTCCATACTGAGCCGATTCATGTATGAATTGATAGGATTTTCTATATGTTTGATTATTCTTATTTAAAGATGTCTCAGAATAATTCGGTGTGAAAATAAAGTCATATTTCAGTGTGCTATTTCTATATAGTATATTTTTCAACCCCATTTCATCGGTTACCGTGGAAACAAGAAAAAAATCTAGGGACTAAACAGATGGCTATTTCCATTTTCTTTATCATACAGCTATATTCGAATTTGTAATGAGATATTATGCAATACGTTTTACTTGAGTACTTGTAGTCTTCTATATTTGTGATGAAGTGAATATCGTGGGTTTTGGTAGTGTTTACAGCATGTCAATATTTTGATTAGTTATGGAGATTTTTAGTGGAAAGTTTTAGTGGAAATTGTCAGTAGTCTGACCCATTGTAATCGGTACCTGTGACGTCACAAGGTTTATGACAGATTAATTATTCAATTAACTAAGCAGTGAATTAAGCTCCTAAATTTTAATCGATCGCAATATGTATGTGCTAGTTTAGCGTGTTGGTACATTCTAGGGTATATATAACATTAAATACAATCAGTGGACAATTACCTATACACTTATTGGTTGTCAAAGTTATGGTTACGCAGCGTAACCATCAGTACAGCAGGAGGGGTGTGCTTTGGTTAGGCAGCGTAACCATGAGTAGTGAAAAGGTTAAGGCAGTTTTTACACAATGTCGATATCTCAATTTGGTGAACATTTATGGCGATATTTGTGTAAAACTTTCTCCGCCAAAATTGACACCCAATCAAGTATTATAATGAGTATTCATGACGTCACACCAGTACTGTAAGATAATTAGTAACATTTAATACGTGATATTTGACATTTTATTTACATTTTGAGTATTAATAACTATTTCGTCACATTTGTCATTAAGAATAATCAGAATTTAATTACCTGATTTCTTCACCAAAAATACTGCCTTAGCAACCGTTACGGTGGTTGCTATGGGCCTAAACTTCATGAATATGATAATTTTTTGTCCAAACAAACAATAATGGGTATGTCTTTCATGTAAAAGATGAAATAATTTTATCTTTTGGATGGTTCTAAACTTCTAATGGATGGTTGCTATGGCGATGTTCAACTCCACAAATTTACGGTCTATTTTTCATTGCGACGCCACATAACAATATATTTTGTGATAATATATCGAATCCAGATTTAGCATCCAACATGTAAGTAATTGAAATAGTGGGTGCGACATACTGGTGCGACATCATGGATACTCATTATAAGGCCATGTTGTTGCTTTTTCTTTGTTTCCCGTCAACTTTTTTTTTCGCAAAGTAGCATCCAGCCAGGAAAAAAAAAACAGAAAAAAAACACAGACGTTTATTATCATAATAACATCTTAATTCACGAAGTAACTCATGCTAAAAATGTAAAATAAATGGTATTTGATCATTTGCTAAGCTATTAAGTACTTTATTGACATATAACAAAGGGGAAAACAGCAAAATGGAAACCAGTCACAATCGTTAACGATGTTCGGTGTTTTGGAGGATAAAAAACACTGATTTTTGGGAGAAAAACGACCAAAAAGTTTTTTTTTTTTCTCAAAACAATTGCTATTTTCACCAGCCCGCTGACGGGAAACATATAGAAAAAAAAACAGAGCCTAATACTTAATTAGGTGTTAAATTTAGCTGGAAATATTTTGAATAAATCATCATAACTTTGGCAGGAATGGAGATCTCAACATGCTTTGAAAACCACATTAGTTCACACGATTCACTCTTTATTCATGTGCCAAAAATTATGAATTTTCTACTCGGACCAGATTCTATCTCTGAAGTCGTTTCTGAATTAAATACCACTTGTTTTTAGTTTGATTATCCAATATCCAATATTGGTAATGTAATATCTGTGGTACCCAGGTCCACCACGGCGTCAACCGAAACTCACAGGCGCCGCTACGTTTCATCACGTCGCCAACACGGCGTTCACATGGTGCATGATGCCGAAGAGAGTCACAGAGCCGGTGCATCCCGGATGTTTTTGACAGTCCAAAACCTCCGGGCTCGACTGACGGTCACCTGCGGTGCGCCATTTTCAGTCTCGGAGCATCTCGTCACATACCGACTCGTCCCGATGTCAACACGGCGTCAACACGGTGTAGATGCCGTTCAACCCCGGTATTCCTCCGGTATGCACCTTGCTCCACCGGTACCTATATGGGACTGTAGCTTTGTAAATATAAAGGTAATAAATTCATGAATTCACACACTTCCAACCAACGTGAAACTTTGCCTTTCTGATTGTTAGCCATCAAGGATTACTAACCGAGACTCTGTTTCTTACTAAGCAATGTTAAACTTGTTAAATTCATCGTTTTCATATGTCATTTTCCGACTTATTCCTCAGTCTACAAAATACACTCACAACAATGCGAGCGAAAGGATTATGCTGTGCAGCAAATAGCTAGTGAGGCCAGTAGAACTCACAGGTGATATGCACTCAGGTGCACCGAGGTGTTTGGGATCATGAATGTTCAGCTCATTATATTCATCTCACAGAAAGTATAGCCCTAGATATTATCATTATTTTGACGACAACAAGGAATAAATATATGCAATAGCCAGTGCTTGTCAAGCAGAACACTCGAATCTTCGTTTTGGTGAAACGTATAAAATGATTTATCTAATCATCAAATTGCACAGCTTTCGTGATATCATTTATGAAACCATGTCTCGGTTCATCATCCTTGCGTATTCGTGTGTGTGCTAGCCAAGTTTTTGGTCAGGGGATTGTATTGTTTTGGTGATTTTGTTACCTTTACTTTCACATTATAAGTCAATGGAAAAGTGCCTCAGTGCAGCCACCGGTAAGTTACGTGCAATCACACCTTAAGGTAGTGAGGGTAGAGGGTAGAGGGTCAAAGAGTTTTTTTTAAATAAATAACTGTGTCAACATAATCTAGAGCTTCAAAATGATATATGTTATAGAGTAACTGTTCAGCATCCTAAAACTGAAAAGAAAATAGGGGGTCACCGTATCCGTTCTCATGGAAAACACGATGGAAGATGTGAATATGGACGAAAAAATGTGCAATAATGCCATAATTTATGTCACTTTAGGTAAATATGTGTGATTTTGATCGAATATGTAGAAGAAACGAGCACGGTTACCCCCTATTTTATTTTCAGTATTAATGTGCTGATCATTTACTCTACAAAATAATGTCATTTTGAAGAGATAATATTCAAGAAATGACTTTTAAATTTTGACTCTCCGTTACCTCCATGTTTGTAGCGGACTACGTTAACGTAAGATCGCTACTGAATAATGATATGGTTGGATTGAGAAGACTCGAATTGCTATACTCTGATTTTTCTAACTTGTTTACACTGTCTTTTGAAGACATTTTTGCGATGCTGAAAGTTATCGTTCTATAACTTGGCATACTTCCCCTTGGAGTCGAACGGCAAATTTGTACCGAATTTCAGACTTCCATCGTGAAAATTGAAGAAGTTGGCAATCTACCCCAATGTTAAATTTAGCCCTGTCATTTAATTTCTGGGTCCGCACACAATTTTTAGCATTTGCTCGGTTTTGTAGCGGTGCAATCTTCTGAAATCAACATTTTTGTGTATAATACACCCCATTGTATCTTCTGGTTCAAAATTTCAATAATACATCTAATCCTGATGGGTGTAAACATGACCATATACTCGAATAGGCTCAGATTCTCGATATCCCGTTTTGGACTGCGATTTAACATTGAGGTAGATAGCCAATTTCTTCAATTTTTGTGATAGAAATCTGAAATTTGGCAGAAAATTGCCGTTTGACTCCCAGGTGAAGAATACCAAGTTTCAGAATGATAACATTCGGCATCGCGAAAATATCGTCAAAAACCGGTGTAAACAAGTTATAAAAATCAGAGTATAGGTGAAAAACGCCCCCATGAGTGTGATGTATGTGGTAACACATTTAGGCACGGCCAGAACGAACATGCTCCGCCACAAGCGTAAAAGACATATACACACGAAACATGAATATTGAATATGCCGTTTGTGAACGAAATTTTACTCAGTTCTCCAACTTGAGAAGACACGCAGCCATACATGGGTCCGAGAAACAGAGTAAATATAATTATACTATCCTGCATATATCCCATTATATTACAGGTTTCACATAGTTTGCAGTATTTGAATTCAACAATGATTTGATGAATACATACACCCCCTAATTGGTAGTAATGTGAAGATTTTTGTGTCATTATAGCCCCAGTGAAGAGAAGTGCAGAAGTTGCATTTTCCAATGCGAACGAGACGGCTGCTATACCCGCAGGTGAAGTCACCACGACCAAGCGGCAAAAAATCAATACATGTGTCTGGTGTGAGAAGCAGATAGAGCTGGCCTCGGGCAGAACATATTGTCATGAGTGTGCCAAGGGAGGTCGAGAAAAAACCTTATCTGATTCCACGCAATTCAGATTTTCCTTCACCTGCCATGTGCGTTTTGTTTATGCAAGAGTTCTTAGGGATCAGTTAGAGTTCGGAAATCATACAAGAGTACTGTTGCGCATCCTCATTGCCTCACCTGTCCACTGGGTCATCCTCATTGCCTCCCCTGGGTCATCCTCAAGGCCGCATTTGCCAACTGAATCATCCTGAATGTTTCATTAGCAAACTGGAATATCATCACTGTCTCACGTGCCCACTGGGTCAACCTGAGTCAACCTGAATGCCCCACTGGAGCATCGTCAATGCCTCACTTGCCCACTGGCTTATCCCCAATGCATCACTTGCCCACTGGGGCATCGTCAAGGCCTCACTTGCCCACTGGATCGACGTCAAAGCCTCACTTGCCCACTGGCTCATCCTCAATGCATCACTTGCCCACTGAGGCATTGTCAAGGCCTCACCTGCCCACTGGGTCTTCTTCATTACCTCACATGCCCACTGGCTCATCCTCAATGCCTCACTTGCCCACTGGGGCATCCTCAAGGCTTCTCCTGCCCACTGGATCATCTTCATTACCTCACTTGCCCACTGGCATATCCTCAATGCATCACTTGGCCACTGGGACATTGTCAAGGCCTCTGCTGCCCACTGGGTCATCTTCATTACCTCACATGCCCACTGGATCGACCTCAAAGCCTCACTTGCCCACTGGCATATCCTCAATGCATCACTTGCCCACTGGGGCATCGTCAAGGCCTCACCTGCCCACTGGGTCTTCTTCATTACCTCACATGCCCACTGGATCGACTCCAAAGCCTCACTTGCCCACTGGCTCATCCTCAATGCATCACTTGGCCACTGAGGCATAGTCAAGGCCTCACCTGCCCAATGGGGCATCCACAAGGCCTCACCTGCCCATTCAGCCTACCTCAAGGCCCCACATGCCCACTGGGTCATCTTCATTACCTCACATGCCCACTGGATGAACCTCAAAGCCACACTTGCCCACTGGCTCATCCTCAATGAGCACTTGGCCACTCGGGCATCGTCATTTCCTCACCAGTCATTATGGGCCGATAAGCTATTTTCATGGCTTTTTCGGCGTCCGTCGTCCGTCCGTCGTCCGTCCGGGTCTGTAACTGTTTTTTGACATGATGAATTTCCCCATAAATTTGTCAGAACATACTTTGGGCCAGTATCTGAAGACGTTTTCTTATTTTTTTTTGATTGAATCGATTTTGGATTTTGGTGGCCATTTTCTCGAAAACTGTCTGATCAGTTTTGAGATTTTTGTTTCAAAACATTCCTCTCATATACCTCTATGTTGTGTATAAGTTTCGTTGCCCTTGAATCGCCGGTCTGCGTGTGGCGGCCATTTAGATTTTTTGACGGATCGACGATTTTTGGCCATTGAAAATTTTTTTTGACTTAGGAAATTTCACCCAATTTTTCCTTTATAGGGAGCTGTGCGGAGTAAACTCATAGAACACTTCAAGATAGACCCTAAGTATTGGCACATTCAAATAGGAAATCATATATTGCGGTTTGAGTGGTGACCTTGAATTTGACCTTCGATGACTTTGGAAGGTCAAAACGACCTTTTTTGTCGAAAAAACGATGAATTTTGTCTTTGATGGCCATTTTCTCAAAATCTATCTAGACAGTTTTCCTCAAAATCATGTATAAGATTTTCTTTATGTACCTTTGTGATGTCTATAAGTTTTGTTGCCTTTGAATTGACGGTTTGCATGTGGCGGCCATTTTGATTTTTTGACGGGTCGGCGAAAATCAAATTTTTTGTCTCAAATCGAGTCACTATTCGTTTTGAGCCATTTCCAGCAAATAATGGGAGTTTTGCGGAGTTTTGCATAATGGGAGTTTTGCGGGGTAAACTCCTAGAACACTTCAGGATAAAGCCTGAGTATTGGCACATTCAAATGGGAAATCCTATATTGCGGTTTGAATGGTGACCTTGGATATGACCTTGAATGAACTTGGAAGGTCGAAATGACATTTTTTTTTTGTCGAAGGAAACAATGATTTATGTCTTTGGTGGCCATTTTCTCGAAATCTATTCAGACAATTTTCCTCAAAATGCATAAGATTCTTACGGAGCCGCTGAAAGGACATGGAAGAAATATTTTTTGACATATGGTTATTGCGTTCCCTCGCAATAATATTGCGTTCCCTCGCAATATTATCGCGTTCCCTCGCATTCCGGATCGCGTTCCCTCGCGATCTTATTGCGTTCCCTCGCAATCCGGATCGCGTTCCCTCGCGATCTTATTGCGTTCCCTCGCAATCCGGATCGCGTTCCCTCGCGATATTATCGCGTTCCCTCGCGATCTTATTGCGTTCCCTCGCATTCCGGATCGCGTTCCCTCGCATTGTGCTGACGCCAATGACTTCTGAGAAGGTTATTCTACAAGATCGCGAGGGAACGCGATCCGGATTGCGAGGGAACGCAATAAGATCGCGAGGGAACGCGATCCGGATTGCGAGGGAACGCAATAAGATCGCGAGGGAACGCGATCCGGAATGCGAGGGAACGCAATAACAATGTGCCAAAAAAATTTCTTCCATGTCCTCTCAGAGGCTCCGTAGATTCTCCCTACGGGGGTATGTACCTTCGTGATGTGTATAAGTTTTGTTGCCTTTGAATCGACAGTCTGTGAAAATATGTCATTAACGAGAAAAATCTTTCAAGGTGTAACTTGATTTCGTATTATAGTCCATACATTTTTAGCAACATATACAAACATGTTTTAACAATAGATTTTAACATCAGTGTGACAATTTATATGTTGGAAAATCAGTATTCTATGCTATTCTCATGATTGCCGGTGAGCTACAGCTCCCTTGATGCTATGTTTGTCCCGGCTATCACTCACATATGTAACAGGGACAAAAATGTTCAATGTTCATCATTGTGCGTGTGTATATGAATGTTGTGTGTATTGTTTTGTGTGATTTCTTGTTGCTGATACGTGATTTGGTAAAATGCATATTTTGTAAACGCTACTGTAGGTTCATCAATACACAAATAGGTAACTCGCGGCTGTAATTACCTGGGACAATATAATTACGTGCCTATACTTGTTATTGAATATAGAAGAAAATGAAATATAATGATGATTGAATAACTATCTGAATAAGCATTTAAGCCTTGAGGTATTTGTTGATGAATGCTCCCTCGCAGGTCAACCTGTAGACCACTGGGTCGTCCCCGTTTCGTCCTGACACTCCTTCTCCCGAATTTACCTGTTACTACCTATGTTTAGTTTCGATTCTGGTAAACACGTGAATGCGCAAGTTTCGGCGCATTCCCGAATGCTTTTGGTCAGTTTTGGACTAGCGATGAAGGTGTCGCCATAAGACTACATGGCCACTTCTTCAAACTGTTGTCAGGACAAACTGATTAACACAGCGAGATACGAGTACGATCCTTACGGATAGATCTACAGAGGCACAGAACGCTGTTAAAGGGGAACACTTCCCGAATCATGGGTGTGTAGTGGCCATTAGAGGTATCGTTATAATATAAAACATAATAGTAGTGTCGAATGTTCATAGGATAGATCTACGCTATCGCACTCCTGGTCAGGGATTTTATCATCGGGTTAATTAGTGGAATTCTCGTGTATTGATCACGTGAAGGCACCATGCTATCGATTGCAATTACATTTCTACCGTATTCCCGCGAATACAGGCGCATGCACCTATAAATGAAACAGCGCCTTTTTGGATTATGGGATTATCGCTATGACCTTGACCACACGAAAAGCCATGTTGGTCGGAATTTATACTTCCAGTTCAATGCTCTTTTGTGATTTGGGGAACTAGCGATGGTGTGACACATATTCAGTATCATTTTAGTTCAAACAGCATATGAATAACTTTGTTATAATCAAATATGTTGATAAAAAATAACCCCTAAAACACGATCTCAAAAGGCGGCATTTTGAACACATCACTTCACACTTGCCGTTCTTTCAATATTGCCAATAAATATTTAGGAATAATTTCATTGGGATAAAGAAAGATTTAGAGCAATATGTGAAATAATAATTTTGTGGGTTACTGTAGAAATCACCCAAATTGAGCAAAACTGACCACGTGGCACTGTTTATCCCCAGAAGGACTGTATGAGGTCACCAAAACGTCATTTACGGATGTATGCACAACGAGACTGTCCAGCCCTATGATAATGTATCGCAAAAACATGTTCTGAGAGGTGCGCTTATAAACGATACCGTGTTATCCACCTATTCTGCTAGAGAAAAAATATACCTCGTATATAAGCGCATGTACCTATATACAAGGTATGGCGCACTTTCATTTATAGGCGCATGCGCCTCTATGCGCGGGAACACGGTAGTGTTATGTTAGACGTCATCGTGATCTTATGTTGGCTGAACAGTATGGTCGGTATTTGTAAAGTCAAAACCCCAGCTCCGTTCATGTTCATGCATAAATTTAGAACGAAATACATGTATAAAATTAGGTGTTCAGTAACTTACCTTGTTAACGTAGTCCGCTACAAACAGTGAGGTAACGAAGAGTCAAAATTTAAAATATATTTATTGAATATTACCTCTTCAAAATGACATATTTTATAGAGTAAATGATCAGCATCCTAATACTGAAAAGAAAACAGGGGGTCACCGTGCTCGTTTCTTCTACATATTCGATCGGAATCACACACATTTACCTGAAATGACATAAATTATGGCATTTTTGCACATTTTCCCGTCCATATTCACATCTTGCATCGTGTTTTCCATGAACGGATACGGTGACCCCTATTTTCTTTTCAGTTTTAGGATGCTGAAAATTTACTCTATAAAATATGTCATTTTGAAGCTCTAGATTATGTTGACAGAGTTATTTATTTTTAAAAACTCTTTGACCCCCTCCCCTCACTGTTTGGAGCGGACTGCCTTAATTCTCCCGCGGACATTCAAGACACTACTTGTTTCTCGTGTATGATCACTAGGCTTCGCACGCACGTTACAAAACTAGGTTATAGTATGCAAATAAGATTCCTCCTAGAAATGACCTCATATAGGCCTATTAAATCATGAGGACCCATGTGTTTGGTTAAAGAACTAAGTCGTAGTATGCGAATGATCTTGGTAGAGAAGATGGCGTCATACATTCGTTCATCTACATTCAAATTCCTGCCATTTGCTTAACTTGTCTGTCAACGGCAATGATCGAAATGTTTTCTGGCCATTGGAATGTTTTTGAAAATTTCACCCAAATTTTCCTTCAATTGGGAGGTGTTTGCAGTAAACTCCTAAAACATTCCAAAATAAAGCTTAATTACTGGCACGTTCAAATGAAAAACTTTCAGTGGTGACTTTGAGTTCAACCTCCAATGTATTAGGAGGTTAAATTCGGACCATTTTGGTCCAAAACAACCCAATATTTGATTTTGGCGCCCGTTTGTCAGAAACTTTCAGATATTTTTATTTCAAAAGATTCCCCTTATATACCTTTGTGACATGTATAAGTTTCGCTGCCCTCGAATCGACGGCCAGAGAAAAATACCCCTTTGGACAAAAAATGGACTTGCCACTTTTTTTCATGAATGGGAATACCGCAGTTGTACTCTCAGAAAGCTTGAATATACTGCTTAGATATTGGCACCTTCTAATGGGCAGTCATATACACATATGGTGATTTGTATGGTGACTTCGAATTTGACCTTCGATGACCCTGAAAGGTCAAAACAGCCATTTTGGGGTAAAAAAATGCCAAATTCTGATCAGTTTTTAGATTTACATTTCGGAACGTTCCAATTGGGATACTTGATGTTGTATAATATGAAAGCTGGAGCGCCTTGAATTTCTAAAAAAAAAACCGGTACACAGGCCAGGAAGGCCCAAAGGGGCATGATATGCACTATTTGGCTACTGAGCCAAAACATTTGTACACAGACCTCATGTTTTTAATGTAATCCTATAGGACGTTTTATTTGGGGCATCTTTTGGTGACCTTGAACTTGTGATTTTCAAAGTAACATTCGATGTGAATAATGTAGATTGATTGATGCGGACAGAATGCTAGTAGATGAACCTTATGTTTGTATTATGAGTATATAGGCAATCACATCAGATGCTTTTTGGTCACCTTGAATTTAACTTGTAGTGAATTTGATATAATATGTCAAAGCAGCAATTTTACTGAGAAAAAATCATGTATTTTAAAATGTATATTAAACACTGTATTACTTCGGTAACCTTTCTTAGCCGTTAGGCAAATGTATTATGAGCATATACTGTAAAACGATTATTATTGGCGGACGATTTATTTGGCGGTAGGGGAAAAACGCCAAATTAAATCGTCCGCCAAATTAACTAGATATATATTAAGCAATACATGTGGTTTTGAAACCGCCAAATAACAGGGGGCTCACAACCGTCAAATTTAATAGCCGCCAAAATTAGTCTTTTTACATTATGCAGTCACATCAAGTGGTTATTTTGGTGACATTGAATTTCACCTTAGTGAATCTAATCTATCAAAACAGCAATTTTTCTGAAAATAAGGTTTTTTGTCTGACACTGTACATAACTCTGGTAACCTTTCTCAGCCCTTGGGCTATTTTTTGTGGCATTTTGCCCGTCGTAGGCCTATCCGTATGTATGACATAAAAGTATAAAATTCCTCACTGTTTATTACAAGAAGTTGATCTGTACGGTTTGTGATGTTCCAGCATCATCGAGTAAAAGCGACGAGCCGAGAGATTACGCCAAGAAGTGGGGGAGAGAATCGAAAAAGAATCGGACTCACGCTCATGGTTTCGCTTATCCTCGTTTACAAGGAGATGACATCTCAACAACTCCCAACATCACACCTCCAACCTACCGTGGTATCATTGAATCACCGAAATACGAAGAGTTCTGGAAATATATCCGAGATATATCCCCTCCCAATTATTTCAAGTGTCCTTTATGCCCTCACGACGTGAAAAGATGGGCTGAATATCACGAAGATCTGCCGATCAACATTGACGGATATGAAACCAAAAATAAGCTACTGGACCATATTGTGATGTATCACTATCCATTTGTGGATGAACTACATTGTGATGAGTGTCAATTATCGACACTGTCTTTAACGAACATGCAAGAGCATAACTGCGCCAAAACGCAGTGTGTATCGTTCAAGACGACTGCGCCCGAATTAAACCGTGGGAGGTACATTCCACCGTATATCCGGGAAGGCATGCCCTTTTCTTATGTCAAAGATAGGTGTCTGACCGTGGGCCCATTCAAGTTTCACAGGAGGATTCTCAGGGACCAAGAAGCAAACTCAGAGAAGTTCTTGGTAGACATTATGAAAATCCAAAACCAGAAGACCCCAAATCGTGATGGTATCAGAAAGAGAAGAATACGGAGCGGACTGGATATGATAAAGACAAAGAAACAGAAAAAACAACCGACTCCATCCAGACCGAAAGGTTTTTCCTCGAAAGTGCCTCAAGTTCAACATGATAGTAAAAACATCAAAGATAAAATGGGGAATCTTCCTTCAACATCCTTTACGGAGGCATCCGACAATGGATCAGAGCAATCCGTAAGTGATGTTGGCGACAACTCGAGCCATACCTCAGAACCAACATCGGCTTCCTTACCACCACACACAAGCGAAATCACTTTGTCTGGCGAGGACGGAGTTGATTGGACACTTCGCGCATACCTTGGTGAGGAGTCGGATCCCCCGTGTACATGCACTAGGAATGATGAGTTACAATCAACTTCCAGTGTTAAGGATGAACATCCGTTTTGTTCTCGTCATCCAAGCGGTCCTTCTTCGGGAAAGATTACACCTCCACCCAGGCAAATTGTGGAAATGTGCGGATCAAGCGGGTTGCCCAGGACAATCGATGGGGATCAAAAAGATAACCAACAAGACCGTCAACTTGAACCAAGGTGCTTGTATTTTAAGTCAGTCGGAACATCGACTGAAAATAGTCAGGAAGAATACTAAGTGCAGTCAGCTAAAAATGTCTGATATAAGTACCATGCAAACTATTTTCCGATGAAGAAATGTTACGTGTTGGTCAGTTGCGTCCACCCGGTAGGCACTAGGCCTACAGGGTCATAGTCATAATAATGGACATAGAATAGCCTAAGCACAAGCTCAAGAATGATGTTGGTTTCAGACGAATATTTTTTTCTAAAATCAATAAAACATTCACCCGAGCACCAGAACGTTAGCATACTAAATTAATTGCTAACAATAGTATGGATAGATCTAACGATATATTCTATTTAAACATCAATCTTGCGCTGAGCCTCTATAAATTACTTCTATAATAATAATAATAATAAAAAAGGAAATGATATATATGCTGAATATTTTATGACCTTGAACTTGACCTCTGACCTTATTTTTAAGGTCAGAGCACAAAATTGCTGATATTCCGCTTGTTATCGACTTTACAACTTCAAAAAAAAAAACAATTGTGGGCATACAGGAAATTATATATGTTGAATATTCTCGTGACGTCGAAATTGACCAGTGACCATAATCAAGGTCACGGGACAAAAGAGCTAATGTCTTAAATATAAATCATATATTGTCCTTGACATTATTATGTATAAGGATGGAGTGCCTTGAATCACTGAAATGGTCCGATATGTGAACTTGACCTCAGATAACCCTGAGTGCTCAATCTTGATGTCATCCGTGTCATAGGTGATCAATTGTAATAATGAGTAGGCTGATATCATTATCTAGAAATAATATTACTCCTTGATAATAATGGTACACAGTGGGCCTACATGAATGGACCTTTTCACAGAGGCCTCTCGGAGACAATGAATATTCGGCAATCGTCGGGTTATTCCGTCAATTCAAACTAACCACTGAAGACTGCTCGCTCTCACGTGCCTGTCATGGCAACCTAAAACCACGTTCGTGAAACTCTGTGGCTTATGACCACCCTGCGAACCCCTTCCAGCGTGAAGAATATATAGGCGTGCATTATACTAGTAGCGCGTGGACATATATTACATAATTCAAAATAGCGAGGTAGATGTTTTGGCATGCAATTTTGTGAATCAAATGATAATCAAATGATAATGAATTTAAACATTCAATACAAATATACAATGCTCTGTAACCTCGAATGAGCCTTCTCATTCATTCACGTGTGGAAAATATGCTACAAATGATCGTTACACAACAGATTCAACATTTTTTTCCTAATACTAGCCTATTTGTTCTTCTGATTTCCGTGTACCTCGTGCATTTTCGTGAAAAATGACGTGAAAACACGGTAGAAAAATTATGTACACTGTTGCCGTAAATTTACTTATTTTGTCTAGCAAACTCGCAAAAGTAAATAGACTATAATATTTATTTGTGATTATTTTCATTTCATTGTGTATTCAATTCATTCATTAACTGTAATATATTGGAAAAGCCTATCTATAAACTATGTTAAAGTAGGTAAATTTTATGTCCGATAAAGATCTATGTAATGATAGCGTGAATGAATCTGTGGTACAACCTAACTTCGATCATTGCCAGAGTTACCTCTTCTCACGCGCTGTCTCACGCCAGTTGGAATATTGTACTTTTATAACATGAAGAACTAGCTCCTTCGTATTAAATTTACGATATATAAGGCCTAACAAAATAATTTTCTGTTTCTCGTCCACGCCCGTCTGTGTTCAAAAGCAGCCTCCCGGATTTTTTTTATTTGCGATTCTCAAATAAAAAATAAAAAGTGTTCCCGCCCCTACTTTGAGGATAGTGAATGATCGAGACAACAAATCACAGCATGCAACTTAAGCATATATTTGATTATTGGACTTGTTTTCACTCTCCGCCAAATGAGACAAAGACACTACCAGTTTTCAAAAACAGTTATTCTATGTGGTTACTTGTATGTAATAATACATATAAAATTGTGATCAAGAATTGATTTACTATATTCCTCATGAATATTTCTATGGACATATTAACTGATAGAACGGACCTCCACAATTACTCATCATTGAAATATATTATCAACTGACGGTTTTTGATAATAATAATACTAGTACACAGAATCATCCTGTCTGTGCTGACTGCTAGGATGATGGCACACCCGTAGTGCCAAGGTGCCCAGCCAAGAGGTTTCAAGCCCAAATAAATCAAGCCTCTGGAACTGAATTCATTGAAGTCATGTGTTACACATGATTTCAATTCTATAGGCTTGATTTATTTGGGCTTCATTGCGTCTGTGCTTCAAGTGTTTTTCGATCAATCAATAAATCAAATTTATTTTCAATTGTGTGAAATGTCGTCCCACCAAAAATAAAAAAATAAAAAGTGCCTCCCTACCCAATTTTCTCTTGAGCTGAGGACGGTATTTTTTGCAAAATAGAAAAATGAAAAATAAAAAGTCCCTCCCTACCCAGTTTTGAAAACGTAGGAGGACGAGAAACAGAAAATTAATTTTTTAGACCCAACTTGCAAACATATATATCGTGTTGACCTACGTGATGCTGCATTACTGTAATTGGGTAGCCTGTTGACCAGTTTCTTCTCAAGATTGCACGCGCCAGGCGCACGTGGTTTTAGCATTATATCAAACGACCGTTTAAACCCGCCTCACGAAATGCGTACTATTTTCGTTTCAGATTGATAAAATAAACACAAATGGCCAATAAACTGTGCTTATGAAAATACTTCATATTCTGCACATTTTGATGTGAAAATCGGCTTTATTGCCGTCACAAAGATTTTGTATCTTTTTTTTCTTATTGATGCATAACACTCCTCATATATACCCCTGTGATTTGTATAAGTTTCGTTGCCCTTGAATCCCTCGAAGTGGGCCATTTTGGCCCAAACTCGGCCTAAATGGGACTGTCCCATGTTAACTTCTCATATGCTTTATAAAGGGACACATTATGCCTAATATCTCACTTAATATTGAGATTAGAGATTAGGAATTAATTTTGGACATATAGGAAATGATATATGCTGAATATTCTCGTGACCTTGAATTTGACCTCTGACCTCAGTTTCAAGGTCAGAGCACAAAATGGCTTATATCTCGCCTATTATCGACTTTACAGCTTAGGAATCAATTGTGGACATATAGAAAATATTATATGCTGAATAATCTCATGATGTAGATTTTGACCTTTGACCTCATTTTCAAGTTCACAGGACAAAATGGCTAATATCTCGCTTATTATCGACTTCACGGCTTAGGAATCAATTATGGACATATAGGAAATGATATATTCTGAATATTATCGTGATCTTGAATTTGACGTTTGACCTAATTTTCAAGGTCACAGGACAAAATGGCTGATATCACGCTTATTATCGATTTTACAGCTTAGGAATCAAATATGAACATATAGGAAATGATATATACAGACTATTCTCGTGACATTGACTTTGACATTTGACCTAAATTAAATGATTAATATCTCGCTTATTATCGACTTTACAGCTTAGGAATCAATTGTGAACAAATAGATAATGATATATGCTGAATATTGCCTTGACCTTGAATTCGACCTTTGACCTCGTTTTCAAGGTCAAAGGACTAAATGGCTAATATCTTGCTTCTGTATTGACTTAATAGCTTGGAAACCAATTGTGAACATATAGAAAATGATATGCACTGAATATTTTGATGACCTTGAATTTGACCTTGACCTTATTTTCAAGGTCAGAGCACAAAATGGCTAATATCTCACTTATTATCAACTTTACAGCTTAGGAATCCATATTGAACATATAGGAAATGATATATGCTGAATATTTTGGTGACCTTGAGTTCGACCTTTGACTTCATTTTTAAGGTCAGCGAACAAAACGACTAATATATCGCTTATTATCGACTTTACAGCTTAGGAATCAATTGCGAACAGGAAATGATATATGCTGAGTATTCGCAGGACCTTGAACTTGATTTTTGACCTCATTTTCAAGGTCAGATCACAAATGGCTAATATCGCACTTATTAAACTTCACAGCTTAGGAATCAATTGTGGTGAAACTCCAAATGATATATGCTGAATATTCTCGTGACCTCGACTTGACCAATGACTTTGATGGAAATGTTATACGCCAATATTCTGATGACCTTGAATTTGACCTTTGCCCTCATTTTTAAGGCCACAGAACAAAATTGCTAATATCCCTCTGATTATTGAATTTACAGCTTAGCGATCAACTGTGGACATGATATATGCTTAATATTATGCTGAATATTCTCTTGACCTTGAAGGTAATCAGTGACCTAGCTAACATCTAAAATATTAAACATATATTGTCCAGTAACCTGACTTTGGCCCTTGGCCTATTTTTATAGGACCGCTACCAATGTGGATATAGGACCGCTACCAATTATTTACTTAATATAAATTCAGGAGTGTCATATGACCATGCAGAAAATGGTTCAGACGACTTAAAAGAGGATGTCAGGTGACATGATCCTCTTTTCATGTGATCATGCTGCCAGGGTAGCGATGTGTCGTGCGCGAAGTACATGCACTCTCTGTACACGTGGCCCTGTTTCACCGTGTGCGGGAGATCGACTAGGCCTTCGCATGAATTGCTTGATGTCGGTGTGTTCAAGCACTTGGGTTACTTGAGTACATGCACTCTCTGTACACGTGGCCCTGTTTCCCCGTGTGCGGGAGATCGACTAGGCCTTCGCATGAATTGCTTGATGTCGGTGTGTTCAAGCACTTGGGTTACTTGGGGCAACAAATATTGTATGCCTAGTATACAAGTTGCCTCCACGATTGAAGTTAATCTTCCGGTCCAGTGCTATCTTGGTGTAGAACACACCTCACCTCGCAGTCAGGATTCCGAAAGCATTTTCGACTATTCTTCAAGCCGAATCAACTCAAGGGGTAGTTGAATTTTGGATATCGAGGGAGTTGTCTCGTCCGGGGAAGGGGCACATCAGATGAAGGAGTATGAGGCCTCGTCTCCTACAGCAATATACATGTACGGTTCCTAGATGTTCGAACCCTGGTATGATTCGGTGGGGAGTTGAGTTTGCCAGAGGCACATCGCTTGCCCATGTTGCTGCGGGCAATTATACCACCGTCGCTATTGTCTTCCCAAGGCGCCAGTGTCAATGGGTACAAATCGTAGATTAGCGTCCACAAGAGCCATCATTACAATAAAACAACTCACTTTGTAGTTATTATTGTACAGTAAACGTGATTTCCGAAGCTTTGTCGTGAAAACACGTTCCCATCTATTGCGCATAGGCAGTGGGGAAACCATGAACTGTCATCTGTCTTTAAAGTCATCCGTGCTTTTGGATCATTTCAAGGCGATGTCTTTGTGCTTCCATATTGCTTCACATACCTTTGATGTAGTTGATACACCGACGCTACAACTGAATGACAGCGATGCGTACGATTCACCAGTGGCCAAATATCTGGAAAGCAAAGGAATTGAGCTCTATGTCATTGTATATATTGCGGAGCAGTTGCAATTTCACATGACAAAACTGGCACAAGTAGCTGGTAATACCTCGTAATACTACTCGTCCATAAAAACATACCATTTGATTCGTAATATAAGAAAAAAAACCTCTTCATAATATTTATGGGACATAGAAGAGCAAACAGTACAACCTACCCGGGTCATGCATTGTTCTGGTTTATAAAATACAAATGATGTAACCTAATTATTATTTTATCCCAGTCTTCCACTTCATTAACAATTACAAGTGATGGTTTGTGCCCTTTCAAATTCTAGATAGTCAATGTCTAAAATTGAATGTATACATTTAATGCATAGAAATATTTGACTATTAGATCAAGCAACCATTCTATTACTGGTTGGGAGGACGGAGAACACATTTCCTGTTATAATACTGACAAATAATTACACGATCATACATAATTTGTGGTTTGTTTCAAATTTTCAGTTCACCAGTCCGACTCGCAGTCGAGGGAAATGAGATTTCACCAAATTCTTCTCCAGCGTCTCTTATTGAAATCTCACAACCGGCAACAACAACCGGCAAACGAAGACTCGAAGCTAAGAAGCCATCACTGAATTCTGCTGAGGCCGATTTCGTCCACCAAAGCAGAAAATCGACTGAAAACCTGCAAGCAAATGCGCCAAACTCAACCCAACTGCTGTTCGAGAGCTACGCTATGCGCATGCAAAAATTGCCAACAAACATTCAATCTTTAGTTCAATTACAAATGTCACAAATATTTTACAATGCTGAAAATCCGCAAGCATTCCAAACTCCTATAACTTTGATACCGCAGATTCCTCAACAGATTCCTGGTCAATTTCCAAATACTAGCAATTATTTGTCTGATATTTATTGATATTAATAGAATACTGCCAGTGGCATTAGTACAGGTACATGTTTGTTTAAATGTTTTTTTCCAAAACCAGCAATAAAATGATGCGCAGTCCATATTTGCGTCACCCCATATTTCTACGATATGAAATCCATACTCATACCAGAATAAAGTTTCAGTTCTTCAACTTGTGTACATAACATTATTGTTCATGATTTACATTGTGTTCTGGTACTGAGTATGTTCTGGTACTTTATGGTACAAATTATCACATTTTTGTTCGATGCTGCTCTCCCCTATCTCTTTGCGTTATGTGACACAAGCGTATATCCAATAGGCCTAATGTGCATCATCTATATATCTATCAATTAATGGTATAAATCAGTTCCGATATTTGTGTACAATGAAGTAGACATCAATACTGACACTTCTACGTTATTAGGTTACCCTACCAGACCTTCGTGAGAATCTGAAATTTTGCACAAAAATATCTATAAATATTTCAAGAGGTAGGTATTTTTTAGTTTTTAGGTTACCGAACTTTTTGTCCGATAACCTATTGGCATGGCGTTGCGTCCGTCGTCCGTCCATCGTCCGTCTGGCCGTCCAGCCGCCCCAATTTCCGGGGTTTGGGGGGCTTCAAAAAAGCTGGAAATAGCCCATAAACCCACTTTTATGAACAAAAGTGTGTTTAGGGGCCATTTTGGGGATAAGGGGCTTTGCTTCTCTTTGCTAACACGTGAGAAGCCCTTAAAGCCAAACACCCACCGCCGCCGACCGTCCGTTTTTATCGCGGACGGCATCCGTATTTCTCAAGGTCCGTCAACGCACACGATAGAACCCATGCTGTCAATTGAGAATACTCACACTGACTGCGTACGTACACTACATCAACGCACAACATAAAACATGTTCTATATTTTGCGCATGTCGTAGCGTATTTCAGATCATACACACATGATAGCTATAGAATCATCATGGAACAGAGGTTGATTTTAGAGATAGACTCTACAGAAATACGATATCCTGTAAAATTTCGTTAGATTTTCCTTGAATTATTTCAGTTCATTTAGTGACTGAAAGCACGAGCATTCGCTGAAAGACTTAGCATGTAAGGCTATCGTCGTAATGATTTATTTTCTCTTGGCAACTTTTTTTTTTGCTATAGAAGTATGAAATTCGGTAAACAATTGCCGTTTGACTCCAAATCATAACACGATATCATTTAGCATCGCAAAAATATCAGCGAAAAATGGTGTAAACGACCTTTTAAAAATCTGCTGAATGAATTCCCTTTGGCTAGTATCATAAACAAATGGCTAATTATTTTCCAGGACTAATGGACTTCCTGAAATTTGTGTACTGCGTAGATATTCCCAGGGTTCAGCTTAAGTAACAGGTCAACAAATTGTTCAATGTCCAGCCGGAAGAATTGGCTGAAATTCAGAATCTCTCTCGATCCTGCCGGAATTATAGATACAATTTCTGAAATATCCCCAAGGCACCATGCACGCTTTCGGTTCGTTGGATTGCGAGAGTATCTTCGACGACTTGCTTGCCTTTTCCGTGCAAGCATCAACAGATACAAGCCAACAAAGCGTCACCACCTGTTGTCATGTGTTTCTTCAGGATGGCCTTCATCCGTATCATGATGATATTGATGGATAAGCATACTGATTTGATGAATCGTACATGTGTCTATAGTCTTAGCATACGTACCGCACGTTTCAACCTTCAGAAAAAACCTTAAAGGCCAAAACCCACCACCGCCGACCGTCCGTTTTCATTGCGTGCGTCCGTGCGTCAGATTATCAAACCTTGCGTTTTTTGTGCACACACCGAGTACGACCGTTTTTCTGAAGGTTGAAACGTGCGGTGCGTATGCTGGTTCAGAATATTGCTTATTATCGACTTTACAGCTCAGGAATCAAATGTGAACATATTGGAAATGATATATGCTGAATATTCTCGTGACATTGTCCGGTAACCTTTCTAGCCCTTGACAGTGGCGGATTTAGAGGGGGGGGGGGGTTACTGGGGTCAGGACCCCCCCCCCCCCCCTTTTCGGAAAAAATACATGTATATAGGCGGATTCACGCCTTCTGCCCATAAAAAGTATGTCGAGGTATCAGGTTTGAGAAGAACAGGTTGATCATAGTGAGTTTATTTGAAATGTATATTCAGGAGAGACCAGTATGCTACCACAGAACATGAAAAGGGTTCTGGCTTCTGGAGCCCTTCAGCGGTCCCCAGACCCCCGGCCCAAATGTGCAGCTTCATGAGCTTCTACATTTGTTTTACAAACTTTTCAGAACATAGTCATCAATGAAGTTTCAAGTGCGGCTCTGACTTGTGGGCCCTCCGCTTCACTCCATAATTTTTTTTTATGAACCAGGGGCATGAAGTGGGATTTATACCCAGGAGATGCCAGGAAGCTACCGCAGGACATAAAAGGGGTTCTGGCTTCTGGGGACCTTCAGCGGGCCCCGGACCCCATGCCATATAATGTTGGACCCCCTCTTTTCAAATTCCTGGATCCGCCCCTGCTTGGGCTAATTTTTTCCTTCATAATATGGGAGCTACCACAACTGTGCTCCTGGAAAGCTTGAAGGGCTTAGATAGTGGCACTTTCAAATGGGAAGTCACATATATGGCGACTTTGAATTTGACCATTGAGCACCTTATATTCTTACGGCCCGAAACATGGCCAGAAGGTCCCAAAATGGCATAGTATACACAAATTGGCCTCGGGGGGGGGGGGGGGGGGAGACACTCATACATATTCCTCAGGTGTAGTGTAATCATAAGGAATTCTCGTTCGGAGCTTCTTTTGATGACTTTGAACTTGACCTAGAATGACCTCGAGTGGTATTCTCAAGGTTACATTTGGATAAAATAGTATTAATTGACCAATGCAGACCGAATGCTTGTAGATGAACCTTAGGTTTGTATTATTAGCATATAGGCAGTCAAATCAGAGGGTTCTTTTGGTAACCTTGTTTTCTTTCAGGAAAAGTTATTGTGCTACTACTGTCACTTTGAATCGAATAGTATTAGCCAGTGTCTGAGTCACGTTCTAGAGCATCATGATAACAAGGATGCACAAAAATCGTGCTTGTCTGTTATTTTTCAATACAAACTTTTCCTATTCTCTTTGACGCTTCCATAACCAATGAACTAGGATATATTCAATATAAATGTTCCATTTTCTTCACTGCATAACGATTAAATACAGCTTGAATATAAACAAACAGCTTACATACGACATATTATACCTGCATTATTCTGAAAAGATTACGCGTCACTTACTTACTATGCACATAGATTTACTTACATTACCTTTGCAAGTATTGTCGAATGCACTGTTCTATAACGAGTGATTGTCTAATTACCTCATTCCCGATCTCCATCACTGAAGTCATAGAACCAGCTAATGTGAGAAGAAAGTAATCAGTAGTAAACTGGCGTGTATTAAATTTATCGCACAATATATTCACCTTGTGAATAATCTCGGTTCATCATCCATGAGTATATGTGTGTGTTAGCTAAGTTTTGGGTCAGGAGATTGTATTGTCTTGATTATTTTGTTATCTTTACTTTCACATTATAAGTCAATGGGAAAGTGTCTCACTGCAGTCACTGGTTTGTTACGTGCAATCAGTCCTTAATTATCTACACCAGGTTCATACCTAGCGCATGTGCCAGTTCTCACAGGACATTTTTCCAAACGCTGTCCGAATATGTTACTTACATAATGCACTTTCACATCAGGCTATGTAGTTGTGTTTTTGAGGGGCTTTTTCCTGTCAACCTTTTTTCCCAAAAGTACCAGTCAGCCAGGAGAAAAAAAACCCAGAAAAAACATAGACGTTTATTATCATAATAACATATCTTTTCATGAAGTAATTCATTCAAAAAATTTAAAATAAATGGTATTTGACCATTCACTAAGCTGTAAATATTTTAGTGCCAGGAAGTAACAGAGGAGGAAACAGTAAAATCGAAACCATCAATTATCCTTCTCGATTTTCGGTGTTTTGGGAAATGAAAAAACATCGTGTTTTTTTTTTTTGGGGGGGGGGGGGGGACCAAAACGTTTGTGTTGTTTTCTCAAAATGATTGCTAATTTATAGCGCCCGCTGACGGGAAACAGAGATAAAAACACACATACACCACTCACTGATTGTGGCATGGCAATGCGATAGCCACGTGTTTTTGTTTATTTACATTTTCGTATATGACCTAGATATAATAGACTACTTTTGCCTCCGGAGCATTAGTGGTGAACATGCTGCAGTCTGTACCAAATTAATGCACCTTCAGGAATACTCTCCACATATGTGTAGCTAAGAAGTCGTGTTACATGACATTTACATCGTTTTGATGTGGATGATTTAGTATTATTTTTTTATCTGATAAAGTCTTGGTTCATTCTGGTAGGAACGTAATACACACATGTAAAACACCTATTACTTATTACCGTTGAAATGGTAGAGCGGTTTCCACGGCATCTTATAAGTGCTGATGAACAGTCTGTTTGCGGTCTCTTTTATGTTTCATCAAATGATTTTCATTTTTTGTTCGATATACATGATCATTCAGTCCCTGTGAGGGATGAACTCCTCCAGTCGGGCCCAGAAGAGGTTCCGACCATCTTCATTGTCTGGGTATGTCATCCTAGGTATGGCATGGCTCGGGTGCATCAGAGAGAGGAAGGATGTGGGGAATCGTCCGTACTCCGCCACTTGATCATTCAGGATGACAATCATGTTCCTAGCAGTACCAAACTCATTGACGGCGAAATTCGCCGCGATCTCACAGCATTTGTCTTTGAGAAAGGCCGGGCAGAGAACCCAGACTGCAACGTCACTAGACATGAGGCCGTCCACGATGTTGTTGACCTTGGTATCGCCGACGAGGTCGTCTCGGCCGAGAAGGTAGACGGGTCTCTGCCAGGTCAGCTCCACTCGGCGGTACAACTCCTCCCGCACCCAGTGTCTACTGTCGTCGTCCTCCAAGGGGTAGATGATGTAGGCGCTGAAATCCTTACGTTCGTCCCGCAGAAGCCTGGCCTCGCGGTGTCTGTTGAGATAACGTACTCTGTAGTAACGCCACTTGATAGACCAGCGGTACCGGTAGAGCAGACTGCCCACAATGGTGAAACCCCCCGCTATCCCACAACTTACGCCAATCACAATGCCAATATTCATCTTATACTCGGGTGGTGGAAAGCATTTGGCCCTCAAACTTGTAACGTTCGTCATCATCACCGGCTGGGTTCCGTTGCCTCCTTTCTGTGTGCAGTTAACGTTGTCTCTGTTGGTAAAGCGGACGTTTGTTGCTTGGAACCACTCGATAAAGTTGATTTCTTCACAATCACACTTGAGAGGGTTGCCAGTGAGGTCCAGTGTGATATCAGCTCCGTACACGTCCAAAAGTTGCATGGTCCTATTGTCCAGACTGACCAATCGATTATCGGATATGTCCAAGTCTCCCAGATCACGTAGTTTCTCGCTTAAAAAGTCTATTGTCATCAGTAAATTGCCTTTCAAACTGAGTGTAGTCAAGACCATATCAGAGTCGAACGTTTCTGGACCAAGAGTCAGTATTTCGTTGCAGGAGAGATCGAGTGTTTGCAATCTTGGTACACTCGGGATTATGTTGTTGTGTTTACTTGTTCCGAGCATGTTCCACGAGAAGAAAGCAGATTTCAGCTTTGGAAATCCCCTCAGCATACTGAAGTTGAAGTCCCTCAGCCCCAACCCGCTCACGTCCATCGTCTCCAAGTGGTCGAGACCGTAGACAGGAAACATGAGCTTACCGGGGCGGGAGTGGCACCAGTTCGACATGTTTATATATCTGAGGTTATTGCTCCCTACTCTCACACAGTTTCCAGTGACTTCGACATTCATGGAACTCAGAATAACTGAGCCATCAGTTCTCACATACGATAAGCACGGTGGCAAAATCATCGGGAAGCAAAGCTCTGAGGCGACAGCCTCACCTGTTTTTGGTCTGGAGCTTCTCACTTGAACAGACGAATTTGGCGTCAAGTTTGTTGTTCTGACTGAATCGTCTGTGTAGTTTTGCACTATACGATCATGACATTCAATAGCAGCTTGATCCACAGGAGGGAAGAACTGGCTGTTGGACGGTATGAAGTTGTCATTTTGGTAACACCCGGTGCAGTGCCTGAACCCTTGCCAGTCTCTCACGTTGATATACGAGACATCAAGTGACAGCAGTGGTGCCAAAATCTCCAACGCTGTGATGGAGCACGTGTACCAACCCGTCCCGCAGTACAGCACGACATTGTTACCTAATGCCAAAGACTGGATACGAGGCAAACAGTACTGAAACTCTGAGGACAGACCGATCAGGTTGCTCCCTCTGAGTGACAGGTGTTTGATGTGTTTCCAGGCGGCCCTGCAGGCCCCGTGAGGTTCGTCCTTGCCCAGGATGTAGAAGTCCAGGAGGTAGTTACCCACGAGATCCAGAACCAGGCTCTCCACTCTGACTCCTCTGCTCGTCGACAGCGCGTTAATGACGTCATTGAAAGGCAGGACATCATTGCATGCGAAACTCAGCGATTTCAGTTTGGTGAAGTTATTGAAAGTTCCATTATCGATTCCTCTGATTTGACACGCGTGGAACGACAACTCTTCAATTTCCGAATGAGCCAGTGGTTTTACGGTGGCCTGGTTTAACTGATTCAAATTGCCGAAGGCAAGCGTGAGGGATTTCAGTTTTGGCAGATCTGCAATTTGCTCTGCCACCGAACTGGTGATGGGAGTGATTGTCAACCTTTCTAGGTTTGTCAAATTCGCTACCGCTCGCATTGACACCGGACATCCACTGGTGTGAAGTGTGGTGAGATTGTGACACCCCAGGAAGATATCGCCCGAGTGTCCCTGGATATCATGGTTGTTGGTCAGGTATAGTGTGTTCAAGACATCTAAACCCAAAAAGGCACCATCGTCCACAAATATGACGTTAGACGCCGTCAGGTTCAGAATCTCGAGCCTGCTGTAGTTGGAAAACGTTCCTCGAGGCAAATGAGTGATGTTGTTCAGACTCAGGTCGAAAATTATTACTTCCTCTGTGTTATTGATGGTGTCCGGGACTGTATTTAGTTTCCGGTCTCTGCAATTCACTACAATTCCTCGATGGTTGTATTTCTCTGAACATGTTGTTTCCGTTGTCGATAAGGAGACCATCAATGAAATCAAAACGAATATCGTTGAAAAGAGCAGCATGATTAGAAAAAAATCACTTCCAATCAAGTTTGTCCGGATCAGAATATATTATCAATTGTACCCGGTAGGTTATAATATAATGTTAAATTCAATGTCCTTCCATAGGTAATCACAAGTTATGTTGAGCGGGTGTCTCTAGACGAGTTATGACAAGATCATTGATCGATATCTAAAAATATGTACTTCAACGATAAGCTGATAATCTACTTCTTTTCGAGTATCTGTCATATCTTGCAATGTGCAAGTAATTTTTATACTAAATTCTTGCCACACAGTTAAAAGCAGCAACACTGCTGAACTTCAGTCTATATCACTGTATGATACCCGTTATCAGGTTATGTGAGAGCTGTAAGCGACATTGCTTTCTCTCAATCAGGCACACACACTGATTGAGTAAGCACTATATTAAGTCACTTCCATACAGTGTAAACGTGCTACAGATAAGATCATCTCAATGGGTTATGATGAGTGAACGTGTGTCTAGAATCAATTGGCATGAATGAATCAATCACTTCACGTGATACATACTTGAGAAGTCGTTCTCGTTTTGAGAAGACTTCATGACGCAAACTTTTAGTGTCATTCACATGAATATTGGTACTGAATACAACGGCTTCATTGTGATCGTGTACTATCGGTGGCGATATCAACGAAGTACGAACGATGTGTGGAGTGAATGATTTGCGAAATAGTCATGTAGGGGCCTACAATTGCTCTTCTGTTGTTAGGAATTTATGACTTTTAAGGTGTTCGTGGGAGGAGGAAACTCATAAAATTTCTCATGTGTTCATTGAGGTTATAAATTTGCATGCAGATATAATATCTTTTTTATCAATTTGGAAACGTTAAATGTATATATATAATAGATATCGCACTCTTGGTGAAAGACTTTATTTGTTCAAAAAGTTAATTTTGGTATTTCTCCAGTTATTGTTTGTTAAAATCTGAGAAATTTTCTCGATGTTTTTAGAAATATTACTAAATTTTCGATTTTTTCACTTTCGAATTGTTAAATTTTCGTCTTTCAATTTTAGATATTTCGACTTTTCGATTTTTCATAATTTTTTACTATCAAGTTTTAGAATTTTTGTTCAAACTAACAATAAACAACAAACTCCCAAGAACTAACAAACGAATATTCAAATCATAGTTTTTTTTCATCGAGAAATTTCACAAATTGAATGCAAATTAATTACTATGAATATTAGTGATTTTAGTATTTATACACATTTACTATTAGGTTCATAATAGCCACTAGAGCAATGTGACTCTTATAGTTTACACTCAAACGAGAGATGGTTTGAGACACATCGGGATGTACATAACAATGATTGACCCTATGCACGACTCAAATCAACGAACTAGAATCAACACTGATATCGAAATTTCGAAAGTTAAAACAAAATTGAAAATCCAAAATTCACACACATAAGCATTCGCGGCATTTAGGAAATACTTTTCAAAAATTTTGAGAAAATAACTTGACAAAAAGTTATTTATTTCATATTGAAATATATGTCTATAACATGATACAAAGATCTGAACTGAATTGCTTGGGGCTCTGGAGCAACCAATGGCGGGCTATTGACTAACATGTATCATAACGTTTCAAATGTTTTTTTTCTTGGACGGGTACCCAAATACTTCGAATGAGCGCTTATTGTCGCATATTAAGAACCGATAACAAGTGAGCGCCAGGCACAAAATGTCCCCCCCCCCCCCCCCCCCCCAAATGGCAATGAGAAAAATTATGTTCTAACAAAAATGCTTTTTTAAATTGAATGTTTCTTATCTGAAAGCACAGAACATGTGTCACCGAAACTGTTTTCCATGGTTCACGTTTGTCACCTAACTCTTCTTACCGTACACCACCCAATCACACTAATATCACCATCCTACTATGGTATTTAAATCACTGAAACTCGTTCCGTGGTTCACGTTTGTCACATAAATCTTCTTACCCTACACTACCGAATCATCCAATTTCTGTCTCAAATTGCTTGGACTCTTGAAAGAAATGTCACAATGTGTGAAAGATTCACCCCAAAACTTCAAGAAAAACTCCATTAACATGAAATACCCGTAATTCATCATTGATCAAATTGAGTCCAGATGCTGGAAAATTCTTGATTAAAGATAAAAATATTTGCTTAACAACACCATCCATTTATCATTGACCAAATATGCTGAAAATGTCCAGAGGCATAGAAATGCACAAAATTGAAATAATAATACAATCTATGCTTTATACCAATGAATAATCTGTTGATTTCTCATACAATAATCTTTTGATCATGATATCATAGTAGAATTATGTTGAAAGTTTCATAAAAAAAAAACTTCAACTGAAATCCCCATTCCTTTAACATTGGCTGAAAGTCCAGAGCCACCAAAAATTCATTTAAAGTGAAAAAATGAATTTCACCCTGCAACATTCATAACCATGTTTACTTCATAAACAATGTCTGGTTTTCAAATGAAAACTTTAACTGAATCCCGGGAGGCGCTTGTGCCCTAGGTTACAATTTCAAAGCTAGACGTCAAGGCCTAAATGGAGGCATTTCGATGTACGATTGATATACATTTGTATAATATTCATAACATGTTTGCCCCGGACTCTACAACACAACGTGTCCGAGCCATATATGTCAAGTCGGCAGAAAATTAAAGTCAAGGTCAAATTTCATTCATAATACCCCTTAAACATATTTGTCTAGGGCGACGAGTCTGTTTCGCTCTACGATGACCGTTTCCGAGATATCGACAAAAGCTCATGAAAGCCGACTCGGGGGAAAAAATCAAGGCCAAGGTCAAAGGCCAGCCCTAATACCCCTTAGACATGTTTGTCTAAGGCAATGAGTCCGAAATAAAGCCCATTTCGCTCTACAACGCACCCTTTCCGAAACATTGACGAAAACGAAAAATGCCGACTCAGTGAAAAGGTTTAGGGTCAAGGTCAAAAGTCACACCGGATACATTTTAGAGATGTTTGTCTAGGAAGTCGAGTCCATAAATGACGTCCGTTTCGCTGTCTGTGCGCCGTTTCCGAGAACTCAATAAAATTAGGCCAAGGCCCAAAAGATAGGTTACCGGACAATATATGTTTGTTTAATATTTTAGATGTTGGCCAGGTCACTGGCTAAATTCAAGGTCAAGACAATATTCAGCATATATGAAATATTAAGCATATATCATGTCCACAGTTGATTGCTAAGCTGTAAATTCAATAACCAGAGAGATATTAGCAATTTTCTACTGTGGCCTTGAAAATGAAAGCAAAGGTCAAATTCAATGTCATCAGAATATTTGGCATATAACATTTCCTCTATGTCCTTCATTGATTCCCACATGATGAAGTCAATCAGCGAGATATGAGCCATTTTGTCCTGTCACCTGGAAAATCAGGTCAAAGGAAACTTGAAAATAAGGTCATTGGTCAAGTCGAGGTCACGAGAATATTCAGCATATATCATTTCGAGTTTGACCACAATTGATTCCTAAGCTGTAAAGTTGATAATAAGTGAGATATTAGCCATTTGTGATCTGACCTTGAAGATGATGTCAAAAATCAAGTTCAAGGTCATGAGAATATTCAACATATATCATTTCCTGTTCGCAGTTGATTCCTAAACTATAAAGTCCATAACAAGCGAGATATTAGGCATTTTGTTCTCTGACCTGGAAAATGAGGTTAGAGGTCACATTCAAAATCACCAAAATATTCAGCATATATATCATTCCCTATATGTTCACTATCGAATCCTAAGCTATAAAGTCGATAATAAGCGAGATATTAGCCATATTGTGCTCTGACCTTGAAAATAAGTTCAAGGTCAAATTCAAGGTCATCACAATATTCATTGTACATCATTTTTTATATGTCCACAATTGGTTCCCAAGCCAAAAAGTCAATAGAGGAGCAAGATATTAGCCATTTTGTCCTTTGACATTCAAAATGAGGTCAAAGGTCGAATTCAAGGTCATGACAATATTCAGCATATATCATTTTTTATATGTTTGCAATTGATTCCTAAGCTGTATAATCGATAATAAGAGAGATATTAGTCATTTTGTCCCGTGCCCTTGAAATTTAGGTCAAAGGTCAAATTGAAGGTCATGAGAATAATCTGTATATATAATTTCCTATATACTCACAATTGATTCCTAAGCTGTAAAATTGATCAGAAGCGAGATATTAGCCATTTTGTGTGCTCTCGACCTTGAAAATGAGGTCAGAGGTCGAATTCAAGGTCACGAGAATCTCCAGCATATATCATTGACATTAGAGCGTTGGGGGCGATGATATTTTCTCAAAATCTATTCAGTAACTTTTTTTTCTTTTTGATACATAACACTCCTCATATGTACTCCTATGATGTCTATAAATTTCGTTGCGCTTGAATCGCTCGAAGTGGGCCATTTTGGCCCAAACTCGGCCCAAATGGGACTTTCCCATGTTAAATTCTCCTATGCTTTATAATGGGACACATTATGCCTAATATCTCACTTGATATTGAGATTAGAGACTAGGAATCAATTGTGGACATATAGGAAATGATATATGCTGAATATTCTCGTGACCTTGAATTTGACCTCTGACCTCAGTTTCAAGGTCAGAGCACAAAATGGCTTATATCTCGCTTATTATCGACTCTACAGCTTAGGAATCAATTGTGGACATATAGGAAATGATATATGCTGAAAATTCTCGTGACCTTGAATTTGACCTCTGACCTCAGTTTCAAGGTCAGAGCACAAAATGGCTTATATCTCGCTTATTATCGACTCTACAGCTTAGGAATCAATTGTGGACATATAGGAAATGATATATGCTGAATATTCTGATGACCTTGAATTCGACCTTCGACCTCATTTTCAAGGTCACATGACAAAATGGCTAATATCTCGCTTGTTATTGACTTTACAGCTTAGCAATCAATTATGAACATATAGGAAATGATATATGCAGATTATTGTCATGACCTTGAATTTGACCTTTGACCTCATTTTCAAGGTCACAGGACAAACAGGCTAATATCTCACTTATTATCGATTTTACAGCTTAGGAATCAATTGTGGACATATAGGAAATGATATATTCTGAATATTCTCGTGACCTTGAATTTGACCTCTGACCTCATTTTCAAGGTCCAAGGACAAACTGGCTCATATCTTGCTCCTCTATTGACTGTATGGCTTGGGAATCAATTGTGGACATGATATAGAAAATGATATACAATGAATATTTTGATGACCTTGAATTTGACCTTTGCCCCTTCATTTTCAAGGCCACAGCACAAAATTGCTAATATCTCTCTGATTATTGAATTTACAGCTTAGCAATCAACTGTGGACATGATATATGCTTAATGTTATATATGCTGAATATTCTCTTGACCTTGAATTCAACCAGTGACCTGGCTAACATCTAAAATATTAAACATTGTCCGGTAACCTATCTTCGGCCCTTGGCCTAATTTTTTCTTTGGGGGTGGGGGGGGGGGGGGGGTAACGTTGTGTAAGATACATTCAGCTGTCGTAGTGCAGTGGTGCTGATGATGTGCTCAAGCTCGAATGTCGTCTTCCGCAGTTTGCTGCTTTTTCTTGTTTCCTATATATCCATAATTGATTCCTAAGCTGTAAAATCAATAATAAGTGAGATATTAGCCATTTTGTCATGCGACCTTGAAAATGAGGTCAAAGGTCGAATTCAAGGCTATGACAATAAACTGCATATATCATTTCTTATATGTTCATAATTGATTCCTAAGCTGTAAAGTCGATAACAAGCGAGATAATAGCCATTTTGCCTGTAACCTTGAAAATGAGATCAAAGGTCAAATTCAAAGTCATCAGAATATTCGGCGTATATCATTTCTTATATGTCAACAATTGATTGCTAAGCTGTAAAGTCAATAATACGCGAGGTATAAGCCATTTTGTGCTCTGACCTTAAAACTGAGGTCAGAGGTCAAAGTCAAGGTCACGATAATATTCAGCATATATCATTTCCTATACGTCCACAATTTATTCCTAGTCTCTAATCTCAATATCAAGTTGGATATTAGACATAATGTGTCCCATTATAAAGCATAGGAGAATTTAACATGGAAAATTCCCATTCGGGCCGAGTTTGGGCCAAAATGGCCCACTTCGAGCATTTCAAGCGCAACGAAACTTATACACATCACAGGAGTATATATGAGGAGTGATATGTATCAAGAAGAAAAAAAGTTACTCAACAGATTTTGTGAAAATGGCCGCCAAAATCCAAAATCAGGCATTTTTTGTCGAAAACGGCCGCCATTTTGAAAAAAAAGTGAAAATCAGAAAAACTAAAAAAAAAAACCTCCCTCTTGAATTATTTTTAAGTATTTTCGTGCAAAATTTCAGAAAGATTCGCCCATAAACAAAAAAGATAAAACGTGGACGACGACAGACGACCACGGACGAAAACGGACGACGACAGACGACGGACGCAACGCCATGCCAATAGGTTATCGGACCATAGCTTCGGTAACCTAAAAATGAAAATTCCGACTCAGCGAAAAAAAAATTAAGGTCAAGGTCAAAGGTCATCCCTAATACCCCTTAGTCCAAAAATAATGTTCTTTTTGCTCTAAGACGCACCATTTTCGAGATATCACGAAATCGAAAAATGCTGACTCCCCGAGAAAATTTAGGGCCAATGTCAAAGGTCATCCCTAATACCAATTTAGGCATGTTTAGCTAGGGCGACGAGTCTGAAAATAAAGTCTGTTTCGAAAAAAACGAAAAATGCCGACTCAGCAAAAAAAAAAATTAAGGTCAAGGTCATCCCTAATACCCATTACACATGTTTGCCTAGGACGACGAGTCCGAAAATAACGTCCGTTTCGTTCTATGATGCCCGGTGTAAGAAAACTCCAGGATGACTAGGCGAAAACTCTTTCGACCCCTAGTCGTTTGAGCATATGACCCCAAAATCCATAGGGTTCTTCCCTGGTAATATATTAACCTCCATGCAAAGTTTTGGAGCCATTGCCCGAATAGTTTTTGCTCGGAAATGAAGTCCAAAAATGACCTCAATTCCATCCTCACGGACCTCGGATCCGGCTCCAAAACTACACAGCACATCTACATAATATGTCTGAACAGTGGTGGAAATTTCATGTCGATCGGTCGAGGCGTTCTCGAGTTATCGCGCAGAAATGAAAACGGCGGAAGAAGAAAAATTCTGACAAAACCATAAAGGCAGTAAATATGTTTCGACAAAAGAGTCGAAATAAATTCATCATGAGAAAATATTTCAGTAAGTTTTAAAAGAAGTCTCGGGAAGGTTTCACTATTTATTCATGTCTTGCGAGTAATTCCCTTTCACATTTCGGGTACCACACAATAGAGTCAAGCTTCGCTCTGCTAAGAGGCGCCACATCTTTTACTGCATTTCTTGACGCATCTATGAGGAAGTAAACATACTATGACCCGATAAGACAGCCTTTTCTTGTCAGTCACTGGAACTGGGTCATAATATTTGATCAAATTGCACTTAAATTACGGTTCTTGAAGTATTTTCATAGATTTCTTATTTGCGCACATTTGTTAATCGATTTGAATCACTAGCAGTAAAGCTCTTGCCAAGGGCCCGGTTCTCGTATATTTGTGTGCAAAATATCACAGTTGCCTTAAAGTTTGATGCATTATTTCTTTGAAATCAGTACATTCTATGGATAATGGGGAATAGCAGATGAGAAAGAGCTTCGAAATGCGCCTCAGAACATGTGTCTAGAGAAAAAACACACATTAGTAATCTCGAAAATTTAATAACACTCTTTATCGTCACATCTTGTACACAGTGCCACATGAGCATCATACTACATGTTCTAAAACATATTCAACGTCGTGTAAAATGCACGTATGCTAACTATAATACATAATAATAACAAAATGTTAAAATCCTAAACAATATACACAACAATACGCATGTTGAATTGAGACCCAATCGTGCAGTTTCATTTCCTGTAACGTTGCTGGTGATAATCATATGTTATTCGCCATATTATTGTCACGATTAGCTGGAAGTTGAAC
This sequence comes from Terebella lapidaria, assembly GCA_949152475.1. NCBI lineage: Eukaryota > Metazoa > Annelida > Polychaeta > Terebellida > Terebellidae > Terebella > Terebella lapidaria. The sequence goes on from OX424555.1 coordinate 20,330,043, forward strand.
TATTTTTGAAGGGAAGACTCGGTAGTCCATTAGCTACAACGACAGCAGAGTGATTACAATGTCACAATATCATATATTCACTACTAAGCGATATGGAATGTATATTTCTTCACTCAATGATGAATATATGACATCATGATATAACTACAATTTACTATTTACATGGTGACATTTTATAGTACAATGTACTGGTCAAAGAGTGCACTCCTAAGCCATATACTGGTATATCTTGATAGTTCCTTGTTGCTCCACGATGATGAGCTGTCCCCGCCTGTTGACAATCAGAGTTTGCGGGTAGTTCAGTCCGTCCTCCTTACCCAGGAGGAATCGCTCGAAGAGACCCTCCTTGGACAGCATGTGTATTCTGTTGTTCCACGTGTCGGCTATCAGGATATGGCCGTACTTGTCAGTGCACACCCCGTACGGGTGGTCGAGCTGACCGACTCCGGATCCATACTCGCCATACTCCCGCTTGAGCCCACCCTTCGTGTTGAACACCTTGATAGTGTGCTGCTTCCAGTCAGACACGATGATGCTGCCGTCCGGTGCCGTGGTGACGTAGCCGGCTGCCTCACAGGCGCACGAGAACTGGTGCAGGTGTCCGCCCAGCTCATCAAACACGTGGACACAGCCACTCATCCAGTCCGTCACCAGTACCTCCCCGTCCTTGTTCCGTGCGAGGCCCACTGGCTGCTTCAGGTGCTCAGCAAACTGCGTCACGAAGCTGCCGTCCCTGTTGAGGAGGCGCAGAGACTTGTCGTCCTTGACAAGCATACGGCCCGTCGTCTTGAGTAGCACCAGGCGGTTGGGAGCTCGAAGCATGTTCTCTCCAGTCGTGTACACCAGGTTGCCTCCGACGTCAAAGAACTTGATTTTACGGTTATCTCGGTCAACAATCAGCAGGTGATCGTCGTCGTCAATGGCGATGTCACACAACGCACAGTTTCGGTCATCAGTGTCTATGCGCGCTGAGAAGGTGTTCAGCAACTGCGTTTTGACCAGCTCACCCTCAAACGTCAGTCGGCCAAAGAGCTGAGCAATGACAGATCGCTGGATGTCATCTGGTGGGTGCAGTCGGGGTTGGCGCCAGCCTGGGGGCTCCGTGTCCACAGGACGCTGGTACTCCTGCAGACGCTCCTTCACCACCTTCGACATAGACACTAGTTCTTCAGCTCTGTTGAAATCCAGCAGGTTTTCTGTGAAAACCTTGGCGCCTTCCATGCTCTTGAGCTTGTGGGTGCAGGTGTCTAGTTCCTTGGCCACGTCTTTTCTGTGTTCCTTCACCATCCGCTCTACATCTTGGTGAAGACCGTCAGCGTAGTCATTGATTTGTTGTACAACCTTCTGTACAATATCCTCGACACGTTCGTTGATCATCTTATGTATCTTCTTGCGGACGTGACTGGTTAGCTTCTCTTCATGCTTCAGGTTCTCGATCTTAGACGCCATGTCTGAGACGCTCTTGTTCATCTGTGGCATCATGGATTTCATGGCCTGGGACTCCCTGACAGCCTGGGAAGGCAGCTCTATGGCCGGGTGGTTGTCATGGCCCGCTGTGGTCTTGCATACGGTACAGATTGGCGCCTGGCAGGTCGGAGCCACGCAGTAGAGGCGCAAAGGTTCTCCGTGGTTGCTACAGAGCAGGGGTTCAAAGCTCTTCTTGATGACCTCGTCCAGCTCGCCACTCTGAAGCTCGCGGACCGACAACAGTCGGTGGTCCTTAGTCATACGGACTCCCTTGTGCATGGCGCAGCACTTGGAGCACAGCCACTCGTTGCACTGCAGGCACTGGCGCTTGGCGGGGTTCCCTTTGTCGCACGATTCGCACTGCTGATCCGGATTCATCGTCTTCCTGTCGTAGAACTCTTGTAGGGTCACGTAGAAGATGTTGTCCTTGAATCCCTCGGGACCTCGGAGCGGCACGAAGCATTGCTGACGGCATAGCGGACAGAGGAACGCCTGGCCAGGACCGATGTTGCTCTGCTGTAGACTGTTGGACAGACAATCAGTACAGAAGGAGTGCAGACAGGGCAGGATCTTGGGGTCGTTGAACTCGTCCTGACAGACGGGACAGGTTAGCAGGTCGGCGCCCGGGGATTCGTGGTCTGACCCGTCCTCACCAGTCGACCCGCTGCTCCCCTCGGCGTGGTTCCTTACGTGGTTAGAGGCCATCCTCACCGGCTTTCATAACAATCAATACACTGCTTGAAGTTCTGATTCTAATGCAGCAACCTGGCCGATATATGTGCTAAATGTAATCCACAAGAGTCATACATTAAAGGTATAATGTGTCCGAATATTGTACATCAACCATAAAGCACTGAAATAAGTGGATTTTACGTGTCTGTCCTCAATAATATTGTCATTATGGATGTAAATATCTCTCCCGAGCTTTGCGTACATACCATCATAGCGTCGATATGCACACCTGAGAAGGCGTGTACCTGCACTCAAGCGTTCAGCTCGACGGGCAAATCGGACAGCGTGCGCTTGGCTCGGCCAGATACCATATATGGTGAAGAATCGTGCAATGTGATGACATGTCAATGTCCCACAGTGCAGACGAGCCACATTGTGATAGCGAACTAGGCGGGCCAAAGTGTGCGCTTGATTGTAGCCTAGTCTTTGTATGTTCTTATTCATTGAGGTGAAGTGCGTGGGACATTGCACACTATACATACGTGCACTGGCCTATATATCATTAGCCTGTCTAGCGTCCAAACAAATATCTACACATGGGCACAGCATTGACGCGATACTGCTACGTAGAACTTATGAACTAGATCTATTGCAAATAACGACCTGCATAACAACCTTAAATAGCGAAAGTAATAGGCATTTAAAGTTATGAACATTGGAGACAACACATGTGCATCGCTCGAACTCCCATAATGCGTTGAAATGTCTGGTCTGGGACCCACATATTACACAAGTGAAATTACGAAAAATAACAATTTTCAGATGATAATTTATCCTGAGCTGCTATGTATGATTACCGTTACAGACTTATCAGCAAGCCCAAATTGGTAGATTTTGATTATTATTGATAAGGTGTTAAAACAGCTAGAACTCAAGATACACTACTAATACCCGACACATTTTGTATAGCACACAAATGAATGAAATAATTCATTTTTAAGTTCAACTAGATACCAAAAGCGGCATGGGTATAAAATTACAAATTTATCAGATTTATGAAACAATATTGAGAATCAGATAGGCTACTCGTCATATTATGCAAAATGGCACAGCTCAACCAAATACTTTTGGGTACCGTACGTGCTCAGGTATGGGTATTATGCTAGTATTATACAATACACAAGTCAATATACAATCAAATAATAGTATTTTAATTCAGGAGCGGAATCGTGATTCAGGGGGGTGGGGGGGGGGGAGCTGAAGCAAGTGAAATGAGTACTTCGCGGCCTGGGATCCGCTTTAAAATATCACTAAAAATGTTTATCTCAAGAACTCTACACTTGCATCCTGGAGGCATCCGTACGGCACCACCCGCCCCGCCACCTTCCCTGCTGCCCCATCCATTATTTCAAATGAACGGACTTGAGCGGTAACCTAAAAATTAGCCCAAGGTCCAAGAAAGGTTACTGGAGAAATGTAGGCCTACAGTTAGATATGAAACTGGGTACTGTATAGTGCTCAGGTATGGGTATTAAGCTAGTATTATACAATACACAAGTCAATATACAATTAAATAATAATATTTTAATTCAGTAGCGGATCCGTGATTCAGGGGGGGGGGGGGGGAGCTGAAGCAAGTGAAGCGATCGAGTACTTCGCGGCCTGGGATCCGCTTCAAAATATCACTAAAAAGGTTTACCTCAAGAACTCTATACTTGCATCCTGATGGCATCCATACGGCACCACCCGCCCCGCCACCTTCCCTGCTGCCCCATCCATTATTCAAATGAACGGACTTGAGGGGTAACCTAAAAATTAGCCCAAGGTCCAAGAAAGGTTACTGGAGAAATGTAGGCCTACAGTTAGATATGAAACTTTTTTTCAGTATAATTGCTGCTTTGACGGATCAAATTTCCTGAAGGTTCAAGGTCACCAAAAAAAAAACACATATGATAATGACTGCCCATAGCTCAAAACACAAGCCTATAGGCCTAAGCTGCATCTACTAGCTTATCTTAAACTAGATTTGTAACAGATGTTCCATATAATACTTTCCTTTATGCTTATGTAAAGTTATTGACTACCGTCCGCTCTTCGGGATCCTCGAGGATAGTCCTCTCTCATCCGAGTCCTTGCGGACGCGCATCCGCTATTCCGGATCCTCGCGGCAGGGCCGCTCACCGGAGGTCGCGGCGGACACGGTAACTACTTCATCATTAACGGTAACCAGGTAACAGCCCACCCGACACTCCCAGGCCTACGGACACCGTTCAGAAACTGGTTCATCACCACGGTGTTAACTGGCGGGGCCTGGCGAGCCGCGGTCTGCCTCGGGGACGGAACCCCGTACAGTCCGACATGCTGGCCAGAGCCTCTGTCACATGTCCCGGGAAGGGAGAGAGCTGGCGATCCACAGGGCCGAAGGCCCCCGAGTCAGCAACTCGTCTCTCCCAGCCCGGGCCTCCCCACGGAAATCGTCCCCAGGGCTCTAGGAGCCCACTACTCAGACCCAGGGAACACAAAGCTCATGGCGAGCCTCGTGTGCGTCCTAGTCTCGATCTTGGACAATCTCCTCGAACGAGTCGCTTCCAGTGTATATATAATACACCAGAAACTGCAGGGCGCACGCGAGGTTAAATCGATCCATTGTTATAGTTTACTGGAGCGTAAATTACAATACGTCGCCGTGGCAACGCACGCTCGAACGGAGCATGTCAAAACAAGGCCAAGTACAGAAAGGCCACATAAATGGCTTTTATGTTTACAATCACCTGCCGCGTGCTTAGGGCAAAATCGCCACATTACCCCCTTCTTACAATGTTGGCCCCCAACATGTTCCGCCCGCGCCCAAAATGCTCGAAACCCGACGAAGGCTTCGCATGGCGGGGGCCGGAAGAAGGCACGATGGCAACGCCCGGAAGTCACGGCGCAAACACTAGGACTTTAAGAGTCCCTTTTGGAAGAATGGGGAACTACCCCCGGACTTATGGAGTAAACTATAACGCGCTTTGCAATTTTGAATAAATCCTAATAAACAAGCTAAAATTTTGACCGAGGTGGTCCAAAACCGTGTGATGACCTTGAAAGGTCATCCATTATAAAAGGACGGTGTGTCGAGTCTTTGGAATATCTTTAAGGTTAGACTTTAAATTTAGAAATTTTGTAAAACGACACACCGAGTGATCAAAAGTGATAGTACCTCTAAAATGTTGCCGACCGCCCTGCCGGCCGGCTCCTCAGATCCGCAGAGCGGGTCTGAGGCAGGGCGGAGCCGCGGAAGCGACTCCGGCACGCCCGCATGACATATGTACATCTAGCAGACACACATACACCTGCGGACAGCTGTCGCAGACAGCTATCAAAGCCAACGCGGCAAGCCGCATCGACTGCCAGTATCTGTATACTGCAACCCGCACAGGCCTGTGTACAGACACGCAGATGGACGGACGTCTGCACTTTCATGCAGCCGCCCGCCCGCCCGCACATCTTCAGCACGGCCCGCATGGGGAGTTTACAACTGACAAAATCACCCGCATCTCGAACACCGGACACGCGGATCCCGCGGAATCCAGCGCCGCATCGGCGGACGAAATGCGGATGGCACAAAACACATGTGCTATACATCTGGAGATTAACAAATAATCCGGGTACGACATTTTTACATATATATACATGTAACAAATGACAGCTATACTACACGTGCAGCAATGCACGCGGTGTCGCTGCAAAACTCTGTCCCCGGTCATACTGACACACTGCCGTACCAACATACAAACGCCATAAAACTCATGCGGAGGCAGTCATTTCCCTCCGGTGACTCCAAATCAAACCATGTATACGGGTAGAAACGCATTTCTATCCCGGGGGACCTCGCAAATAACTACAGTAATTAAGATCAGTCATTAGCTAAAGCTTCCGCACTGGCGGTAAATGACGTGAAACTAATCACCAAAGCAAGGTAGAAATTGGGCATAAAATTGACAGTAACCACTAACTTGTGGCTTGTACGAATATGTCAGACGAAAACGACAATAAATTGTCGTTCTCCAGTCTTTTCAAATATCACAGCAATCCGTCACTGTCAAAATTAGCGCAACTCCTTACACCCCTCTCGCGAAAGCAGAAATCTCCCGATTTCTTACTCTCTATTGCACCGGAAAGGAAATTTCACATACTTGACTCACTTTGTATCAGTAAATGAGCAAGAACAGAATTCTCCAGAGACATGCCGCACACTTGTGGCTTATAATCCTCCCATAAATAATAAATGAGATGGAAAATAAACAAAATCACTCCCCATAGCCGCTGGCACGCTTACAGGGCGATCGGACATACCCATGACGTCCGGACAGACAATCGGGCGCCCTATGGGCGTTTGCAAAGCGCCCACTAGCAACCCCGACGTACAGCCCGGCCGCGGAGCGGTGCCCGGTCCAGCCCAGAGCCTCCTCAAACGACTACCGGAGCGCGGAGCCAATAGATTTAGACGCGGAGCCGGCATGGTCCATAACCGCATTGGTTAGGGGGCGAACCCTTCATACCGGCGCCCAATCTAGAGGCGCCCAAAGATGGTGAAAGCAATAGCCGGCGGACGTCCGGGGCTGCCCGCGGACGGAGTCCAGGCCGGACGTCTACCATTGTACGGCGTATTGCCCTTATCCAATGAAGATGAAATTGGAATTAGAAGCCACCACAAGTGTTGCGCATGTAATATACGACCCCCTTCTTAGAAGGAGGCCGGGGTTCCGGTCATTCCGGCCGGACCGCGTATTGTAAGGTACGATCCGGACGAGAACGAGCGTCACCCGCTGCCGCGGCTGGTCCGCACACGCGGACTTAACAACCGCTCCATTATCATAATGGATAGTCGGTTTCCTGCCGTAAGAAACCTTAATCTACTATAACCGCAATTACAGTAGTGGCTCACGGGGGATAACTACACCGAAGTGCGTCATCTTAAAGCGCCGCGGACGCCGGACGAGTCACGCGGACGAACCGCGGACATCAGTCCTCATCTGCGGACACTATCCCCGCGTCCAGAGCCAGTTCCCCAAATCCGTGGGAAGGCGCTTCTCCCGTAGCGGACGTAAATCCCAACCTCAGTCTGGCCATATAAGAGGTTGTCCCGGGACCAGGGGCGTCCGGCCGAATCAGTAAATTCGTCCGGCCAGCGTAACCGTTGTACGGATTACGCCGGACAGCCGTCCACAAGGTGCGGACAGGCCATCCGCACGTCCCTGGCGCTAGAAACTACAGGAGGGCGGATGCGGAGCGGCGGCGTTACAACATGAAAGTCTCCGCGGACCTCAACTCCGAAGATGGCCACAAAGTAGCCACCCGCGGAGGTAAGTCGTGCGGACTCTCATGGAACGACCTAAAACCCGTCCGTAGTATGATAGACGGGTACCGCAGACACATCCGCATGGGCGGAAGGTTATTCCCACCCATACCGGGCTGGCGCACGTGGTTTCCGGCGTGGCCGCCCGTCATCCGCAGGTACTGGAGGGAGTGGAGGTACCTGCGGATCGCCGTCATCTGGCTGATAGCCACCCAGCCCATCATCTGACGGGTCAGAGAGGTCCGGGAGGCCCACCATACGGCGCACACGCTCGTCCGGAGTCCGCGGATGCTGACCGGACGGATCCCATACGGGAGCATCATCCGGTTCCGCATCTTGAATTAGCGGATCCATGACCAGCGGGCCCTCGTACTTCTTCAGATTATCGATATGGACAACCAGAACCCTGTCCGGATCGGAATCCCTCCGGATCCGGTAGTCCACATCTGTCACCTGTTTCAGTACGGTAAACGGGCCTATCCACGGCTTAGCAAATTTATTGCCTTGCTTAAGCGGCGGATAATAGTAGCGCACCTTGTCGCCTTCCGCAAAAGCTGGCCTACCCTTAGCATGGGCGTCATAGCCTCGCTTCTGCCGGAGGGCAGACTTGTCCAGGCGCGCGCGCGCGAAATCATGGGCGTTCGCCAGGGCGCGGCGAATCCACTCCACGTACTCCGGACCGCACTGGGGTACTGCGCCGGTCTCTGCCGCAGTTGGATACATAATATCCACGGGCAAATTTAACTCCCGGCCGTACAACATCGCGTGCGGAGTAACTCCGGTCGAAGAGTGGACCGACGACCTGTACGCCATTAAGACATACGGGAGGTGGTCATCCCAATCATTCGCACGATCATTCACAAAGGCCGCCAGCATGTTGAGGACCGATCGATTAAAGCGTTCGACCTGGCCATCAGACTGGGGCCTGTAGGGGGTGGTACGCACCTTGGTACTCCCTAGCATCTGTGCTAGGTTCCGGAACAGGTTGCTCTCAAATTGCGTGCCCTGATCCGAATGTACCTGTTTAGGTACCCCATGGTACACCACCCATCTATTCACCAATAACCGAGCTACCTCGTCCGCAGTCTGGCGGCGCAGTGGGTAGGCGTCGGTATACTTGGTAAAATAGTCGGATATCACCAGGATGTACCGGAAACCGCGCGGGGTGACCCGGTGGGTATCCAGTATATCCAAAGCTATCCGATCAAACGGCGCGCCCGCCTTAACCGTGGTTAAGGGGTGGCGGCCAGGAGTCGGGACTCCTTTGCGAGCTTGACACCGAGGGCAGGCTGCGCACCACCGTTGCATGTCCAAGCCGCTACCAGGCCAATGAAAGCGCTGTTGTAGCCTATGGACGGTCCTCCGGATTCCCAAGTGACCGGTCACCCGGAGGTCATGCAACTGGTGGAGTACTTCTTTCCGCAGCTCCGCCGGAAGCACCAACTGCCATATTGGAGGCAGTGGGGTCGGTGGCTCATAGCGCCGGTACAGGAGGCCATCCCTCAAGGAGAGTCGTTCCCACTGAGATACTAGAGACAAGGTCTCCTCCCTGTAGGTCTTTCGCTCATCCTTCGAGGGCTTCTGGCCGGCCTCAAGGGCTGTGATTACCGGTGCCAGAGCTCTGTCAGCTCTCTGCGCCGCAGCTATCTGCGCCGGAGAGTAGCCACCCAAGTAATTAGGCTCCTCATCCGTCGCGTCCGGCTGCGCCGCAGCGGCCATCACCACAGGGGGCAAGGACCGCTCATACTCAGACTCTCCAGAGGACGAGGGTACCCACGAGGAGTACACCGCCGGACTCGAGGAAGACTCGCTGGAGCTGAGCCGCACCTCCGCTTCATATGCGGGACGCCCTCGCCGATATCGGCGGGTCCGCGCGCGGAGATGAGCCCTAGAGGCTCCGGCCGCCGTGTTGTTAGAGGGGGCGGCGGCCTGCGGTCTCCCCGGAACGTCCAATTCCGAGTCTGAGGACGAATCCGCGGCTTGCTGGAATGGTGCCATCCCTGCACAACCCGGATTCTTGCACTTATGACAACGGGACAGGCCGTCCGCGTTGCCGTGCAACTTACCAGCGCGATGCTCTATCTGCATGTCATACTCTTGGAGTTTGACGAGCCACCGCGCCACCAAGCCGTCGGCCTCACTATAGTTGAGGAGCCATCTCAGCGAACTATGATCAGTCCGCAAGCGGAAATGGCGTCCCAACAAATAGTGCCGGAAGCGCTTGGTCATCGTAACCACCGCGAGCAACTCGCGATGAGTGGTACAGTAGTTCATTTGAGAGCGGCTCAAGGCCACACTCGCATAAGCTACTACCCGCTCTTGCCCGTCCACGATCTGCGAGAGGACACCGCCGAGTGCAAAATTACTCGCGTCAGTGTCCAGGATGAACTCGCAGTCCGGACGAGGGTGCCGCAGCACCGGGGCCACTACCAAGGCCTGCCGGAGTCCCGAGAAGGCGTCAGCCTGCTCGGCGGACCAAACAAAATCGGCGCCCTTTTCCGTGAGGATAGTAAGGGGACGCGCGATCTCCGCAAAGCCGCGAATAAACCTGCGGTGGTAGCTCGCAAAGCCCAAGAAGGACCTCACGTCCGCCACGTTACATGGCGGAGGCCATTTCTGTACGGCCGCCACCTTTGCGGGGTCTGGTCTCACTCCGGTGCCCGTTACCATGAAGCCCAAGTACAGGATTTCCTGCGCGAATAGTTCGCACTTACTTGGCTTCAATTTAAGCCCTGCTCCGCGGATGCGATGGAGCACCATCTGGAGGTTGGTGAGGGTTTCCTCGAACGACCGGCCATACACGACGACATCGTCGATGTAGACCATACATCGCTTCCAGAGGAACCCTTTGAGTACCATCTCCATGAGGCGCTCGAACGTCGCTGGTGCGTTACAGAGCCCGAACGGCATTACCTTGAATTGGTAGAGCCCGTTCTTGGTAACGAAGGCAGTCTTCGCCCGATCACTCTCCTCCATTTCCACCTGCCAATACCCGGAGGCCAGATCCAGAGCACAGAAATAGTGCGACCCGGCCAGGGCATCGAAGGTATCCTCAATGTGCGGGAGAGGATATGAGTCCTTCCGCGTGGCATCGTTGAGTTTCCGATAGTCCACGCAGAACCTCCACGAGCCGTCCTTCTTCTTCACCATAACCACAGGACTGGCCCAAGGGCTGTCACTGGGTTCGATGATGTCCAAGTCGAGCATCTTTTGCACCTCCTGGTCTATGACCTCTTGGTGCACTATCGCTGCCCGACGAAGACGCTGCTTGAGAGGACGCTCGTCCACGAGGTCGATGCGGTGTTTGGCGACGTCAGTCTTGCCAACCGCACCATCAGGACCCATGAACACATCCGCATACTGCCGCAGCAGTCTGCGGAGCGCTTGGCGCTGCTCTTCATCCAGCCGGTCCTTCGGAACCCGAGATTCCAAATGGTCCGGCAGGGTGAACGGATCATCTCCGGCGGCCGCCGCCGCGCACGCAGCGCGGCAGACCGGATCGTCGGGGATGACACGACTCGAAGCCGCGGGAATAGCAGTAGCTGCTATGCATCCGCGCTTCAGTACAATCGGAGCATCCGTAGGATTCACCACAAGGATGGGCATCGCGCGGGGGTTGGACATGACCAGGGCCCCACCCAGCACGAGCCCAGTTCCTGCGGCGAAACTGCTCACGGGTTGCACTATACACGGACGACCATCGAGGGGCATGCGGGGACGCCGCGGCCTCGTCTCGATGATCATCTCACTCATCGGCGGCACTACTACAGTGCGCGATGTCCGCATCTGGAATGAATGCATCGGGCCCGAGCGGAAGAGGAAGTGTGTGTCCTCTCCCATCCGGAACTCGCCAGCGCTAAAGTTGGCAATCACCCGGTGGACCCGTAGGAAATTCATCCCAATTATCCCGGCCGCTCCGATATCCGCCACGATCGCCTCTGTCAGATACACCTTGTCCCCAAGGGTAATAGGCAGATCGATGATGCCATGGATACGGATGCGGTTGTCTCCCGCTCCGTAGAGCTTGTACGGTCCGGGATCTCGCAACTCGAGGTTGCGGAGTGCGGGCTCCTTCCTAAACGTTCCGGCGGCCACGAGGGTCACCTCCGAGCCTGAGTCTATGAGGAACCGGACCGGCTCCCGTCCGAAGGACAGGGGCAGGTACCAGCAGGGGTCCCTCACCAGCGCGCAGGTCGGGCGATACCTTTCGCACGCGCTGGGCTCATCTACGGAGTCCTCGCCATCCGCCTCAGCCGCGGAGGAGCTAGACTGGTCTCCAAGGACTACTTCCGGAGAAGTCATATCCACTTGGGGTCCGTCCTGCTCATCAGCGGGTGGGGCGGCATCGTTTGCCACCGAACAACTATCCCCGGACGCAGTGTTGGTCGCCACCACGTCCGGATCTAGTTTCCCTGCCGCGGGTTCCGATTCTGCTGTCCCGGAGGACCAGACCGGAAGGAATTCCTCCGTTGCGGGCCAGGGAGAGCTCCCTGGTATCCGCGCGACCGCAGGCGTTCCAACAACTCCGGACACTTCAGCCAAAAGTGTCCCTGCTTTCCGCAGAAGTAGCAGGGACGGTTCTGAGCTGGTCCGGAGGTGAACGCGCAACATTCTGCGGCTCCCGGAGCTTCGAGCCCGGCGCAGTGCGCAATCATCTGCGCGGCGCCGAGGTCGTATTCCTCTATGTCGCACTCGTCCGAAGGCGAGCGCGGCGCGGCGACCGGTGCCGCATGTGCGGGCGCCCCTGTAGAGGGTGCCGGCGCACTAACCCACTGCTGGGTAGGTTCCCTGGCGGGTTCCCGGACGACCGGGTCCTGCCACGGGGTTACCTGCGATGCCTTGACCGGAGGAGGAGTCGCCACCTGCGCGGGTACAGCCGAGGCCGGAGCCGAGGCTGGAGGCAACGGTCTAGGACGGACAGCCATCTCAAGCGCAAGCGCGGAGTCTATCGCCTCCTCCATCGATCGCTTTTCATGGGTGGCCAGCCCGTACGCTAGGTGGTAAGGCTGGCCATCGATGAACTGATCGATCAGCATCGTCTCAAACCGTCTGGAGTCCATGTCCGGAAAAGCTCTCCGGCCGAGTATGCGTAAGCTGTACGCATAGTCTGTCACGGACTCAGTCGGCTGGCGGATACGCGCCTTGAACTCTCGTTCAGACTGCCGCCGATTGGTCGTCGGCGGGAACAGCAGGCGAAGTTGACGAGCAACCTCGCCGAACGTCACTGTTCCTACCGGCAGACACGGCATCACGCGGAGAGCTTTCCCTTCCAGGCTCCCCGCGAGGACGTGTCCAGCCTCAGGCTGGGACCATCCTTCGTACACGGCGGTACGCCATACCTGGAGCAAGTAGTCCTCCAAGTCGGCGTTATCCCCGTTGAACCGTTTCCGCCACGAGGAGTGGTCGGGCCCGTCATCGCGTTTGTTACGCGCCCGACGTGCGGTCCCGGCTCCGGGGTCGTCCGTGTACTGCGGCAAGTTCCGCGCGCTTCCCGCGCCTGCGGCGGAGTCTGCCGGAGCAAACATCGACGCCGCGGACATAGGAGCAGGGAAGCTCACGTTTGCCGCCGGGATCATTCCCGCTGAAAACCCACTCTGGCTAGGTGCGGGCGGGACTCCCATCGAACCTACTGGGTAGGCTCCAGAAGGGGCGGCAAAGCTTGGGGCCGAAGCCGCCTGTTGCCACTGCCCGTCCGACACACTGTACGTGCCAGGGTAAGTCGACCACGCGGCTTGCGCTCCAACCGTCGGAACGGTCGACGCGGTCGCCAACGTGGTGCCTCCGAGCCGCGGGGCAGGCGCGGGTCCCATTGCGGGGGCCACTGGCGCCTGCGGACTCGGCAGGACTTGGGGAGGGGCTACTGGCCCAGACATCCCCGGACTTAGGGTGACCGACGGGTCAACGCTCGAATGCAGCTGATTCCGCTTGAACAGTACAAGCGCCTCGGATATCAGCCACCTCTCCCTCTCCGTCAAAGGCCCCGAATTGCCTTGTGACAACGGAGAAGGGGAGCGGTTCCGCCGGTCTGATCGTCCCTGATGGGGCGACCGGGCGCGGTCATAGCGCCCGAGGGGAGCCAGCTCGCCAAGTGCGTCGGTGAGCTGATCCACCACACTGCCCGGTGCGGACCGACCAGAACCCATGCCAGAGGCCCGCGAGGGAGCCCACCCGGCCGGGTGCGGCATCTGGTAAGACTGGTCCGCTCGTCCAGAAGGACCCGCATGCATCGGCGCTCGATTCCGGACGCTCGAAGGCGTCTTATGGAAGGGTGCCGATTGCCACGGATCTGTTCTGGGCGCGGGCAGGCGCGGCGTAGAGCCGTTGCCAGCTCCACCCACCGCGCCTAACACGTCAAGGTCCGGCCTTGACGGCAACTCCTGCTGCGGCCCCGCGGGGCCCGACTCTACGTCCGAAGACGGAGCCAGGGACGCCGGAGTCGTCTCCGCGGACGGGGTCTTGTCCACGGAGGTTTCCGCGCGTTCCTTCCGGCCGCCGGAGTCGTCCGGAGACGTCTCACGGGGGCTGTCGCGCGACCGGGTGTGGTCCGCGACATTTCCACCCTTATCCCTCCCCTTGGATTCATCGGCCTTATCTTTGGCCTTCTCTTTCGCTCTTGTCATTTTTCGAGACGTCCTTGAGGAGCGGGCGATCCCCAGGGACTAAGGAGGCGACAACACTGTGACGGTAGGCTGCGATGGAACACTGTCGGACTGATCCTGGTCACGGCACCAATGTAAAGTTATTGACTACCGTCCGCTCTTCGGGATCCTCGAGGATAGTCCTCTCTCATCCGAGTCCTTGCGGACGCGCATCCGCTATTCCGGATCCTCGCGGCAGGGCCGCTCACCGGAGGTCGCGGCGGACACGGTAACTACTTCATCATTAACGGTAACCAGGTAACAGCCCACCCGACACTCCCAGGCCTACGGACACCGTTCAGAAACTGGTTCATCACCACGGTGTTAACTGGCGGGGCCTGGCGAGCCGCGGTCTGCCTCGGGGACGGAACCCCGTACAGTCCGACATGCTGGCCAGAGCCTCTGTCACATGTCCCGGGAAGGGAGAGAGCTGGCGATCCACAGGGCCGAAGGCCCCCGAGTCAGCAACTCGTCTCTCCCAGCCCGGGCCTCCCCACGGAAATCGTCCCCAGGGCTCTAGGAGCCCACTACTCAGACCCAGGGAACACAAAGCTCATGGCGAGCCTCGTGTGCGTCCTAGTCTCGATCTTGGACAATCTCCTCGAACGAGTCGCTTCCAGTGTATATATAATACACCAGAAACTGCAGGGCGCACGCGAGGTTAAATCGATCCATTGTTATAGTTTACTGGAGCGTAAATTACAATACGTCGCCGTGGCAACGCACGCTCGAACGGAGCATGTCAAAACAAGGCCAAGTACAGAAAGGCCACATAAATGGCTTTTATGTTTACAATCACCTGCCGCGTGCTTAGGGCAAAATCGCCACATTTATATCACAAATATGGTAAGAGAGTTCAAATGGTGATAGTTTACTCAAAAGAAAGCCTTGGAATGACTCAAACATATAGTGACTTGATTTTAGACAAAACTCTTTTTAATCACCGACCCGTCAAATAATCATAATTGGCCACTACGCGCAGACCAGTTACAAGAGCAAGGAGAGTAAATAGGCTACAGAAAGGTATATTACCGTAGGGATCGAATCTTATGCATGATTTTGAAAACAAAAATTTAATTGTCTGAACAGATTTGACAAAATGGCAGCCAAGGTCCATAATCGGACGTTTTTGACAAAAAAAGGTAGTTTTGACCTTTCAAGGTCATATGGTAGAAGTCAATGTCTCCACTAAAACCGCAATAGGATAGGCCTACTAGTATATAGTTTCCCATTTGAATGTGTTCTATCTTGAGTTTAGGCCTACTCCAAGTGGATGAAATTTTCTTTTCTCTTTGTCAAAATTTTGACAAAACTAGCATAGTGGTTTGGCTGGGATTTTTTTTAGGAAGGTGCTATGGACCGTCAAAGTGAGATCATTTAACATTGAGTTGAATGGCCAATATAATTAATAGGCCTACAAGTCTTCCCTTGTGGCCGGGGCTTGCGATCATGGTGACATCTGGCGAATATTGTAAAACCGTAAACACGGCTTAGTTGTTTCGTGTTTTTCAGTGTTGAGTGGCTGCGTGTTTCGTTGTTGACCGCTGTTTTCGCGTGTGTCCCCACCGGCTGCAAAGTGTCACACACAAACAATCACTCGTACAACCTTTGATCACATCGATGTAACGTACAACTGAAGCGGCAACTGTAGAAGAAATTGCGACGAAAATGGCAGACTCGAAAGTTGTAAAAGTCGGATCAAGGAAAAGTCAGGTGAGTAGATCTAATCAGCTGAGAACAGGGAAGTCCAGGTCACGCCTCAGCTCAGGCCTCAGCTGAGCATGACATGCAACTTGTCATGTGTTCCCCCACTGACTCAGTGAATGACTGATTGAACCTCGCCTATGGTTTCTGACCGATCATAATGCATGTTCGGTGATATTGAATAGCCCAATAAATAAATCAATGTCATTATTGATCCCATCAATCACTCAATGACTTATTTTTTTTTTCTTTTCCCACAGCTTGCGTTGATCCAGACAAACAATGTCATTGATCAGTTGAAACAGTTCAACAAAGATGTGGAGTTTGAAATAGGTAGGCAATAAACCCATAGAGTCTACGAGCTATTCGTCCAAATTGTGCCACATCCCGAAATTCGCCAACAGTTTTTTTAATGTCGTTGAAATCTGTTTTGTTCAGTTAGCATTGATACAGGCCAAGCAACGTAACTCGGCATCATTTGTCATTTGGTGCTGATAAAAAGTGAATCATTCTTGCACCTAAGAGTTTCAGTGGTTGTCTTGGAACAACAGCAAAATTATTGTTTGACAAATTCGGAGGTGTGGCGTAATCAGGACGGGACAGCTCATACATCAGTCTATATCAAACAATTACATAGATCTACCGATATGAGTTGGCGACCTACTACCTTGGACCATGGTGTCTTAAATTCAGAATGTTGTACCTCTCGCCAACAGCTTTTAAACATTCTCTACCGTCTAAAGTGAGTTTTTGTCAGTAATATGATTATGTAAACTTGTATGAGAATTTATAATAGCAAACGGGGCTAAATAGAATGCCGCAGTAACCATGGTATTCTGATAACTAGTACATTTGTATCCTAAATTTGTCACATTCCAAAATTTGCTTTGGCAGGGAGCGACATTAACACTGGCCCACTGGCCCCACGCTATGTTTTGAGCCTGTTGGGCCAGTAGGGGCCACCAGATTCCCTAAGTCACTGGCCCCACTGGGCCAGTATAAAATATTGCAGTCTTTGAATTTTACTTCACAATATTTCACTTCCTTTAAAAGCCTTTCCATGTTGCTTCTTTATAATAATGCATCAGTCCCTGCTTGGAACTGGAATTTTGAGAGAAATTCCCACATCATGGCAAAAAAGACCATGAATCAAAATTTTCATATCCAAATACGTGAGGATCCAGCCTTTTTTGACATAAAATTAGTTCAAATTGTCTAGAACCAGATTGCACTGATTTGAAATAATATGACGAAGAGCTACATGTATATTATTCTGTTTATATATTTTTTTCTCAGTGACCATGACAACCACTGGAGACAATATTCTGGACAGAGCTTTGTCAAAGGTAAAGAACAGTTAATTCTCTTCTCTTGATATTTTTCTTCGAAAAGTGTGATTGTGCAGCTGACTAATGTTCTGCGAATAAATGTGTGTAATGATTCAATGATAATCTAGTTGGCTGTTGTGTATATTATGTAGATCGGCCAGAAGAACCTATTTACACGGGAGCTGGAGGAAGCTTTGTTGGATGGTCGAGTTGACTTTGTTGTTCACTCACTCAAGGACCTACCCACCGTTCTACCAGAAGGACTCGCTATAGGCGCTGTCTGCAAGTCAGTGTCTCACGCCTGCCCACTCAGAATCACCTCAAGTCACAATTTAATTTTCATGAATACACTGGTGATACGTAATTTGATGTGAAAGACTCCTTGTGCTATTTATGTTACAAGCTTAGATAACTATTTTCACCTGTCTGAACCATTGTCATACTACAGGAGAGATGACCTTCGAGATGCTGTTGTCTTACATCCAAAGCACCATGACAACAAGGACATCGAGTCCCTGGGAGACCTGCCTGAGGGGAGGTATGTGGCTTTGTCAACAGTTCAATTCATTGAACAGAAATATGGATTTTTATTGCTCATGTCACAGTTAGGTGAATGTGTATGTGTCATGTATGTGCGTTAAAAACATTTTGCTATGCCAGTCTCGATAATGTTGGCCAGTTGACATCACCCATGAGCCGTGGCGAATGTAACGTTGGAGCTGTTATACAAGCCATTACTGCTTGATTAGCTGTGCCGATAATATTGATTGATATTTGATAGCATGCCTCTGTCTGAAACATTCTATTTTTGAGGTCATCATGAAGTAACTGTTTTGGGCCTTATCAGTGTATCACCTCAATTGACATCAAAATTTAAGTTTTTCACAGTCTTGAACATTAAAGGTGTCGCGTTTCCAGACAGCGGTGTCGATGTGCTGAACACATGTTGATTCCCATGAGTTTGTTGTGTTTTACAGTGTGTTGGGAACCAGCTCCCTGCGTCGAGGAGCACAAATCAAACGGAAATACCCAAAACTCCAGCTGAAAGATGTGGTATCCTTTTCAAACATGTTTCCATTAGACAGAGCATGTAAATTACTTCAATGGATGAATCAGTTCCACATACATATTTACCTCAATTCATGAAAAAAACAAAATGACCCAACATGAAAGTTAGTGGTATAGTAATTTAGTGGTTATCACTGGATTGATTCCTGTTGCAAATTCATATTTCCACAACAGTACATGTAGATAGAAGTGATGCAGATATAAACCTTTTACCGGTAGTTTGATCGTTATACCGTAATTATTCAATTAGTTTGAACACTCTAATAATTCGAACATCTTGAATAATTCGAATTATTCAAGACAATAATTTTAGTTCGAAAAGGCAAATTTGCAATCAAAATTTTGATTGAAACAACGAACGAAATCTACTTGTCAGCAACAACTCACCAGGTGGCAGCACTACAAAATGAGTAATCAGCGATATATTCGCCAGGTGGCAGTGCTCACGATCACCAAAATGGGCAGGAAAAAAGCGCGGACCTCATAGTGCCAGGCGATTTGCGGGCCATTGAAGATTTTCCGACTCGAATGACTCGATTGCACATGTAATATGACTAGAATCTAGTATTAATGTGACATTATAAAAGAAAGTTAAGTGCCGATTTAGCAGCCAGTTACTTGAGTTTTGATAAAAATGCTAGTTGTCCGTGGTTAACCTATCAATCGCATAGGCCCTAACCAACCAGCATGAGCGGCATCTGTCAACTCGCGTATCTATCTGCCATGATAAATCTGGGTTTGGGTTTTCTTTTTTTAGTTCGATGGACGATTTTATCGTGAATCTAATAATTCGAACATTTCAAAATTTAATTATTTTTATCTGTTTGAACTAATTGAATAATTACGGTAGCTATCATGGTGTTGCCAGTGCTACACATACTTTCCTTGACCTTTGACCTCAGCGAGGTAACCTGAACACGAGACTACGTAAGCTGACGGAGGCGGATGATTACGATGCCCTTGTGCTGGCTGTGGCTGGCCTGGAGCGTATGGGCTGGCACGACAAGATCTCTATGGTGGGTCTTACAGTCTTGATACATTGTGGGGTGTTTCAAACTATAAATCTGCAGTACAGCCATTATGAAAACATTTTATAATTAAGCGGCATCTGTACAGGTGCAAATGTTACAAAGAGACTGGTATCTACATTAAGATAATACAATAAAAAATATACATTCTTTCAAGTCAAAATTACCTTTACTGGCAGACCAGGTACACCAGTACCTGTTGTATAACAGTCCGGACAATATAGCAAAAGCGTATTTCTGCAGAACTACCATTTTCAGTATTCCTGCAGAAATACGAAATATTATATTCAAAATATAGAAATACATGAAACTGTATTCCTGTTGTCCGTTCGAAATACACAATATCGTATTTGTAAACTTTGAAACCTGTAAATTTTTTAGCTTCATTACACATTGTCACCACTAGCAATCTACCCCACTTGGCAATTTAGGTGTAATATCACTTGAAGAAACTCTCTTTCAATTCATATCAATCTGTATCCAACATTCATGTTGAAAAGCTCTTTATGCACTTTTCAACATGAATTGCTGGATGGGGATTGATACGGGCTGAAAGAGAGGTTCTTGGAGTGATATTCCACCTAAATTGCCAAGTGTGATATCTCCCAAGTTTTGAAAAAGTGTAATGAAGTCAGATAAATTCCCAGGTTTCAGTGTTTACAAATACGATATTGTGTATTTAGTACTGACAAAAGGAATACAGTTTCATGTATTTCTATATTTTGAATACAATATTTCGTATTTCTGCAGGAATAATGAAAATGGTAGTTCTGCAGAAATACACCTTTGCTATATTGTCCTGACTGTATAAGATCACAAGTGGTTTCCTGCCTGAATGACCTTCTGGATCTTTTAAGTCTTGACTTGTACCGGTATTGTGTCACAGTTGTGTTTCAACACAGATCCTTATCCAGTACATTGATGTTCTTGGTGTCACCTGACAGAGACTGGATCCGGATGACTTTATGTACGCTGTGGGACAGGGAGCGATGGCTGTCGAGTGTCGTACCAACGACGACAAGATCCTGAGTCTGCTCAGCAAGATACACGACTACGACACCGTTCTGCCTTGTATCGCTGAGAGAGCCTTCCTGAAGACACTGGTAAACTTATCATTACCTCAGTAGATATCAGCCTAATATTCCTTGAGTAATACCTATTCACCTGAGATGAATATGCAAATATCATTACACGTATATTGTACCGGGTATGTACTGTTTACAGGAAGGGGGCTGTAGCGTTCCAGTGTCTGTCTCCGCCAAACTAACCAGAGATCTCACACATGACAAGGTCTGTATTTCTTGTATACGCATGTAACTGGGGTCAGCCTGAGCGACGCGGAGCGTCTGAGATGGCTGTCATTCACCCTCGGGACGGAAATCGTTTGGACATCTTTTCAACTAATAAATCAAAATTTTCCACAACTGTACCTTCTAGGCCCCATCTATATACCGAAAGGACATAGGGGATACATATTTGACAAACAATCAATGACTTTATCACTGAAATATCCCAATTTGAAAACGCGAACCAGATTTCGACAAGTTCTTGGCCGGGCCATGGGTTTATCCATTTTCCCAATAGTATGACATCGAATTCGCTTGGTGGCGCCACAACTCGATCTCAGATAATGAGAAGTGGCGCCACCAAGTGAATTGCGAGGTCAATACAGCCGGAAAAATGGATGCGCCCATGAGATGTGTCAAGTTGTCACAATCTGGTTCGCGTTTTCAAGTTGGGATATTTCAGTGATAAAGTCATTGATTATTTGTCAAATATGTATCCCCTATGTCCTCTCGGTATATAGATGGGGCCTAGAAGGTACAGTTGTGGAAAATTTTAGTTTATTAGTTGAAAAGATGTCCAAACGATTTCCGTCCCGAGGGTGAATGACAGCCATCTCAGACGCTCCGCGTCGCTCAGGCTGAACTGGGGTATGTGTTTCACGATTGATATTGTTCAACACTGCACAATCCGCACAATTTCTGAACATGCTAAAGGAGTACTCATTTTGTATATACCTGTTGGTGCACACAGCTCAGTATGACCGGAGCAGTCTATAGCATAGACGGGTCAGAGGCGGTCATTGATAAGGACTTGGTCACAATCAACACCGAGGGCAGTGGCAAAAAGGTGTGTACATTGTCACACTTATAGACTCACAATGATAATAGGCAAAATAGATTCTAAACATGTTTTGATACATGTGTACTATGTTACCAGAGTCCTCGGCTGGATGGTCCACAGCTGTACTCAGCAATCATTGCTGAACACATATCCCAGCATGCCCTGCAGCAGGCAGAGGATCTTGGGATAGATATCGGCAGGCGTGTGTTGGACGCGGGTGCCGACGTGATCCTGAAGGCGGCCAAGCAGCAGATAGCTGCAGAGATCATCGAGCAAGCCGAGCGCAAACAGGCCAAGGAAGTCATCAACGGTGCCTCCGCCGCAGCCACAGCCGAGGTCAACGTTTCATAATGTCAGAGCTGTGATAGATAAATGTCGCCATTTGTGCCATAATAGAGGATTTACATGATGTGTTCAACACAACGGCCTAGTTATGTAGGTGTAGGTTGGTTTTAATGAGGATTATTTATGACAAAAATGTTGGTTAGATGGATATTTTTGATGAAATCAGCTGAAACAAGGTGCCACAATAATATTTGATACTGATTGGAATGAGCTGATTTGTCTGTTCATATTTTAGTGTATTGAACTGCAAGAAAAACCCAGGCAGCTAGTCCAGAAGCCATTGTGCTGGTTTCGTCCGTGCTCAGTGTTCATTGCTTACCGCTTTGTGCTTGAACACCACGATCATGGTGCCTTTTATTGATGGCTGCTGTGCTTTTCATGCTTGTGTCCATGTGTGAAGTGGTAAACCAGTGATATTGATTTCATGTACCGATTCATGTCTGGAAGACATGTTTGTCTGTGTTAGTATACAGGAAGAACCTGAATCAGGTATATTTGGACATCTTAAAACCTGTATGAAAATTATGCCGAAAAATTTCTGTTTATCTCATGGGTTTGTAGGGTTTGTAACTAAATGTTCAGGGTAAAGTACATGTATGCATTGATGATGTAATTACACTATGCTTGTTGGTGAATTTTTACTTTGTTGAAGTCTGCGTTTACCATGATTACATTGTATTTCCATACTTGAAATTTTCTGCAAATTTCCAGAAGTGCAACCATTATATCTATTAGAGATATCTGTTATTGTGCTGGGAATACTTTAATAAGAACATGTTTGTGCACTTGCACCCTGCTAGGTCAGCAATGTTTGTTATCTGGTAATTTTGTATTGTTCTTTGTTATGTGGTGTACATGTAGTTAAATGATACATGATTTGTTTTCAATATGTTTACTGCTGATTGGGGCTTGCATACCTTTTTGTTGCATATTCTTATATTGTTGACTTTGGTGAAGAGTCGTTTAATCTATAAGTAATACATTTGTATTTTATGAAGGAGACAGCATTCTCCATTTTCATATGGTTAAAGGACATGTTACGTATTACATAATACATATTTTATGACACTCATTGTAAGCAAGTTATTCATGAATTTTTTAACATTTTGCTGTGCATTTTGGGTATGTTTATGAACATAAACCTGTTTTGAGTTACCATAATTGCTATAGTGGGGTATGAGCTTATTGGTCCAATTTAGGCTGTTGAATACTACTAGTATGTATTATGTTATGTATTTATTGAACAATATACAACATCACATATACGGAACTCTTGCCATGGCAGGTGTTCCGAACTACATTCAAGGGCATAACAGACCCAAGAACTTCAAATTTTTGTTTATTAGCTAGCGAATTATTTATTGATTATTGAATCCGCTAGTTTAAATGCTCATATCATCTCGGAAGGACCTATTGGTTCTGATAATCACATGAAATCATTGACACAACTTGTTTGAAGTGATTGTTTTTAGAATTGATTGTTTGTTCTGGGTTGTAGGAGTTTGTCAGCCGAGTCTGCAATATGATGTTTTGCTCAAGCTATGCTGTATGTTGAAATATGATTGCTGATGTATATTTGGATGTAAAATGAATTCACTATGTGCCTTAGAAGTGTGCGAATGATGCTTGATATATCCATGATGCATGCATATTCTGTTGCCCCGATTATATCAAAACTATTTAGTGTACACCTTGATGTCTATGTTATTCTCAACTATTTACCATGTTTAGCCACTCGTTCATCAACTCAGAATGATCATTGTGTAGGCAAGGGAGATGATTGCTGTTTGCTGTTTGATCTACAGTCAGATGAAATATGTCCATCCATGTACACAAGTATGCAGTATAAACAAGCAAATTATTGGACAAAGACAATCATCGTTCAAGTTCTAATTACCATAATTGGATGTCCATCTTTCGTGAAAACTGTCATATTTTGGCAGCATATACCAATATATTTGTTTGAAATATAATATTGAACTATCAAAAACAAACAGCAATTATTTCATATAATTACATGTATGACTATCTGTATTTAAAGGGCTATATTCATGAACACTATTTACTGAAATGTAATCAATAAATACGGTATTTAATCTCTCACTTGTCTTTTTTCATTTGCACATATAGAACAGACTGCATTTTAAATACTCTGCTAGGTTCCAGCAGGAACTCATTAGCAAGGTAGATTTCTCATCGCCAAATGTTGAGAAAGCAGAATAAGTACCACTCAATTACCCCGGTATGAAGTCTTCACATGATTCGTATACCTGGTACAAAAAGAAGATTGCTCTTTGATATCACCTGTGCTTTTTATCGAACAAGAACATAAATAGTACACATCCATATCAAATAATCCAGCTTGCCACGATTGTCACGTGATGAGTTCGTCCTTGACGTCGTTGAGGATAGACTCGGACAGCTGTACAGGACAGTCCTCCGCAACCACATTCTTGTCCTCGTCAACAGCACCAACACCAGCCGTCTCCGTGTCCCCGTCATCTAGGCCGAACAGCAGAGCATCGTCCTCATAGGTCGGGAAAAAGTATCTGCATATGTACAAAATTCCCAATATAATGCCGAGCAGAACACAATGAAACTTCACAAAACCTGTCAAGTCTGTGTGCTTTGTAGACAGAGATGGTGAGGTGACTCACTGGGGCTGGTCCCAGACCGCGGTCTCTGGTACCACTGAGGTGTGGCCTAGGCGGTCCAGGTGGTCTCTCAGGGCCTCCGCACTCTCCTCCTGGGTCTGGCACAGCGGACATGTGTGCTGGTGAACCTGCAACAGTGGGCCACATGGAGAGTACATCTCAAAGGTTTACCAGCACAACCATGGTGCAGTGAGAAAGGACTTGTACACTACACTGGCATAGAGATGGGAAAAGAATTCATACCTGACGTCGGATGTAGTTGACTAGCTTGATTTGTTGATAAAATGTCAGCTTCTTGTCCACTTTCGTTTGTTCCAAGTCAAACTGATGAGCATCCTGCCAAAAGATATTCAATTGAATGTAATCTAATACTTTGTTGATGTATTGATTGTATCTGTCATGATGATGAAGTGCCAGTGAGACGGATACCTTCAAGTGTTGCAGTATTCCTTGGACATTTGAAGCTGTCACCTTGCAGTAGAGACACACAACTTTAGCACCACCGTCATCTCGCCAGTCTCCCCACTCACTGAAACATAGTATATAGTGTGTTTACATGTATGCAACCACATCTTCTCATTCCGGGGGTTCATTATAGTCTGGTATTACTATAGTTCCATCACTGAACCATATATATATATGCGACATACTATCACTCAAGCCTTCTACTGTTAAGTGTAATTTGGAGTTTCTCCATATAGATGTCAGCCAATAAGAATGACAAATTACATAACTTTACATAACTTGCTTACAATGAGTGTCGTAAAATAAATATCATAGAATACATATAATTATGGAATCCTGAACACCACATCATTCCGTGAGTTATGATACAAACACCGTGACCACAAACACGAGACACGCACTCGTCTGGAGCCGTGACGTCGCTCTCATCGCCCGTATCGATGGCGGAGTCGTAGCGGTCTGTCTCCTGCTGAATCTGCTCCCAGGTCTTCCCCAGCTCCTGTCAAACACCAAGTCATCGAGTGTGAACCATCAGCAGGGCAACAGTGACATGCGACATGAGTCACATGACTGATACATGTATGCTGAACCTTGGTTTGAACACGATCCCATAAAAAACGGCTGCCATCAACTTATAGAATACTTCCTGTTTACATGTGCCAGTGAACTTGAATTTGTCACAGTATGACATAACATTTGCTACTGGTAAATATTAACTCATGCAGTCTCTGTAGTGTAGAGCATTACAATCTACTATTATTTCATTATATTGCTCCGCAACTCAACATGCAAATTTGCAGTAATTTCAACATTTACCAAATAGTTGATGATGTAGAATTTATCATAAGCAGAATTCTGTGGGTTGATCTTTTTGTGTTGTTTTTTCCTCATGTGTTCTTTGAGTACATGTCTGTCTTTGAAAGTCTTCTCACAGTATAAGCACTGTAAACTGAAAAGTACAAGCATGGTACCGGGTGAATAAGATATACATTGAACAAGAAAACTAAACAACAAGTTTTACAAATTAGCAACATACCTCTTGAGTTTCTCTTCCAGATGGTCCAAAAGCTCATTCGTGTAAACTGTCGGCAATTAAAAAGCACCGCAATGTATACAGATCTCTCAATAAGTGAAGATACAATCAAATTCAAAGTAATATTGGTAGTATTGAAGTTCTCACCCAGGTTGTCTGATCGGCCCACACTGAAGTTGTGTTCTTGTACCATGTGATCAAACAAATTGGATCTACGGAGAAATTATATATATATAAATAGTGAAAATATTGCATGTATTTGATGCTTTTAACATATAGTGCAAACAATAAATGCTTGAAAGGCATGAGTATTCACCTATTTTCAGTGAAATGTTCTTTACAGAACAAGCAAGTCCGACTGAATGATCTGTCTTCTCTTTCCCCTTGTTGCTGCTTCAAGATTTCTTCCTGTGTGACACAGCAATACAAACTCATGCCCACAGTATTAGTTTTGCTGCCCATCACAGCTTGATGCACAGAACAAAATGTTCAATCACCGGTACTATCTAGAAGGATCTCCAATAACCATAAGCATGATAAATGAATTGTACTACTTAGCACAAATGAGCTGATACAAATGAGCTAAACAATTCAATCTCGTATCGTATTTACTGTTTTTGTGAAGATGCCTAACCATGATAACACACCAGTTTTTTCTGTTGTAATTGTGTACGTAAAGTCTTGTCCTCAGGGAGAGCATCACAGAGTAGGTTGTAGAATTCTGATGGAGCTGTCCGAGGAAAATATTATCATTATGCCGGTGCTCAGAGTTCGGGTATACATTGTACATGTGCAGTTACTATGCATGCTAGTGTTCAAAACATTTTTTTTTCAGGAGGGAAATTATATTGTTGTCAATACCTGTGTTATTTGGCCTGGAGTTTGTCTGAATCACGCTGCAAAAATCAGTCACTGGCTTGTCCTTGAATTTTTGCCGCCAGTAATCCAAATATCTGTATGAGAGAGTAAATATGTAACATATAATATCACACAACTACAATCTGATAACAGTCACCCAGTGTCTGGTAGTGTTTAACTGACTTGAGTATTACATAAACAAGATACAACTAGACGCTTCCGGTCGCCTACGACCGCTTGGGTGTATCCCCCGTAGCCCTATCATCTCTGTTGCCCCAAATATATCACTGTCAAGTGTGAAAAACTAGAGCAAGGGCTAAAAAAGATTACCAGAGAAATGTTAAATCTCAAGCCACAACTGTTTTCTTTTCCCCACCAAAATTGCTGCACTGATTTTCCGAGGTTATTGAAGGTCGAATTCAAAATCACAACTGAAATCTCTTTATATGAATTTCCATTTCGACATGTTTGATAAAATAACGAAAATACAGATAGATCAATCTTTTCACCTATTTATATTTCAACTCAGAGTATTTTACAAACTTGGTTCCAAGTCGAAATTCAAAGTAAAATTTGACCAAAAATGCATTTCAAGATGACGAAATTGGAGCCAGATCGAACTTCTCGCCATAAGTTATATTTCGACTCATAATACATGTATGTGCCAAACTTGGTTTCAAGTTGAAATTCAAAGTAAAAGTTAATCAAAACTGCATTTCAAGATGACAAAATTGGAGCCAGATCAAACTTTTCGTCATAAGATATATTTTAACTCATAATACCTGCCCAACTTGGTTTCAAGTTGAAATTCAAACTAAAAGTTGACCAAAACTGCATTTCAAGATGACGAAATTGGAGCCAGATCAAACTTTTCGCCATGAGTTATATTTCAACTCATAATATGTGCCAAACTTGGTATTAAGTTGAAATTCAATGTAAAAGTTGACCAAAACTGCATTTCAAGATGACGAAATTGGAGCCAGATTGAACTTTTCATCATAAGTTATATTTTAACTCATAATATGTGCCAAACTTGGTTTCAAGTTGAAATTCAAACTAAAAATTGATCAAAACTGCATTTCAAGGTGACGAAAATGGAGCCAGATCGAACTTTTCACCATAAGCTATATTTCGACCTTTAATATGTGCCAAACATGCTTTCAAGTTGAAATCCAAAGTAAAAGTTGACCAAAACTGCATTTCAAGATGACGAAATTGGAGCCAGATCGAATTTTTCACCATAAGTTATATTTTAACTCATAATTTGTGCCAAACATAGTCTCAAGTTGAAATTCAAAGTAAAAGTTGATCAATGTTTTCATAAAAAGCTATTGTGATTATTAATAGACTTAACTAGCAAGAAATATAGTTAACTTATTTGGTCACAGCCATAAAATCTCTGCTGGACAAAGCCTTCATCGTGTTGAGCCCAATAATAAATATTCCTTGTCTTAACTATTTTCATTATGGTCAAAAATAGACTTAACAAGTAAAAATAATGTTAACTTATTTAGTTACACCCAGAAATTTCTACCGGACAAAACCTTAACCTTGTTCAGCTTACCTTGTTGAGCCCAATAATAAATATTTCTTGTCTTAACTATTTTCATTGTGGTCAATAATAGACTTAACATGTAAAAATAATGTTAACTTATTCGGTTTCACCCAGAAATTTCTACCGGACAAAACCTTAACCTTGTTAGGCTCAATAATAATTGTTTCTCATCTTAACTATTTTTATTGAGGTCAATAATAGACTTAACTAGCAAAAAAAAAGTTAACTTATTTGGTTACAGACATAAAATGTCTACTGGAAAGAATCTTCACCTCGTTGAGCCCAATAATAAATATTTCTTGTCTTAACTATTTTTATTGTGGTCAATAATAGACTAAACTAGTGAAATTCCCAAATTTTAATTGTAAATTTGCCGTTTATTGTTATTACTCACCTCTAAACTACTACATGCTCCTTTTCGATCCTTTGGATCGTTCTGGATAGAAATTCGCGTACTGAAAGCAAGGCACGATCGTCTGCCTGCATGACTCGAGCGCTCCTTTTGCCGCCAAAACCGCCGCGCACATGCGCGCGCAGCTGCGCAGAAGCTTCACTTTTCTGTCCAAAAAACGACAAAAGGAAGCCCCTAGCACACAACTGGCGGGGATGGATGGGAAGGCCTTTACTGTAGTAGTTTAGAGGTGAGTAATAACAATAAACGGCAAATTTACAATTAAAATTTGGGAAGTTTATTTTATACATCACCAATCTAAACTACTACATGCTCCTTAGAATCAAAGGATAGGCGGTGGAGCAGTAGTGCTAGAGAGTCATGAAAACAGACGATAGTCTTGATTTCAAGCGAATCGCTAAAATGCTACATTTTCGATATATCTTTAGTAATATAATAAAGATACTCACCTAGCGGTGCGATCGCTTGCCTCCGACATGCACGAATTTCTTCTTCACCCATCGGTGGAAAACGGAACTCTACTTGAGACCGTAACAAAAGAAACTCAAACACAAACACAAAGTGTTGCTTATATACACGTGCACATTAAAACCAAGACTTTTCTGTCCAGCTGGTTCAAACAACAGCTTGCGCTACGACCAGCGGACCCAGTCTAAATCTGGACGACTGGTCCTGAAGTTCGGCAGCATTGGACAGATAGAACCCGATGAATGTCGTAGAATTAGTCCACATTCCAGCCCTCACGATATATTCCAATGGAATATTCGACCTGGCCGCCAAAGACATCGAGATGTGTCGGATTTGGTGGGACGATATTTTGTAAGTGACTCGATCGTCAGCACCTGATTCCGCATAGACAGTCCTCACTACAACCTTCACCCATCGGGATAGTGTAGCTGTGGAGATATCCGTAGCCCTGTTAGGCTGATAGGAAATAAATAATCGCTTGCGATCTTTCCTGATCGATCTGGTACGATCGATGTAGATTTTCAGCGCTCTTACCGGACACAATAGAGCGTCCGGCTCATTCCGTCCTACGTAACCGCCCAGTGACGGAATTACGATAGGGGAGACCGCTTTCCCGCCCTCAACTGCAGCACGTGTTTTAGGCATAAAATCACGTACTGGGTATAAGGAAACGGACCCATCCGCGCCAAATGCGACTCGCGATACGTCGATCGCCGCGACATCTGAGCGTCTTCGACCACTTGCTAGCATAACTAGCAGGAAAGTCTTAAGAGTTAACCTCTGCAAGGAAACTTCCTTGAGAGGCTCCCAAGGTGCTTTAGTAAGACAATATAGCACAAAAGCCATGTCCCAATCCGGTAGAGTAGGAACTCCTAAAGGACGCCAAGAGATCAGCAAGGATACGATTATTAGTTAAATCGATCCCCTTAGCACGGAATACAGGGCCCAGCATGGACCTGTATCCCTCGATCGTAGTAGGCTTCAAATTAAGCCTATCAAAGAGATAGCAGAGAAAGTCTAGCACTGCATTCAGAGGGGCAGAGAGCGGATCAATGCGCCTTCCGTTACACCAACGTACGAATACTCTCCATTTAGCCTCATACGTTTTAGAGGAGGATCTCCTATTCTTTCTCGCGAGATGTACGGACACCTGCTGAGAAAATCCTGCCTCCTGGAAGGATCGCTCGATAGCCTCCACACGTGTAATTTGAGCACGTGGACGGAATCGTGAAATATATCCCGCCCCGGTTGCTTCAGCAACCTGTCCTCGATCGGGAGAACCCGTGGTACATCGATCAGGAGGGACAGTAGCAGGGGGAACCACGCCTGCATCGGCCAGCATGGCGCCACCAACAGAATCTCGCACTGAGACCTGGCTACTTTGTGCAGCACTTCTGTTAGGAACCGAGTTGGCGGGTACGCATACCCGAACATCCCGTCCCACGACTGAGACATCGCGTCCACAGCCAGTGCCTCGCTCTCTGGCAGAGGTGAGAAGTAGACCGGGAGCTTGTGATTCCGAGAGGTTGCGAACAGGTCTATGTTCGGTGTCCCGAACGCCTGACAAACGCGCCGAAACACCCCCGGATGCAGACTCCACTCCGTGCCTATGATCTTTTCCGGTCTCGACAGAGCGTCCGCTAGGACATTGCTGTGACCCGGCAGGTGCCTCGCCCTGATAAACAGACGGTACTTGAAGGCAAACCTGATCAGACACTCGGCCTCCAAACAAAGCTGACTCGACCGAGTTCCACCTTGTTTGTTTATGTGCGCCACTACTGTGCTGTTGTCTGTGAAGACCAACCACTTCGTCCCTGGGGGACTCTGAGGCCCCCAGATCTCGAACGCACGTCTCACCGCTCGCAGCTCTAGGACATTGATGTGCAACTCCCTCTCGCTCGTGTTCCACACAGCAGAGAGTTCGTGCTCGTCCATATGAGCTCCCCAAGCCAATTTTGACGCATCGGTGAAGAAGGTCCGATCGGGCAGATACTCCGCGAGTGGCATCCCTCGGAAAAGATTCCGATGGTCCCGCCACCAATGCATTGCTTCCCGAGCACGATCGTCCACCGATACGACTTGGTCTAGTCGATCGGTGAGGATCCGCCATTGCAACGCTAGACACCATTGAATGGGTCTGAGGAAGCACCTGCCGAAGGGCACCTGTTTCTCCATCGACGCCAACAGACCGATGATGGACAGAAACTGTCGAGCTGTGATCGACGACTGCGTCAGCGCGACCTCCATCGCCGCAATCGCCTTGAGAACTCTCTTCCGCGGAGGAAGAGCTACTCCTCGCTCTAGATCGTAATCTACCCCGACATACTCGAACCTCTGTGTCGGGGACAGATGAGACTTCGCCCAATTGGGGATCCAGCCGAGGCTGGTCGCCAACCTGAGGACGAACCCGGATTGCTCTATAGCCTGAGACGGGGAGTCGGCTATGATTAACCAATCGTCGATATAATGGTGGAATTGAATTCCAACCGATCGAAACCTGGCCGCCATCGTCCTTACGATACGAGTGAACACGTAAGGGGCGGTGGCTACTCCAAAAGGAAGTACCCTGAACTGATACACCGAACCTTCGAAGGCGAACTTGAGGTATCGCCGATCGGCTGGGTGTATTGGCACATGTAAGTACGCGTCCTTGACGTCGATACTGACTGCCCACTTCCCCTTGGACAGAGCTTTCTGGACGGAAAGCGCCGACTCCATCTTGAACCTGGGTATGATCAGGAATTTGTTGAGGTTTGACAGATCGAAAACGGGACGCCACCCGCCTGTCTTTTTCGGCACTAGGAAGATGAGAGAATAGAATCCTCTCTCGTCCTTGACCACCTCGATCGCACGTTTCTCTAGCAACTGCTGCACCTCGTGCTGCAGAAGTTGAAACTTTTCCCGATCGCCGGGCACAGGGAAGAACCACGCTTTGGGTCTGATCGGTGGTTTTCCAGCCTCCCATCTGAAGGTGAGACCGAACTTCACCCATGCCACGACTGAATTGTCTGACGACGCCAGATCGCTCCAGTTCTGGACGAACTGAGCCAGGCGTCCCCCGACTGGACCAGGTTGTGGAAGATCGAATTCCGACAGAACTGAACCTTCCACAGAGCCTACGCTTTCCCGCAACGAGTCACTTCTTACCAGAAGCTTTCCCTTTGCCCTTGAAGCGTTCACCCCCTTTGCCTCCTCGCTTGCCATCCCCCTGGGGAGGGGGAGGCTGCGCCCCACGAAAGGGCGGCTGCGTAGAAGCGGGTGCATGTGGTGCCTGAGGTTGGGCAGGCTTCTGACCCTTGGTCTTCTTGCCTGTCCCAGACCCCGCCGACTTCCCAAGCAAAGCCTTGGCCATAGCCTCATCCCGGAGATGTTCCCGCATGACGGAAATATCCGATCGAGAGAGGTTGGCGTAGGTATAGCCTGAGAACAGCGGCCTCCCACGTAGCTCAGCGACGTCCGTAGCGGACACGTCAAGCAGACGGAGATCGGCATCACGCATGGTGAGATCCAATTGTGCGCCCAGGTACGCACTGTCACGCTCAGCAGCATGGACCACTCCGGCCAAGACGCCGAGTGCTGCATGAATGTTGGCGCGACTCCCCTCCTCCAGATCCGCCTCGTCCACAAACTCCTGAACCAAAGTGGTCAGGTGATCTGTCAACGAGAGCTGCCCCATCAATTGATGAGACAGCGTCTGCCAGTGAGAAAGGCGAGCCTTTTTCACATAAGCTGACCAGACCGTACCCTGCTTCCGGGAAAGCAGGTGAAGGTTAGGGTCTTCGACCGGGACGGAAGTCTGATGTCCACCCTCGGACTCTACAGTCCGATAGGTGTCGATCGACTCAGGTCGAACACGGCTGGTCGGGAATGTCGACTCCGTACGAGCCACATCCTTCTTAGCCGTAACTCCCTTGTTGATCTTGTCGAAGGACTTGACCAACGCGGGAGCCACAGGGAGCCGGATCGGCCGACGAACTGGCGCCGACGCGAACCTACCGGTTCCCCGTGAGGGCCCTGGAGCATCGATCGGCAAGTCCATTCGCCTTGCGACCGACTCCAAAGCCCACCGGAAGTTAGAACCCCCGGCCTGATCGGAAGTCTCATCCTCCGAGGAGGACGACTCCTGATCAGCTTCCACTCGACCCCCCCGATCGTTGGACCTCACAGGTCCGATCGAAGACCTCGACGACCTCAAGGGTACATCAAAGGACGGGCGAGGGAATGCCTGCTCAGCGATCGCGCCCGTCCGGCGACTTACATCCGCGTACACAGGACTTGAGTGGCCCTGAGGAACGACCCCAGCACCACCCGCCCGATCGTGCCCTGATCGAGGACCAGGAGCACGACCGCCAAGTGAAGACTCCCGATCGCACGAACGATCGAGAGCCTCACCCCCAAACAAAGGGAACTCTCCCCCCTCGAACCTCGAGACCGAGGACCCGAATGAGCCATCCAAGACGCTCCGCCGATCGAAGCCCGAAGCCTGATCGTCGCCCACCGAGAGGTCGGACGAAGCCTGAGCCACATCGAAAATCGATGTGGTCTCAGCACCACGGCGCTTAGAGGAAGCACGCTTCCTCTTCTTGGAAGGCCCCGGGGAAGAGACGACGGACCCCTCCACCTCGATCGGCCCCGACTGAGGGACGACGAAGGTGGAGTGCGGTTCCTTGCCTGCTTTCGCCTTGGCAAGAACTGAAACCTTCTTCTTAGAAGATTTCGACTTCTTGCCAGCAGGGGGAGCAAGCTCTCCCTGCAACGAAGGGGCAGCCGAAGAACCAGCCGGGACTCCCTGTCCAAGCAGGGAAGAGAGACCCGGCAGGAGGGGACCCTGAAGGGACGATAACGACTGTGCAAAGAAAGATTGCACAGCCGCGTTGACCATGTCCTGTGTTAGCCCCAGGGGCTGGCTAACACCGGACGCAATCTGTGCCGTCACAGGCGGAGTCTCCACCTCCATGGGTGACTGGCGGACTTGCGGAGCCGAAGCTTCCGCAAGCCTCAAAGCATCCCGACGAGCCAACGAGGCTTCGGAATACTTTGCAGTCGCCTGCACGAAGGAAGAGGGACGCCAGAAACGACACAGATCACACCTCAAATCCTCCATAGATACCGGGCCATGGTCTAAACAGTCGAAACACAAACTGTGTTTCTCCCCTCCTCGGAGGGTATTGACCAGACACTTCGGGCATGGACGTTCGTCCATGGCACCGGTACCAAGGGAGGATTGTGAAGTCATGATCACACAAGGGAACTAACCACACACAGTAACAGGGCGGGCAAAATACGCAAACCTGAGACCGCGCTGAAAAAGAACCCTAAGAGGACTACGAATATATAAACTACAGTATACGTATACACAATATATACAGTAGAAAATTAACGTAGAACTATTGATAGATGTAAACAACAAGTACACTATCAAGTACGACGGATGGACGATAATAGGGTGAACTGGCTATACCAATCGTCTGACGATCTAGCAAGTAACAAACTATCGACCAATACTTATCCAAATAGACACAAAACGATGTCTATGAACGTGGCAGGTGAAATTCCGTAAGAATATATCGCAAAAGTCTAGTTTGCAGACTAAATTCTACGAATTCACCGGGAACCAAAATCCAAAGCTGCCAAGCAAAAATGGCGGTGGACAGAAAAGTGAAGCTTCTGCGCAGCTGCGCGCGCATGTGCGCGGCGGTTTTGGCGGCAAAAGGAGCGCTCGAGTCATGCAGGCAGACGATCGTGCCTTGCTTTCAGTACGCGAATTTCTATCCAGAACGATCCAAAGGATCGAAAAGGAGCATGTAGTAGTTTAGATTGGTGATGTATAAAATAAACATAATGTTAACTTATTCAGTACACCCATGAAATCTGTACTGGACATACTTTCCCCTTGTTGAGCTTAATAATAAATATTCCTCATCTTAACTATTTTTATTGTGGTCAATAATAGACTTAACTATTTTTATTGTGGTCAATAATAGACTTAACTAGTGAAAATAATGTTAATTTATTCGGTTACACCAATGAAATTTGTACTGGACAAAACATTTACCTTGTTGAGGTTAATAATAAATATTTCTTGTCTTAACTATTTTTATTGTGGTCAATAATAGACTTAACTATTAAAAATAATGTTAACTTATTCAGTTACACCCATGAAATCTGTACTGGACAAAACCTTTACCTTGTTGAGCTTAATAATAAACGTTTCTCGTCTTAACTATTTTTATTGTGGACAATAATAGACTTAACTAGTAAAACTAATGTTAACTTATTCAGTAATATTGTCCTGTTTCCACTGAAAACATCAGTTCTCCATTCTGAACAAGAAACCAGTGTCATTACCTTCCATTGTACAGGCTATTGGAATGATCGTACATGTCAAAATGGATATTTCAAAATTCTGTAACAAGTTAGGCTGTTAACATATTAATATTTATATGATCATTCTAAAAAACGACTGGTTTCGTGTGACAGCCCTTCCCAACAACACTTCCAAATATTATCAAGATTCGTCAAAAATTGCTATCTGTAGAGCATTCACAAGCCATGTGTCTCAAACAGGCTGTTTTCAATGCAAAATGTGTCCCCAAACGACCAATTCAGTTGCCACGGCAACCAAAATCGATTGGTGTCGGGATCTTACCATAATATATGTGCCTGCAAAAAATAATGGTGATCGGGTGAGGATTGCGGCCTGTAGCGCGTTCACAAGCCATGTGTCTCAAACAGGCTGTTTTCAATGCAAAATGTGTCCTCAAACGACCAATTCAGTTGCCACGGCAACCAAAATCGATTCGTGTCGGGATCTTACCATAATATATGTGCCTGCAAAAAATAATGGTGATCAGGTGAGAATTGCAGCCTGTAGCGCGTTCACAAGAAAATCTCTGCGGACGCGGACGTTCAGCTTACCTTGTTGAGCCCAATAATAAATATTTCTTGTCTTAACTATTTTCATTGTGGTCAATAATAGACTTAACATGTAAAAATAATGTTAACTTATTCGGTTTCACCCAGAAATTTCTACCGGACAAAACCTTAACCTTGTTAGGCTCAATAATAATTGTTTCTCATCTTAACTATTTTTATTGAGGTCAATAATAGACTTAACTAGCAAAAAAAAAGTTAACTTATTTGGTTACAGACATAAAATGTCTACTGGAAAGAATCTTCACCTCGTTGAGCCCAATAATAAATATTTCTTGTCTTAACTATTTTTATTGTGGTCAATAATAGACTAAACTAGTAAAAATAATGTTAACTTATTCAGTACACCCATGAAATCTGTACTGGACATACTTTCCCCTTGTTGAGCTTAATAATAAATATTCCTCATCTTAACTATTTTTATTGTGGTCAATAATAGACTTAACTATTTTTATTGTGGTCAATAATAGACTTAACTAGTGAAAATAATGTTAATTTATTCGGTTACACCAATGAAATTTGTACTGGACAAAACATTTACCTTGTTGAGGTTAATAATAAATATTTCTTGTCTTAACTATTTTTATTGTGGTCAATAATAGACTTAACTATTAAAAATAATGTTAACTTATTCAGTTACACCCATGAAATCTGTACTGGACAAAATCTTTACCTTGTTGAGCTTAATAATAAACGTTTCTCGTCTTAACTATTTTTATTGTGGACAATAATAGACTTAACTAGTAAAACTAATGTTAACTTATTCAGTAATATTGTCCTGTTTTCACTGAAAACATCAGTTCTCCATTCTGAACAAGAAACCAGTGTCATCACCTTCCATTGTACAGGCTATTGGAATGATCGTACATGTCAAAATGGATATTTCAAAATTCTGTAATAAGTTAGGCTGTTAACATATTAATATTTATATGATCATTCTAAAAAACGACTGGTTTCGTGTGACAGCCCTTCCCAACAACACTTCCAAATACTATCAAGATTCGTCAAAAATTGCTATCTGTAGAGCGTTCACAAGCCATGTGTCTCAAACAGGCTGTTTTCAATGCAAAATGTGTCCCCAAACGACCAATTCAGTTGCCACGGCAACCAAAATCGATTGGTGTCGGGATCTTACCATAATATATGTGCCTGCAAAAAATAATGGTGATCGGGTGAGGATTGCGGCCTGTAGCGCGTTCACAAGCCATGTGTCTCAAACAGGCTGTTTTCAATGCAAAATGTGTCCTCAAACGACCAATTCAGTTGCCACGGCAACCAAAATCGATTGGTGTCGGGATCTTACCATAATATATGTGCCTGCAAAAAATAATGGTGATCGGGTGAGAATTGCGGCCTGTAGCGCGTTCACAAGAAAATCTCTGCGGACGCGGACGCGGACACGGACGCGGATGCGGACGACGAAGCCAAATCTATAGTATCCGCCGAACTTTGTTCGGGGGATACAATAAGTACTGGTAGTATTGGCATATTTGTGCTATGATTAATCAAAATAGCCTTGGGTGCAAGCAATAGAAAAGCAGGAAAAGAAAAGGCAATACATATAGAAGCATAGAAAACATGTGCATGATGTATAGACGCAAGTTTAAACTACTGCAGTTGCTGGAATCAAACCTTCTGAGGTCAGCGATGAGCTTCACGTCCCCAATGACAAATTTGTGACAAAGGAGCAAATGTTTGAGGACATCATTCTGTTCCGCTGGAATGTTGTACAGCTCTTCACAGAATAAACATTGGACCCTGTCGTCTGATGTGTGGCTATCTCTCATGGATGTTGTGGAGGATCTAGCATCACTATCACTTGTGAAACTAAGTGGCTCTAGCACAGGGTGATCAGTGGCCATCTCTATGAATGAAGAGAGCTTCGACTCAAAACAATGATATACATGTGACAAGTGTGTGAGAACTTCTGACAATGTAACCAGTAAATTTAGTGTATTTAAGTGGTGCACAGCTACTCGTGACTTGGACCCATATTGATCTTGTCACCTCGATCTCAGCCCCCTACAGTGACTATGATACTGCAATTGTAATCGAGGAATAGTGAAAGGACAGAAACATCCAATACTTTGATATTTATTTTAATAAATTCCAAGGTGTATTGTATCCGTGTGGGTATCTGTATATGTATCATACTCTGATTTCTTAAACTCATGTACATAGATTTTTGCACATATCACAGCAATGATAAATCTTGGCAACAAAAATATTGAAAAGAATACATTCAATTGAGTTGTGCAGGCCCAATATCGCCCTATGACTGTGGGAGTGGAACACCACATAAATCACATAATGAATACCATATGTTAGTAATCAGGTAATGAACAATTACTCACTTTGCCAGATATAACTCAGATTCTGTCCCGACTCGATTTGTAACCAGGTAGGAGCCTACTCGGTTAATTGTGAGAGCCCTAGACCTATACTTCAGCGATGTCAAGGATTTGTAACCAGGTATTGGCCTACTCGGTTAATCATGAGAGCCCTAGGCCTTACTTCAGTGATATCAAGGATTTGGAATCAGGTAGGGGCCTACTCAGTTAATCGTGAGAGCCTCAGCCCTAGGCCTATACTTCAGTGATGCCAAGAAAGACTCAGTCTCACTGTTTCAGTAAAACAAAGTTAGAGGTATCCAGTACATGACCTTCCTTTTTTATCTTCCAATGAGTGCATCCCACTAGGTTAGGTAAAAAAAAAGGTTTGTGTTAGGGTTTCCCTACCGACCCCAGGTCAAAGGCCCCTACCCTACCCTAACTGTTTTTTCAACTTCTGAAAAAGTAACTTTTTTTTTTTGGTTCTTGACATTTTTTTCCCAGATTCTTCACCCAATGTTTTTTATTGGCATAAATGAAAAATTTTAACAGAAAGTAAGTAAATACACTGATACAGGCAGAAACCCATTGCTTATGCGTTTTTGGTACACGAGGGAGAAGTACTAGTATAATGCTACACGAAACTACATACTAGTATAAGAGACTACAGACGTGCACGTGCGTGCATGTGGTCACAAAATAGATCTAGTTTAAAAAAAAAAAAAACCTACCTACCGACCCTAAGTTTTTGGGACCATGAAACCCTAAACACACACCTTTTTTTTTGGCCTGTGTGCACATGTGAAGCGAGTCGCACTGAATTGGGGTAGATTGCCAACTTTTTCTTTTATTGAGATAAATTCTGAAATTAGGTGAAAAATTACTGCATGACACCCAATTAAGAGACACAAAAGTTGATCGGAATATACAAAACCAAGGCCAAAAAGCGTATTTCACTGATAGATGAATTTGACTTTATAAACATACAACCGTTGATCTGTTGATAAACGGGTTGAAAAAATCCGAGATATCTAATAGAGTAGGCCTTCCTGAGCACTACTGTACTGTTTGACATGTGCACATGTCAACTGTAGGTTATGGACCTGTATTGATTTCCTTATATGGTCAAAATGAGGCATCAAAGTACTATATTATTTAAAAACTCCCAGTTTCTCCTCCAAATGCACATGTATCACTTTAAAATGTCTCTGTTTTGGTTTGTATAGTGGTATTATGGGTATTCCTCTATGTACATGTGAATTTTCATGTTGATTGGAGCTGTTACTGTGCGCATGAATACATATAAACAAACCGGCCCTTTCTGGGAGTTTGCTTTCTGAGGAATTCGCCAGGTGTCAGCAGCTAACAGTCAAATGCTTGTAGCGTTTGATCTATTCCAACAACATGTGCTGATTTTTTAATATTTTGTAAGTTATATATATTGCTTCAACATACTGAAATTTTATGAAAATTGAAACATTTTGAAAGTGATTTCTCTCATAAAACGTTATAATGGAGTTAAATGGCAATCCTATATGTGTTCGTATACCTAAACCGAGGACATGGAATTTTGTGTATTATAGATTTTTAGCAGGTTTTGTGGCATTTCTTTAATTTGTGTGTGGATAGTGTGCGGTATTCATGAATTTTTCACCATTGCAACCATAGTTTTCGTTCACGTGGATTTTTATTACATATGTAGGATTATATCTACATGCTAATAGCGGCGGTGTTTATCCCCCCCCCCCCCTTGAATGCTAAAGACATGGAGTTAGTGCCTTTTTTATTTTCTTTATTTTCATATAGTAACCAATATTTCAAATCACTGTGAAATATTATACACTTTCACTGAGGACTACTCAACTCAGACACAGCCTAACCGAAAAAGGTGTCGAAATGGCCACCAAAAATTGAACGGTGGATAATACTAGGTGTCTCTGAAATTCATCACCACAACCTATATAGTCGATCATAAATAAGCTAGGTTAGGCATTGCAGAATGCATTTGGTATATTATTTGCAATTTTGGCACCATATCTGGTCAAGTACGCATTTTTCCGATTTTTTTACCATATTTTTTTTTCGATATTGCCGTAGAACCACATTTTTGACCCCATATGTGTCTCTTGCCGTTTGATCGATTGCAGTCTATCATATAAATGTGTTTTATAAATAAATTTCATACAGCACATAAATTAGTCCCCTGTACAAGGCACCTATGTGACCTAATGTCGGTGATCTCTGGCTTACAGAAACCATATTTTCAACAAATTGTCTACGTTTTTGTGTTTTGTCAAGATTAAAACCTTGGAATTTTTGCTTAATTTAGAAATATACTATATTGAGAGTGTGGTGGTAGCATTTTGCGACATTTGAATACTATTGGTGTAGACAGCAGTATGGTAGAAAGTGTTTGGTGCTAAGCAGCGGGGTAGGACTACCAACTCTTTTAAAATTTTGACATATTTAGTCCAAGGGGAATCAAACTGATGGTAATATATGGGTGAATAATACATTTATCTGAAACAAACCCCAAATTGTCCTTGAGCATGTTTGATCGGGCGTCAAATCAAAATTTCCAAAGAAAATCTCACTTTTTTGTTCAAAATATTTCCTTTCTTAAGTGCAAAAATCACTGTTTTATTTCTTCTCTACAAGTCTTCCCTTTACACATAAGAGCTCAATAATTGGGGATTATTACCTCTGTATGTGGGGTGTTATAATTGTAAAATGTGAAGAAAATTGCCATTATTTAGGTTATGGACCTGTATTGATTTCCTTATATGGTCAAAATGAGGCATCAAAGTACTATATTATTTAAAAACTCCCAGTTTCTCCTCCAAATGCACATGTATCACTTTAAAATGTCTCTGTTTTGGTTTGTATAGTGGTATTATGGGTATTCCTCTATGTACATGTGAATTTTCATGTTGATTGGAGCTGTTACTGTGCGCATGAATACATATAAACAAACCGGCCCTTTCTGGGAGTTTGCTTTCTGAGGAATTCGCCAGGTGTCAGCAGCTAACAGTCAAATGCTTGTAGCGTTTGATCTATTCCAACAACATGTGCTGATTTTTTAATATTTTGTAAGTTATATATATTGCTTCAACATACTGAAATTTTATGAAAATTGAAACATTTTGAAAGTGATTTCTCTCATAAAACGTTATAATGGAGTTAAATGGCAATCCTATATGTGTTCGTATACCTGTACTGTAAACCTGCATTTCATTTGAAATCCTCTTTTATCGCCCATAGGCCAACTTGAACATAACTTAAACTGTTATGGAAAACAGCGTCATAGTCCACATGACAATAAAAAGAAGGAAATAAACATAATTTATTGTTTGTATAGGGCTAGAGTCTATTAAAACCAACCTAAAACCAACACAGACGAATAATAAAGTTTTTCATCGAACCTTTCGTCCTTTTTCTGGCGCATTGATACAATGCGAACTGTTATTCATACAACCTCAGTAGAAGTGCATTCCACCATCTCTCAACTGATCTAGATGTTATTTATATATGAAGGCCTATAGCATGATAGATGTAGATCGATACATTTTTTCACTGATGTTTTATTCCCATGTTATAAACATGAGTGGTGAAAAGGAAAATGCTATAGGCCTACTGTAAGCTTGTAGAGCATATGTCACGAAAATTGGGTATTATTTTTTTGTGTATGAGGAAGCACTATTTGAACTGAACAAAACGGTCTTCACAGCACATTGATATCATGTTTCCAAGTCATGCCATTTCAAGCACGTACATATTAACAGAATCTGACAACAGAATCTGTCAGCTAATTATTATGCAAATGAGATGTGTGACAATTGTATCAGTTGTATCATAGATATAGAGGATCTATGGTTGCATAACTCTAAAGCAGCAATTATAACAACACTTCAAGATTTGTCCTCAAGATTTGCGTCCTGGGCATTTGGCAACTGGCGAGTAGCCTACAAGCCTACACGTGTAGGCATACTGCCGGTAAAATACTAGTGGTCTAGC
This sequence comes from Terebella lapidaria, assembly GCA_949152475.1. Classification (NCBI taxonomy): domain Eukaryota; kingdom Metazoa; phylum Annelida; class Polychaeta; order Terebellida; family Terebellidae; genus Terebella; species Terebella lapidaria. The sequence continues at coordinate 20,372,480 of OX424555.1, forward strand.
CAGGATTATCAGATATATGGAGAACTAGTAATAATACAAACTCTCAAATCTATTAGAAATGAGCTTAATTTTTTATATTTTTACCAAATACACTTTTTTGTCTTATGAATTGACTGCATATTACAATCCTGAAACTGGAATGGACCAGCTGGTCATTCAGATATACTATAATAAATTTACACAATTTGAGGTCATATCGTCAAAATGTACCTCATTGATATGTAGGCATCAAGGACTCTTTTTACTAGAGTAGCTTATAAGGGACATTCATCTCTTTTTTTTATATATATATTTAGGATATAACTTTTTTCGGCAGAATTAATTACTCACTTTTGAAACTGGGAAATCAATATTCAAACCGGGATTTAAATATTGAAAAACCCGGAATTATATGTTAAAACCGGGAAATAAATATTTAAATCTGGAAATAAATGTTAAAACCCAGAATTAAATATTCAAACTTGGAAATAAAAAATCAAACCTGGAATTAAATATTCAAAACCGGAAATAAATATTATTGAGACGCAGTTTATTAGAGTAGCTTATAAGGGACATTCATTTTTTTTATTTACTTAGGATATAACTTTTTTTCGGTAGAATTAATTATTCAATTCCGGGTTTGAATACTCAATTCTGGGTTTGGACATTTGTTTCCAGGTTTAATCATTTATTTCCCGAATTGAAAATTTAATTCCATGTTTTAATACTTGATTCCGGGTTTGAATATTTAATTCCGGGCTTTGAACATTTGCTTCCCGGTTTGAATATTATTATCTTTTTGGTTTGGACTTTTAATTCCAGGTTTTAATACTTAATTCCGGGTTTAAATATTTAATTCCGGGTTTGAACATTTATCTCCGGTTTGAATATTTATTTCCCTGTTTTAGCATTTAATTCCCGGTTTGAATACTTAATTCCGGGTTTTAATATTTAATTCCAAGTTTGAACATTTAATTTCGGGTTCGAATATTCAATTCCGGGCTTAGACATTTATTTTCCGGTTTAAATATTCATTTCCAGGTTTGAAGATTTAATTCCGGGTTTGAATATATAATTCCGGGTTTGGACATTCATTTCCAGGTTTTGAACATTTAATTCCAGGTTTTAATACTTAATTCACGGTTTTAATATTTAATTCAGGGTTTTAAATATTTATTTCCCAGTTACTCTGGTTTTTCCCAGGGAGTAAATCATTCTTCAGAAAAAAGGTAAATCATAAATAAAAAAGTGAATGTCCCTAATAAGCTTCCCTACTATGCAAAATTATTTTTCAGAAAATTACCGTTTCCATATATGTCATTCTCCGATTCACCAGCTCACATTTAAGGCCTCTTCGATTGGTAATATTCTGGAAGAGGTAGATGCCTACCAAGAAGACGGAATATGGTTTTGAATCGAATGTGTTCTGCCATTTTCAGCAGTAAATTAAATTAGAAAAATGATGTGATATAGCGTAAATATTCATCAAACACTACAAATTTCCAAAAAGGTATTGACTCTGCGCCTAAGATATACATTCTGTGATAACAGGGTACACCTGATGACTGGTACATTCCCATATTTCGACGAAAAATGAGGGAACACCAATTCGGCCGCCATTTGCAATTCTGCCCCCGCCATATTGCAAAACTCAGAAGATCTACTGTAAACCAGCCTCCGAGCTGGTAGAGCGGCAGAGGTCTTCCTCTTCCAGAATAACGTCTTCCGTGTGAATCGGAGGGAAAATTTTTGGTAAACTGGAATAGGAAGAGGCGAATCGAAAAGGCCCTTAGGATCGGTTGCACCAAGGTGTTCGAGCAAATCAATATTCTGTTTATTGTATTCATCTCACAGAAAGTATTGCCTACTTGCACTAATTAACATTGCCAGATAGAGAACGTACATGTACTGGCCTATATAGAGCTGCAAGTTTTTTTTCAAGCGGGAGATACGATTGCCTGTTTTGTTGAAATGTATATATCAATTTACGTGTATATAATTACTCTGATATAATTTATGAAACCATTTCTCGTTTCATCATTCATGTGATCAAAGGTGTGCTCATCAAGTTTTTGTGTAGCGGGATGGCATTGTTGGTGAACCATAGTTACATGTACCTTCAGGTTTACATTATAACTAAATGGGAAGGTGACTCACTGCAGTATCTTACACTTACATGAAATCGATCCTCGAGACGATATGTGTGTTCCAACATGAGTTGCATGTAAGATACAACACCCAAATTTGGTACTACACTCAATATCTATTTATCTCATGTGCCATACACCCCCTCCTCCTTCCATGTGAGCATACCACGAACAACCTATTAGATTGGGCTAAATGTCTTTTGGGCACTTCTCCACAGACATACATGTAATTAACGATCTGTAATGTGTATAGAGTACAAATTTCAGAGCGGATCCAAAAAAAAAATTATTGTACGTAGAGAGGAAACCAAGAAAATCGTTGAAGCTACGGGGGAACGTGCTCACCATGTGATCAAAGCTATGGAAAACTCTTCAAAATCACGATGGTTGAATTGCTCAGAAATGGTGAATTTATATCATAGAAGAGAGAGGCTGGAGATCTTATGTGTAAAATAAGACAGACTGTGTGGTACCTTGACGAAACTTTGAACACAAATAGTACCATGTATGTAAATTCAGTAAAATATATTAACTACCACAAACTTCAGGGCCAGATCCAAGAATTGAAGTCGGAATCGGGGTAAGCATTGTGTTAAAATTAACACCAGTTAATAAAAAAAACTATCAAATGTAAATTCGGCATTCAGGATTAGACCAAACATTGCATTGAAACGCCGGATACAATTGGTTGTAGTCAAATCTGCTGGCAGAAATATTTAATTCCATAATGTAACACTTCCAGTTTGATTATTTTTCTCCAGGTTCATATATTTCATTCTCGGCTAGAATATTTATTTCACGGTTTGAATATTCAATTCCAGGTTTGAATATTTAATTCAGGGTTTGAATAATTCCGGGTTTTAACGTTTATTTCCAGGTGTTATTATTTATTTCCCGGTTTCATCATTTAATTCCCGGTTTTTAATTCCAGGTTTGAAATATTCCAGTTTGAAAAGTAAGTAAATAATTCTACAGAAAAAAGTTTCATCCTAAATATAAAAACTTGAATGTCCCTCAGATGCTTCTCTAGTTAGCTCTGTTTTGTTCATATGATTTTTTTTTATCACTGGTCAAATTTGATCTACATTTCTGCTTACTGACTGTGCGGCCGTCGCTGACACGTATGTTTGATAACTGATATCAGAAGCGCAGAATATTATATCATAGTAGATCTATAATCTGTTTTATCTGAATTTTCTTCTGATACCAGTATTCAGATTGATTCATTTTGAGGTCAGTGTTTATATCTACAGTGCATATTTTACCAATGTGTTTTGATGTTGATATGCCTACTGACCTGTCAAAAACTTGAAGTTCCACGAAGATACTGAAAATGTAGGCGAATTTTCTTGAACAATTGGAAATGGATGCATTATTATTACCTATCGTATAATATTTGGATAAAATTTTGATTGTTTCTCGCATGACAATGTGATTTGCGTTTACATGCGAATGTAAATGTAGTTTGACAGTTGTGGGTCACGTGACCAAACAGACCGGAATCAGAAATGACGGCGGACAGACGAGGAAGTCAACATGACATGGGGATTGGATATATTTCTGCTTTGTGGATTATTAGCCGTTTGACTGGGATAAATACACATGCATACAATGATATCTAGAGATTGTAGCATTTAAAAGTCAACATGTGGGTTCCCACCAAGAAAGCAAAATATGGAGTCGGTGAGTAAACCTGTCTGCCACAGTCTCAGTCTGGCAGCTTGAGGCCCCTTGAAAAGGCAGTTGGCTTGTCTTGACGCTGAAACCATGACATGTCCATGGCTATACTGTCAAGCACAGTCCACAGACTGACTTATCCCTTATCACATCATGACCTAGCCACGCTTACGACGGTTCATTCCGTCATGACCGATGGAAATTAAATCTCCGCCAAATACTGTGGTGCTCAGAACCGCCAAATTTAATAGCGGCCAAAATCAGTCGTTTTACAGTAACTAATAGTGTGGTATATAAAAACATATGTGTTAATCAGCACGTGCAGTATGGGACATCGGTTTATGATGTACAACTCACTATTGTGACGACCGTAAAAGGTCACTGATACACTGTATCACTGTAAAGCCATAAATCATTCGGGACCTTTTATTTTCACGAATTCTGCAAATGCAATAAATCGCGAAATTAAAAGGACGCGAAACATTTCTGATGTCAACCCACATTGTTATGACTAAATTGTTCGAGACGGCCAAACCGCGAAAGTAAATGGCCGCGAATATGGTCTGATCCCAAAAACACGAAAATTTGTGGCAGCAAAAACAGGGTTTTACAGTAATCATGCATGGAAACACTGGATACAGAATGATTTGCTTGCTGATCTCGCCAGTTGCTACAGTATCTACACAAATATACTGAATTTGAATCTTGGTTGTGGTATTCTATTAAATATTTTGAAACCAATTTCTGTGCGAACTGTAATCTCATTCTGATTGACAAAATAAAGATTTTTAAAAAAAAATTAAAATTCAACCAATTCTAAAAGTGGTTGAACTTGATCTTCAACTTTCGTTTTAAGAAGTTAGACCTAACACCAATGAATTTGTGCGTGCATTTACTGCTGAACATTTTACATCTCATTATATTTAATCAGTACTCATTTGTAATTTATAACTAATAACTTCCTGTACATTTTGGCTAGAGGATAATTTGTACACGTGCCAGTACCAGTACACCAGATACGCTATCTTCTATGTTTAGCTGCTGTACTTGCTATTGATTAACCTCACCTGAAGTTTGAAGGCTACAACAGAACTTTATATCAACAATTATGCTGGAACTCTTGTGTATTTACATCTGTTAATCTGTTTGCGGCACACGTACATCCTGAATAATTTGATTTGTTTCTGATCAATATAAAAAATAGTAGTCAGTGGGTCAAGCTGCCTCAGAGTGATATGAACCATGTGAGCATGTACCATGTGTACCGGGTACCTACATACATACATGCTGTATGTGTTCATCTTGTATGTGTTAAAGTGGACCATGGCTCATGTGCTTAAATCATGTTAATTGATGGTAGTACCCGGTATAATTAAAAATTGAATTTCGGCTGTCACTGAATTTTTATTTGCATTTTTACATTTTCAATGATACATTGAAAATATTACTGTATTTTACATTTTCAATGATACATTTAAACAAGACAGACCAATATCCCTCTTACATCTTACATAAATGAAGATAATACATATTCTCAATCATGAAAGCGGATGCTGTAAGATGTGATATTATCCCTTGTAGTGATCTGTAATTTCCTGCCGGAGGGACGCCGTAAGTTACCGCTCCAGGTCGGCGACACTGTGCAAATTCTGGAGGAATGTGGAGGTACTCAAACTCAACAATGCTATTATTTTTGTCAGCACATTCAAAAGTACCAAAGTCTCTAGCTACATGTATTTTTGAGCACTATGTATACACACGATATATGATGCATGTTTTAAAATTCATGAATACATTATAGTTCTGTCCACTTTGGCGGCTGTTTCAGGCTGGTATCGAGGGTTCTCAACCAAGAACAAGCAGCATAAGGTATGTCTATGTCTAGACGATGTACATCTATATACATTGTACCTTGTTCCTCCAACATGTTCAGTGTCCTCGATAATGCCCCGTCATGACTTTCATCCTATAAAACAGATACATTAGGTGCTCAGAGCATTAAGTAAGGGTTTGATAAATTAGTAACTATATGTACATGTACTAAAATTATGAAGAGTCCATGAAAGTAACACTAGATTTACGTCTATGTCGCTAATATTTTTCGACCAGTACATTTTCCTCTGACTCATTGAAATATATGCAGACTAAATACATGAAAAGTAGATGATACATGTACATATATATGTACATCACACGCACAATGAATTTATTATGCATGCACATGTTTCTATGACAGGGTATCTTCCCAAAGTCCTACATACACCTGAAGGAATGCAGAGTTGACGTTGAGGGGTGAGTGCATGTATCATGTGTTACAATGTACTTGTAGGTTTCACTTTTGACAGGGGAATTTATCAGTGTAAAGTTGATGGTGTGCTTAGTGTTTATAATGAATATATGGACAATTGGCGAGAAGATTTCTCCAGAAGACGGTGTTTCATGCAAGTTGCATGACATCTTTACTGAGAGTGCTTAGTCGTGCCGAATCAGATATGATATTCTGACTGTATTCGCTAATGTACTTTATACAATGTTATATATTAAAATATTGTTTACACAACAATATTGAATGAACAGATTAACTTATTATGCTGGAAGTGTATACATTTCCTATATTGTTTACACAAATCAAAGGTAATGTACTGTGACAGATGATTGTTCCTGTTTGATATTGATCACATGACGAACATGTGTAGAATGTAGACGGGCCTCTAACTCCACATCAGTCTGTGTGCTGCACGGAACTGTTCAAACGCTGTGGGATTTCGGCTGTGATTACGCATATTTGAACAACCGTATCTACATAATCAGTTCTCTGAGGTGTTACAAAGCAAGCTTCGATGCCCTGCTATTAATATTTATCGGAAGTTTCTGCCATTGTTTGGGACCGTGTGTAAATTGCGTAGTGGTTTGGAAACACCTGCCTTGCTGCAGTATTGATGAAAGAATCCTGCCAGTTAACCGGACAGGCCCCGTATCAATCCAGGCGGGATAACACTTCCAAAGCCATTTAATGCATAGTTTGATGCTGGCAATAGTATTGATATTTCTCGGTGTATTCTGGGATGATGCTATTGACAACCACATATCTAGCATGTCTGGCAGAAACTCATCTTGAAACATGATACAGTGGTCCCCCTCAGATAAGACCCCCCTCAAGAAAGACTTCCCCCTCTGTATAGACTTTTTCTTGTGGGGCTAGAATGACTTTAACTGGACATGTAAATGCACCCCTCCAATAAGACATCCCCTTAGATAAGACCTTCATTTTGTGGCAGAAGGGTAGGTCTTATCTGAGGGGGGCCACTGTAATAGATTGTTACCGTAATCATTGTACAACATGTAAGTAAGAGAATTTCTACATTTCATTTACTGTATATTCCTTCCGGTGATAACTTGATAAATTTGTATCCTTGTAAGGGGATAAAATTGAAAGGGCTCTGACGTATGAAGTTTCTAGTGTAATTATGAATATATGAAAATGTACAATATGTACGATAGACAAGGTGTGTACTAGAAGCATTCCGATTTTCAATTTCTGGACCGGATGGTGTCTTTTTCGTCCTATTGTGACATTAATTAAGTCGCATGAACCAACGAAAAAATACCTCGATGGACTCATCTTTCACTATGCATTATCACATTTATCCTGGGACCGTGTAGCGTAGATTAGTCGCTGGTTTCCCTGAGCCGCTCGAGTGTTCCTTGGGCTAAATCTGATTTTGCTGGGCGCTGCTGGGAGCTGAACGAGGGTCCTCCAGTAACATTGCTGGAGAGCGTCTCCGAGATTGTCCCAGCACCGTACAATAGCTCTGGACACTAGGATAATGGCACCAGAAAGAAATGCAAACAAGTTGTGTGGCATTGTGAGTTTCTGTTACATTTTTTCTCCCGCCCACAGATTGCTTGGAGAGCATGGTGAGAGGAAGAGAAAGAAAGGAGTGTAGGCAGATGATATTGTTTCTTGTCTCTCAACATGCTCAAGAGGAACACAGGATATTGGCAGCTACAGCTTTACATGTACAGATATACATGGAAATGTACAAATTGGACATGTACATGTATAAACATGAAATATATGTGTGCTGTTCCAGAATAGATTCAGAATATGTTGAATATTTATTTGACCATAAACATGTACATAACATGTGCATTTCCCCCACACTGGCTTAAAAAAGTCATGTTGTTGGGATTATTATTAGTTTATTATACATGTTATAGTTTGAAAAACAAACTTGACTGCATTCATGTCAAACTTGTTCTTGAGAAAAGACAATTGGTAGTTATATATATACATCAAGAAATTTTGTAAAATATTTCGTTCCACTGGCCCCTGCCCAATGCCTTTTATCCCTGTCAGATTGCCAATCTCCAGCAGTGCCGAGTAATATTACATAACACTATTGGATTAGGCTGAGATCAGATGGAAGGGGGCTAACAGTGTGGCTTGTGACCTTGCTAAGGTCACAGGGAGGGCCTGGGGGTGGGTCCACCAGTCTGTCACCATGGCTACTGTCCCATCAATCGTACTGCATGCTTCCCTGGGCTTACAGCAGGCTCTAAGATAACTCCTCTTATCATCCACTCAATTAAGGAAGGCAATTGATTTTTTCCCCAACCTGCTTGAAACAGTTTTGTCCCCTGGGGGGTCAGTTCCATTTTCCCCCACCCCACGTTTTCCATGTATGGAGGACTTGGTGCTCCGGCCCACTGCTTTGAACAGCGCTCAGCTGTGCATGCCCAGGGAATTTACAGGCAACTGTAGTACTATTACCATGTAGTTTCTCAGCAAAATACATGGTGTAATATTACAGGGGGTTAGAATGTTGCAAAATGCTGCGGAGTACAGTGTATGTAATGTCACACAGCACATTGACATATATTCATACACTGTATATGGAGGCATAAATTATTAGGGCATTTCGGCCCGAAATGCCCTTATGGTTTTGTCTGGGGTTTTTTTTTTTTTTTTTTTTTTTTTCTTCTTTTTTTTTTACTTTCCGCCGTTTTGGTTTCCGATCAATAACTCGGGAACGCCTGAACGGATCTTGTCCAAATTTACACCACTGGTCAGAAATATTACATGGAAGACCCCTATTGTTTTGGAGACAGCTCCGGGGTCCGTGAGGTCCGTGAGGATGAAATCAAGGTTGATTTCGAGACTTGGTTTCCGATCGATAACTCAAAAAGTATTCATGCAATGGCAAGTATTCTCTGCATGGGAGTTCATATACCACCAAGGAAGAACCCTATTGATTTTGGGATCACTCTGTCGAACGACCTTTGACCTAGAGCTCGGAAGAATTTTTGCTGATTCATCCTTGAGGCTTTCATGCATATCTCGGAAACGGTGCGTCGTAGAGCGAAACGGAGCTCAATTTCGGCCTCCTGGCACTAGACAAACTAGTCTAGGGGGTATCTTGGGTCGAAACGACCCCTGGTGTCGATTTTTTTTTTGCCGACTCGGCACTTCCTGTTTGGCCGTATCTCGGAAACTGTATGTCGTAGAGCGAAACGGAGCTCAATTTCGGCCTCCTGGCACTAGACAAACTAGTCTAGTGTGTATCTTGGGTCGAGACGTCCCCTGGTGTCGAATTTTTTTTCGCCGACTCGGCACTTCCTGTTTGGCCGTATCTCGGAAACGGTGCGTCGTAGAGCGAAACGGAGCTCAATTTCGGCCTCCTGGCACTAGACAAACTAGTCTAGAGGGTATCTTGGGTCGAAAATACCCCAGGTGTCGATTTTTTTTTTCGGCGACTCGGCACTTCCTGTTTGGCTGTATCTCGGAAACGGTGCGTCGTAGAGCGAAACGGAGCTCAATTTCGGCCTCCTGGCACTAGTCAAACTAGTCTAGAGGGTATGTTGGGTCGAAACGACCCCTGGTGTCGATTTTTTTTTTCGCCGACTCGGCACTTCCTGTTTGGCCGTATCCCGGAAACGGTATGTCGTAGAGCGAAACGGAGCTCAATTTCGGCCTTCTGGCTCTAGACAAACTAGTCTAGTGTGTATCTTCGGTCGAGACGTTCCCTGGTGTCGAATATTTTTTTCGCCGACTCGGCACTTCCTGTTTGGCCGTATCTCGGAAACGGTGCGTCGTAGAGCGAAACGGAGCTCAATTTCGGCCTCCTGGCACTAGACAAACTAGTCTAGTGTGTATCTTGGGTCGAAACGACCCCTGGTGTCGAATTTTTTTTTCGCCGACTCGGCACTTCCTGTTTGGCCGTATCTCGGAAACGGTGCGTCGTAGAGCGAAACGGAGCTCAATTTCGGCCTTTTGGCACTAGACAAACTAGTCTAGTGTGTATCTTGGGTCGAAACGACCCCTGGTGTCGAATTTTTTTCTCGCGGACTCGGCACTTTCTGTTTGGCCGTATCTCGGAAACGGTGCGTCGTAGAGAGAAACGGAGCTCAATTTCGGCCTCTTGGCACTAGTCAAACTAGTCTAGTGTGTATCTTGGGTCGAGACGACCCCTGGTGTCGAATTTTTTTTCACCGACTCGGCACTTCCTGTTTGGCCGTATCTCGGAAACGGTGCGTCGTAGAGCGAAACGGAGCTCAATTCCGGCCTCCTGGCACTAGACAAACTAGTCTAGTGGGTATTTTGAGTCGAGACGACCCCTAGTGTCAAATTTATTTTCGCCGACTCGGCACTTCCTGTTTGGCCGTATCTCGGAAATGGTGCGTCGTAGAGCGAAACGGAGCTCAATTCCGGCCTTCTGGCACTAGACAAACTAGGCTTATGGGTATTTTGGGTCGAGACAACCCCTGGTGTCAATTTTTTTTTCGCTGAATCGGCACTTCCTGTTTGGCCGTATCTCGGAAACTGTGCATCATACAGGGATACGGAGCTCAATTCCGGCCTTCTGGCACTAGACAAACTAGTCTAGTGGGTATTTTGGGTCGAGACCACCCCTGGTGTCGAATTTATTTTCTCCGACTCGGCACTTCCTGTTTGGCCGTATCTCGGAAATGGTGAGTCGTAGAGCGAAACGGAGCTCAATTTCAGCCTCCTGGCATTAGAGAAACTAGTCTAGGGGTATCTTGGGTCAAAATGACCCCTGGTGTCGATTTTTTTTTTTTGCCGACTCGGCACTTCCTGTTTGGCCGTATCTCGGAAACGGTGCGTCGTAGAGCGAAACGGAGCTCAATTTCGGCCTCCTGGCACTTGACAAACTAGTCTAGTGTGTATCTTGGGTTGAGACGACCCCTGGTGTCAATTTTTTTTTCGCCGACTCGGCACTTCCTGTTTGGCCTTATCTCGAAAACGGTGCGTCGTAGAGCGAAACGGAGCTCAATTCCGGCCTTATGGCACTAGCCAAACTAGTCTAGTGGGTATTTTCGGTCGAGACGACCCCTAGTGTCGAATTTATTTTCGCCGACTCCGCACTTCCTGTTTGGCCGTATCTCGGAAATGGTGCGTCGTAGAGCGAAACGGAGCTCAATTCCGGCCTCCTGGCACTAGAATAACTAGTCTAGAGGGTATCTTGCATCGAGACGACTTCTGGTGTCGAATTTTTTTTTGCCGACTCAGCACTTCCTGTTTGCCATATCTCAGAAACGGTCCGTCGTAGAGCGAAACGCAAAGATGCCTAAGGACGGGGTATGTCACTTAAACTTTGACCACGGACAGATTCAGAGTCATTATGGTTCTAGACGCGGTCTCTTAGGTAAATGTTAGGTAGGAATAGAACTCACACGAAATGCCCCAAGGCATCTTCAGGCCTTGACGTCTAGTTATGGTTAGGTTAACCGTTTTGCATGTCATACATGTAAACACCCATGACATGTACATTGTAAAGCTTTTGGGCCCCCAGATTCTAACAAAATGAACAGTGCCAGTAATACATGTATTTACATTTATATACCCGGGTACATTCATAACAGGCATTTCTGACGAGGTTAGAATTAAATTAAGTGGAAAGACATGTTCTCAGGTGTTCTATTCACGAGTCATGCTACAGGACGACACATAGTATCAGCCTTCGTGCACCATACATGTAGCTTTTAAATGTAGGCTGGAGGAACCATCTGATGCATGGTCTTTGATCTAGGCACTCTTGAGGATACTTCCCCTGTAATGTCCCTCCACCAAGTCCATGTTAATGTATGTAGCTGGCTGAGCTGATGGCCCTGGAACAATGTGGACCAGGGTACAGAGCTTGGCACCGGGTGACAGGGACCCATCAACTTTAAACACATAATTTGCTCACAAATTATGCCCTGTTCTTTGATTCATATTGGATGTGGGATTTCATTATAACATTCAAAATGACCACTTTACCATGTTTACACACACAATATTGTCAGCTTGTTGGTGTCAAACAACTGAACAGCACTGAAGTGATGCCTCGTTATACATGTAGATAATCAAACTGAAAATAATCCTGAGGAGTACTTTAATTTCTGGTCCATGAAAAACCAAGCACAATACATTTGTTGTAGTCCTGATTTATGTAGTTATTTTCCCACGATCTCCTTATTTTGGCAGCTGTAAATCTGACTTCTCACGGCTGGTATGCAAATGTCATTTCTGTAATGTTTTGCCTGGAAAATAATTTGTATTCATGCCATTTTCAGTTTCACGGAGGCCGTGTTTTTATAGGGGGAGATTGCCCGGAAGTTTTGGCAGGAGAGAAAAGGTTTCCAGGCCTGACAGAGTCAGAATGCTCTTCATATATCATGTGGCCAGTTTTCTTCCTCAGAAGCCCAAATACTGTTGATAATTGGATTGCGTAGACAGCTCCGCGAGTGAATTTTGTCTGCCTAGGATTACCCTTATGCACGCATTTATGCTATATGTGAGCTGCACTCTGCACTCACATAATATGTACATAGTTGTAATGTAGAAATTTACATTGATGAGTTTAGTAGAAAATACATGAATTTCACATGTCCCAGTATGACCATGATGATTGACTAGAATTTGTCACATATGAAACACTTCATGCAAAATAAAACATTCTAGGAACAAAATGGCCAGTGACCAGTGTGAACTAGTGTCAAACATTTCCATCTCTGGGGGGCTCTATACTGCTAGAATCACAGCCAGCATCTGCTTCTTGTTGTGGAACACTGTCAATATTGGTTCACTGCTATCTATTATTCATCATAATCACCCGGGAACACCAATGGCATTTTGTAGCAATTATCTCGACCGCAGTTTCCCTGGGTCACTGTATGGCGTCCGAGATGCTGTCCACACGCAGCCCGATGTTGACAGAGAGGTGGCAAGCTCGGTACTTTGGACGCGTATTGCCCCCCGCAGTTGTGAAGGAAACAATCTGCTGAGGGCTTGTCGGTGATTGATCTGGGGTGGTCGAGTCGCATGTGGAATGTCTTCCTGGCTTGTCTTGGGTCCAACAGTCAAGGTGCTGCAAGCTCGAGACATCATCGCACATGACTTGTGCGCTTTATGACTCCTAAGCTGTGCTGTATCAGGGTGAAATATCCAGGCCCAGAGATTTATTCCTCCCAGGGTGGGAAAACACCTTCAGTGTACATGGTGTAGAATAACCACTTTGTCATGAGAGATTCACTAAAACCTGGGAATTTCCTTGTGTTATACAGTAACTGGTTTTCAGTTTACTCACATCATGCATACAGTTCAAAATGAAATGTTCACCCATAAAAAATGAGTCCCTGATCGAGTACGCCCATTAAAAAATAGCAAGGTGTTCATAAAATTCAGCACCGTTTTCTATTTCGCCCAAAATTCCATATATTCGTAAAGTTGTTTTTGGTCAATGGTGTACAAATATGCGACAATGTACTGTATGCCATATGAGAAGTATCCAATAAATTTGAGTACCGTCAGAATATTTATAAGCACTGAAATATCAATGTTGAAGGCGGTGGTGTTGAACTCGGAGCCCATTCTGACTTTTACACAATGCCAACGATAAATACCACGGTAATAAATCTTCCGTACTTTACGAGCGAAACATTAGCTGTTGTGGGACAGGGAAAAATAAATGCGTATGAGTGTTAAAAGTAAAGATGCAATCAGAAAATGGAACGAAACAAACGGGTAATTTTAATTCTCCAAAACAAGGAAAATTAGACACTGATAGAAAGTATAAGCGTGAGAAGTGAGCGATGGCTCGGCAGTAGAGACAAAAGTGATACCCGGTTGACACACACCGTGGTGATGTATGTATTCTCAAACCCCGCAGACGCGCAAATGTTGACGGAAATTGGCGATAGTGACGAAAAATTTGCTCAATTCGACGAAAATATTCGCCAGATTATATTAATTGACTGAATTGTTTACGTCCAACACTGTGAAACAACCGTTTCAAGTATTTTCTCCTCGACAGCAGGTTTTCCTCCCAGTCGCAGAGTATTTCCCCCATGGGAATCTCAGTGAGCGTTTAAGAAGTCTCCCCTGCGGGGAGACAATTAATGGATTAAATTCTAACCTCTATTGTGATTTTCATGGGGATCAATCATTTGTCCTAGATCTCATGACCAAATACATTAAAAATTTGCAAGAATGGGCTTTGATTCTTTGGTACTACAATGTAGTTGCAGATAGAGCTCGCATCTACATGTATGTTACTGCAATGTAACGGTACACATGGTACATGTAGTATTCAACACTGTCAGATACCCTGCCAATGGAGTCATAAATGGCATGATAAGATGTACATGCCACAGTATGTTTGGTTGAGAGAAAAATTAATACATGTACAGCTTTTGATGCAGAATTACATGTAATTTCCTTTGCCTTGCAGTCCTGAAGAGACTCCATCCCCAATCGAAGATGCGGTGGTCAGTGAGATTACATATTCTCTGCGCGAGTGGAGCACAATTTGGCACCGCAAGTACATTGTGAGTACCATCACAGGCATTACCATGGATACATAGCATTCATGCCGAATTGCTGAACTGCTAAATTGAACTACAACATTTTATATTTGCCTTTATCATTTTATGCTCAGTGCCGGGAGATTTCGACATGTAACCAGATCCGCTGTAGCATGCAGGAGCTGATCAACCTCCATAAACAGCTGGTGTCAGGGACACTGACTCGAGAACAGGCAGCCCAGCTCAAACAGCAGTGTACCACCATCCTCGACCACGGCAACAAGTAAGTGTTCTGGGGAGGACATGGCAACAAGTGAGTGAAGGCAGGGGGAGGCGACCGTGGCATCCGAGACCATGCCCCATTGAGGGGGCAGCATGGCAGTAAGTGAGTTGGGAACCATGACAACAAATGAGTGGGAAACCATGACAACAAGTGAGTGGGGAACCCTGACAACAAGTGAGTAGGGGACCCTGACAACAAGTGAGTGGGGGACCCTGACAACAAGTGAGTGGGGGACCATGACAACAAGTGAGTGGAAGACAATAACAACAAGTGAGTATGGCACCATGGCAACGAGTGAATTGAGTTGCAAGGGATGGATGCAGGGAATATATGTTCATATCATCCACTTCATGCACCGACATGTACAGTAAACATTTCACATGCTGTGAATAATAAAATTGTACTGTTCCAAGAGGTTCTACAACATGGAATATATACACCAGTGATGTCAATTTTATAACCAGGAAGTGTTCGATATATCTGACCAGTTTACATGCATGGTTTAGATGTTTAGGATATTATACATGTAATTATGGCAATTACATGTGCGACTAGATGACCTTGTCCCATGTGTCTATGTCCGCACAGCAGTTGTATATTCATTCTACTGGATAGTACCCTACAATAATACTTATGTTCACAAACATATTTTAATGCATGTAGACTATATCATCATCAGCAGCAAATGTTCCTCATTTCTCTGTTTGTATTTACTAATACTTTTATTAATTCATGATTATGTAGTGATGGTTCACCATGTTCACAAAAGTTTGGTTGTTTTGGTTTTTCAATAATCAATGATAAGACTAAATTATGTAATGGTACTTTCAATATAGTAACTGTATGTAGCCTACATGAACATTGACAATCTCCCACTCACGTGGCATTAAATAAGATTTTATCAATGTGATTTCATGTTTATTACAAGTTCTAAAGACAGGTACACTAAAGTGATGTTTTCTGATTTGGGAAGTAGGACATAAATTTTAATCCCGTGATATCACAGTATCAGTGATAGGTCCTGTGAATACACAGCTGATACCATCTATACTCTGCAGAGCTATGACATGAGCACTCTGTCCTCAAGATTCAGGTGACCTTGAAATGGCAGACATGATTTGTTTAGTTACTCTCAGAGATCTGAAGAAAAAACCTGTGTAGCAGGTGATTGGATCAATATTCTCTGTATACATGTACCATCCCCTCCCATGTTGCTATCATTGTCTGGGGGACGGTTGGGGGGTGGTAAGACAGGGGTTGTCATGGCAGTGGGGGGATTTCTGGCGGAGTCCACTCGGTGAACAGGAACCCAGGCGATGTCTCTGATGTCAGGGCACGACACATTCTTCATTTTAATCTTGAATATTGACGGTGTCGTGTGTGTGTGTGATACAGGAAGTGTTACACCGCTCCAGGACCATAATGGAGGTGCTTTCATACTGGTTCACTTGAGCAGCGGGACACCAGTGTTAACTCAGTCAGTCACTGCTTTGGTCGCTGGGGAACAATAAACTTGTCTGAACAACTGATTGGCTGCCGGACACAGCTGTATAAAACCTGCATGTTTTCTGTGATATTTGGCAGATTTGCAAAGTGCTGAAAGGTATATCAGGATTATGATAAAATTATTGCTTAGGATCAGTTGCCGTCATTCTGTCAACACAAAAAGCAAAAAAAAAATCAGCAGAGCTTGCAGGAAATCCTGAGAAAAACAAGCAATAGATTACAGAGAAATGTCATTAGTTGGGCTATTGTCATGAAAAAAACCAAGATAAATGCTCCAAAAAACAACAACTCAAGTGCAAAAGCAAAAAGCCCTACCACAATTTCTCCCCCCCCCCCCCCCCCCCCCTCATGATATGAACAAAGCATTCTATCCGGTGATGAGTTGATCGTTAGTATCATTATTGCAGTCAATTACAGACTGGACAGACCCCATGGAGAGGGACTCGGCCCTGTACGAGAGGGTTCTCTGTCCTGGATAGTCCATTAGTCATGATTTATAGAGTGCGCAATATCACCAGATCAAAGTCACTCTGATCGATCCACTACACCACAGTATTGAATGGAATTATATTTGGCACACTTTGTTTGTTTTGAAATATTAATGAAAATATGATTTATGTGACGTGTTTGTTTGCGCATACTGTAATAGTGTTTTTGTTGTTCATGAACTAAATGATGTTTAAATACTGATAATAATAAAATATATGGGAATACATGTAACATAATGTCTGATATATTATCATGATTATAAAGTATTGCACATGTATTACAAGTCCAGTCATCCTTGCACCTGAACAAATACATGTACATGCAAAATCTGATCAGTCCTGGTTAATGTTGAAGACTCCGGTCCATGCAGAGATTGCATTCCCTGAAAGTGACAAGTGGTGCTGGTGCTAGTGTGAGAGTCGTCTCCAAACGCTCCATTGGTTTTAAGTCAACATGGTCAAGGATGTACATGTAGAGTTTTGAGCATGTACATGTACAATTCACTAAGAAAAAAAAAAAATCACTTTAGTGACATTGCCTGAAGGTTTGATGAGTGTTGTTTTGTTTGCACAGATTGTTGGGTCTGGACCTAGTGCCACGTATCAACAGTGAGCAGGTGGACGTAGACCAGATCAGCTCCGTGGAGCTGTACAACATCCACCATGACAGCATGGAGAAGGCGCGGGAACTCCGCACCGGGGACAAGGTGGGGGTTACTATGGTAACAGTCATAGAGCAGACAATTACATGTAGTATCCCAGGCCAAAATCCTCTATCATTCTGTTTTTCCCCCATATTTTATATACAAATATCTGGTACTGTTATACTTCTTAGTCCCATCAATATTGAATTGTAATTTTGCATCAGTACTTAAAACTAGTATTTGAACATGATGAACTTGTTTGTAAAGAGATCACTGCCTATCTGTATGGTACATGTACATGTAGGTACGGCCGTCGGTTCGGAAAGTCTCCCGAAGTTCATCCTCCGTGTCCAGTGGTTCAACAGGTGGTACAGCTGGTAGCCATGGCAACACAACCATGGACATCTACCACCTGTACCTACAATACCGCAGCTTCCATTGTAACGTTGGCGAAGAGACGGAGATACAGTTTGCACTATTTGATGCCAAAACCAACCGCTTCTTCAGGTGGGTTTGTCATGATGTTGTATGGGTACTTTTTTCTTCAATTTCCAGGAGTTGTTGTTTAGAATCTTCAATGAGATTTTACATGTTCATCCATGATAGCAACTGGTATTTGTTTTTGTTTGGCAGCGAAAAGTTCATTGTACGTTTGACGAAAAATGGCTTCCCAAAGCGAGAGGACAAAGTTGATGACTACTCAGCGCTGTTCATTGTGAGTTTAGTGAGACGGTCAGGAAAGAGACACCTGTCCACACACAAGATAATACCAATATTATATGAATGAGATGAATCAATGGGAAGTGATGCCAGTGGGACAGTGACAGGAATTGTTTGTTTCAGGACCTTGGAAGCAAGGATCTCAGTCGAGAAGTGTTCCTGGTCGCTCGAGTGCTCAGAGTCGGTCTGTACTCACGCTTGCCATGATTCTCTGTGCCAATGGTTTAGATTTAAAAAATAAATGTTGTAAATCACGCTGATAACATGTTTATAACTTCAGTCTCATAGAGATATGTTGCTTTGATACTGTAATCAAATTTTTGTGATACCATGTCTTTTTGTATTTATATACATCATGTACATATATACCACGGTATGTGCAGGAAGCTTAAGAGAAGGTGAGACCTCAAAACTACCCACAACAACGTACAGACGGCCATTCGGCTGTGGAGGTATGACATTTGATATCGATTGGGTTTTATAGGTGTAAAGTCAGTCCCTTATGGATATACATGTCAACGTTAGATCACATACTGATATATGGTTTGATTTTGAATTAACATGATTAATAGAGAATTGTTTTGCTGGCAGTGCTCCACATCAAGGACATCTTGAATCAGTATGACAACTCAGGAAGTCGCGAAACTGACATCAAAGTTGACTTGTGAGTAGAATATGATTACTGCATTTACTTGTAATAATTATTTGACCTGTCGATAAGTGTGACAATGCAGTGCTAAGCAACCTACTGATTCACATGTGTATATATATTCGAGTACACTTTGACTCCAATCAAGAGTTAAACAATCTGATAAATCCCTATTGCCTGGATTCTGTAGGTGTGGGGAGAGTGACTTTGCGGTGCTACACGAGAACCTGATCAAGAAGCAGCAGTCGAGGTCTGGGTTCATGTCTGGCGGACCGACCGGCACCCGTAAGTCTGCTCGTGCCGACGGCTGCATGCGCACTGCGGGCCTCACCTTGTCACACATAGCACAGCTTTGTAGCCACTGCTCATCCGATAACAATGTTCAGCAAGTTGTGTTTGGGTGGGAATAAATATTGCATATCAGTCACTAAAATTTGTGGTCTCTCCTAATATGTAAATGTTATAACATGTACATGTATATCGGAGTATAGAATTGCCTCTGTACTATGCTGCTCCTGTCGTAGTGGTAATCGTAGTGTGGTGGTTGGTCTTTTGTGATGTACCTCGTTCTCCTGTATATCTTGTAGACAGTGTATACAGTACACGTACACGTAGTTGCAAATTGCAAATTCATGCAGCATAATGGCATCATTATGTGGACAATATTTCTTGTTAAGAGCATTGCAAATTAGTTTGTAGTCGAGCCTACGGCCAAACTCATAACTGTCTTTGTGCATATAGTGTGACAATTTGTATCTATCTACAGAAGGATCCCTTGGTTTATAATGCTTTACCCCAGGGACCATTCATTTTTGGTGGACTAACAATTAACAATGTTAACCGTGTGCCAAAATATCCACAATCAAACATATTAGAAGAACCCCAGTGGTTTCAAAGTCCTATAACCACTGATAACATTGCAAAGCTTTCAGCCGCTAATACAAGTAGATTCTGGTAGAGCATGTCGTGTAGTGTGATCTGTGTCTGACTCTCATGTGTGTGTATGTTCCCCTCGGGCTGCCTGTCCACCCCCCGCCCCCCTCCACCAGGTGTCCGGCGGTCCCGATCTCTAGGTGGCTCTTCCTGGTGGTCTGGCCAGCTCTCCACAGTCGAACCCAAAGCTTGCGCTGGACGTACGTTTTGACGATGCATGTTTGTTTCTCTCTGAACTAACAACCTTTTGCTCGTCCCTAGAATATGTCACCTTTTTCCATCACTGGTGCTATAAATGTCATTTTGTGCAAAAATAAAAGAGTTTCACATCAGGTCCGAAGCATTCTCTATTTGTAGCTGTATATCTGACTTCAGAACTGGTGTGATGCTCTTATAATCGAGATTCAATATCTTCTGTGGTTTTGTTTCAATTACTACAATTTAAGTGGATGTATTACAAATATTTCATTTTGTTCACATTCACTATCCTAGTACAGTCAGGAAATTGAATGGTGTTATTCATAATTCGTCAAAATTTATTACGATTCTGTAGATATCCATTTGGTTATTTTGAGTTGGTCGGCTCACGATCAAATACTGTGATTACATGTATGATTTACAGCAGTTAAGTTTCAACTGTGTGAATGTTGGAAGTTATTTTCAATAAGAAGTATTATTTTTGGATATTCATTTGTACCACAAGCTGTGATATTGTGATCAATACTATGCCGTTTCTGATAAGACTAATTTTCCTTTTAACATGGACTGTTTTCTTTCCTTTTAGATTTACTCGT
This sequence comes from Terebella lapidaria, assembly GCA_949152475.1. Taxonomy (NCBI): domain Eukaryota; kingdom Metazoa; phylum Annelida; class Polychaeta; order Terebellida; family Terebellidae; genus Terebella; species Terebella lapidaria. The sequence continues at coordinate 20,393,106 of OX424555.1, forward strand.
CACGCAATACTAGAAATATCTTTGTGTTGTGATTTCCTATCTTATTTGATATACGGTTCTTTGATTTTTCATCCCATGTTTTTTTATATGAAGCATTATTTGTGTCACGTATTTGGAGATAGATTAACAGAGGTGAGATTGTTTGTGGCTGTACCATGGTAACTTATAGCTTATAAGCGCTATGTTTCTACATTCCACCTAAACTTGTATGGTAATATGTTATCATTATTGTCATGGATATGTATGGATCAATACTAATGTTTGTACACCAAATGTATTTGTGAAAAAAAATTATTGCAAAGAAATACACAGAATGGAATATAAGAGTAGTGCATGATTGTCATTATTGGTGTTGTTCAAAATTATATTTGACTCGATCAACCAAAAATTCTTGGTGTTAAACCCAGCTTGCTGATCATTGGGAGCTCTGTGATATCATTTTACAGTATATATTTTATAAAAATTCATTTCACTCTGTCTGCTTCTACACTACCAGTATTTGCATCGGAATTTTATGATATTGTTGCGGATAAATACCATACATGTACATGTGTAAAGATATAGAAAAAAAATAAAACAATCATTCTGCAACTGAGAAAGATTTAAAACTTGAGCTTTTCAGCTTTGCCTGATTTCGAGCATGTGCTATTTGGTGAAAACTGTCGATATAAAAGAAAAGGTCATACGTTGATATTTGTTATGTGTCTCGACCCACAGGGATTGTGATCAGTGTATGCCGACTGGTGGGAGATCTCACAAGTGTGCTGAAAGCTGAACCCATCCTCCTGAAAAACTCTGCCATCACCAGGAAAATGGGCTTCTCGGATGTCATCATGCCTGGTCAGTCAAATAGCTTGTTTGAGTTCTGGTTGATTATCGAACTTGATTAATCGTAGTCAAATCAACTTGATCAATGGAACTTGATTAATCGTGTACATTATAATTGACATGATTGTAGTGTGATCTGTGCTCGTAACATAACTTCCTGGTCCAGTGTACATGTTCAGCAACTAGGACAATGTTATTGTTGATGTGTGCCGTGGTAGAATTTTGTTGTAATTTATAAACAAGAGGAAACATTTTGGTTATCATGGCTAAACATTAATACATGGTTCTGATCATTTAGAATGTATTATACACACACTATAAACCATCTTGAGTTTATAAATAAATAATTTATTTTGTGTAAAGATTTCATCAGCATGATCAGTGGTACGAACTAGTACCGGGTAGTTGTTTTTGGGGGATGTATGGCCAATATCTGACGCAGTAATCACACCAATATGCTGTACTTTAATAATCTGGACATTTGCTCACGTGATTGTCTGCCAGTCTTCCTCGCCATCCTGCTCAGGCTTTCAATCTGTGTCTGACATTTCAAATCAGTCACAATATCGTAAATATTAAATGTAACAAAATACGAAAGATATACATGATGCACATGTACATGTATCATCGAGGATGTTTGGGGGATAGAAAACAAAACAAATCAAACTTGATATGCGAAATATCATGATTTGACTACTCCTCACAGTTTGCTAAACTGACAAATATATTCTGTACATTGTAAACATATTGTACATATTGTTTTCTTTTGGATTCTGTATACATATTTCCTTGTTCATGTTGTTTTGTTGCTGTAAGTATACATGTACTGGTAGAGTAATGTTAATGTAATTTCTTTGTTCATGTTATAATCTGAAACTATCTGATTTTGGTTGTTTACAGGCAAATACTGTCGAGGTAACTTAGTATATTTATTATCTGCATGCATGTTCAAACCTTGTTTAGGGCTCGCTCTGATTGTTATGAAACTACCGGTAGTTTTCACATTTCTTTATACATGAAACTATTAAAACAGAATCAGAGCATGATGCTATATTAGCAAATGTAGGATCAGTGTTTCCAAAAGATACAAAATGTGGATCCAGCCAAAATCAGATTTATGTTCTTAATTGGTGTGTAATCGTTTTGGTGGTGACCAATATCATCAAAATGTTGTGCCTTGTAACATAATGCAATATTCAACTTAGAGCTTTGAGAAATTGTGCAATTTCAATGCATATACATGTATTTCATAGCTCCCAATATGTACATGTACATGTTCAGCATATCAGTACATGTATTAGATATGGAAGAATTCCTCATTCAATTTTGATATGCCTGAATGTTGTGTATGAGTTGATATTGGATACACACTGAGAAGTTATTGATTAGGTTCCTGAATCAAAATGTTGCTAAATCATAGCATTCGTCAACATGGAACGATAATTGAGCAAACCAAATTGATATCAGTGTGATCATGGTGATGATAACTATTGTCTTACAGTGTCATTTGTAAACATGGTCATCTAATAATTACAACAAATTATGATAGATCATGCAAATAGATACAACTGTCATTGATACAGGACTGGTGTATAGATCTGTCAACCGCCCCTTCCCCCCCCCCCCCCCCACCCGACCCATGGACAGAAACACAATACAGCACAAATAATTTTATTACAAGCCTCATTAATCCAGCTCCCGAGGCGGAAGTATCAATGATTCGCCTTGCTGCTCGTTGTTTCTTGGCTCCCACATGTCTCGTGTACATACATAAGAGGCAGGGCTCCCGCCAAATCCTAGCCATTCATCATGCAACAGGGCAAATGGAAACACACATCCGTCAAGTCAGGTTAAAAATATCTCCCAAGGTGCAACCGGCTGGACTGATCAATGGCCTGTCTGATTGTCTTTGATATTCTCATTCTTACATCTACCTCCAGGATATAAATCACTTCTTCCATCGACTGCCGAGTGACATGTCCCCCTCCCCCTGGAGGTGAAAAGGGTGGAGAAAAAAAAAGAGTGTCATTTCTCTGAATTTCATTCATCTCAGATACACTTACCGTAATACCATTAGGTGCAAAGACACAACTGAACATAATGGGTACTTTTTTGAGAGCTATAGATTATTGAATGCTTCTGTATGTGTACCTTAAAGTCAAGCTTTTCATCTTGAAGCCAATAAATAACTTGAATGAGGCTTGAATGACAATAACTGGGTACAATGTATTGACAGAATGACTGCAAAGGTATCCCAGAATGTCCTGTCTACCATGTTATTCTCGCAAAATATGCCCTACAGTCATCTATCTCACCCAGTCTTGGTCCTTGATAGCATCAGAGGTCAGCTATTTGTGTTTCCTTTACACAGGTGATGTCCGTAATGACCTCTATCTGTCCTTGGTCAAGGGCGAGTTTGAACGCGGCCAGAAAACCGCTCAAAGGAACGTCGAAGTGAAGGCAGTCATCGTAGATTCAAATGGGGATCTTATCCCAGTGAGTTTAATATGTTACCATGGTAATAATTCCATAAATTCCAGAAATGATTAAATTACATTTATATCTGTGCTTTACGTTATGTGTACCGTACGGTTCCGTTTGACAGGAGTGTTTTTGCTACGGATCGGGAGATCCAAACAGAACAGAATACTTGTCCTATGTTTACTATCACAACAACTCCCCTCGGTGGTCGGAAACAATCAAAGTAAGGACTCAACCAGATACCTGTAAACTTCTAACTGTTGTGTAATATATTTTAACACTGTAGTGTTTGTTGGATAAAGTTTTAGCATAGATTTCGTGTTGTTATCAATAAAACTACTACATACTGGAAAACTATTAAACCGTTTGTGTTGAAATTTCAGATCACAATTCCCACGGAAATCAACAGATGCAAGGGTTCACATATCAGATTGGAATTCAAACATTGCTCAAGTATGTATCTCGACATGGTACTGTCTACAGGCTTCTTGCTTCTATTAGTGCTTCATGGACACTCTCTGAGCTAATATCCAGTTTGACATACAGTTGCTGATACTGTATAACTTGTGTGTTGCCCTCAGGGAAGTCTCACTCTGAGAAGAAGCTGTTTGCGATGGGGTACATCAAGCTGGTCACAGAGGATGGCACTACTGTGTGTGACGGCCCACATGAGCTGGTTCTCTATAAGGTGATTGTAACACTATCATATCTTGCTGAAGGATTAGAAGATCAAAATATGCCAACTCTTTCTTCACATCTATGTATTACTGTAAAAGTACTAATTTTCGCGCGGTACTTATTTCGCGTATTTCGCGGTAAGGGTAGATCCGCGAAATTAAATACCTCGCTAAAATAAGTCTCCCGCGAAAATTAATTTTGAGGTTTGTGGCCGTCCATAGCACAATACGCTGTTGCTAATCATAACGCGCAGAATTACGTTAGTTACAGTGCCCAGATACCGGTCGCTAGCGTCTGCATGGCACGTGCTTGAACTTGGTGCCGATGACATCTGCACCAAGTTCAAGCTTTTGCAGACTAAGCATGACTTGTTTGACGTTTGTGTTTAAAATTTCAAATAAAATCTGATTTGATTTCCTGTGACTTTCCATTTCTCACACCAATTGCATTGATATACTGTGATGTCCATCAACTGCAAATTCTTTACGCGATTACTAGCAATCACTGAACCGCGAAATTAAATCCCCGCGAAATTGCCTGGGGTAAAAACCGCGAAATTTAATACCCGCGAAAAAAAGTGTTTTTACAGTACTCGTGGATGCACTGGTAAATTCCAGGATATCTTCCAGTGTTAAATAATGCTATAATGTGGGATGATGTGAGAGTCTGCACTATACTGTTGTGCTGTTAGTATTTAATTGTTCATTTAACTATTTGATTAAGTGTGAGGATCCCAAGAGGCTCAAGAACGCCACGTCGATGTACACTTCGTTACCGAGCTGTATGTCGGATGTCAGTCACACTCACGGGGCGCCCATACAGTCATACTTCCGCCGCAGTGAGCGCGAGTCCGTCGTCATAGAAACCATGCTCTGCTCAACCAAGCTCACCCAGAATGGTCAGTCATCAGTCATTGTCCGTGTTGCCCTGGAAACTTGCTCAGGGCTATAGAAAGTTACTGTTTGAAACGTAACGATAACAATAAACAGGAATAATTAATAGTAGTGATCATTGCATATGTGTCTGTCAATGAACGTATATTTGCAAACATTCATCTGTGTCACACATTGGACATGACACGGTCATGTTGTAAAATATCATATCTCACAGATTATGCTTCAGATGTTGACTCCATGCATGACTTGTACTGTACTAAAATGTTTTCTCTGTGGTTTCATGTAGCGGACCTGTTGGGACTGCTGCGCTGGAAGGACAACCCTGAACATGTGGACGACAACCTGGAGAAGTTGATGAGTCTGGAGGGCGAGGAAATCGTCAAAGTCTGTCGCTCAGTTTGCAAACATCGCTTGTAGCTCCTATATGGCAATGTATCATTTGTGAACATGATGATATTTAAATTTGGTTTGTGGCGTTAATGTAGCCTCTTCATCGGGAAAGCAAAATTCGGTTTCATTCATGCATTTCTTGTTAACATTAGTACCGGTAACACTTTACAAATCACTTGAAGACACCAATCAAACAGAATAACATGTATTTGTGTGATAAATTAAGAATCTTTCGTTGTGTTTCAGTATCTACAAGACATTATGGATGCGTTATTCCATATGTTTGCATTTGACAACGGCAATAGGATTCCTCGAGCGCAACTTGTCTTCAAGGCTCTTGTATGTGCATATAGTTATATTTCAATGAAGCGAATCGTTAAAGTGACATACATATGGTTCAGAGTACTATTCAGTGTGTTTACCGGTAGTCTTCAATTCATTCAGAAATATCTGGTTTGTAGGTTTACATATTCAACTTTTTGGGGGACCCAAAGTTTGAGCATTTCCAGCCGGTGATGGACGCTTACATCAGTCGACATTTCTCGGCTGTGCTCGTCTACAAGTAAGTGTCTTATGGGGGGTGTTCAAAAGGTCATTCAACAGGAGGAAGCATTGTAAAATGGGTCAATTTTGGCACCAAATCACTAACGGATATCGTATAATCATCAATGACGTGAATTATGGCAGTAAAATTACGTTTATAAAAACCCCATAAAGCAGTGCTGCCAGCTGACGATTGCAGACATTCTGGAACACCTCTCATTGTTCTGCATCTTTGCCATACATGATATCAATTAATGTAGACATTTTGTAGATACATTATATATACATGACCTCCATGCACCCCCAGGGACCTGCTGAACTGTCTGACGGAGATGTTAGAAATGGTTACCGCGGCGATCACAGCGCCCTCTCTCCAGGAGCACTTTAGACGCTGCTTCAAGGTGCGCACAATCCCAAACTCAGTCCTAACAACAACGACATGCGGCCTTTATCTTTTGCTTCGGCTTTTTTGTATGTAATTGGAACTATCATTCTGACATTTGGGAATATAGTTTTATTGAGTTTATATCAAATTGGGCTCACATAATTGTATCCCCCGAACAAAGTTCGGCGGATACTATGGATTTGGCTTCGTCGTCCGCGTCTGCAGAGATTTTCTTGTGAACGCGCTACAGGCCGCAATTCTCACCCGATCACCATTATTTTTTGCAGGCACATATATAATGGTAAGATCCCGACACCAATCGATTTTGGTTGCCGTGGCAACTGAATTGGTCGTTTGGGGACACATTTTGCATTGAAAACAGCCTGTTTGAGACACATGGCTTGTGAACGCGCTATAGGCCGCAATTCTCAACCGATCACCATTATTTTTCGCAGGCACATATACTATGGTAAGATCCCGACACCAATCGATTTTGGTTGCCGTGGCAACTGAATTGGTCGTTTGGGAACACATTTTGCATTGAAAACAGCCTGTTTGAGACACATGGCTTGTGAACGCTCTACAGATGGCAATTTTTGACGAATCTCGATAATATTTGGAAGTGTTGTTGGGAAGGGCTGTCACACGAAACCAATCGTTTTTTAGAATGATCATATAAATATTAATATGTTAACAGTCTAACTTATTACAGAATTTTGAAATATCCATTTTGACATGTACGATCATTCCAATAGCCTGTACAATGGAAGATAATGACACTGGTTTCTTGTTCAGAATGGAGAACTGAAGTTTTCAGTGAAAACAGGACAATATTACTGAATAAGTTAACATTAGTTTTACTAGTTAAGTCTATTATTGTCCACAATAAAAATAGTTAAGACGAGAAACGTTTATTATTAAGCTCAACAAGGTAAAGGTTTTGTCCAGTACAGATTTCATGGGTGTAACTGAATAAGTTAACATTATTTTTAATAGTTAAGTCTATTATTGACCACAATAAAAATAGTTAAGACAAGAAATATTTATTATTAACCTCAACAAGGTAAATGTTTTGTCCAGTACAAAATTCATTGGTGTAACCGAATAAGTTAACATTATTTTCACTAGTTAAGTCTATTATTGACCACAATAAAAATAGTTAAGTCTATTATTGACCACAATAAAAATAGTTAAGATGAGAAATATTTATTATTAAGCTCAACAAGGTGAAAGTATGTCCAGTACAGATTTCATGGGTGTACTGAATAAGTTAACATTATTTTTTACTAGTTTAGTCTATTATTGACCACAATAAAAATAGTTAAGACAAGTAATATTTATTATTGGGCTCAACAAGGTAAAGATTCTGTCCAGTAGACATTTTATGTCTGTAACCAAATAAGTTAACATTTTTTTTTGATAGTTAAGTCTATTATTGACCTCAATAAAAATAGTTAAGATGAGAAACAATTATTATTGCGCTCAACAAGGTTAAGGTTTTGTCCGGTAGAAATTTCCGGGTGTAACCGAATAAGTTAACTTTATTTTTACATGTTAAGTCTATTATTGACCACAATGAAAATAGTTAAGACAAGAAATATTTATTATTGGGCTCAACAAGGTAAAGGCTTTGTCCAGTAGAGATTTTATGGCTGTGACCAAATAAGTTAACATTATTTTTTTGCTAGTTAAGTCTATTATTGATCACAATAGCTTTTTATGAAAACATTGATCAACTTTTACTTTGAATTTCAACTTGAGACCATGTTTGGCACAAATTATGAGTTAAAATATAACTTATGGTGAAAAGTTCGATCTGGCTCCATTTTCGTCATCTTGAAATGCAGTTTTGGTCAATTTTTAGTTTGAATTTCAATTTGAAACCAAGTTTGGCACATATTATGAGTTAAAATATAACTTATGATGAAAAGTTCGATCTGGCTCCAATTTCTTCATCTTGAAATGCAGTTTTGGTAAACTTTTAGCTTGAATTTCAACTTGAAACCAAGTTTGGCACATATTATGAGTTAAAATATAACTTATGATGAAAAGTTCTATCTGGCTCCAATTTCGTCATCTTGAAATGCAGTTTTGGTCAACTTTTACATTGAATTTCAACTTAATACCAAGTTTGGCACATATTATGAGTTGAAATATAACTCATGGCAAAAAGTTTGATCTGGCTCCAATTTCGTCATCTTGAAATGCAGTTTTGGTCAACTTTTAGTTTGAATTCCAACTTGAAATCAAGTTGGGCAGGTATTATGAGTTAAAATATAACTCATGACGAAAAGTTTGATCTGGCTCCAATTTTGTCATCTTGAAATGCAGTTTTGATTAACTTTTACTTTGAATTTCAACTTGAAACCATGTTTGGCACATACATGTATTATGAGTCGAAATATAACTTATGGTGAGAAGTTCAATCTGGCTCCAATTTCGTCATCGTGAAATGCATTTTTGGTCAAATTTTACTTTGAATTTCAACTTGGAACCAAGTTTGTAAAATATTCTGAGTTGAAATATAAATAGGTGAAAAGATTGATCTATCTGTATTTTCGTTATTTTATCAAACATGTCGAAATGGAAATTCATATAAAGAGATTTCAGTGGTGATTTTGAATTCGACCTTCAATAACCTCGGAAAATCAGTGCAGCAATTTTGGTGGGGAAAAGAAAACAGTTGTGACTTGAGATTTAACATTTCTCTGGTAATCTTTTTTAGCCCTTGCTCTAGTTTTTCACACTTGACAGTGATATATTTGGGGCAACAGAGATGATAGGGCTACGGGGGATACACCCAAGCGGTCGTAGGCGACCGGAAGCGTCTAGTTCATCATGTATCCTATTGGTGTTGTCGATTGAGTTACAATATAAATGTACGTATAGTCTGTGGGTGTCTAGGTACCTATTGTTAACCAGAATGCCTGCATGCTCACTGTGCTTGATTGGTCATTTTTTGGTCACTCTATCTACATTTGCATAATATATTAACATTTACATGCAATTTTGACCCAACACAATTTTGTCGTATGTCATATGTAGAGTCCTACCAGTTTAGGGAACTGCCGAGTCGGGGTAAGTCGTCAACATTGCATTGTTGATGCAATGTGCAAAAACATGTATATAATATTATGTACTTTGCAATGAATTGTGGGTAATCTTGAATACTGTATATCTACCGGGTAGTACAACTAACATAGATATATCAACTATAAACATGTACATGTATAGCATCTTAATTAAGGCATGCACTTCCAGCGATGCTACTGTAAATTATCAATTAATATTCTATCTTGAGTTGCTCTGACACAGTGTAAAGAGTTGTATACATTTTCCACAACCTTTATTGATTGGTAAACGTGATAACATACCATTATGTATTATCAGTTTTAAAATGGGAATCAAAATACATTCTCGAGTTTTGTGCAAAGTAAATTGCAATTCTTCCTCAGCATAATTTTCATGTTCCTGGTAATTATGATAGTAGCCAAAATCGAAAGCTTTTTTTGTCAAGTCAGTAATACTGTAGATGTAAGAATAGACCCTTCACCATATATTATTCTGAGTGTTTAATATCCTGGTTAATATCCTGGTTATGGCTCTGTCATGGTGCATTTACCTTACTAACACATTAACATGATTAATATTAACCTGTTTATAACCACTGATATGCCTATGTACATGTATCATCAGTTATAATCTGAATACACTGTTGTCCCGTGCTGAATGATAATCATCAGTGGTAAGCTTGTCAACCACATGTAGACATCTACCTGGGTCCTTCAGTGTGATTGACCAGGGGTTGCATGGTTGACTACAAGTTTGCACTAGGCCCTATATTGCAAGTGAATCAGTATCATGAGTGTACATGTATGTCTGATCACAAGTGTCATGTTTTATGGTTCCAGGCAGGTACTTGGACGTTCGTCCTGAAAGTTCTCAGTTTTTCAGACCACGCTAACAATCTATCTGTATGTTTAGTACATGTACATGTAGTATGTGCATCCAGTATTTATCATCGTTTATGTCGTACGTTTGTCTTTGTACATGTTGTATGTTCAGTAACCGCTTGGTATAATATATGTACATCATCCATTCCACAGGTTCTGGAGTACACAGCCAAATGTATTGTGCAGTCTAGACTACTTTATGAGAAGTAAGCTATTCGATTACCAACTAAATCATTGATATATTGTTATGTACTATGTTTACATACCACATCTCAAAAGTAACAAAATTAAGGTACAGCTGTACTCTACAAGTATGTTTAGTTATCTGTTGAGCTTGTGTGACCAGTAATCCAGTACTGACTGTGTGTGCTGTTGCTTTGGTACAGAGCATTCACAGCCAATGACCAGGACCAGTTCTCGCGCCTACTACAGGATGTGTTTGACAACATGGCCAAGGTTCTGTCTCTGGAGAGTGATGTCATCGTGCCCACACAGGTCAGCCATGGAGCAGTCGACCTTTGTGCAAACTTTTCTCTAGTTGTCTGTTCGCAAACACTTTGTTCGTCCTGGTTCACCTACTGTTTAGGTTAGTAGAATTCAAAATGATGACCTTTGACTCAGTTTGCCCTTTTTGTCCTACAGTCGGTGCTGCTGGGGTCCCTGCCACGGATGCTGAACCAGTTTGCCCGGGTACACCCTATGCCGATGCTGAGCCGCTCGTTCTGTCACCTGATCAACCACATGCCGCGGGTAATGGACTCCTCGACGCTGCTCTACAGCAACAAACTCCAGTGCCTCAAGGACATGATCAACTCACCCTTCTTCGACTGCTCGAGTGTGTACACATCTATATCTAAATAGCTTTGAATGACGTGAGTTCAATTTGGACTTTCTATTCATGGAAAATGTGTAGATATTAGTATTTTGAGCTCACAGTAGAATGTCCCAACACTTGACCCTAGATGTGAATAATGAATGCAACTCTCAAACGAAAAGAATACTGAAGTGAAATTTATTTGCAGAATCTAAGAACATCCTGTTGCCCCTGTGTATGGGACAGTTGAAGCGCCACCTGGTGCACAAGCAGGAGATGACACTGTGTGTCACTATCCTAGGTGACATTCTGCGCTCTCTGCACAACGACCACATCAAGGTAGGTACCGTGGTACCGGCTTACAGACACTACTCCCAGTAAGCATGCGTATAGAGTAGTTTCGTATCGGTCTTGCCCTAATTTCCAAATATTACATGTATACATTTATAATTTCCGTAACTTTATTCATTGTCCATGCATGTGTCCATGACTTTGACGTACATGTATTGTTGACATAAAACTTCATCACAATCCATCTCACGCTGATACAGGGTGTCCCATGCCATGACAACATTCAGACTGTGGTGGCGTCTCTGATGGAGGTCGTGGTCAGTACGTCCTTGGACCTGGCCGGGGAGCGCACTAGAGTCAAGGTACAGGCTCGCTTATAGTCAGACTCAACGGACATGTGTAGCTTTGAAACATTTGTTTGCGATGGTACCTGTTCTATATTTTATAATAAACATTGTTTGTATAAATATAGAATCATGAGGTGTGAAGTATAATGGTTTTACAGACTTACGAACAGTACATGTATCATCATTGATCAAATTTTTTCATTGTTGTACACTAGGGTTTGCTGGTTGCCTGTTGTACTGCAATGTTCCGGTTGATGGATGAAACTCATTACAAACTGCTCCTGGGCAGCTACAAGGATAAAAAAGCTCTCAAGGTATTTCTTTGTCATCAATTAAATCTTCTGCGCGAGATGTAACAGCTTAGGTATTGTTGAAGCTGCACTGCTGAATGTTTTTGTCATACAGGAGTTCATCAACCGCGTGTTAGAGCTGTTCCTCCAACTCGTAAAGAGCAGCTCCGTCCCCAAAGACTGGATGGTCATGAGAATGGTTGTCAATAAGTATGTATGCTAAAGGCCTATATGATCTCAGTACTTTGCACTTCTTGCCACAACACTATCATACATTATCATATAGTTGTCATGTAAATACAACTTTTGACGTTTCTCGCTATTCCTTTTGCCCCCAACCCTCAGTTCGATCCTGCTGGCGGTGCAGTTCTTCTCGCAGACGATGTGTGACCGTTTCCTGCGAGTGTCGAAGGAGTTTGACGCGGCCCTGTGGGAGCAGTACTTTCGTCTAGCCGTGTCCTTCCTCACTCAGCCCTGTCTACAGCTCGAGAGCTTCTCTGAGGCCAAGAAACAAAAGTTCCTCCACAAGTATGCACTGCTCTTGGACTGGGAGACTACATGTACATTGTCTGGGAAGATTTTGTATATTGTAAATCATCATCCTAATTTTCACGTGAAAGTAATAAAATATACCAGCCATTGTCTCCATGTGCACGGATTTGTACACGGGCTGCTATCCTTTACAGGTATGGCGACATGCGCGTACAGATGGGGTACGAGATCCTGACGATGTGGCAAAGTCTAGGTCAGTCTCCTGTCAATGGTGCCAGTGCCTACCAGTCACAGATGTTGTTTCGAAAATGATAACTTGTTCTGTCACATCAATAATATGACGTTATTCACCAGTTCTAATAAGATTATATGGCAGTCTTGAGCACTGATGGTACTTTTGGTGTAATCATGTATTCTTCATTGTACATGTATATAAGCTAATGTCACGATTGTAGTGAAGCTTGCATGACCAATAACGCTACTCCTACTCATGTTGCTGGATCAGGAGACCACAAGCTGGAGTTTGTGCCGGGGATGGTGCGACCGTTCCTGGAAGTCACTCTCGTCCCAGAGACCGAGCTACGCAAGGCCACGATGCCAATCTTTTTCGACATGATGCAGTGTGAGCAGAAAGCCAGGGGAAACTTCAAACAGGTAACCATGGTTACTAACTAACTGCCTGTTATATTCTGATACCTGCCAGTTTGTGGAACAGGAGTTATAGTATTTTGGGATGGACTTGAGACTTGTTGTAACATAGCTCTGTACAGAGGTAACCTAGCAGCTACTGTGTTGTTTCACTGATGATGGTCTGCATTGTTCTTTCTGTTTTAGGTGGAGAATGAGCTGCTAGATAACTTGGACATGTTGTTGAGCAGTAACAAAGGAGATCAGGAATACAAGCAGCTCTTCAACACTGTGTGAGTACAGAACCAATGTATACATAATATATAAGTGAGAATGTGCAACACGTTCCTAATACTCAACATTGTGAGAGTACACGATATTCAACATTGAACGCGTAAGTACAGAATTCTAATTATCATGCAGAATGTACAGAAGTATAAAATGTTCAACACTACGTGTAAGTACAGAATGTTCAACACTGTGCATGTAAGTACAAAATGTTCAACACTGTGCATATAAGTACAAAATGTTCAACACTAGGGATGTAAGTACAGAATGTTCAACACTAGAGACGTAAGTACAAAATGTTCACATTAGGGATGTGAGTACAGAATTTTCAGCACTAGGGATGTAAGTACAAAATGTTCAACATTTGGGATGTGAGTACAAAATGTGCAACACTATATATCTATGGTAAGCGAGTATCTTACAACGTCCAATGATTTGGTGAGCAAGTATACATGCACAGGATGTATGTGACTTATACATGTATACTTGTGTTATCATGGTTATTGGTTCATATTGTTAGAGTGGTCATTGATTGTTTTAGTAGGCATAAGCAACAGATATAATATAATGTCCCAGGGATTAGGGACTGTCAGTTGTGAATAAAAAAATATTTTATAAGTTTGGGTTTTGATAGCTAACTGGTGAAGGTCCAAGGTTCCAAGTACACAAAGGCTCCCTACTTCCTAGTTCCAGTGTATCGTACTTAATAAAACAGATGCACATCCAGCACATAACAATACTCCAAAGCATTTGCTGTACCGGTTCGGTACTGTTCCTTCGAATGTCTATTGCTGTATTATGTGTATGTACAAGCTGGTCTTGTTCTGTCTGTCATTGAACACATACGTGTAGAATAGAAACAAGGTTCATGAACTTTGTATGCTGTCCAGTTAAACTTTCACACTTTCAAATGTAAACTAAAAAAAGAAATCACTGGCCACTGGTGGCTCACTGATATATTTATACACATGTATAATATGTTAAGTTACCAAACCCTGGGATTGTGATGGCTTGCAAAGTTGACCCTGTTGTCTGTACTTCGTTAGTGACGCAGTGTACAGAGTCTAACTGGTCTGTTTTGTTTCTCGGCTTGTCTTTGCCCTGTCCAGAGAGTACATCACCGCTGTGTAAGTCATTGTTACCATGGCAGCCATACCCACCTTCGCGGTGATAGATACTACTTGATGTTGTGGTTAATTTTGTTGTTTTCCTTTGCATTTATGAATATATGGATTATATTATGTTGAATTCTTCATCATGTTATGGGTTTCTTTAATTATGATTTTGTTGGGCATCTGAATTTTGTTTGCAGTTTAAAAATGATGTGAAATTATTCCACCTTAGAATATTGAGTCATATTCCTGTTAATTTTTTTCCAGGAAATGGGCTGCAGTGTTTTTTGCTTGTATGTATAATGTTTCATTTTGATTTAATTTGAGTTTATGGTATAAATAATATCTAGTATATGTTGTGTTTTGTATGTCGTAAGAAGAATGTTTGATGTTGTCAACATTGTTGTACCTCATCAAAATGTTGACATCATTTGACATGATCATTTCAAACAAACTCTGTTTGCTAAAGACTATGATGTGTTTTGCTTCTTTGAGGCATATCTCGAAGTTAGAAAAAGACGTGTGGTATCTCTGTTCCTAATCCATATCATCATGATCATCTGGTTATATACCTGGGGACTTGACATGGTGTGATACAATGTAGTAATGACTATGCAATTATATACTACATGTACATGTGATCGTACAAGTGATCTTTACACTTCATTCTCTTTAGCAGTTATGTTATAATATAAACGATTTATTGTATACCCAGATGAAAAATTCCACATCTAAAGTTGCACCATTTTGTGGGTTGACAGCATCACAGAGAGTCGTGTAATAAAACAGTCTGGGTATTTTAGTGTAATAGTATCTTTCGACTATGATCTCCTTTTTATTTGATTGTCATCCTGAGGAAATTTTGTCCAGAGCAATGACATGTGGAATATGTATTTATTGGCTATTAATCTTCATACATGTAGACTGTAATGACAATGGTTGTTCAAACAGCTGTCGTTTACACTGCAGGTTGCTTGAGAAGGTGCAGACGGACAAATCGTGGCAGGACGCGGGCTCTGGCTTTGTACAGGCTGTCACCAGACTCTTGGAGCGGCTCCTTGACTACAGGTCTGTGAACTGATTGTAGATCTGAGTCTCCTAACCGCTCCTCTTCCTATTCTCCTATTGTGTAGGAAGATACATTGCAGAGGAGTGTACTCCAGTCCAGGATACCCTTCAGCTTTTGCAGAAGGGTATATTTGACTTTAGCACATGGGTATACCGGTATACCTAACTTTTGTACATGGTATACTTGACTTTTGTACAGGAATGTACTTAACTTTTGTACAAGGGTATATTTGACTTTTGTACAGGAGTGTACTTAGCTTTTGTACAAGGGTATATTTATTGCCATACCACTACCTCTATAATAAACTCTTTGGGTAATCTTACCTTGGCATTCAAAGAAGAGGAGAGAGAAATGAATGTCACAAGAATTTTCTCAAAATTCCTGACATCCATCTCGAACTCTAAATTGAAAGAAATTACTCTCACACATCTCAGATTCCCCGCGGTGTAGATGTGACGTCACACCGGTCATATGATTGACCTTAGCCGCCATTAATTTGCTCCTCCATTGTTGGATGTGTAGCAAGTCTTGCTTTCGGCATTCAAAGTCGATTTTCTTCACGTCTACGATCGTCTTTAGGCTGTTTTTTGCACAGCTTTTTCTTCAGTAGATCGTTCTTACGTTGTTAGCTAGCTTAGAGTTAGTTATTTGCGATTTTTTTGGGAGGAAATGGTAAAGCCTCCCCAGGCCCCTTTCCTTCCCCCATTATCGCCCGTTTGTACTTCGATGTTTGATATGTTTCAGATATGAAGTGCATCGTTTGCAAACACTACCTTCCTAAGTGGGAGGTTCATAACGCCTGCTGGCAGTGTCGGGACAGTGTGTATTGCCGTCCTACAGCGACCTGTGAGTTTTGCGCGGCTTGGTCCGTCGACGACTGGAATCTGTGTCTTCAAGGCTTACGGGAGGTTCAGGCCCGCAGGTTTGCTGGTTGCCCCACGCCCCCTTCCCCGTCAGACAGTAGTTCTAAGCCGCGTCCCAAGGCGTCTGAGGAGCGCAAGCGGCGTCTAGACCTTCAGTTGTCTAATGCTATTTGTGCTGTAAGTTTTGATTTATCATTGTTTTTTTCTTGCAGCCGGGCACGGGTCCCGGGAGCCGCTCGTTCGGCTCTCGGCACCCTGACTTCCCCACAACCTACGGGTTTGTGTGGCTCACTTTCGGCTCCCTCTCTACTGGCCCCTCGTTCTCATGCTTCTCTGGCTGAACGACCTGGGTTTCAGTGTCCGAGTGTGGTTTCGGGGTCTGCCGGTTCCGTCGGGCTCACGACGGTTCCCTGCGCCCGGGATCCCTCTGGACAGAGAGTGTTGTTTCCCCCTCCGGGTCGGGCGCCTGCCCCCGGAGCTGGGTTTCAACCCCAGAGCCAGGGCGGATTTCGGTCCGGGCCCGTGTCGCTAGTGATACGGCCGCCGGCACCCGATTTCCCGTCGGTTACTGGACCCCAGGCCGTGGCTACCGGAGCCGTGGCCGGTAGGGGCCGGGAGCCAAGGGCCATGAGCCGTCCAAACCCACGGGTTCCTGGAGTTTCCATGTCTCCACGGTTTCCAGTGTTTCCTTTTTCTGATTCGCCCTGTGTGTTTCAGATCGCCGAGGATATCAAGGACGATTCCCCTCTTACGGCCCTGCCCTCCGGTTTCGTCGCCTCCAGCCAGGGTATGTTGTCTTTCGCCCAGTTGGCGGACCAAGGGTCTTCCCGTGCGTCGGAGCCGTCCGGTGTTCCTGCCCAGGGGAGCTCTTCCCCGACGTCAGAGCAGCGCCTTAGGGGCGAGCTTGAGTCTTTTCGGGCGGAGATGTTAGGCCAGTGGCAGCAGTTTCTGGCGAGGTTCCCGCCTCCACAGCCGCCACCGCCCCCATCTTCCCCTCTGCCTAGGGACGAGCCGTCATCGGATGAGGAGCCTTCCCTACGGGGCTCTCAGTCGGCTGACCAGCCGTTGCCTGGCCCGTCAGGCCTCACGCTTCCGCGAAAGCGTAAGGCGGACCTGGACCAGGAGGCGGACCAGCCCGAGTCTGACGACCCTCTCTCTTGGGGGGAGAAGTTGGACTTTGTGAAGAGGGTCCTCCCGGGTTTGTGGCCCGAAGAGCATGCTCCGGCCCCAGTCAAGAAGGTAGCTCGGTCGATGATAACTTCCGAGTTGGAGCACCCCCGGCCGTCGAAGGACGCCCTACGATTCCCTCTGTCGCAGGGAGTTCGCGGCTCCATGCAGGAGCGCATGGACGAGACCATCAGGTCCAACAAGTCGGCGATTGGCGCGTATCCTGCTCGCCCGTCTGTCAACGACTACTATACGTCGTCGGAGCTGGATGACAAGCCTACAGCTTTGAGGAGGCATCACCCCCACTACGCCTTTTTCAAGGAGCCTAAGGCCGTGGAGATTCCATGGGCGGCCTTGGCGGAACTGCAGCACACGTTTCGAGTGGGGCTGGCCACGGATTCGGCCATGGATTGGCTGTTGATGGCTACGAGACGGGCCATTCTTCAGTGCCGTGACCAGGTCCTGGACAACCCTGACGTTGACCGAGATGATTTGGCAGAAGCCTTATTGAGCTGCGCTTCGTTGGTCACCTCCATTGGTAAAGGTGTGGGTGACAAGGTGGCCCTGGACTCCCACTCACTCTGGGTGTCCGAGTTGTGGCGGCGTGACGCTTACCTCTCGTCCCTCAAGTTCGAGGTTCCGGACCAGCTCATGACGGACATGAGAGTTCTCCACCCCGTGATCCCCTCTTCTGGAGCCCCTACTTCACTTCTACTCCCTGACCGTTCTGCGGAGTTGCGGGAGGTGAAGAAGGAGGCCGATGAGAAGGCCGCGAAGTCTTCTACTTCCAATGCCCTCCTGAGCCAGTCAAAGTCTCTGGAACGTCTGACACAACAGATGGTTTCGGCCTTTAAGAAGCCCCAGTCTTCAGCTCAGCAGTCTCAGCCTCAGCAGCAGCCGGCTCGTGGCCGTGGGAGAGCTAGAGGCAGGGCCTCAGGGCTGCCCTTTCGCGGGGCCCCTGCCGGCAGCACCCGAGGAGACCGTGGTCGTGGCCGAGGCCGTGGCCGTGGCGAGGCTCCCAAGCCCGCAGGGGAAAAGAAACCGGGTACGTATAGCTTCGGATTCCGGGCCGGATCCTTTGCTCGAGTGTCGAGGAGAGCTGCATGGTCAGCTCGTTTCGGTCGATATTCCTTCTTCAGACGAGCCCGTAGGAGCTCGTTTAACTCTGTTTTGGAAAGAGTGGGAGCGGCTCGGGGCTTGCCCCTGGGTCGTCTCGACGCTCCGTCGAGGATTCGGCCTGAAATTCGAGAAATTGCCACAGTTATCGCCCGTCCCAAGGGGTTTCACTCTTCCAAACGATCCAGAACGCCGCCGTGTTCTCCACGAGGAGATAACGGCGATGATCGAGAAACAAGCGATAGAACCTGCTCCCGGGGACACTCCCGGGTTCTACAGCGTGTTGTTTGTGGTTCCCAAAGCGTCGGGGGGTTGGAGACCAGTGATAGATTTTTCTCCGTTGAACAAGTTCCTAATCGTGCCGACGTTTTCCATGGAAACGCCGGAGCAAGTTCGTTCAGTCATGCCTCGCGATTCGTGGGTGGTAACGATAGATCTCAAAGATGCCTATTTCCATATTCCAATGAAACCTGCAGTTCGCAAATACCTGAGATTTCTCTATCTCGGCCGCGTATGGCAGTTTCGGGCGCTCCCGTTCGGATTATCGACAGCGCCGTGGATTTTCACCATGGTGGCTCGGGAAGTCCAGATTCTCGCCCACAAGCAGGGGATTTTCATCCACCAGTATCTCGACGATTGGCTAATCCGCCACCATTGTCGCGAAACGCTGATCGTCCAAGCACAGTTTGTGGTAAATCTATGCTCACGGATGGGGTTCAAAATCAACCAAAAAAAGTCCGACTTGTCACCGCGTCGGGACTTCGTCTTCTTGGGGTATCGTTATCAGACTACCTCAGAGACTGTTTTGCCGACGCTGGATCATCAGTCAAAATTATCCGTGCTGTCAGAAGGGTTCCTTCGTCGCATTCCACAGACGGCCAGACGCTGGCAGTCCCTTCTCGGGATGCTAGCTTCCACGGAAAAGTTAGTTCCGTTGGGCCGCCTGCACATGCGGCCTATTCAGCGGCATCTACACTCCCAATGGTCCCAGGTCACGGGAGACAGATCCCAGCTCGTGCAGGTCTCTCCGGAAGTCGTTTCCCATCTGCAATGGTGGCTGGATCCCGTCAATCTGCTCCGAGGGTCGTCATTCCGCCCGCCGCCTCCATCCAGGCACGTATTTACGGATGCCAGTATGGACGGCTGGGGCGCTCACTGGGACGACAGCGAGGTCTCGGGCACCTGGTCTTCGTCTCAGCAGGAATGGCACATAAACCTGTTGGAACTGGAGGCCGTGTTCTTGGCTCTCAGGCATTGGGAAACACATTTCCTCAATCAGGCTGTGTTGGTGGCCACCGACAACTCCACGGTAGTCGCCTACATCAACAAGCAGGGCGGTACGAAGTCCCAGTCGCTGTGCCAAGCCGCTATCGACCTCCTGCTCTGGTGTCACGACCGGGGTATTTCGCTTTTCGCGAGGCATATCCCTGGTCATATGAATGTTTGGGCGGACCGCCTCTCCCGGAGGGGCCAGGTCCAGGCCATGGAGTGGAGTCTTTCCCCCAGGGTATTCCAGTCTCTCTGCGGCCTATGGGGCATGTCGATGGTCGATTTGTTTGCGACCCGGTGGAACCACAAACTTCCTTCGTTTGTGTCTCCCATTCCCGATCCCACGGCCATGTCAGTGGATGCGATGTCGACGTCCTGGGAGGGCATGTACGCGTATGCTTACCCCCCAGCGGTGTTGTTGGACAAGGTGATCGCCAAGTTTCGGACTCACCAGTGTCGCCTCCTGCTGATTGCTCCGTGTCTGCCGCAGAGGTCGTGGTTCCCGGACCTTCTGGAGTTGATAGTAGACTTCCCTCGTCAGCTTCCGGATCGGTGGGACCTCCTCAAACAACCTCGCTCCAGCATGTTTCATCAGGCTCCCGCAAGTCTGAAACTTCATGCCTGGATATTGTCGAGCGATGTTTCCGAAAGAAGGGATTTTCAAGGGAGGTGTCCGCAAGGATCGCCTGATCAAATCGAAAATCTTCTTTGGCAGTCTACCAATCGAAGTGGACTTCCTTCTGTGCTTGGTGTCGTCGCCGGAAGGTTAGTCCTTCCAGAGTCGATGCTCCCCTAATTTCCGAATTTCTTCTCGAAAAGTTCAATGAAGGGCGAGCTCCATCCACGATCGCAGGTTACCGTACGGCTATCGCGAAGACTCTAAAACCCAAACTTGGGATCGATTTTGGTCATGATCAAGGTTTGACTGCGTTGATTAATAGTTTCGAGATCGAAAGACCGAAAGCTAGGAACCCGGTTCCTGAGTGGGATCTATCGCTTGTTCTCAACGTCTTAAGAAAAGATCCGTTCGAACCCCTTGAGCGGGCCTCCCTAAAGTTTCTGACGTTTAAGACGGTCTTCCTTTTGGCTCTGGCTTCAGGGAAGCGACGGAGTGAGCTCCACGCCCTGTCCTTTTCCAAAGTTAAGTGGAAGTCGGATGGCTCCTCGGTTCTCCTCGGAGTCATTCCCTCCTTTCTGGCCAAAACTCAATTAGCAGGTACGCCATTATTGAGCTTTTCCATTCCCGCCCTGACTCCTTCTCTGGGGCCGGGCCTGGAGGAAGACGCGAAGCTTTGTCCCGTGCGAGCCCTCCGCATCTACGTTAATCGTACGCGTGAGCTGCATCTCGGCAAGCGTTTGCTTTTCGTGTCCTATCTTAAGGATTTTCCAAATGATATCCGTCCTGCTACGATCTCATCTTGGATCAAGAAGTGTGTTAGATTTTGCTATGAAAAGTCACAGGCGAAAAAATCCACAGGTTTCAGAGTCAAAGCGCATGATGTGAGGGCTCTCGCGGCTTCACTTGCCTTTACGAATAAAGTATCTCTGAATGATGTCATGTCTGCCTGTACCTGGAAATCTCATAACACATTCACTTCTTTCTATCTCAGGGAGTTAGCTTGGGAGGATGACTCCGGCCTCCAGCTTGGACGACTGGTGGCGGCGGAGAGTATAGTTCAGCTGTAAATACCTGTATATAGCTCAACACGCCTCTGTACAGATGCACCTGAGGTCGACTCCCAGGGGAGTTGCTCCTCTTCTTTGGCGAGGGAAATTTTTGTTCATCTGCAAGAGGAAAGTCACCTCTGCAGAGCCCCTGCTCGTCTCCATGCATCTGAAGGTAATTCAGGCGTGTATTATGGTATGGTTGTAAATATCCTGTAAATATGTATTTTCGACTTAAAAATTATAATTTCAAAGCAAAACACAATATTTACTACTTTCAATGGATATTTCCTACTCTCACACATCGGTGATGAATTCCCGGGAGAGGGTTAAACCCACCTCCTTTGGTTATTCTGATATAACCCAAAGAGTTTATTATAGAGGTAGTGGTATGGCAATAAATAAGAAGTTTTAACTTGTTTAAAACCAGTATTTATTACATACCTACCTCTATAATAAACACGATTATTCTCCCTCCCGCCTCCCCTGCCTTAACCAGGTGGGCAAATTAATGGCGGCTAAGGTCAATCATATGACCGGTGTGACGTCACATCTACACCGCGGGGAATCTGAGATGTGTGAGAGTAATTTCTTTCAATTTAGAGTTCGAGATGGATGTCAGGAATTTTGAGAAAATTCTTGTGACATTCATTTCTCTCTCCTCTTCTTTGAATGCCAAGGTAAGATTACCCAAAGAGTTTATTATAGAGGTAGGTATGTAATAAATACTGGTTTTAAACAAGTTAAAACTTCCTATTTGACTTTTGTAAAGGAGTGTACCTAACTTTTGTACAAGAGTATATTTAGCTTTTGTACAGGAGTGTACTTAACTTTTCTACAAGGGTATATTTGACCTTATACAGGAGTGTACTTAGCTTTTGTACAAGGGTATATTTGACTTTTTGGTACAGGAGTGTACCAAAATTTTGTACAAGGGTATATTTGACTTTTGTACATAGGTGTGCTTAACTTTTGTACAAGGGTATATTTGACTTTTGTACAGGAGTGTACTTGACTTTTGTACAAGGGTATATTTAACTTCTGTACAGGAGTGTACTTAACTTTTGTACAAGGGTATATTAGACTTTTATACAGGAGTGTACTTAGCTTTTGTACAAGGGTATTTGACTTTGGTACAGGAGTGTACTTAGCTTTTGTACAAGGGTATATTTGACTTTTGTACTTACGTGTACTTAACTTGTGTACAAGGGTATATTTGACTTTTGTACAGGAGTGTACTTGACTTTTGTACAAGGGTATATTTGACTTTTGTACAGGAGTGTACTCGAGGGGGAGGAGAACACTGAGAAGAGGATGACTTGTACCATGAATCTACTGGTGCGTGAATCTAATGAATCAATAGAAACAAAACAATTCATTTTAAACCCTTTTGTGAATCTAATCTGCATGTAATGGTGTACCCTGTTTGTTCAAATCAAAACATTTTCATTGACTTTCTTGACATTACAATGATGTCCGTCAATTTACTTTCTCTGAAGAACTTTTACAAGCATGAGGTAGACCGTCAAGAGATGTACATCCGGTACTTGTACAAGCTCAAGGATCTGCATGTTCAGTCCGGCAATCACACGGAGGCGGGTCTGACGCTGCTGCTACATGGTGAGCTTCTCAACTGGACAAACCAGGTCCTCCCTGGAGAGGGGGGCGGGGTGGAGGCCTGGATCTGTAAGGAGAGACTCTACCTACAGGTGCTGGAGCTCCTGGACAAGGGACAGGTATGTACAGTGGGTTTACACATCTGGTGGGCTTTACCAACTGTTGAAGTGAATGCCATACATGTACTCTATGTAGTATTTAACTAGTGCATATGCTGAGCTAGGCAATGTTCTCTACTTTCAGGCTTGGGAATTTGGTATTCCACTCTGCAAAGAACTCGCTGAACTGTATGAGAAAAAGATACAATATCGGAAACTTAGCAACATATTGGTAATTCCAAATCTTGAATGAAATCTCCGATCAGACAGATTTTGTTCACACTTTTGTGCTTTATTTTGTTAATTTGTTTTCCAGCAAAAGCAAGCATCATTTTACGATCACATTCTACAAACCGCGAGACACAATCCTGAATACTTCAGAGTAGGATTTTTTGGACAAAGCTTTCCACTTTTCTTGCGGGTATGTCTGGATTTGTTGATACATAAATGTAATTGGTTATCATGTACCACTGGTAAATATGATGTTAAATTCATCGATATTTGTGTTTTGGAAGAATCGGGAGTTTGTGTATCGAGGAAATCCTCTGGAGAGATTATCTGATTTCCACGAGCGGTTGAATTCTGAGTTCTCCGGAGCGAAGTACCTCAACAGTACGAGCAGTCCTGGGGACGATATCTTACAGGGCAACACCCCTTGTATCCTTCAATGCTGGAAAGCATGTTCATTCTAAATTCATACTGAATACATCACAGTATACATGGTCTGAGTGAACTTTCTATTAAAGTTGTCAGGTACAGTACTGATTCAGAATGTGACTGAAGGTTCCCTAACCAGTTGCCAGACATCCAGTTCTGTGCGGTCAAACCGCTGCCGGATATCAGCTCGGAGATGTTGGACCCCGAGGTGCCAGAGAATGTGCAAGGTTTCTACAAAGTCAATGAGGTGGACACCTTCCAACTTGACAGACCCTTCCACAGCCCCAGCAAAGACCCTGAGAACGAGCACAAGGTCAGGCTTCTCGGTCAATTGGGGATATTGGTCATTCTGCCATCATGGACCATGTCACTATATGCAACTGTTTTTATGTTGCAGACACTACACATCGAGCGAGTGACGATGCGAGTTGCCAACAAGCTCCCAGGAATACTACGATGGTTCGAGATCGTTGAGCGACAGATGGTACTGCTGTCCCCCATCCAGGTTGCCATGGATACAATGGAGCGCACCAACTCGGAGCTGCGACTGCTGGTTCAGTCTTACAAGCAGAAGACCCAGGACGTGCGGCCACTCACCATGCGTCTGAATGGCGTCATCGATGCTGCAGTCAGCGGGGGATTCACAAAGTATCAGGAGGTCTGATAGACTGATACACAAACATTATATGACAGGATTGATAAAACATGGATTTCTTCTTGCAACATTTTTGTAAATAATTGAATACTAGTAGTGTGTATGAATGTTGATGGTTGTGCTTTCAGGCATTTTTCAGGCCAGCGTTTGCAGAGTTGCCTCGCCATGCGGAGTCTGTGGCCAAACTGCGAACACTTTTCCTCGAACAGGTACGATCTAAAAAACAAGTATACTTGGTGCATGGACCATTTTGGAACAAAGTTCGAAGAGCTACTGCAGATTGATACCTTTAAATCTTTACTATGTTTATGGCTTTTGTTGAACACTTCCAGCTGCAAGTTTTACAAGAAGGTCTGGATCTGCACAATCGGCTCGTGTCTCCAGAGATGCGAGAACTTCACAGCCGCATGGTTAACGTCTACAGTCGCATGAAGAAAACCATCCGTGACTCTGTATGTACATGTACATGTACAATAATTGCTACACTCAGAAAGCATGAAGATATGTGGTTTAGGTACACCGTTGTCACCTGCTCCCTCTGTATTTGGCAGGGTTCCCCCAGTGTCAGCCACCTGGATCTGCTGCTGAACACCCCAGTGGCTGGAAAGAGATCCAGTCAAATCAGCACGTCCTCATCAATGTAAGGCATCCAGCTTTACTGTTTGTGGACTTTTAACAGACAGTAGTAAAAATAAAACTTGCAACAGAGAAGTACATGTAAATCACTCAGATGATTGACTGGAGACAGGGTACTCAGCAGTGATTAAGGTGATATCTAGGCTGTATGCTGTGCTGTTGCAGGTCGTACACGTCCACACCCCCCGGTAGTAACAGGTCCTCAGGAGTGTACAGCGAGAGTAACGACCCGCCAGGCCACCAGGATCGGGGCAGCACCGGCTCCCTCACCGAGGTACCGCCCGAGCTGGAAGTTCATCATAAATCTGTGGCAAAGTCGCTTTCTATTCATTCAATTTATGTCAGCACGTATAAAGTCACATGGTACCATTGTTTGCTCTCATGGGAAACCATTGCATGACCAAACTCCTGCACAGCTTCCAATTGCAGACTTTGATTGTTCTATCACCATGGTTACAGGGTACCAATGCAAGGAGACCTCTAGCAGAGCCCAAGGTAGCCAGTGAGCCCAGTCTGCCCAGGGGGAAGGGCTCCACACCCAGTGAGTATGACCTAGGGCGAGTTCGGCAGGGAGAGACTCAATTGTAGAGGATCAATCCAATGCTTGAACAATATGCAGCAGTTCTCTATATTGTAGTATCTGTGTAAATGATGCATGGCTGAGTGCAGTGATTTCTGAATTTCGTATCAGCAGAAATATCTCTCGTGTATTTCTGGTATCATATCAATATTAAGACCACAAGCATTAGGAACAAATTATGCAAAATGAATGGTATGATTTTACAGATAAAGGATCATAAATGCAGCCACTTCTGGTAAACACTTGATAGCAAGCTTAGCATTTTATTATAATTGTCATGCCGTTATCCTTGTGTTTGTGTTCTTACCAGTGCTGTGTGCCCATTGGATTGGACAATACAAGTCAATTCAATGTACATTATATGTGTGTTATTATCAGAAATATCAGTATTTTGATGTTGAATCTGCTTCAAGTTTTAACATGTCTAACTGGAGCAACTAAACTAACTTTTCACCAAATGTGTTGATACCCTAAGGAAGGATTCTGTTGGCATGTCAGAAGAGCATGGCTGATTGACATACACACAGATGTGCTGACCATACAAAAGTTGTGACCCATAACCAGCATGACGACCAGTAAACCTCTCCCTCCCCACAGGTGTCAACTCCACAGTGTCCAGTCTCAGTGTGGACAGTGGTCTTGGTAACTCAGCACTGGACAGTCGCCGTGGCAACAAGACCAGGAGTGCCATAGTCCCACCCATGGACGGGGTGCGTCCACCCCTCCCCCCTCGCAAGGGCAGTCTCACCGGTCAGTCAGGCCTGAGCATGTTAAAAGTGGCTGAGCTTAATAACTTTCGACCAGAAATTTGATTTACAAAATAATGAAGGAGAAATGAATATATTTGAACTTAAGCTGGAGATTTTTCTGTGGCACTAGAGAATTTGTTGAATTCTGAGTAAATAATTAATCACATTAGCATCTCACAAACTCCTCTAATCATTTCATCACCAACTGCATGTGAAAATTCACTGCATTGTTTAACTGCATGTATTAACTGGGTTGTGTTTGTCATGATTTTGGATTTGTAGCCAGTTATCTGTGCATTGTAAGTTTGTACTGTAAGCTTCTACACTAATGAGAGACTGTGTCTGTCTGCAGGGACGGAGCTGATGCCCCCAGAATGCAGGACTCCTCTCTCCAGTAGAGGACAACCCAGGGTCAGTGTAACTCAACTACATACATTATCAGCATGATTGTAGCAACTACGTCTACTGGTAGTTGGCATTGAGCAACTTAGCAACTTTCTCTTGAGGACATGGCAAAAAATTGTCCATTCTTTTGTTAGTGTGTCTGTTGTGACTTTGGTCTGTTCCATGAC
Organism: Terebella lapidaria; assembly: GCA_949152475.1. NCBI lineage: Eukaryota > Metazoa > Annelida > Polychaeta > Terebellida > Terebellidae > Terebella > Terebella lapidaria. Next base: position 20,420,234 of record OX424555.1, read on the forward strand.
GTGTTGCAGAAAATATCTGAGTCATCGTCACAGAGCTCTGACTCGTCCGTGACGCAGGAGTTCAGCAGCGTACAGCGCAGCATTGAGCAGCTGAACAGGAGTCATGCAGCACTGACTCCCAGTCAGTCCGCACGGACTCACACGGCCTCAGAGAGCGGCACCGAGACGGCCCGTGGGGCTCCACCCCCACCTCTCCCTCCCAAACGCTCCACCTCCAACCCCCAGGGCTTCACGACCACTGCCTCGCCGGCCAGCGCTGCCCCAGTCCTCAGGCAGGCCAGGCCGGAGACACCGACCTCCGGGTCAGCTCCCACCACCCCCAGCCAGCCAGCCCCACCCATACCCAGGCGCACCCCAACCCAGATATTTCGCAAGTCCTGATGAGCCGAGACCTGGTACTCGTCATGTGCTACTTCTGACTCCGGCTCCTTAATATGTCAAATATAGTGATATTGTTGTGAATTATTGGTTTGAATTGAGAAAAAGAAACCCTATTTTGGCAAGTTGTCTATTGAATGAACGCAAACATTAATTTATAGTATTTAATGTAATGTACATGGATGTTTAGGCAGATATACAAGTGTTCCATTGCCAGATGAATTGGATAAACGATAGCATTTCAATGAAATCTATGTGTACATAGCAAGATTTGTAAATAATATAATACAGTTGTATAGGCTCAGAATCCTTATACATATTATGATATTATGTATATATTGCATATTGTCAGGTCCAGTTAATGTTATATTATGCAGAGGTGTGCCATACAACAAATGATTAATGTTTGTATATAATGAAAAAAAAGTCTTTTCTACCATATATATATTATGCTTACGGGGTTAATATATGAATATATCAATCCCATGTTGTTGTATTGTTTACAATGTTCTTTGTAGCTTACAGTCACCATGTCTGCAGCTCCTGTTATCAGTATTGTACTGGGCCAAACTTTCTGTGCTCTCTGCCAGTGAAACAACAAATCTACATAGATTTGTGACATTCCTGGTACTACACATGTATCTTAGCACAAACTGACCGGTACTGATTATTAACTTCCAGAATGTCATGCTTGTAGCTTGTAGCATTCCAGGTGTGGATGTGTTCTCCCATACCACCATTAAATACTGGTATGATATACTGTTACTGGTTAATAATATACATAATAATATGTATGTCTAAAGAAAACAAGTACAGTAAAAAGTCTAATATTGATGGCTATTAAATTTGATGGTAGTGAGTCCCACATTATTTGGCGGAGATTTAGTTTGGCGATTTCAGACCCACCTTTTTCTTAACGTATATATCTGGTGAATTTGATGCAAGATTTAATTTGGCAGTTTCTTCCCTACCGCCAAATAAATCATTCGCCAAAATTAGTCTTTTTATAGTAGATGCATGAATTTTCTTATGATTCTAACACTGTTTTTGGGTGATCAGGGTTTGCAATTACATATTTGATATGAATTGTGAGTGGATTTTTGTCTCAATTTGATATTAACAAACTGTTGTGTCTGAGGGTTCAATTACTCGGACTGAAGGCAAATATGGTGGACTGGTTTAAAGTAAGCACAAATTCATCTCTAGTTATTAGTACAGTACAAATGATATCCCCACTGTCAGAGAACAATTTAAAAGTAGGCCAAACAAGAAAGTGCATGCTTTATTTTGTTTCTTAAAGTATGAATTTGATATGTATTTTCGGTTCACATTTTGTAAATGATCTGTTGGTAACATTCTGTTGTTATGTAGGTTCAAACATAGCATATTCTCCAAATTCTTGTCAAAAGAATCTACATTTTGACTGTATGAGTAGCTGTAGTACATGTAACTACTCTTGTTATACCTGACATTTCTATTTGTGTTTGTTATTGTGTTTAAGTCGCCTATCCAGTGTGTGATTTTGTCTGAATTCTTTACAATGTATATTATATTGACAGTTGATCTTGCCAAAGAACAAAATATATATACCTGAAGCCGTTTATATCAGCATATTATCACTACTTAGCATTACTCTTGTATTTCTGCCTGCCTAGTTAAGCACATTTTACACCATGCACCTTCAGCATGCACCAGTTAGAATTCCAACTGTCAAAGTGTATAATTTATGTGATAAAGGTACATGGAGTCAGCACTTTTGGGAGAGATTGAATGTGTTTGCACAGTTCCTGTGAAACTTGGATATCTAAATATATAAATCTTCTAGGATACTGGTACATATTTAATGCTATTTAATGCAAATGCACAACATTTGCAATTCAACTCAGCATTGCATGTAAATAATTTGGTACAGTATGACAATATTATTACATGTATTGAAGTGTTTTATCATATTTATATGAAATGAATAGAGCTTACTATTTTCACACATATAGTGACATTAGTATCAAGGTTGACAAGATTTCCTCAACAGACTTAGTATAAATAGTCATTTTAATTTACAAAAATATTAAATAATATATATCTTGCTTTCTTTGCTGATAATACCAATAATATTAGCATTTCAGGTACATAGAACTCTAGTTTGTTTGTGTACTAATAACCAGATATGGCAGCATTACTGATCTATTCATTTAGTGTGTGTTGTTTGACACAATTACCGGTGTTTCTATAAAAGTGTGATTGATATTGTATGCTTCTTTGCTAGTTGCTTGTACATCAATTTCCTTTATCCATGATATCGTTATGAAACCTGTTGAACAGAAATTGCCATGTTTCTGTTCAGTAACATACACTACAATTATGCAGGTATTGTACATGTATTTTGTCGAAAGAATGCAATATAGGTACAGTACTACAGTAGTACACAGGATTAAATACAACTGATATTGTGTTTGGCATACACGTGTACCAACCATACCCAGTAAATTGTTGTGCTGGTGCCAGATATTACATAGTTGTGTTTATCATATTATCACAGTTGTTACACTGTACTGCATACATGTTTCCAAACTCTCTCCATATGTTAGAAACCAATAAGCCTCTATTGGTGCTATGTTATTGTTACCATGGTTACATGGGGGGTAGTAGCTTACTCTGTGTCAAAGTTGTATCCTGTGTGGATTTAATATCAGCGACTGTTCCTGTTGTGATGGTGTGCATGTTGTACATGTATCTCGTTGACGAGACACATTTTATATTTTATAAAAATTATCTGCATGTGAAAATCAAAGCTTCTTTAAATTTATGTCATCCCAGACATGACAGAAAATGACAACAACGGCAAAAAAGGATAATAGTAAAATAGTTTTCACTCTGTATTTACCATGAGAACAGTTTCAGCATGGAAATATATTATTGTAATGATAATTGTAATCTCAGTGCAAAATAAAATGGCAATAAAAACGGTATAGAGCAACTTGTGAAGTGTATGTTGCAATGAATAGGTACTGTAAAACTACTAATTTTGGCGGACGATTTTATTTGGCTAATTTGGCGGTAGGGGAAAAACCGCCAAATTAAATCGTCCGCCAAATTAACTAGATATATGTTAAGAAATATGAGTGGTTTTAAAACTGCCAAATGGCATGGGGCTCACAACCACCAAATTTAAAAGCTGCCAAAATTAGTCTTTTTACATCTTTCATGTACTAAACATCAATGTAATGAGTAATTTTACCTTACTCATATAGTAATATTTAGATTCATTTTGTAGCATGTTAGTATCCTTCAAAACCTTACACTACAGACATGTCTTAACTTCTCCAACACGGCCACCATACAAACATTCCATTCACCTGACACCATGACAACGCCTAATCTGCATACCGTCATGTACATTACATCACATTCAACCAATCGCAACACAGCACTTGCGACACGACTCGCAAGAGCATGGAAAATTCCACCGACACAGGTAAAGGCTCTGCCATCTTGGTAGTTGAGTGGAAGTGGTCAAGAGAGATGGCCGTGATCATATAGTAGTGGGAATATTGCCGATTACTGGACTATCTTTAATTGGGTATTGTTTTGGATTAAACGGTGACAACAAGGACTATCCCCGAACTTTGCTAGGTGCCTGAAAGTCCGAGTGGACACTCATTGATACACCATGAGTAGCGGACCAATAAATGGAATATAGTGAACCACCGTAGTTGTTACTTACTAGTATACAACACTCCAAGAGACCATTGTACGCGAACAGGTTGCAAAGGACCCGAAGGAAAACTCTTCTACATTGGTGCTGTGACCAGCATCCAAAGTCCTTTGGCTCTCCTCACGCTCAGGTGGAAATGACGCTGCCCAACGGTGAGACCACTACCCCATCACTACCATCTACCGCGCCTCAGTTGTTGCTGCCTGGCGAAGAACGCTGTGATGACGAGGTGTCATTTCCACAAGGATAGCCAGACTTCCGGCCCGCACTCTGTTGCCATGAGCGACACATTGCCACTGTTGCAAGAACAACTCCCGCCGCAGATGTTTGAACCTCTCGTATGTTGTTGCAATATTCGGTGTCGATTTGGCCCAGCACGGACATACAGTTCCACTCCTGTGTTCCTCCGGAACTGCTCATTTCTGAAGATCAGTCGACGTACGACCGCCACAGCCACAACGAACTTACCTCAGAGGTCGTCTCATTTCCCCCTTGATGATCGCCACCTCTCCACTGGTCACATCGACGCCAGTCACGCTGCATCTTAATTTCCTCCCACGACAACAGTGTTGGTGTCAAGTTGCCAGCCATATGACATCTGAGCACCGATCCCCGATGCGCAACATCTCAGACCGTTGCTACTTGCGGCTGTGTTTCTCAGTGTGTTTCACACAAGATGCATACGAGCTACTCAGCATTGCATGACCAATACCCGATGTAAAGTTCGGCGACCCCACGATAAAGAGGTATACCCCATTACTGGAGTGTCACTGAATTGTCTTATTAAGCTGCCAGCACGTTCACGCTATAACCGTGGTGTCACTACTATGTAGCCACCACGTGATAACGCTACAGTGCTTTCCCCTTTCGGAGAAACCTCGTCCCCGAGGTCAGCTATATCCCATTTTTGAGCCACATCACCCTGATCATCAGGGATCAGGAACCTGCTATTTACATACATGGTTGTAATGTGAGTCAACTGCGGGGGGCCGACCCAGGACCGACGCCGAGAGTCCCCAGTGGTTCGAAAGGTATGGCATCAATGTTAAGTTCGGCGACCCCACGATAAAGAGGTATACCCCATTACTGGAGTGTCACCGAATTGTCTTATTAACCTGCCAGCACGTTCACGCTATAACCGTGGTGTCACTACTATGTAGTCACCACGTCATAACGCTACACCCGACAATACCAATCTCTGACATCAGCTCCACAGAGCTTCAGGTGCACCAGCCTCCACCTATAATCATCGTGGGCCCCTCACTGCCTGCAACGCGACAGCTACAGCTGCTCCAACAGTTCCGACAGGATATGCCATGTCGAACATCGGAGCAGTTATTGATCACGGACATGCGCACTCGTTTTAGTTAAGAAACTGCACCATGTATTGCTTCGTGTAGACAACGTAAGTTACATTTGTTCCAGCAACATTCATATTTATATACTAATTTATTGATGAAATCGTAAATCGCTTATTCGCATCACCTTCATAAATATACGCAGAATATATATTAGAAATTTCATGTAAGTTTGTTACGAAACGGCCGAAAAATGAACTAAAATTGCACATGGTATTAAACCATTGAACGTACCAGAACATAACCGTTACGCAATCTTCATTAACTGCTTGTGAGTGTGCCAACACTCACAAGCACAGCTGATACACGATCATCCACACGTCGCTACATCAATACAGACGCAGCGCTACAGCCAACCCACCGCTGCTGTTCCAATCCTGGTCATCACCGAGAGCAATCCAGGGGAATTCCCCCCCCCCCCCCACCCCCAAACCTTCTCCGCACCGTCAGTGACTTAACCAAGCTGTAGGCCAACGACAACTGCGACAGTGACGGACTTGCCAGCACCTGAGCCTGATAAGCTAGCCTTGGGCAAAACAGCCCAATGGTGATAATCCTTCAAAGAAGGGAACTCGTCGCAATGCATTCGCCATTTCGAACATTCACGTACACAGACTTGAACAAAACTACCACATTCTGTAGTGCGCTGCATTAACGAGCTGAAGCAGTCACCCTAGACATTCCTATGGGGACACCCTGGGAAGGAATGTCGCGAAGAAGCTGAACATTTCCTTGAGCGGTTTTGCCGAACCGGTGTTTGACGACGTGACTCCATTGTCGCGGCAAAGTACTGTGATCACGCAGTTCATCAATGTACAGCCGGATTACATAGCGGAAAAACACTGAGTGTTCACTCTCAGTTCATACAGTGACGCATTGACAGCTGTGCTGAAGGCTGAAAGTCGCCAAAACCGCGCTCATTGAGAACGACCTCATGCAACCCGCCGAACTGAGGTGGCACTTCAAGGACACGCTGACGATGAACTGTCTGCTGATGAACTGTCATGTACTATGCTAAGTTATGGTTTGGGAGTCCCCAACCCCAACCGACTTGCTGTCTATTACGACCCTTCATCCCTCCAGGGTTGTGGAGAACGTATGATATCGACTTGCTCACGCGAATGGGCAGCAGAATCTTTTCAAAGTGTGATAATGGACGAAGACGGACAGTTCCATTCATGAGGGCACACTCTACTTAGTCCTCAAAGCCATCACCGCTGTCCAAGGAGAACGACCGCCACCTCCAGGGTGCACCATGACGTGTTTCTTCTGCAAGAAACAGGGGCAACGCTGGATGAAATGCCTTTGGTTGCAGGATATTACTGTCTGGAATGGCATGGAGCCGTTAACACCACTTCCTAGTGCTTAAGGTTCTGACCAAAGGACAGCTAAAAGTGAGTCAGAACCGACGCAGCCCCTACCACTGCGCAGCAGCCATCATCGACGTCAACCCCACAGTCATCAAACTGGTGGCGGAAGGTGATGTGGTGCAAGGGCCTCCACCAATATGAGCACTGCTCAGAGCTTCAAACTGATTCTCATCGAGGTGCCAATGGTTGCTGCACCAACATCAGCAGGGCCACCCTCAGCATCCAACCCGGGATCATGCGTAATGACACAATTGCTGCCCTCAACAGGACCTGCTCTCAGGACAATGCTGCATCATCACTCCATGGATGGGTGTCTTCACCACGCCCTCAAAGTTCCCCCGAAACATGAGATCGCCATAGTTAAACCCATGCATTTCCTTGTAATGGAAGGAAAATCATAGAAAATCTTGGCCCAACAGGGACTTGCCGTTGCCGCTCCTGCATCTGCTGGTGTTCCACTTGCCGGTTCCATTCCAACTGAGGAGCCACAAGTACCTGCCCAGGAGAATGTTGATGTACCAGAAGTGCCGATGACGACATCCTACATGGTTAGTTTCCCACTTCGTCGGAGTCTTCGCAATCATCGACGACCAGGAGGAGAAAGATGTTGATGTATTGCCGCCAAGTGAACGAGTTGATGAAGTTCGTCCTACCGCCAATCACGATAATTAGAGTGCCACACATCGAGTGGAAATCGGAACTTTAGATACACCCAAGATCATGATTTTGGGCTGCCATCACCTCCGACGACTGGACAGTACCAAGTGATGCAACCTCTCCACTGCCCCGATGGAGGATTAGACTGTCCCTTCTGCACAGGTGAAGAGGAGGATGCCACTCTCGTCTGTTGAACAGTCGTATGCCACGGACCCTTCCAGATACTGGAGGAACTTGATGCTCATATGCTAGCGTATCAATATCTGGTTTTGTGGTATTTCGTTTGCCCGGCATGTGACAGATTCATTACGCTGACCTCTAAGGAATTATTCGGCATATCTCAGAGCCAGCCGCTGCACATCAGAAGAGATGTTCATTGTTTGACCAGGGCAGGATTACCGCCAACGAACTCATTCTGAAGTGATTCGTCGTGCGCTGCAGGGTTGATGTTCAGCCGAACCCCAACTTCCGGCCCCCAAGGGTGCCAGTGCGCCTCTCGATCTTCCAATGAGCAACATTGCGGTGCTCACATATGGTATCTGGCCCATGAGCCTGGAACTGTTCTGACAATACCCTCCCAACACAGACCCAGCTGTATGTTGGTACTCCAATGGGTGAAGTATATTTGCAGCAACACCCGAGAGTATGAAGTGTGCAGTGACAAGCTGCATCGGGATATCTTCGCCCTCAATCCAAGGGTGTGGTTTCGTCGGCCCTGTATGATCTTCTTTCAGGACCCGCTGATCTACAGGACAGCAGCCAGGAGGACCTTACAGAGGGACAAGGCCAGCTCCCGGCCATTGCAACCCGCCATAGTGGGAAATGAGCCCACAAGAGAACCTTCATCCAACGTCCTGCCACACAAAATGGTCATGGAGTGACTGACAGTGCATTAGGGAGAGCCTCATGCTGCCTCCCGAGGAATTTCCACCACAACCCTTGTGTCAGTCTCAGCCCGAGGAGGTCTGTCGCATCCTGAGAGTCCAAGGATAGGCTGCCATCGCAATCATTGGATCTGCCGATGCCTCTAAGAGAGATCGATGACGACCCCACGCCTCTCTATCATTCCACTCTCCAGGAAGGGAGACGAGTGCTGTCTCCTGCATCACAGCGGATAGTGAATCCGACGCAATGGCCGGCTTACTATTTAGCTGAATGTGAGCCCATCATCATGCCACAGCAAGTGCCCATGCAGGGATCAGGAGATGGGAATAACCATGATAGAACGGAGCATTCCAGAATGAACCCTGAAATGACAGATGCCATCCACCTGATGGCACCCGCGGACTTGCCCGAAGGAGTTGGACCATACGAAGCACGGTGGAACAATTTCTTTTCAGATTCTGCACTGGTTGCTGACTCGCTCCACCTCACATCCGACCTCGGATTGCATGTGCCAACCATCACTTTGGCGTGTGCCGACGACCTCTTCGCCCAGCACACTATGGACATGCACATCCGCCACGCAGAATACAACATCCTGTCAATCAAGTTCGCGATGGGGGTAACCATGAGGGAAACGACCTGATGCTGCCGTAGCAACTTTGGAGTAGGAGAACGCTGCTTTCTGGACAGAGATTCACTCTCCGCCCACTGTCATTGCAACTCTTCAGGAAAGAGTCAACATATGCACAACCAGGTTGGAGCCTGGGCTGTGACCACTTCCGCCAGGACGGGAAGGCGGATCCCAGCAGAATTGGTGGAAACCATTGGGACCCTCCTACTGCTCGTACCGGTGGAAGACCGTCTCCGGGTCATGGAGTCCATGTCTCCGCAGTCTACCAAAAAGTGAAAGAGTGACATTCTTCACATCGACATGGAGTTTGCGTGACGTGCGGATCTGGTCCCAGGATCTTCCTGGGCCCACAAAAGGATAAGTCATTCCATTTCATTATGAAATTATTTTATTTATATATATGTCTGTGATGTGTTATGTAAATATTTGGGAATTGTGATACATATGCATTTTGATCTTCGTATCTGACAGTTGATGGACTGACTGATGACATTTATTTTGACAGAGGAATTTTGATTACTAGTATCGTGGTATCTTTTTCTCATTGGTTCATGTGTGAATTTTGGGAAGGCATGTTAGCGAGCCTAGCTCCTCATTGTTAAGATTTTTAGACTGACTATGTTTTGGTAAACCTCGAGGACGCAATTTGACAAAGGAGTGTAATGCAGCGTATTTTTCAGTAGTATCCGTCAAAGCCACCCCACACAGACTCCTTACACTGCAGACATGTCTTAACTTCTCCATAACGCCACCGTACAAACAATCCATTCATCTGACACCATGATAACGCCTAATCTGCACAAACCACATTCAACCAATCACAACACACATATGCACACCACATGCGACACGAGGCATGGAAAATTCCACAGACATGGCCGTGATCATATAGTAATGGGAATATTGCCGATTACTGTATCAGTGTATCAATCTATCAAAGATCAATCCAGTATGTAAATGAAAAGTGATCTAACTCCCTGTTAGATAAAATCTAATTTCTATGCAAACGTGATGTCTTACGTTACAAGGACCAATGTGGAACCCAAAAACTTCTAATATAGGTAATAAAATAAAAAGAGTACATATAGTGAATAAAAAATACTTTATTGTCCATTATACAGGGCAATAATATGAAATATTTCAGAAATATCTCTAGCAATGCTCTAATCATTTCCACTAACTTAGCTATATAAAAGCCACTGATATACACTACGTAACAATAAATATTTTAAAATCCGTGTGATACCAAAATTTGTTTACCTAAAAAGTTCTAAACATAGTTCAGTGCACAATTGTGTCATTTATCGGCGGTTAAATCGGCAAAATAAACAATACACGTTTATTTATTTGTTTATTTTTATTTAGCCTCTGTGGCCGAGTTGATTGGACTGGTGGCTCTTGAAGCAAAGAAGCTCAGAGGCGGTAGGTGACGCGGGTTCAAACCCCGTCACCGGCACAAAGTAGGTGGAGTTTTCATCCCGGCAACGCAAAGGTTTCTCTATTCGAATGTGCTTTCCAAATTCAAAATTGTCACCCGACGGGGGATGGGGAAGACAGGCAGAATTGCCTATCATCATGGACCGTCGTTAAACAAATCTGATTATTATTATTATTATTTTTATTATTATTATTATTATGTTTGTATTCAAAAATTTAATTTGTGATTTTGTATTTCACCAAGCAATGAACTGTTTTTAAGATTAGATACAAATACATGGATTGCAGCTGTGAAAACGAAGTAAAGCAAACTCGTTTTCTTTTAGTCATGCCTTGTGTGAACTATTAATGGGTGAAACACATAAGGCATCCGTCTTTGTGCTATTCCATTGGTCAGAAGCCTGAAATATTTGTTTACACATCATTCGTGGGCAGTACTTCGACAATGGATAATTAGGATATATTTACAATATTACCACTCAGACAGTGGATAATTAAGAACTATCAACATTTGCTGACGGTTGTCTACATGTATGCATTTTACATATATACAAATGAAATGAATATTGTAATGTTCAATGTATTGAGATGAGTGAAATTTCCACCGTAAATAATGAATTAAACATGTTGATTCCATATCATCAATGACACTATGAAACATGTGAGCAAATCCCGTCTGATTCTGACTCCACTAAATCTGCATGGCTTTCATCAGCATTCCTTAGAAAATTGCACATTTTGCAATTGTGCATTCATATAAATAGGCACATTCGAAGTTTCACTGTCTTCTGGAGCTGGAACCATCACTTTACTTTCGGCTTTGACTGCACTATTCCCATTGACTTCCGATGACTGCGACTGAGTTCTCAGTGCCTCCATGTTTTGATAATGTGATGCAGCACCTTTCCTATGGCCTTTGCCTAGACTGGTCCTCGGCTGAGGTTTGGGCTTTGTCGTCTGACTCCCAACTGGAGCTAGGTACCCACTGTCGATGCCCAGTTCCTTTGCCGCCTGAACGTAGTCGATCTGTCCAGCTTCCATGTCCAAGTAACCCTGTTCGGTGTGCATGTGCTCGTAGCCGTGGCGGTCGGTCGTGTAGTCCACGTACTGGTCCAGTCTCTGGTACTCCGGGCTGGTGAATTCCTCGCCCGGCTTGGAGGCAAGGTCTCCATGTGACTCACTCTCGTCGTCCTCCAGTAGCACACGGTTCATCTCACGAGCTATTTGTGTGAATTCCGGACGGTTGGCGGGATTCATGTTCCAACACTGAAGCATCAGCTCATACCTGACAAATTATGAACAGTGTCAATAATTTTATATACACAAATATCTCATGTCCTCATTCGGCAAAAAAACAACAACAAAAGACCTGTCTAACTTACACCTCGTCTGGAGCCACGGCTGGTTTGTCCAGTCTGCTTCCCTGCCTCAGGTAGTTCTTCAGGTCAAAGTTATCCACATGTGAGTAGGGCTTCTTGCCCCGTGTCAACAACTCCCACATCAGTACTCCGTATGACCACTATCAGGCAAAAAATAAAAAACTACCTATATGCATAATTTATGTCACTGAAAGCATTTCAATTACATGTACATTCACTGCTGTTTATTATGATATAAGGCGAAAGTGAAGCTGGAACACTGAGGTGACAATCACGATCTGGCTGTGACCAATATTATTGTAAATTGAGTTGCATCTACACATAAAGGAGATGATACAAGTGTACTGACGACGTCGCTCTTGGTGGTGAACTTGAAGTCGTCGAGAGCCTCGGGAGCCATCCATTTGACCGGGAGAGGCCGGGACTTGTTCTCCACACGGTAGTACTCGTTACTGTAGATGTCCCGGGCCAGGCCGAAGTCAGCGACCTTCACCACGTTCTCCTTGCTCACCCTGGATACAAGATCAAGATACAAATATCAAATATACAGGATCGTGTCTTGCACAACTTGACTGTGTGTTGATGAATGGATTTGGTGTAGCAGGTTTCTCAGCAGAATCACGTACATGCAGTTCCTAGCAGCAAGATCTCGATGAACGAACTTGAGATGTGACAGGTATTCCATACCCTTGGCCACTTGCAGACCATAGTCCAACAGATCTCGTACCGTGAATTGCTTCAATAACAAAATAGTGATGGCAGTCATTAGCTATCAGGCCGAAAGTAAAGTGTTGGTTCAGGTCAATATCCACATGCATTACCCAGGTATGCATTTTGGGTATAGTAATAAAAGAAATGGTGAGGGAATTACATTTAGACATTCGGAAAATCAACATTAAAGCTTTCGTGATCTGCAGTGGGGTGAAGTGAAGCATACATTGTCTGGTTTAAGGAGGAATGTTCGCAGGTCGCCGTTCTCCATGAGAGGCAGCAGCACGTATGGCACGTCATCCTGCAGGAGAACTCCCACCATGTGCAGCACGTTCTCGTGGCTAAAATCCTTCATCAAAGTGGCCTCCTCCAGAAACTCCAGCAGTTCCTTCACCGTCACGCCCTTGTCTGGATGACACCACGACATTATTATTGTATAAATCGATTGTAATGTGTGAAATATTATGATCGCTATCACACTATAACACACCTTTGATGGTTTTGGCTGCCACGAGGATAGCACCTTTCTTTTCATCATTAAAACGACCGACGTACACTGTACCAAAGTTCCCTGTTCAGAGGATGATCACACGCCATGAATATACAGTACGATACACGAGGAAGGCAATTGAGAAACATTTCCAACAATTATCCTAACGAATCTGGATGATCTCCCGTCATCTTATTCTGATCGCTTTACCTTGGCCGACCTTCCTGCCCAGTTTGAGCGAATCGCTGGTTTTCATGCACGGCTGGAGTTCTGCCTTGACACTGGCTGGCAGCATGGCCCACGCTGTTGGTGGTTCACCTGCAACAAAATACGCATGCTCAAGTTGCCAGGATTCTATGTTTGAAGTAGTTTCAGAGCGGTATCTATCAACCAATTACGACATGTTCGAGATTTCGAGGATACCGTTAGATAAACCGAATGAAATGATTTTAGAACAGACATTGTGATTGCATCTATAGTGTGTCAATATGTACTATACATCTGATACTGTCCAAAAGCGACGGAACAATCCCCATCCTGAAATACGTCCATGATATATGTAAGCAGGCCTAAATAACGCAAGCACCTGATGAATAGCCAAAAGGTTAATGCGTTGATTACTTCAACAATCGTTAGTACAGTAAGCTTCTGCCACTTACTGTATTTATTCATTCCCGCTTGTTTTCGCCTGAGAGCACGCTTCTTTCTCAGAATGACGACGATGATAATTATGATGATGATGATAAGTACGGCGAATACCACACCGAGAATGGCTCCCTTCACTCTCGGGTCGTCCCACGGGGTCTCGTGGTACTCCAAGTAACCAATTAGTTGTCGGATGTTCCCCACGGTAGCCTGGAATACAGAGTAGCAATCAACCATTGAAGACACAAACTTCGGTCATTTCAAATATAATTCCCCTTGATTTTGCACCTATCTTTCGGACTTACAATAACTCTGGGTGCTCCGCCTCTGGCAGTAGCACCAAGATCAGGTCTGTCCTTGGGAGGTCTACAGCTCAAGGCGTTGGCGAACAAGTCCTCAACCTCACAAAACCCCTCTCCGATCTGTATCACGTAGTCTTTCAGAGTACACCCAAACGTCATCCTCTCACCCTGATTTAAGTACGTGAAAGAAAACAGCTTAGAGCGTGTATTAATTGAGAATCACTCAATTGTTATCGGAATTAGAATTTTTCACACTGTTTCTTCATGAGCAGTGTCTCCTAACACCCATGTATCAAAAATCAAACCTCGATGAGGATGTCGCTGTCGCCCTTGTATGGCTGGAAGACTCTCACTCTATCATCGCTGGGCCAGGGGTAAATCTCGGGGTTTGTGAAGACTTGAATGATTCCATACTCCGGTAGGGGTTCGCTGACGTTTCTGTAAGTCTCCACTCCGTCCAGGAGGAAACCCACGTAGAACTGAAAGTCCTCCTTGTTGATGGCAATGTCGTCACTTTGGCGTTTTTCTCTGTGGCCAATAGCCTGGGATTCCTCGACAGCAGTTGAACGTTTACGTCGAGTGACGTCATTCGCTTGGGGTAGCTGACCCACAAGGTAGTTTTGATACTCCTCTGGGAGGTTCCTCACATCTGGCGATTGGCAGACCATGACCGTGCCGTTCAGAACACTGCACGTCTGCGGATGGGAATCACAACATGAAGCAAAACAGGCTGATTTTTTACAGGTATGGATATGCATGAACGTATATTCCAATGGTGACCTACCGAGGGAGGCTGAGCGTATTCCTCAGATTGACCGCCTGATGTGTACACGATTGTCACTGTTATGAACGGAGCATACACAGAATCCAAGAATTGTCCCACGACTGTCTGGTTGATACCACCTCTGAAAGACAAAATTCAGCATGCTCAGTGTGTTCTCGAGTTTTTAAAATTATGGTGTGTCGCTTCGAGTTTCCAGTCTTGAGATTCTGTCCCATGAGCAGAGCTCGTAGGTTTACCTGAGGAAGGTGCTGAGAGGTGTGATGCTCTCGATGACTGGATCCTCCCTGAATTCGAAGGTTTGGTCCATGAGCAGTGAGATGGCGTGGTTCGTGTTCTCGTACAGCTCCAATAGCAGAGGTATCGGTCTGTACAGCGGCGAACCCGTCACATTGGGCGTTCGACACGTGATCTGCGTCTCCGTACTACAAATATTAGGGGTCACGTATTAGGGGACGGTTACATCCTGTTTGGGAATATAATATTCCAAGGACGTGTGACATATGGTTTGTTTTGTTCGTGTAAAGTTCGACGACCCAAGACAAAGACTGAGCTATAACCCCTTTACTGGATTGTCATCGATTGTCTCAGAAGTACACCAGCATAATTATGTGCTTTGGTGTCACTGCTCCTGTAGCCACAACTGGCTATAACGCGACATTTGCATCAATGGTTGTGGTCAATTCAAATAATGACACACATATCTACATTGCAGTGTCTCCGCAACCTGCAGATGTATCCTGCAAATTATCACACTTTTTTTTTAGGCGACGTATCGAATGTGAGTGAAATGTCAAATCTGGTCTACGTACACGTTGATGACGTCGAAGCGGACACCGCCGACGCCGTGGTAGACGGAAACGTTCCCTGTGCCGAAGTACCCGCCGTTGATGATGACGATAGTGCCGCCAGACTCAGGGCCATAGTTCGGGATCACTGCCGAAGCGCCAGGCCCCGTGTACGGATACTACGAGACGAGTGAAGAAAAGGTGAATATTGATGCATGCTAGGACTAATTCTGGTGAACTGTATATTCCTTGACAGTAGAATGAATGAATGAATGGTATTTTAGGCCAATTTTGTGCACATTATAGAACCGGGGACAATGAGATACATGATGATATGAAACACGTCAACAGAGCAGGTTACCAGGCCGAGATTCAAACCCAGGACCTTCACCCTTGGTCTGCAGCCCAGCGCGCTGACACTGAACTACCATGGCCCCCTATTCAACATTAGACAACCTTTTAAAAAAAACCAGCAGCATGCTACCATTCTAAACCTACACTTGGCCGCTGCTCTTGTAACTTTTCACTCTCTTGGTATCCAGGGAATCGAATGAGATGAGACTATACATACACATGTGTACTGTGTGAGGGCCGGGTCCCCCGCATCAGGCCGACACCGACAGCGCCCGGACTCATCACAGGGATCTTTTGGATTCACTCCAGCGGCCAGCCCACCATCGAAACACTCACACGCGTCCTCCGTGGTGTTCCTGTGGCAGATGTTAGCAAAACGGACTGTCTTCATCAGTGAAAGGCCTAATAGTATATATATGCAACACTTCGATGTGGTGGTATAAGTAAAATCTGTGTTATTATCAAAATTGTTATGTATCAATGGAAGATTATCAGCAGGATACATGTATATGCACATGATACTCTACTCAGTGTACGCACTTCACTGGAGCCATATCCTAGCGGGTTTATTATTAGTTATTCACGCTGAAGGTACACGAAGGATACTATCTCACCATCCGTTGACGCTGAAATCTGTCAATCCAAAGAAGCGATTCCTCGGTGATATGAAGCCGTCCAGTATGACCCTGACGGCAGTGCCCGAGAGGAACTCCTGCACAATGGGGTGGATCTCCCAGGAGCCTGTAAACCGGCTTGGAAGGAACTCCACCCCGGCCCGGCCATCAGACAGCAACCCAATCGACACCATGGAGGTATAGCTGCAAAATTGGAAAACCATATGTCGTATCATACTCCGCTAGAAGTGACATCTAAAACAGTGGGATAGGCCTACTTGCGGAGGCCCAAGTATCATATCATGCACGTTCCTCCATAATCAATAACAATTAAAAGGGTGGCAGCCGGATTTGGGCATTTGCCGACTCCCAACAAATGGTGCTTACGTTGATGCCACGGAGCACATGGCCTCTCCCATGCCGGTGATATCCTGGAAGGTCTTCCCGTGCACGTGGGAGCAATCCCTGGCGATATATGCGATGTCCTTCCATCGATTTTCGTCCAGAAGCTGAACTGTGACATTCGCTGGCAATACATCAAACCCTTTCGGTGTCTCTATCGTCAAGTTCTTAAGCTGGCGATCAAATCATTATGAGGCAAAAAACATATTATTTTACACGTAAGTCAGCTTACAGATTTATGAGAAAGATATAATGGCCAAAATGCAACATCGGAAATTCTCAGAAAAAAAAACTCTCACCAATTTCCTTCTGTTGAAATCGACGACAAATTCTACGTGGTCGACGTTCTCGGCACTGTACCAGTTGGTGGTGTCCGTGTAGGACCAGGGCCAGTGCCTGTCAATGATGGCCTCGGGCACGAAGACGTTCTCGCCTAGGCGAGCGAACGGCTGATCATACGTGGTGTGACCGGAGCAGACCAGGTCCGTCTCCACTCGCGAGGTGCGCTCGGGACACAGGCACTCGGGGCGCACCTCTAAATCGGGCAGAACGCCACTGTAGTCGTGCGCAATCTCCCTGAGGCAAGAATCAAGGGCGAGTCAAAGAGGGGATATTTTCATGAGGGTTGGAAGAGTGAGAGTGGATAGATGGATTAAGCCGAGTGCATTTAAATATGAATAGCATTTGTGGTTGAGAACTAGTTGCCATTGCTGTATAATCCAAGGAAGAGTTGGAATGTACATGTAGGCTTACCTCTCCGTGAGCACGCCGTTCACAAGGTTGACATCACGCATAGATCCTCGAAACATTCCATATTCTGGGAAAGGAAGTCAACAGTTAACACGTATGATACTACGATTGTCGACATTTACATAGGCAATCAACGCTCGTGCCGACCGTAACAGTTGGAGTATATAGTTACCAGGCGTGAATACACGTTGACCGTTTATCAGAGTTGTGGTCACACAGTTTGTGACAGGCAGTTGACCGCATTGTTCCCGACTCAGCAATCTTGTGTCATTCAAGCCACAGCTGCTGAAGTACTCTAGGGATGAAACAAATAATTAACAAATAAACTTGTAAGAATCTACAAGATATATCGGTTTTGAAACGTACTGATATTTCGTGAATTGAAGAAAACAGCTTCCAAAGTGAAGAAGTGAAGAAGTGAAGTGAAGAAAACAGTTTCCAAAGCAATCTATTCACCTAAGCAGGCGGACCGACAGGGTTGCACGGGAGCGCCGGACCTGGCGCAGGTCGGCAGCACGCTGCTACAGATGTAGCCGTCCCGGATATGTGTGGGGGTAGCGGAGCAGGTGCGTGCGGCCAGCCTCAGCAGGCGCTGGGCGTTCTCCTCCAGGTACTGCAGGTCGGCAGTCTGGGTGCTGACGTATGGACTGTAGTGTAGGCGCTGACACTGTTCCACTCGGCTGACATGGCACGCGTGTCCATGGAAATCTGCACACAGCCATCAAATAATTACGAAAGTTTGTCGTCATTGCCATATATAAATCGTATTCTACCGTACAATTTCTACAAAACAAGATGTTTGCATATTCCATAACCTGAAGAGGTACTATGCTATTTGTAACGTTACTTATGTTATTACAATAACATACATGGAGACCCGGAGATGCCCAGGAACACGGGGTCGCTGAGAGATCCGTCTCCCTGTCGCACAGCACGCCTAAAGCGGTTCTGTTGACGGAGTACCAGTGGATCGCGCAGTAACGTACCATTGACGTATAGAGCCATGGACGATACATACTGCCCTATGTCGATCTGAAAATAATTAGAATCTCGATGCATACATATAAACACTATAAGAACGTTACCCACACACGCACAAAAAATACCACATCAATATAGTAGGTCAAATAGTAGGTCACTTCCCGTCACGTGATTACCTAGTTTGGATTCAATTGCAGTTCTCACTACTGTTAAGAAGCCTACCTGCAGGGCGATGTGTGTCCACTGTCGTGGTGGGATCTCAGAACGGCGGTAAGGACGGGGGTTACCCATTGCACGCAGTACCAGGCGTCGATTCTCCAGCTCCAAGCTGTACATGCGCAGAGGGCCCGTCATCGCTGACAGCAGGGTTCTGTGGATATCCACGCAAGAATACAGTGATGTATGTGATCAAAAGAAGAAGGTGAAATTTGTCACTAGACTCGCCAGACACTCTATTCTTACCCGTTGGTGTTAGTGACATCAGGGTTGATCCAGAAAGTGAAGGTCCTGCCGAGTGACCTGATGTCAGAGGCGGAAGTGACGACCCCACACACGCCGCTGCCTCGACGCTTGCTGATGCCACCCAGGCCTGTGGGGGACAGGGTCGTTACGGTCGGGCGTAGTACCTCTGGCACGTCGAGACAGCCGGGGTAACCAAGCTCTAATGGAGACTCCCCGGTCCCGATGAGGTCAATGGTCGTGTACTCCACGGGGAACGTCTTAGGACAGTCGTTCCTGCAGTAGATCGTCGTACGCTCACCTCCCCCGTTGTAATAATCCCCGCTGGAACCGGCACCGTTGTTTTTGTATATGAAATCCCCGTAGAAGTACTCCAGGACGG
Source organism: Terebella lapidaria (assembly GCA_949152475.1). Taxonomy (NCBI): domain Eukaryota; kingdom Metazoa; phylum Annelida; class Polychaeta; order Terebellida; family Terebellidae; genus Terebella; species Terebella lapidaria. Next base: position 20,439,703 of record OX424555.1, read on the forward strand.
TCTCTGAGCTACCGTCACGAGGTCGGCACGTGGCATCCGGCGGATCCATGGTGATGGGGCGGCCGTGCACGAGACTCTGTGCGTCCTCCGTGTTATACCTGACCCCTAGTCCATGGACAGCCGTCCAGCATAACTGGCAAAGTACAACCAGCCGACACCAACTCATCTCACACTGTCTGGCGTACACGTCTGGTTATCCTCGGATCTGAATATACACAAATTGGTGCAAATGCGAAATGCTTATTTCGAGAAGGATCTGTGAACATTAATTGGAGCTTTACATGTACATGTTTCCAGTGAAATCTAACTTCCGTGTTTAAAGACCTGGCTATGCATAAACAATAAACATACAGAAAAACAAACAGACACATAAGCTGTTACATGGAAAGAACACAATTGAGCAATTACCAGCTGCCTGAATTAAATCAAAACAGATTCATAAATAACGAGCTTACTAGATCTATACGTTAATACATGAAGATTACACTCCTTAATCAGGTAATTGTACATTTTTACAAATCCGACATTAGTCGCATTTATTTATCTATTATACATGTTTCATTTTGTTTAGATGTATTACTTAATATTGGGCTGTTAAATAATATCAATATATTATGATGTTTTCTTCCACGTGATTCCTATTTTTATTGTGTTCATATAATTTTGAGAAACGGAGCAGTGGTTGCCCGCAAATTAGCATACATTTAACACTATTGTCAAAATTACACAATGAAATCTAGCGGAAACAAAAATGTTGTGGTAAATAACCCTGTTTTACACGCACATTTGGACCCAGTGGTAACGGTACTGCCAAGAATACTGAACAATTTTATAGTATTCTTGGTACTGCATCATATGGTGCTATGTCTGACGTGAGGATAATGCATAGAAAACATTGGCTGCGAATTACGACATGTGTAGCATTCGATAATATTGCCCAAACACCAATCCGAGGCTAACTTTCATGTTTGTGTCCTCGTCAGAAAACAACAGCTTAAAAACGGGATAAATTATGGAGTTAAATAATAAATGGCCAACAAGAATATTAATTTCCGTCTCGTATGCCTGATTTCTACTAATTGAAGCACGAGGGAAAGGAATATTATATCTGATTTATGAAGGCTTAGTTTGATATTATTATCGAATTTGATTATTATAGTGTAACTTTGTTAAGTTATGTTCAGTTATAATTTATTACCTTGTCGCAACAAGTGCAGACTGCCTGTCCATTATCAATTGAGCCTAAGGGTCCCGCACATAAATATATGAATACCAAGAACATGTATGTATAATTAAATTAACCAACCTGCAACATAGAACGTTTTTCTAAGTTATCCTATAACATGTAGGTACATTTCTATTACAATCCAATCAGTACATGTATTCATAGCACGTTGGTGAGAATTGAATATCAAAGTGACCGCAGAATTGCTGTGAATTCGTGAGTTGACTCATTATAGCTATATATATCTATAGCATACCAGTGATACATGTTCGAAGCGGGGCCATGCATAGAGACCTAGAATTTTAACCTCGCTTCTGACACCCACAAAATGTTTGTATAAAAACACAGCACGGATGCTTCCAGTGAAGTGGCCTATTATTATCTCAAGCTACATCCGTAAGCAGCAATGGGGGAGTGTGTCAGTTTGGGCTATCATCATGTTAGCTATACGTCTGTGTGACATCTGATCTTGTGCTACCATGAAAGAAAATCATACATATTATGCTTTTAATTTTTGAGTTGGTGGTTTAATTGCATCGTATTCACATGCCATTAATTCCAATTATGACTAATTCTGACGCATATAATTTATACGCATATGATTCATTTGTCAGTACATGTAAAGTATAGAATATACACGTAGCTACATGTCTGGGAGCAACTCTCAACAACTGGCTGTATCTAGGTTTTGTTGTTAGTTTATATACTATGTACGTGATCTTGTTTAACAGTCACTGTAAAAAAGAATTAAACAGGAAATTGTAAGTTGTCTACACACTCTACAAAACATATATATAACAACAATATCTTACTCGTAGAATCGAAAATTTCTTCTGTATTGATTCGCATTTAAACGAACAAGAACAAAATACTTTCGAGTTTGAGTAAAGAAAAGGTCTCTCAACATTCCAATAGGTGCACGGATGTACTCTTATTTGGGCTATCATTTGGTTTCCAGCATATGAATAACATATATCGTATTTACCTTCGACCTTGGAAATCACCGTATGTCCTGTTATAAGCCACTTTGTAGCTATATTATACGACTCCGGACAAAACTAATATTTAGAATTGTATCCATGTATATCCAATATATATTCCTCCTCTGTGTCTTTGACTTCTATGTAATTCCACCAGTATATTAGAAACTCCGCTTATGATTCCACGATATTAACTGCAATGTTGATACGTGCACAGGGCATAATGTGCGTGCTATGCGAACTTTTCTCGGAACTTTCCAGTAAAAAGAAGAGAACAACAGAGAGAAAACTTCATGTCAATAGATTGTGACCTCGGTCGGTGACGGCGATGAGGCGACCTGCACCGTTCAGGCCTGAGTCATGATGGACGCCCCCCCCCCCCCCCCCCCGCAGGTTACCGTGATACGCGCCAGAGCACGACCCAGGAATTCCCGTGGTCTGGGGGACAACCGTTATATATTAGCGCCTACGTCAGGGACGTGGGATAGGCGCCAGTTGAGCGGAACGGCCCCTTGTTATCAGAAACTACGAGGGTAAAAATGTATATACCACTTACATCGTGTACATGTTCCAGCAAGATGGACAATGCCAAAACGTTTTGGCTACTTGCAACAGATACAATGGATGAAGGTACCATTGTTCTGTAGATGTATGTAAGACGATAACAGAAATAGTATCCTACCTGTTGAATAACATTTGCTTTTGACGGCTATTGTTGTTTTACAGTATGTACATTCAATAAAATAATAGTTTTATACGTTATTATTGATGGAACAAAGGTGAACGCAATACAAAAGTGAACGCAGTCGATGTTATAGCATGAAAATAGCTTTCGCACATTACAAGTAATTACAAGGATTAATTCGCACATTACAAGTAATGCAACTAATGTGCCTAATAAAAACGAATGAAGATTTAGATATAGTTAACTTGGTATGTTCTGTAGTAATTTTAGCGACTGTAACCCCCGTCCCTCCCGCGCATACATATTTCACAACAAACATTCATTCTACATGACTTACATACAGGACAGGTACAGACTATACGATCACAAGCATAAACTCCATGTAGTCATGGTTACATACACAGGTCAATCCACATGCACTTGCGGCCCCATTCACTCGGTACATCGACCCAGTTAGTTTCGGCCTTGACCTTCACCAGCACCTACTTCTAAACATAGAACATGACACACCCACCGCTCACATCACGTGCACAGATATAAGCATAACAAGTCTCGTTCACGCGCCGGGGAAACCCACTTTCCCGGTGAGATCAGCACACATCAGCACATACATGACCAATCACAACACCGCATGCATTTGGCGGGAAAGTCTACACCACATGTTGCCGGCCCCGCAGTTTTTCTAGGAGTTGAGTAGAAGCGGTCACAGAGAATGGACGTGTTGTGACAGAGTTGAGTAAATGGCCGCCACGAGCACAGACGTGTTGAGGTATTGTTAAGAAGTTTGGCCGTGCTCGTATGGAATACTTGGAATAATTGTGGACTATTTATACGTGAATTGTGATAAAGAAGGACCATAGTTTTCGGCTATCTTATTGACGGGGAATCACCGGACGTAGGTGTATTTGCGGCCTTGATGTGACTGTCTGGATCATTGGACATTGTCGCCCAAATAAATTATTGAACTGAACTGCCGGCCTTGTGATTTGCACAGCGATCGCAGACATTTCGGCCTAATATCGGCCATAGAACGATATTTATCACATTGGCGCCGTTCGACCAGGATCTGAGCTAGTCTCGGATTACTAACCCAGAATGACCGGCAGTGATGGCATCGGCTCGAGGTAAGCCGCCCGACCAGACAGATGAGGGGGTCACGTTCAACCCGAACCCGACCTTCCGACCTTCCGGCCCTCGCTCAGTTGCCATGAGCGACACAGTACCGTTGTCACAGGAACAACAACCGACCGGCCTTTTCGACTCCCTTGGCGACCATTCGACCCTGAGATCGGCTTCGCCGCCTGCCGACCTGATCGAGGAGTACCTCGGTGAAGACCCGCTAGCGCCCCTACACACGGTTAGTGACATTATAAGTGCGCATGCAAGGGCGTATTCGGCCACGCTGGCTAGAGCAGCCTGGAAAAGTGACTTTATCGGCAGAGACTATACACGCTCACGTCAAAGAGCAAATGTGTATGATGGTGTCGACCCAGAAACCCCTACGGTGAATGTTCGGCCTGTAACCATAGAAACTTCCATGGTTACGCACCCGCCAAGTGACTCTCGGATACGGCAGTGGGTTTGTGACACTGACAATGTTACAGAACTGGTACCGCCGAGCGCATATTCGGCATCCCGACCTCCGGTACAATCGATATCGGCAAGACGGTACGACCCTGCGTCAGAGATGTACTCGCGCATACCGACCGAGCCAACGGTCGTAGAGTACGTTCGACCCAGCCAGGCGAGATCGACCCCGAGGAGTGTTCCGGCGTCAGCTGCTGCCCCGACCGCGACATCTCCGCGACGGCGACAACTCAGCGACGCGGTAACGGAATTCCGCGACCACACGCGACCAGCGCGACTGCGGCAACCACCGTCGACATCAAGTCGCCGACCTCACGACTCCGACATGCCGGCCTCCGACTCGCGCCCCCTCGCGCCGACCGCTTCCCGACCATCGCCGACCGACGGAGAACAGCCGCGCTTCGCTCCGCCGCAAGACCCAGTTGTGTCTGCTCCGGCAGAAAGTGTTGTGCCCATGATCGGACCTCCGATCTCTCAACCAGTCGGCTACACCACTGGAAACGGTGTACCGCCAGTCGGGTACTATCACCCCCACGTCGGCTACGTGAATCCACCAACTGGATATGGTGGTATTCCGACAGATATCGGCTATCATGGTGCGCAAAGTGGAGTAGCGTACCATGGTGTGGCCCCGAACGGATCGGTATACCGATGTCCACCACCGGCCATCTTTCCACCCTCCACCGGAGTGCCGTGGGTGACGTCACCGTATGGTCAACCGGACCCAGCCATGCAAGCACCACACGACTCTGGCTACGCTCCGGCACCACCCGCCGCTTCGCTCGCCGTCTCCGCGACGACCGCGCCGGTCGCCCCAGCGAGTGCGACTCCGCCAGTTCCGACCACCCCAACTCCAGCTGTTCCGGCCATCGTGACTTCAGCGGATCCGGCTACGACCACGCCGACTGTGGTGAGTGTTGATACGCCCACGCCTCAGAGACTCACGTCTGAGCCCCAAACGTTGGCTACGGCTAAAACGGCTCAATGGCGTGCGATCTTCAAGGGGGGCAATCTCACCCAATACATCCGGAGTTTCGAACAATTTACTGCGGCCTTCACCTATTCCGACCTGAATAAAACAACGACCTTCCGGAGTACGCTGCGCGGCCGCGCCGAAGCGTTAACTCTGAACATTCCGGTCGAAACTCCTTGGGAGGAGTTCCGTTGTCAGCTCTTGGAGGGCTGGGAACCTGCACCCCGTCGGCAGTCCAAAAGGGACGATCTACCGTTTCTAAAAAGAGAACGGAAAGAGAAGGCGGAACACTACTTGGAACGGCTTCAAGCTCTGGCTGAGCAAGTGTTTGATGATGTCACGCCAGAGTCCCGGCAACGAACAGTAATATCTCAGTTCGTCAACGGCCAACCCGACCTTATTGCCGACAAACTGTGCGTGCTCACTTTCTACAGTTATAGTGAAGCGCTGACGGCCGTCCTCAAGGCTGAAAGTCGCCAGCAATGGACAAACAGGGATCGTCATGGGGGCACACGACGTGCCGACAACTCCGTGAGCGGATACACGGACGATGATCGTGTCGACCAAGAACTGTCCTGTGCCATGGGGCGGATCAATCAGGGAGAAGCACCAACCCCTGAACAAGTTGCGGCTTATTGCGACCCCCCGACGGTGACAACGGCCCAGTCGTTAAACCAGTAGTGGGAGGTGCTGCGGAGCAAGGACCTTCCGGGCAACAGAACAGTGTTACATGCTCCACACCTGCGGTTGTCGTAACTGCTAAACCGACAGTGCCAATAGTTACGACTCCACAGTCGGCCCAGCCCGCACCTCAGCTCCTTGAAGGGGTGTGTGCTAAATGTCAAGCTCCGACCTCAAAGCCGGCTATCCCTCATGAAGGGGTGTCACCTTCGGCCGACCCCCTGGGGCTCCTCAAGGAGTTCTACTACCCCTGGGAGGTCACAGTGCGAGATCGGCATACAGATACAGACCAAACAGCTGAGTCTGACTCGTCAGCGGCCCAAGATCGTAAATCGCGATCTCCAACTTCATCCGGCTCAAGTCGTCATCGGCAACGGAAAAGATCACGCAGATCAAGTTCCGACACACCAAAACCGGCACGCAAGACACGCAGGCAAAAGCCTGTGATATCATCCGACCCCGAGACAAGCGAGGCTACGCCCCCGCCTGCATGACCAAGTCGACCCAAACGCAACGCACGCAGACCGGCCCGCTACAGATAACCCCGGCCTTGTTATCTGATTGATGCTATTGATGATGAATTATGCATGTCTAACGGACTATGATATCATGTCTTTCCCATAATATTATAATATATTGCAATAACAATGTATATGCATTTAATATGTACAAGATGTCAGTGAGGCGAATTCGATATATATACACTTGATATGATTTCATAATTACGATGCTGGTGAAAAATTGATTGCATTATGATATGTGTTTCGACCCCGTATAACGTATGCTATTGTTCCGCGTGTGTTACGCACTAACTAAGATTATCATGTCAGATTCTATCCATGTGCCAGCCGAAGAGGATAATAATTCATGTCACGCCGTGAGTAAGGCCACTTAGTTGTCAAAGAGGTGGTAGTGTGATTCGTTCCGGGGTATGCGTCGACCGAGCCTCTACCCACTCCATGTAGTATTCGGAGGAACGGCCCAGTGGTACGGGAACCAGTCACTAAATAGCTATCATACCAAGATGCGGCCTGTCATCAAATTCATCACCCAAAAATATTCAAAGCGCCACGGTGTGACCGACCCTGATCATTGCAATTTCGACCCCGACAATATTAGCGGCCCCGTTGTCTTGTGAACTGGCTGAAAATGAATGGAACGAAGTCCGCCCCTGTGAGTGATTGACATTAATGTCTCAGCCTTTAATAACTGTGTGTCGTCTGTGAAACAGCAATTCGGCCGTTGGTTTATTGTGCGCTAACTTAGGGAGAAAAGGAACGATCAAAGTAAAAGGTCACAAGGTTCGCACGAGCGCAGATAAACATTTAAGCTGTTTACAGCACCCACATGAAATCTCCCCTGATAAAGACAATAGTGAGTCGTCGGGCAAAAAGAGCCCAGTAATTTGAACAGTCGATTAGCACAAATAGACAATGTATAGGAATGTGTAATCCAGGGGACGGCAGATGGACATTCGGAAAAATGGACAGTGTGAGGACCCCCCTACTGTCGTAATGGACTGACCCGGATAGGTCAGAGAGAGATCGTACTAGCGTTTCCCTGACGACGGCCCGCCTTGTTGCAGATACACTTGGAACAATGGGATACAGCGTAAAGACGTTTTTGTATATCGGCAGAGAGCGCCCCCCGGCCTGATTCGTGGAATTGGGATGCTGTCAGCATCTTTGTGTACGGCTGGAGTGATTAGCGGTAATCAGGTCACTTGCGCCTGAGATTTCAAGATGGAAGGAGCATAAGTACGACGGAGAGACTTGTGTGAAAATTTGGAACATTTGCGGAACATTGAGACGGCAATTAGTAACATTAAAATAACGAGAAAGCTGTGAACATTTGTCGGATTGTAGTGGATACAGTTATAGTCGGCTGATTTATCCCTGAGTGACATTTGTGTGTGCGGCCTTCGCCATGGCGGATAAGCCGGGCGGAGGAATAGACAGTGACGGCCCTAACGAGAATCGGCCTCGCTCCATCACGCTTGATGGAGATAATCTGACGGTAGAGATTGTCGACCGAGGGGATGAGATGGATAACCCCATCATTTTGACGGACGATGAATTGTCCGCAGTCGGCCCCGAACCAAGTTCGGAATCAACAAACACAGCATCCGGCCCCGACAAACAGCCACGATATCAAATCTTGGCTAAGTTGGCACACCGCGGCACTCGGCATACTCCGAGCCCGACTCTAGAGGAGGACTCGGAACGTTTTCGGCAACTGGAAGAAGGTGGAGAAATTGTTCGGCGTGCCTTGGAGGCACAGCGTGCGGCTGGAGTCGCCGTTCCGGCTAGTTCAACTCCCGCTCCATTGGTGATGGCGCCAATTGAGCCTGCTCCGGCATCATCGGCCCCGTCAACACCCGTAGTTCGGCCCCGTGCTATCACGTCACCAGCACATTCTTCGGCATCGTCCGTGAGCTCATCGTCCGGCAGGAGTCCGCACTCGTCAGCGAGGAGTTCGCGACGCGTTAGTTCCGGCCCTGTGACACGCGCTTCGGCCTATCGACGACAAATAGAGGAGCTCATGGCTCTTGTTCCGGCCCCCGTCACACCATACGGCACTCAGCCAATTCGTTGGAGTGAAGTCCCGTTTCGGCTCCGGAATCGGCATGACGGCTATGCGCACGAGCATAATTTCAGCGCACCTTCTCGGCTCACGGAAGGAAATCTAGCGACCCTGGCACCACTACAGAGGGAAGACGGCCAGTATTTGTGTCCCTTCTGCATCGGTGAGGAGGACGATGAGGAGAGGAGGGCATGGCCCACGGTTCCGCGCCGCGGCCCTTTCCGTTCGGCTTCGGACTTAGACGGCCACGTCCTGGCCTACCACTTTCCGCTGTTGCGGTATTTTGTTTGCCCGGCCAAGGACCACTACTTCACCCTCACATCAGAGGATATGGTACGGCATTTGAGCGAGGCGACTCAAACCCATGTCGGCATCCTTCCGTTTTTTGAGAATGGACGGCTGAATGCTTCCGGCTCTATGTTACAACGATTCGCGCTACGCTGTCGTGTGGACATACAGCCCAACCCCAATTATCGGCCGCCTCGTGTTCCGGCTGACATCCCGATATTTCAGCGAGATGTCGACCGAGTGCTTACTTTCGGCATCTGGCACATGGCTCCGGAGCTTTTCGACCAGTACCCGCCAAATTCGGCCCCGGAGGTTCGGCAGGTGCTCCGACGAATTGAGTATATTCGGCCTTCAACCCGAGCGGAGGAGGATCGGCTGGCCAGAATGACCAATGACATCCTGGCGATGAATTGCTGGGTGAGTGTACGTCGGCCCAGCACCATCTTCTTCACTCGGCCTATTGCATATCAGACTGGCGCCCTCAAGACGGCCAGCCCCGGAATCGTAGTTCCATCGAACTCGTCAACCCCCGTGACGACACAGGTGAGCGGCCGGCCTTCAGATATCATCCCGCGAAAGATCGTGGTGGAGCGGCCTACGGCGACGAATGTCACCGATTATCGGGTGAGGGAGGGATTAGTTCCCCCACCGGAGGAGTTTCCTCCTTTGACGGCACAGCCTTCGGCCAGACAGGAGAGCGACAATAAAGAAGTGGCGGCCCTGCCGCGGGACTCTCCCCCGCCTCTACAGTTGGCGGAGGAGGAGGCTCCCCAATGTTCGGCCTCAGTTTCGGCTAGCGACCGGGAGGATTCACCTCAACCTTCAAGGCAGATGGTCCTCCAGACGGATGCGCCTCCCTATCTGGACGACAGTATGGAGGTAGTGCAGACGGTCGTCACTAAAGATTCGACCGCTGATCGGCCTCGGCTACAATATGAGGAGCCTGAGTCGTTGGAGCCTCTCCATCGGGATCTGGACGAACGACTCCCGTTCCACGGCTCAGGGGAATTTTCGGCTGATGTCCAGTTCATTCGGCAACACGGGACGCGCTTGTCGACCAGAAGAATTCCCGGCCTACAGGCCCTGCCAGGGCAAAACCCGGATTTGGAAAACCCGCTACGGAGTCGGGAGGCCAACCAGCTCCCCAACAACACCCGTCTTCACGAGGAGCATTGGGCGTCACACATTAACCAGGCGGCCCACAACGCAGATCCGCTGATTTTGCCGGCCCGGAAGAGCGAGCATCTTCCCACCTTGTTCTTGGCCCGCGCCGATGATATGGCGAACCAGCATTTCCGGGAGATCCGCCGGTACTACTTGGAGGCCATGGATCAGCACATACGGCAAGCTGAATTTAACGGCCTCTCCGTGGGATTCGGGATGGGAGCCCTCCACGAACGGCATCTCCCGACCTTCCCTGATCGGCTCGAGGAAGAGACCGACCACTTACGTCGGCAGTTGCATCGTCTCGAGGACGAAAATGAGGATTTGCGGCAGGAAAACGAACAGTTACGTGCCCGGGTGACACACCTGGAACAGTCGGCCCCAGTTTCGACCTCAACGGATACGGCCGCGACACAAAGTGACTCGGGTACCACTATCCCGGGCGACCTGCTCGCCACTATTGTGTCAATCTTGCCCCGTCTGCCACCAGAGGAGCAACAACAACTGATGCGGCAGGCGTCACCGGCACCACCACCACCTCCTGCCAGTAAGCGTGGCCAGAAGGAGTGAACGTTTCGGCCCAGTGGTGACAAACAGACAATTGCCGGCCTCGATTGTGTCGGCCTCTGAAAAATCCTGGTCACGCAGGACTAGTGATGTATCGGCCTTTTATTGTGTCGGCCTGATGACAGAAAGTGACTCGGAGAAATCCTGGTCACGATGATCGTCCTGGTTATGTCGGCTTATTGTTCTGTCGGCCAAAATTTGTAAATAGTTATCCTAGTCACGGTATTTTATTCATGTAATTTAGTTAAGGTTAATCCAGACAATTCTTTTTCAGTTTATAGACTCTAAATTAGTTTCCGTTTCACTCTGAAGCGTCGAGGAGTTTTGTTCATACATTCCATTCATATCTCATCATTCGTTGTTGTGCATGTATGTGTAAATGTATCATCGTAGTGACTATTGACGGACTGACTGATGACGTTTATTTTGACGGTTAGAAATTTTTATTGTATGCAGTGTTTTACCATTGTCGCGCGGCGTGTGTGTGTGAGTGTTGGGGTTTGACCTTGTAGGACTTCTTAGCTTTTTATTATTAGTTTTTGGCGACGGTAGGGTCCGGGTAGGGTAATTCCGAGGGCGTAGAATTAATGAAGGGGTGTAATGTAGTAATTTTAGCGACTGTAACCCCCGTCCCTCCCGCGCATACATATTTCACAACAAACATTCATTCTACATGACTTACATACAGGACAGGTACAGACTATACGATCACAAGCATAAACTCCATGTAGTCATGGTTACATACACAGGTCAATCCACATGCACTTGCGGCCCCATTCACTCGGTACATCGACCCAGTTAGTTTCGGCCTTGACCTTCACCAGCACCTACTTCTAAACATAGAACATGACACACCCACCGCTCACATCACGTGCACAGATATAAGCATAACAAGTCTCGTTCACGCGCCGGGGAAACCCACTTTCCCGGTGAGATCAGCACACATCAGCACATACATGACCAATCACAACACCGCATGCATTTGGCGGGAAAGTCTACACCACATGTTGCCGGCCCCGCAGTTTTTCTAGGAGTTGAGTAGAAGCGGTCACAGAGAATGGACGTGTTGTGACAGAGTTGAGTAAATGGCCGCCACGAGCACAGACGTGTTGAGGTATTGTTAAGAAGTTTGGCCGTGCTCGTATGGAATACTTGGAATAATTGTGGACTATTTATACGTGAATTGTGATAAAGAAGGACCATAGTTTTCGGCTATCTTATTGACGGGGAATCACCGGACGTAGGTGTATTTGCGGCCTTGATGTGACTGTCTGGATCATTGGACATTGTCGCCCAAATAAATTATTGAACTGAACTGCCGGCCTTGTGATTTGCACAGCGATCGCAGACATTTCGGCCTAATATCGGCCATAGAACGATATTTATCACAGTTCAAATTTGACTACACTCGCACATGAAATATAGTCAACGAATTGAATCTATAAAATTCAATCGAACAAAACACATGGATCATCGATTCTCATCGATTCTTAATTCTTGTTTGATCCCTTTCCACCGGAGACTGTGAAAATTTAACATACTATTAAAATTGGAACCTTGGGAATGTTGATTCCTTCACACTAACGCAAAATATTATGTCAAAGTGAATTGTGCATTGACTTTAGTATGCAGTCTGTGGGGGTTAACGTTATGAAAAAGCTCAAACGAATGAAGCCTACTGTCAGACATGTACGGATACATCATGATATCATGTCCGTTTGACCAACGAGACGACCCCCTTGTCTGATAGAGAATGAAAACTTTTGAAAACACACCAAATCGAATTCGCCGAAAAAATTAAAAAGAAATTCAAATTTCTAAAGAGATCAGTTTGTGGGCACTATCTTATAGTTCATTAGACGAAGTATCAGAATATTCTAGCAAGTGGTATCGGAGGAGAAGACGTTTTAATATTGCTCAAAGTCCTAAATGGGGCGTTTTTCGACGAAAATGGCCGCTATTTTGAAAAGAATGCAAGAATTAAAAATAAATCCTCTCTCTTGCTATATTTCTCAGTATTTTAGTTCAAATTACAGAAAGATTCGACTGTAAACTTTAAAGATAATTTATTCTCCGATTATCAATAATTGGCATTTTTTGAAAAAAAATCACCGAAAAAAAGTTAAAGGAGGAATTCAAAAATTTTAAAATAGTCAGTTTGAGGGGACTATATTATAGTATCAACAGACAAAGTTTTGGAAAATTCTAACAAGTGGTCTCGGTGGTGAAGGCGTTCTAATATTGCCAAATCCAAAATCGGGTGTTTTTTTTAAAACGAAAATCACAGTCCTTTCGAGTCGCAGCTTGGTGTATGGAACTCCCGAAAATGCATAGGCCTGGTTTCGCCATGCATGGGCTTGGTTGGCAATCATGGCGGTGACGTGTGACAGTTGGGGAGAAATGTCTCTATTATGAAGTATATTTTCTGTGGATTGATGTCTGGTATCACTATCCTGGTAGTTAAATGATCCCTATTGTTGAAAATGTATGCTGTTTGACTGGACAAGTAAGAATAAATGAGAAAATGTGACAACCGTTACCCGCCCATATAACTTTTCGGGAGCGAAAGAATCAAATGATTAAAACTTTAATGATTTTCATCATTGATTCGCTACTCTATGAGTTGCGATGTGGTTATAGTCATTATTCTAGGGCATATTTAACTTGCTCACCGATTTATAGAAAGTCACCACAATGGACAAACCCGACTTTTGAAAGGTAACGCGAAGACAGGGGCCTGGTGTTTTCAATGCATAGGCGTGGTTAATTCTAAGATTTATTTCCTTCCGGCTATGCCTGAAAAATCATTTTACCAGGATAGCATGCCTTCATTGGCTTGTGTGGCTATTACGATACATTATGAGCCTAAACATCACTCGCACGCGGACTTTTGTATGGCTGTCATCACAAAACCCAGCCCATGCCGCGCAACCAGGCCTATACATTTTTGGGAATTCCATACACCAAGCCGCGACTCGAAAGGACCGTGAAAATGGCCACCATTTAGAGAATGATGCGAAAATAGCTTGAAAAAAGTTGACGACGGACGTAAAATAATTCCAATAGGTTTTCAGATCAAAGGACTGGTAATCTGAAAACCACAATTTTATGAATAGTTTCGCGATTTGTAGCCGTCTGTACCTACAATGTGCCCGGGATGGCAGACACAGCAGTGCTATGGTGTGTGTGCGGGTATCAATCTGAACTGTCATGTTTTATCAGGTCTTCATACATCACATAGCACCGAATATAGCTGTGACATTATTTCATCGACGTTATGTTTGTAGCAAGTCTGTCTGCCTCGTGTCAACCCATGTCACGTGTAGCAATAGCGGTGCAGGAAATATCATCTTTTGATCATGTTAAATAGTGTACATGTATGTATAAGGGCAATGCGGGGAACGGTTGCTTACTTCTGTGCAGCCGACTGGTAGCGCAAATGAGAACATTTTAGATGTTTTTCAAAAAAGTATAATGAGAAAACATGTATGATTCTTCCAAAAAGCATGATGAGCATGTTGAGTATGAGTTTTAACACACGTGTAAAACTTAGCTATATGTAAATCTTATTGAGCCCCGGATCCACTAAGGACGTCCCGCCGGACCACCCCTGATATCACGGCACCAGAACCGTGGCGATACCGATGTAATCCGGGAAGTCAGGGGGTCAAAAATGCTAACAAAACAGAAGTGGTCACACCAAAATACACCGCTGTCGTGCCACGGTTCCACTACGGCAAAAGCGGTAGCACCACGGGTACACCATGGTTAACCCCAGATCAGACCATTTTCGCCGCAGTGGTGCCGGGGCGTAACCGGGGTTTCGGTGAGACAGAAAACATGATGACTTGAAGACTATTATTGATAATACGGGAATATTCCTCTGCCCGTTAGGCGTATCTAATACGCGAGATTATCCGATAATCAATTGTACAAGTGTTTGTCTCGTCGATTCACGCAGCACATGAGAAAGCTGCTAATATTGCCTGGATTGGTATGTTGTTGATGGATACAGATACATAAACTCCTTAGCGCCATTCAATTTTTTAGAATTTTGGAATCTCCCAAATCTTTGGAATCTCCCAAATATTTAAACCGGGAAGGATTATTTAAACCAGGAATGAATTATTGATTGTGGAAAAACTCATAACACCAGAAATAATTTCTTGAAAAAAAAACGGGAGAAAATAAACCGCCTCTGTGGCCGAGTGGATGGGACTGGTGGCCCTTGAAGCGACGAAGCTCAGGGGCGGTGGGTGACGCGGGTTCGAACCCAGTCACCGATACAGAGTAGGTGGGGTTTTTTTTAGGTTACCGGACCTATGGTCCGATAACCTATTGGCATGGCGTTGCGTCCGTCGTCCGTCGTCCGTCGTCGTCCGTCGTCGTCGTCCACATTTTTATCTTTTTTGTTTACAGGCGAATTTTTCTGAAATTTTGCAGAAAAATACTTAAAAATAATTCAAGAAGGAGGTATTTTTTAGTTTTTTGATTTTCGCATTTTTTTCAAAATGGCGGCCGTTTTCGACGAAAAATGCCTGATTTTGGACTTTGGCAGCCATTTTCTCAAAATCTGTTCAGTAACTTTTTTTCCTTTTGATAAATAACACTCCTCATATGTACTCCTATGATATCTATAAATTTCGTTGCGCTTGAATCGCTCGAAGTGGGCCATTTTGGCCCAAACTCAGCTCAAATGGGACTTTCCCATGTTAAATTCTCCTATGCTTTATAATGGGACACATTATGCCTAATATCTCACTTGATATTGAGATTAGAGACTAGGAATCAATTGTGGACCTATAGGAAATGTTATATGCTGAATATTCTCGTGACCTTGAATTTGACCTCTGACCTCACTTTCAAGGTCAGAGCACAAAATGGCTTATATCTCGCTTATTATCGACTCTATAGCTTAGGAATCAATTGTGGACATATAGGAAATGATATATTCTGAATATTCTCGTGACCTTGAATTTGACCTCTGACCTCAGTTTCAAGGTCAGAGCAAAAATGGCTTATATCTCGCTTATTATCGACTCTACAGCTTAGGAATCAATTGTGGACATATAGGAAATGATATATGCTGAATATTCTGATGACCTTGATTTGACCTTCGACCTCATTTTCAAGGTCACAGGACAAAATGGCTAATATCTCGCTTGTTATCGACTTTACAGCTTAGCAATCAATTATGAACATATAGGAAATGATATATGCAGATTATTGTCATGACCTTGAATTTGACCTTTGACCTCATTTTCAAGGTCACAGGACAAAATGGCTAATATCTCACTTATTATCGATTTTACAGCTTAGGAATCAATTGTGGACATATAGGAAATGATATATGCTGAATATTCTCGTGACCTTGAATTTGACCTCTGACCTCATTTCCAAGGTCCAAGGACAAACTGGCTCATATGTTGCTCCTCTATTGACTGTATGGCTTGGGAATCAATTGTGGACATGATATACATGATATAGAAAATGATATACACTGAATATTTTGATGACCTTGAATTTGACCTTTGCCCCTTCATTTTCAAGGCTACAGCATAAAATTGCTAATATCTCTCTGATTATTGAACTTACAGCTTAGCAATCAACTGTGGACATGATATATGCTCAATGTTATATATGCTGAATATTCTCTTGACCTTGAATTCAACCAGTGACCTGGCTAACACCTAAAATATTAAACATTGTCCGGTAACCTATCTTTGGCCCTTGGCCTAATTTTTATCCTGGCAACGCAGAGGTTTCACCATTCGAATGCGCTTTCCGAATTCAAAATTGTCACTCGACGGGGGATGGGGAAGACAAGCAGAACTTGCCTACCACCATGGACCGTCGTTAAATAAATATTATTATTATTAAACATAGCACCAAGGTTGCTGTAGCTTATTGGCAAACATCCTGGAAGCAGTCTGAGGTCAAGTATAAGGTCACCAACAGATCCAAAATATATGATTCCCTATATTGCCCGTGGTGCAGTATAATATATGATCAGTTTAAATAACATATTATTTAAACTGATCAGATATTTTCCGTAAAAACAGTCGAAAACTGAATTTGGTCTAGTTTGGCCTTTGAGCCTGTATATCGGACATTTCGAGCGATTCAAGTCTCTCCATCTTCATACACAACGTCAAGGACCCCCATTAGCAAGTTCTGAAACAAACATCTCAAGACTGATCAGACATTTTTTTGAGAAAAATGGCCACCAAAGTCCAAAATTGGCCGTTTTTCGGGGAAAATGGCCGCCGAAGAGGCAGAGAGGATCAAATGGAAAAAGAAAAAAAAGTATCTCAGGGCATTATTTCAAGGTATGTTTTGTTAATTTTTTAGAAAAAAAATCATCGACACTGTACATACCCCGATTACCTTCGATTACCGTAACGATTACCATCTTTAAAATGGCCGAAGATGATACGATTCGAATTTAAGTTCACCGAAAACAGCCTATTCTGAGGGCATCATAACTAGGCGAGTGATGAATATGCGGTTCAAGATGGTGCTTTCGCCACCGATTACAAACTGTATCGTATTGTTAGCGTTGAATTGGTTAAATATCCATTTTCAAAAAACATTGTTGAGTACCGTAACGTGTACTGATGATTACAGTAACATGAAAATGAATACACGGAGCTGATTACCGTATCACAGAGAAGCTTGCTTAACAAATACGATACCTATGATCATGACTTGTTGCTATGATGCGATTCGTGTGTTTTACAGACGTTTAGAAAATGTGGCAAATTAAATATGATAATAACGTAATATAATAATATGATATATCTAGTACTGTCCTATATAAGAGGAAGCACACTTGTCAAGGATGGTGTGATATCCGATAGATGTTTTTGTGACCACAATTATTCCAGATGTCAGTAATGTAGCTCAAAGTGAACGTTTTATTTTTCACAAACCATCTTGTTATTGATGGAGAAAATTTTAGTGAAAACGCAGTTTGACCCGACCGGGACTCGAATCGAGGAGAATCCGCTTTCAAAGCAACTGCTCTACTAGTGAGCTATCGAGGCTTCTTAATTTCCCACTAAAATTTTGGTTTATTCCATCACATTTTGTTATAATTATATTGATGAAAGTTTGTCATGTCACATATGTGTTTGTACAAGACATGCACTTTACTCACATATATACATATACATATACGCTCACATATACGCTTCCAGATGAAACCAACCATGAACCATAATAATCCAATGGGTTTAATTTCGTATTTTTTCTCGTGTTTTATCTTGTAATATGCAAATAGGGTCATGTGATTCATGTTACCAGTTCCGTTGTTATGTACACAAAGATTTCAAATCAGTAAACAAACGAACGGTGAACAATGGTGATGATTTGACTTGGAATGTGTTCAATGGGATTGTAGAAACACAGATTTTTCTGTACTAATGTAGATGGCGTTGGGGGTATATCTACAGGGATCGTTGCAATGTGATGAAGAAACAAGCTCTGTGACTCGTGCAGCAGTTTATTCACATTCGTTGGGTTGGCGTTAGAACGTTATCACGTTGGCACGTAGGCACGGTACAGAAAACTACAATAAAACCAAAAGATATTCCACTGAGTGAAATATATGTGTATACATTTCACTCAGTGAAATGGCCGAGCAGAGACAGAGACTGGCCGAGCAGAGACAGCTATCTTCCAGTTTGTACAGAGCATGCATTTTGACCGAGAGATGAAACGCTTGGGTGAATCGGCCGAAAAGGATGAAGGCAAACGAGGCCGAGTATCCAAAGACAGCAGCATTATACGCCTGGATCCATGGCTGAAAGACAACCTTCTTCGAGTAGGTGGACGTCTCAGAAGGAGCACGCTTCCAGATGAAACCAAACACCCAATCCTGCTTCCACACAAGTGCAACGTCACTCGGATGATTATCCGCCACATCCATGCAAACTTGGGTCATGCTGGACGCAACCACGTACTGGCCAGTTTGAGACAGAAGTACTGGGTCACACACGCCAATGCCGCTGTACGTCATGTGATATCTTCCTGTGTCATGTGTAGGCGCGAAAGACAACCTGTAGGCGAACAAAAGATGTCCGATCTCCCTGCAGAGCGCCTGACTCCAGCCCCACCGTTTACGTACACTGGAGTCGATTACTTCGGTCCTTTTCTTATCAAGGAAGGCCGCAAGGAACTCAAAAGGTATGGCGTGTTGTTCACATGTCTCACAAGTCGTGCAATCCATGTGGAAACAGCAAACTCACTGGAGACAGACAGCTTCATACAAGCCTTGCGGCAGTTCACAGCACGAAGAGGGAACGTGAAACAGTTGAGGTCCGACAATGGTACGAACTTCGTGGGGGCTGAAAGAGAGCTGTTTCAATCTATGGATCAAGGTCGCATCAGGAAATGCATGCAGGCAAGAGATATCGACTGGATCTTCAATCCTCCAGCTGCAAGTCACATGGGCGGTATTTGGGAGAGGCTCATAAGGAGCGTTCGCAAGACACTCTCCTCCCTGCTCCATGACCACGGTACCCGTTTGGACGACGAGTCCTTCCGCACACTGCTCACGGAAGTAGAAGGAATCGTGAACTCTCGTCCACTCACAACCGTGTCCAGTGACGTCAACGACTTGGAGGCACTGACCCCAAGTCACTTGCTGACCTTGAAGTCCAAAGTCGTAATGCCACCGCCTGGTCAGTTCGAGCCCGAGGATATGTATAGTCGCAAGCGATGGAGAAGGGTTCAGCACCTGGCCAACTTGTTTTGGACACGTTGGAAACGGGAGTACCTTCTCACTCTGCAGACTCGACAGACGTGGAATCAACCAAGAAGGAACCTTCAGATCGGAGACATCGTCTTGGTGAAGGACGAGAACACACCAAGGAACAAGTGGCAAATGGGACGCATCGTAGCCACAGAGCCTGACAGCTAAGGAATGGTCAGGAGCGTCAAACTGAAGACACAGACCACAGAGTTACGAAGGCCAATCTCAAAGCTCGTTCTGCTGTTGCCCACAGAGGAAGCCTAAGCTACATGTAGATCATAACTCCTATGTAATGCACACATGTTTGTATGTTTGTGCTACTTGTGCATCTGTTTCTGTATATGGGTTAAGCCTATACAGGCTCAAGAGGCCGAGAATGTAGATGCCCAATTCATAACATTACATGGCATGTTGGCCCATGTAGCAAAGGCGCACGTTCACAAGTCTCAAGGTCGGCGGTTCAAGCCCCACCATGAACCATAATAATCCAATGGGTTTAATTTCGTATTTTTTCTCGTGTTTTATCTTGTAATATGCAAATAGGGTCATGTGATTCATGTTACCAGTTCCGTTGTTATGTACACAAAGATTTCAAATCAGTAAACAAACGAACGGTGAACAATGGTGATGATTTGACTTGGAATGTGTTCAATGGGATTGTAGAAACACAGATTTTTCTGTACTAATGTAGATGGCGTTGGGGGTATATCTACAGGGATCGTTGCAATGTGATGAAGAAACAAGCTCTGTGACTCGTGCAGCAGTTTATTCACATTCGTTGGGTTGGCGTTAGAACGTTATCACGTTGGCACGTAGGCACGGTACAGAAAACTACAATAAAACCAAAAGATATTCCACTGAGTGAAATATATGTGTATACATTTCACTCAGTGGAATATCTTTTGGTTTTATTGTAGTTTTCTGTACCGTGCCTACGTGCCAACGTGATAACGTTCTAACGCCAACCCAACGAATGTGAATAAATTGCTGCACGAGTCACAGAGCTTGTTTCTTCATCACATTGCAACGATCCCTGTAGATATACCCCCAACGCCATCTACAATTGGTATATCGATATATTGTCTTTTTTTGTAATTTCAACATGCCATGTTACTGGTATATGCGCACGATATTCTGACAATCATTGCTGCATTGGCGTTTAGGGTGGTTGGTTTTCTAATCATCAAAATCATTCACCAACACATTTTCATTCCATCTTATGGTTTTAATTCGTCTATGGTGAATTTGACGTTACGGTAATCACAACAAAACTCGCCTTTCACGTTACCGTAATCACGATGAGAATTTTCAAAGGCTTGAATGAAACGGTTATACGCCTCACAATCCCGAGACATCCAGCACAACATAAACTTATCATCCGAGTTGGTTTGATTTTGGATAATTTACGATAAACAGGCCTGAAATTTTTCGAAGCAACATACCCTCCGCCATTTTTACGATTACCGTGACGCACGTTGCGGTAATCGTACGGTAATCGGGGTATCAACAGTGATCAAGGCGAAAGAAAGTTATTTGCCGGACGGACGACGGACGGACGAATGGCTAGACAAAAAATTAGCCCAAGGTCTAAGATAGATTACCGGACAATTTTGGTTGAGCATGGTAGGTGACATATGACCTTGAGATTTACAAAGATCATCTTTGTGAACTCAGTGTCACCATGGTCACCAGTAGTTGTGTTGTGACTTTCTATATGTTCATAATACAAACATATAAGCTCTATTAACAAGTGTCTGTTGTCTGTAGAGGCCAATTTACACATTTCAGGAAAGGTGAGACTTTGAGATCTAGCCTTCAAGTTCGTCTGAGGTCAAGTTTAGATGATGTGCCATAGATGTGCCATATATATACTTCTTAGATTCTAAGAAGAAGAAGAAGAAGAAGAAGAAGAAGAAGAATTTATTTTACATATACTGAAGAACAAAAACTAAATTTCACAACACAATACATTCCAGCACATGCCGGACACCAGAAAGAGCGGAGCTCATCGAGCTGGTGACCGTGGACAGACATTACACATACATGTAGAGAACGAAAGGAAAAACAAGTAAAAAAACAAGAAAAACACGAAAACTAAACAGGAACACTTAAGTACATGGAAAGGAGAGCATATGTACAACACAAAACTAATATACATATACAAGGAACATGTACTTATGTTAACATACAATGGATTACTATTAGCCTTAATCAAAAGCAAGAGACCAAACGAGAGCAGTATGTCTTACGTACTAGGTACATGTAAGTAGTAATTACGCACATAGTGTTGATAAGGAGCGAACTTAAACGAAGAGATTACACATGTCTTAGCATACAATACATAACTAGTGAGCCCGAAGACAAGTTTATTGGGCTATAACAGTTGAACAGGACTACACAGGTTGAACTTGATGTTGGCCAGTAGCCAGAAAATAATATATTAATATAAAACATAGATCTAAGCATGCCAATGCAAGATGCAAGTATATCTGCATCACAATGTAGACTACCAAGCGGTATGAAGCTTAATTATCATGATTATGTACATTATAATAACATGCGATACTAGTGAAATTATTACAATCAATACCAACATGCAGTACATAAATTAAAATCATGAGTCCTTAATTATGTCCGAGTAGAGTGAAACTTATAGAATTGTTCAATAAATGTACCCTACCCTGTCATGGCAAACTTCTCCAGGTGGTCTCAGCTTACAATTTACCTGTTAGCCAAATGTTTTTCAATGTTGGTTTTGAACACTGAAATCGATGATGAATTTTGATAATGTGTAGGGCAGTCTTGCCATAATTTTGTACAGTAGTTGTTTAGGAGAAGTTTACCATGCTGTGTTTTTGGACGTGAAACTGTAAATAGCGCATTTTGTCTTGTTGTAATACCAACAGAGTCGGAGTTTGGATTCAACATACCTTTAAATATGCTGGGGATCTTGCCGATAGTATACCTAAACAATAACACGTACATTTTCAATAAGTGTATTTCATGTAGTTTCACAGTCCCGGTATTTATGTACAACATATTGGTCGGGTACCTTTTTGGTCTGCTTGTCAGAATTTTAATAAGCCTATTTTGCATGATTTGCAGGGGATACAAAACAGTTGATTTGGCCGTGCCATATATCTCGCAACAGTATGCCAACCTAGAATATATGAAAGAACAATAAAGTTGCATTTTGACAGCTTCAGGTATGTGATTTCGTATGCGGTAAAATATTCCGGTATATTTAATCAGTTTATTACATAAGTCCTCAACATGTGCTTCCCAAGATAAATTTTCATCAATAATCAGACCCAAGTATTTGGTAGAGTGTGTTTGATAAATGAAGTTATTTTCGAATGAGAAGTTGTCACAACAGGAGTGATTGTAATTTTTCTTGGAATGGAAGATGGTAAAATTTGTTTTGCCCACATGTAGTGTTAGCCTGTTTGTGTCAAACCAAATTTTAAAAAAAATTTATTTCGATCATACAGAATTTTTTTTATTTCGATCATACAGAAATATATTTGTGTCATCTGCAAAGAGCCGTATTGCTATACCAGGTACGGCACTACTGATGTCGTTGACGTAAAGTAAAAACAACAGGGGTCCCAGGACTGAGCCCTGGGGGACCCCTGTGTTGACAATCATAGAGTCTGAGTACACACCATTAACGAACATGCATTGGGTTCGGTTATTCAAATAGTAAGACAGTAAATCATGACATTTACCGCGGATACCGTAGGTTTGCAATTTGCGTTTTAGAATATCATGGTCAACGGTATCAAAGGCTTTCTTAAGATCGAGGTAATGTCCCAGTACATTGTTTCCATTATCAAGATGGGATCGGATGTTATTGACAATTTCTAAAAGTGCTTGTGAGGTAGAGTGGCCTGTTCTAAAACCAAATTGATATTCATAGAAAACATTATGTTGACAAAGGAAGTGGCGTAGGCGTTTCTCAATAACTATTTCAAGGAGTTTATATACTCTGGATAGAAGGCTAATCGGTCTGTAATTTTCAGGTAAGGTACGGTCCCCTTTCTTGAAAATTGGTATGACTTTAGCCACTTTGAGTGTAGATGGATAGGTACCAAGCGGGACAGTCCTAACCTCCAGGTGCAAGCGTTTAAACCTCAGCGGCCAATTTACACATTCCACGTCAGACATTTAGCACTCAAGGTCATCCGAGGTCAAGCTCGAGGTCATCATTAGTTGTTCCATTATACGAGTTCATATACATGTAGGCTAATAATGCAAACATAAACTCCATCTACAAGCATGTTGTCTGTAGAAGCAAATTTGGGCATTTTTAAACCTAAAAATTGCAGTTTTGACCTTTCAAGGTCATCTACATGTAAGGTAAAATTCAAGGTCACCACACAAATCGCCATAAGTAGCTCCTTATTTGAAATTGCCAATACCTAAGCTTTATCTTCAGGCGTTCTATGTGTACAGTGATGGCAGCTCCCATTATGAAGGAAAAAAGTACTGAAAATTCCAACAACAAAAAATTCAAAAGGTGAGAATTTTGTTTGCCTTGATATGGCCCAAAGTGAATTGTAATGCGATTTGGGGCATACAATTTTTTTTTACCGACCCCTCAAAAAAATCAAAATGGCCGCCACACCCAGACCGGCGATTCAAGGGCAACCAAACTTAATTATACACATCACAGAGGTACATAAGGGAAATCTCTTGAAACAAAAATCTCAAAACTGATGAGACAGTTTTTAAAAATTGCTTCCTTCTGATTTATTTTAAGGTACCGTTTCCAAAACTTTCAGTTTAAGAGATAAAAATGTGAACGGACGACGGACGGACGGACGCAACGCCACGACAATATGTTATTGGACCATAGTTTCGGTAACCTGAAAACACGACAAAAGCTTATCGGCCCATATATATTAGAATATTCCGGGATTCAATCATTCTTTCTCGGTTTGATTATTTTATCCCGAATTGACTATAGCTCTCTCGTGGTACTAAGGATCGAACAGATATTAACCTGTGTGGAGGGGAATAGGTGGCTATCTTGCGATCCCGAAGAATATTTATCGACTGTTTGTGTTACGAAGTATTGTATAGTACATGTATTTGACAAAAATATGTTTTTAGGTTTTACTCAAAGGTTTTCTCGTTTATATACAGAGTTGTGAAACGTTTAATTATCTGCCTGGACACACCACCAAGGTTCCTCAATGAAAGTGAACAACACCTAAACCAAACGAGAAGATAATTCGCGGGCTGAGGTGTACATAAACAGTTTAGTTCTTTATCCCACAATGGACCAGCTTGCTAGGAACAGGTATTTTTTGTCTTTGTGGTGCGCTTATTATAGTCAGGAGGAAATTTCACACAGGGTGGAAACGTAGTACAGACTTTTTCTGTCGATTGATATGGCTTCATAATGGTCTAAGACAACCTTTTTCAGCGGGTGTGTAAAATTTCCTCCCGGGCTAACTTTTTTATGGCCTTTTTCAAAATGGCTGACATCGAAAATTTGGTATTTTAGGAAAAAAAACAAAATTATCCTCCTGGCATGATGCTTTTGGTCTATTAAGGTGACATTTAGTTACATGGAGATATATTCTTCATAACAATACTAATAATACCGATTCAAACGCCCCGAAAATGGAAAAAATCCAAGATGGCCACCAAATTCTCGCCATTTTTACACAAATGTTCATAGCTTCCTGCCAAATTGAGATGGGAAGCCAATTTTGGTGTCTAACCCTGGGTTTTGGGGTATGAGGATTTCAAATATATAACCAGTTTTGTGTTTGGATGGTTTGAAGCTGCTCAGAATCCAAGATGGCTGCCAAATTTTAGCCCGATTTCGCAAATAAGCACCAATGACCGTTATATATATCAAGATAACAAGCCAACTCTGGTGGCCAGTCCTGGGCTTTGGGGTATGAGGGTGCTACTTGAAGAAATACTCTTGTGTGTAGATGGTAACTGGCCAATTTATAGGTGTTCAAAGGCGAAGATAACCATTATTTAATGTGAAACATGTAAACGAACCCGTCTAATAGCACCCACTCGCACAAAATCAACAGAATCAACCACTATCAGACAGAACAAAAATATTTCTGAGCCAACTCTTCGGGAGGTCTGACCAGACTCTCACCAGACCATCCTCACCAGACCATCCTCTACATTGGGATTGCTCATCATAGTCACCATGGAGCCCTTACAGAGTGTAACATTAGCAGAAAGGTTGCATTCAATGGGTACAGGTGTTGTATTCTTCTTCAAGCCAGATATATTCTCGATAACATTCACAGCCACAATCTTCGATTTCTGTCTGTTCAAAGAATCAGTCTGCAGCAGCAACTTCCTGGAAAGGAAACACATGAAGTACATCTGCTTGTATCTGTGATCCTTAAGCATCTCCTAATTTTCAGAGCTCTATGATTCAACATCTCCGAAAACGATTTTTCATTTTTTTGTCTCAATATGTCGGTCAAAGTAGTAACCTTGAAGTCGTACCAAGGCTCTGCAAGGGCAGCTGGGTCTCAGTATTTGTCCTCTTACATGCGGCAGTGGATAAAATCACTGACTGCCAGAATCATGAAGAACTTTTGTTTCTCATGAGTTGATCCAGACAACCTCTGATGAAATTCAGCAAGCCTCTGTTGAGATCTCGTCAATGATTATCAGCTCGAGGTTTTGATACCTAACCTTTGGGGGCAGTGATGAGCTCTTCAGCAAGTGGTATATACTTTTGTGTCACACCCCTTTGCATGGAAGCATGGTTCCGCCACTGATGGTAAATGCTCCTTTGCCAGTTGGAGCCACACATCAGAGCTTTGATGATATAAAACTTTCCTTTACCAATATATTGAAAGTCCCCAGACATTTTCCATTCATCTTATCGATGCACCACTAGCGAGTATGAATGAAGACTTTCCCTTGCATATTGTTCATGCACTGCATGAGAACTTGAGCCTGATTAAATGGGATTGCCAAGATGCTGTGCTCTACTGACAACTGAGCCCATCTTGGTGTTGGAGCTCCGAGGCAGGCCACTCAATCTGGCAGGTCTTCCAAATTGATGTCCTCGAGGTAAGCGTCATCTAGGTTGGCTTTTGTTTCCAAGCGTCCAGCCGCCACTTGCTGGGGCAATGTGTGCCAAGGCATCTTCTGCAAGATGATTTTCTCGGATCTCTTCATGGCTACTTCAACTTCTTTGATATTGTTTCCAAATAGCGCTTTCTTTTCTCTAGTAATGTTGCTGATGCTTGTCCTTTTGCCATAGTAGGAAATGCTCCCACTCATCTAAATCCATTTCAAAGTGGTTAAGATAAAGAACCATGAGATTCTGATAATGTTTCTCACTGTCCCTACAGATGTGCAAGCTTTACTGAAAGATTTCGGTCTTCAGATCTATCATTTATTCCCAGCCAACTTCGATGAAGCATATGGAACATTGGACCGGTTGTCGTTGTTAAGGGTAGAATTTTCTTCAGATGGTTCATAATCTCTACCTGGTTTACTATCAACTTTGAAGAGGGATACAATTTCAACCAGACAGGTCTTTGAGAATATCTACAGGAGGGCGTGCATAGTACATGTACCTGTCTAGTACAGATTTACAGTGTAGCCACACGTAATCAATGCCTGAATCTCAGTGGCCCAGCAGTAAGAATGGAAGTGTCAGTCTGGTACTTGTCGTATTTGCAAGTATCCAAACAACATCCCGACTACAGTTTTTGAGAGGTGTGCCTGTGGCCTTGTAAATAGCCTCCATGACACTCATCTCCCTGTTGGTCAGGTATGTTTTGCCTAGTCATTGTAGCTTATCGTCTGTCTTATCCCAGCATATTGTGCTCTGCATGGTTCTTCATGAAGGAGCGGACCATCTTCACTCTGCTTCTTGTTGCAATAATATGACACAATATATCGAATGCAGGCGTATGCATCAACAACATATTGTAAGTCAAAATTAGGATTCCAGGCTTTCAAAGGGTTTTGATTTGCACTGACTTACCCATCAGTCTTTGTGTTTATGTTTATGTTTATGTACAACCATTTTCGTGGAGGCTATAATGTTCCAGGCT
This sequence comes from Terebella lapidaria, assembly GCA_949152475.1. Classification (NCBI taxonomy): domain Eukaryota; kingdom Metazoa; phylum Annelida; class Polychaeta; order Terebellida; family Terebellidae; genus Terebella; species Terebella lapidaria. Next base: position 20,467,254 of record OX424555.1, read on the forward strand.
TGTTCTTCAGCAGCGTTTTTTCACTCATCTGGATCAGTGTCTGCTGGGATGGCACATAAAGGTCTGACAAGAAGGTGGACGGGATAACCTGAACCTGTGGGTCCTGTTACCCTTCTTGCATGACTTTGTATAATTCTTGAAATGAAGCTGAACATCATTTATAATGTCAGGTAACTTGCTGTATCTCGTCTAATCAACGTCCTCTGTGTTGATATATTTGTTAATAACGTCAACAACTTTCTCATCAAGTTATTTGTCCAGCTTAGGAGGATTTTATGCTCAGAAAAGGCAGTGAATGTAAGTACCAATGTGAGGCCAATCTCCTCGTAGAAACTCAATTGAAACAAAGTAGTCACAGACTTTGCCAATTTGATTTGATGGTGAAGTGATCATCAATTTCAAGAGTTTTTTTACTATCTGATCAAACATTCTGGCAGCTGTTATATGGTTTTAAATGCCTAATATATAATACTTGGTATTGATATGCCTGATATAATATACTTGGGTTTGATTGCTCGGAAAAAATTATGCCTGGTAGTGGTACTGTTTATTTTGAAGTGCGAGTGAGTGCTATTAAACAGGTTTGTTTGCATGTGTTTTATTAATTAGTCCTTATCTTGGCTTTTGGACAGTTGGATAGCTTTAAACTGGCCAATCACCATCTACACACAAAAGTATTTCTTCAGGTAGCACTCTCATACCCCAAACCCCAGGAATGGTCACCAAAATTGCCTCCTTATTTTGAATATGTGACGGTTATTGGCGCTTATTTGCGAAATCGAGCTATCGTTTGGCAGCCATCTTGGATTCTGAGCATCTTCGAACCATCCAATCATGAAACTGGTTATTTATTTGGAATCCTCATACCCCAAAACCCAGGGTTAGACACCAAAATTGGCTTCCTATCTCAATTTGGCAAGAAGTTATGAGCATTCATGGCGAGAATTTGGCGGCCATCTTGGATTTTTTCCATTTTCGGGACGTTTGAATCGGTATTATTAGTATTGTTATGAAGAATATATCTCCATATAACTAAATGTCACCTTAATAGACCAAAAGCATCATGCCGGGAGGATAATTTTTTTTTTTCCTAAAATACCAAATTTTCGATGTCGGCCATTTTGAAAAAGGCCATAAAAAAGTTAGCCCGGGAGAAAATTTTACACACCCTCTGAGAAAGGTTGTCTTAGACCATTATGAAGCCATATCAATCGATAGAAAAAGTCTGTACTACATTTCCACCCTGAGTGCCATATGCTCAATATTCCTCCTGACTATTACATTTATTTTGAGGTTCTGTTCCATTTTGGATTAGCGCGGAGCTTATAAGCAGGTTATTGGTGCAACACAAATGGATTTAATAATCATCGAATTCGTTTTTCCTGCAAAACGATACATTCCCGAATATCTCGAATACGCACTGTAGATTGTAGACACCTTTTTCTCTTACAATGATTCCTGTGAATTGTGGCGGAGAATGACATTAACAACAAAGGCTGGTGTTGCTAAAGTCTCATAAATTATTCATTTAAAACACCTCGAAAGCATTTGGCCTCGTTACGGTGTCTCGAATCTCCCACACGGCCGGCGTGGAAGGCTTGCAAATTAATTGAACAATTAAATTAAACACTGTACTGCATTCTGTGCCCGGAACACTACTTTGTAGCCTTTGTATGGTAACTGGCACTTGCAAAAACGTCTTGGGTGTTTTTAACTCCAAAGCTTGATCCTGGCTGGACATTGCATATGTTAAAGGTCAATGCAATCTCTGCCCATGTTAACATGTATACATTTATGACCTACGATAAAAAAAATCAACTGTGCATCGGAGACAAAATACAAGGTCATTTTGGCCTGTTTGTGTTTCTATTTTCCAAGTCTGGAAACAGTGTAACATACATACATTATTACGTAACATATAGGGAATTGACAATAACCCGTTCATTGGAGGAGCATGTGTTTTCAGCTTCATCCAAAGACGCGGATGCCGAGTTGACGATAAAGAACTTTGGTGTAGTCGGAACTGTTTTCACCAAGCCCGTCGCCCTAAATACTTTCTTATGGACCCCGGGGTGTCGTGAATTCTTTATAAGCGACGCCTGTCTTACGGGATGTGTAACCACAACACATCTCATCTTTCCTTCCGCGTGCCCTGTCCCCTGTAGCGCGGGTCTTCCTCGGCAGCACCCTGCTCCCTCTCCGTCGTCCGCCGACATGTTCCTTGCTGCACGGCGGTCCGGCAACGGAGGAGACCCCGGGAGCTTGATCGATATTGTCATTCCAGGGAACCCCGCGTTATCAGTGAGTCCCCCACCAGCCACGACGGGAGAGCCACCCTCACAGAAAGCAGGGTGATTGGTGCCCACGTTTTTCCCTCGCTTTTTTGTGGTGCACGTTACGAGGACGGCGACATAGAGAAAAGAGTCTCATTTCGTTGGTAAATTCTTGCCGCTGCATTGTATCACTGACGGGTGGTCGGGCCTGACAATCGGAGCTGTGTGTCCCAAGTGAGGGTGGTTGTCACAGACACAGCTGAGCCCATGGCAGTTTGTTGATCACCGGCGTGCGTGGGCCTCATTCATTTCTCAAGGAGACACGTCCGTTGGGACGGTCCACTGATCGGTATGGACAAGTCATGAAAAATACTACAAAACACTACATGTTGTTTCTTTTCGGAAACGTCAGTTCTAGGATGAAGTAGGACGAAGAACAGGCCTAACAGTAGTTTTGTTGTCGTCACACAGGATATCGCGGCCTTGCTCACTGCATGACAGATCGGACTATAAGTGTCAAGCTTGCAAAAACAGGACAACATTAACTACAGCATGTTTGCCGCCAGCCGGGGACACCGTGGTGGGGACAGTGACCGCGGGACTGGAGGCGGCTAGTGGTCACCCCCGGACACCATGGCTCCCGAGACCTCGGACTCCGGCCGTCAGATCTACCAGGTTAACGTCTTCAGGAAGCTGGATCTCGTCCTGTACAAGGACGACGGATTGGAGTACGATGAACACGGGTGCTTTCCTTGCATCGCCGCGTGTCGCAAACCCGTCTTTAACTCCGGTGAACTAATTACCGGATATTTACTGGTGCGGCCAACAAGGAAAATTGCCATCACAGGTGCGTGCTCAGATAATATGGACATTGAAAGCCATCAAGCGTCACGTGCAGCTTCCTCATATTTACACGAGCAATGACGTACGTAGTGTTGGCGCCTATCTTGGTTTTGTTCTGATTAGAAAGTAATGCTAACCAATGTCAATACGTAGTTCGCGTTTAAAAGTGGCAGCAGGGAAATGTGAAGCGAAAACGTCAGTCGCTCGAAAAAAGCCACACAACACCACAATCAATATAAACATTGTAGTAAACCTACGACTACCAACTTGTCCGCATACAACATGGATATAACTCCGCGTCGGTGTCTCATGCGAATACGCAATTAATTCTGACTTCTGTTGCATTATAACGCACATCATGTGGACCGATTTGATGCCAGTGCGATCACCCACAGTAGTCAGAGTGAGACTCATATATAGGCAGCAAAACACACATCACCACACATTAATCTGCGGCGACAGCTGGAGAAATCCGCCGTTCCTATTAGTAGATTTATCATGTCGTAACTGTCTCCCGAACGCAAACTGTGTACCCAAAAAACTAGTACTAACACCGAGGTCGGCACATTGCCTCCAGATACCCGAACGCAATCGATGATGCACATGACCTCAGCGAGTCCACGGGTTTATTTGAGTAAACATAACAGTCAAATCGAACGACCAAATGTGGCCCCTTGTATTAATTGCTATTTGTTCACGTAGTTGTTTTTTTTGCCCTCGTTACTTTTTTTCGTATTTAATACTCACAAGGAGAAACGAACAAACGTACATTTATATATAGTTCAATACATGATAGATAGTGACTTCTTGTTTTGCTATTGAAAAGCGTCATAAATATAGACGGATTCCCAAAAAAATCTGATCACCTAAATGCGCAATACTTGTAAAATGGGTGCTATATTGTGCCCAGTGCCGCAGAAAATACCCTTTAAAGGTTTATCCGATATTGGTAATATAGGAAATTGAAAAGGCTTTCGTTCACGACATGCCGCTGAAGATGAATGCGATTCCCTGCCCACCTCGTCCCGACCAGAAAGAACAACCCTGCCCCTATATATTAGAGTGATTTATCCGCGAGAGCTCGCTCAAGGTCAAATTCATAACGACGAGGACAGTGACCAGTCTCTGTGGCCGGGGAGGGGACATCCACTCCGGAGACCCTTGGACCCGGTCATGTCCTGACTTCTGCTGCCACTTGATGTACCCCACCCCTCCCCTTCGCTCCCACCGTGTCGTCCCCACTTGTCAACATTAACGTTGTTTTCTGGCGTATTGTACGTCTGACGGTGGTACCATCACCATGAAGTCGGCAGTGATGCGCCGTTATGGTAGACTTGCCACGTCTGTGTACGGTGTATTGTGTAATATTGACGATTTGGAATACAATGAATGTGGCTGTTGAGGGTTCCCAACACGAGGTCACATCGTGCACATCCTCACCATCGCGTGAGATATCGATGTTACATAACGTCACTGTTCCACGCAACACACACAATCAGGGAGTATATTATTAAACCCGTGGGTGTAATTCGCCCTTTTTCATTTGAGAGATAAAATCACTTGATTCAAATGTCGAAGGTTTCTGGCTTCTAAGCTAGCTGACAACATGTCAACACATTAATCTACATTCGTGTAACTCTGCTATATTCAAGTGTGAAAATGGACTTTATCTACGTTAAACTGTTCTAGAAATGCCAAAGCTGTTTTACTTCGTATATCCGTAATATGTAATCGCATTTGCGTCTACTCTTGAAGCAACTGATTATTCGAACAAGAAATGTGATTACGTTCAGACAAGCAGCACTAACGAGCCTTAGGACAGACACGTTCATGCCAAATCCCTCTTCCAACTCAGTGTAATATTATTAAACCATTTAGCTACAAGACATACTCTTCATATTGGATCTATTCATCATACGTGTTCAAAATACGAACAACTCAGTAATCATCTAATTATCTGCGACATTCCAATGATATAATCCGGACTTTTGACGTAGCCCCGGAGATGATCAAATATCATACTCTATCTCTCAACTCTATCCCTATCATCCTCTGTCCCTCAGCGGGTTGTATATCGATCTCCGGCCCGTGATTACATGCCCGGGGTCGGGCGTTAAGTGTCCTTCTAATCAATAGCGAGCGGATCTCAGAAGGTACAGTTCATCACGAGGTGGTATTGACTCATTGGCTGTCCAGTAATTTGTGGCCCTAATTACGTACTGCAGGATTCTCGGTGACGTTCGGAGGCCGGTACGAGACGAGCTGGACAGAGGGTTCTCTCCACTGGAGCTCCAACCGGGTCTTCTTCTCCGAGACCAAACGCGTTATCAAAAACAGGCTCATAGGTACTTGTCAGAGGCTCTTACCCGTAGCTGACGCTAAACTGATGCCAATAATTACTGATAACATTGTTATCAATTAAGTAATATTGTAACATAATCGGGAAATGATGTTGGAATTAGATTTTTGGTAACATCATCATTGCATTACTCATTACATTAGGCCTACTCATAATTGAGATATAGACACCCACAATCCGCAATGAATGTGTCGACTTCTACGCCCGTACCATTCTTCTGTACACAGCTCTGGACGATAAATGGTACCGGTTTGACTTTGAGTACCAGCTGCCTAAGGGTCTCCCCAACTCCCTGAAGGAGCCTGAGGGACGGATCACGTACTATGCTTATGGAAGCGTCAAACGGCCCGTCGAGGCCGACATCGACACATATGACATTCACTTCGGCGTCAAGACGGCCGTTGACATTGACAGTCTCCCGGCACTTTACCACGAGCCGTACCACCGCAAGCGTAAGAAGACGTACACATCGGACCGGGAGGTGAGCACCGACCAAGAGCTGTCCGATCTCTCGGACCACGAGGGCCCGGAATCCCAGGAACCACACGTGCTGGCCACGCTCTGCCTCAGCAACCGAGCCTTCCTCGTGGGCCACCATGTCATTGCTGACATCACGGTGGAGAATAACACGGCTACCCCGCTTCACTGTTCCATGCGTCTGGAGCAGGTATGACTGTACCTATACTCAATGTTATCTAATCAAATGGCCAAAAAATTACTTGTGCAAATTACTTGTTCAGAAATCGATTCACTAAATATTACCCGAAACGAGGCCTTATATGTGAAGTAGCTTCTGACAAAGATGTGGTATTGATATTATTGCGGAAGTATATTTTCATATTTACTGCCTCTGACGGATGACAATTTCCCCTGACAGGTCTGTATATTCGATGCTCACTCAGGCCGCGAGTATTGCGGCAAGGACAAGCCGCCACTCTGCCTTTCCCAGAGTCGCAGTAAAGCGACGAGAAAGAACCTGTGCAAGCCATCTGTGCTCAAGATGCAGGCGGGTGCCGTCGAGGCGTTCAACTGCGTCTTCCAGATCCCGGACACCGTGGCATCCACTCCCGACCGATACTGCCTCGCCAAGGTCAAGGTCCTTCGACAGCGGGAGCCACTCATCCGGGTCAAGTATTACGTCACTGTGAGTTACAATTGTAACCGATTACGGTAGTAACGCGCAATTATGCAGTATATACCAGTATTAAGTAGGGGTATTTCGCCATAATCTTCAAAATGATTAACAATATGAATTCGATAATTATGATGAGTGATGCTGTCGATAAATATCCAGTTAGGGAACGTTCACAGTTCAATTGACGTTCAATGTTACATCCAACTACAGTTGTTAACCTGCACAATATCATATGGAAATTTCGCACACTGTACAAACACAGAAAACAATTTGGGGAAACTTTGGTACATGTAACTTATGACAGCACATATTACCCACAGCTGGTCCTGAGCGCCACTTGGATGGACGAGGACCTCTCTATGCCAATAGAGGTCAAGGTCGGCAGCTGTGACTCCATGACACGTGACTCCATGGTGCGTGACGTCAGCAGCTCCACAGTTACCGCGCGCTGGGACGCGACGCCCAACTCGGACGAAGGTAAGTACTCAGCAGTGGTCGATCATATTATAAAATCCTGATACATTTTATTTCAATTTATTTCATCGAATAAATAAATTATGAAATTTAATTGACCTCTTACGATATCTTTAACGAGCATAATTGAAGTACATTTTGAACATCTGCTAATACGTGCATGGAAGGGACACATCGACAGTTGTTGAAAACAGACATTCCATTTTTCCTCCTTCCAGCGCCTCCCGCCTATGACGAACCATACGATACAGTCGTATAGCATTAGCTCGTGATGTTTCAGTCGCGCCCAGGGTCATGTTGATCACTGTTGTCGTCCGGCACGACTGTGTGTTTGTGGCCATGTTCAGTCAGCAATAATTCATGGACCCTAATGGAACAGCAAAGTGTGTTCCTAGTTCTTGCCCATGGAAGTAGTATTGTTATCATTTGGACGAAAAAGGGTGTAATATCGTAGCTTTCATGTACTGTACAGAAAGCATATGGAATACGATTTTGAAATATTTTATAAAAACCTTTGTCTGGTGTTGTTTAATAAATATTTTCCTGTGAACATACTACGCAATTTACACATACAGTGCACTTTCTGATATATGGATTATTTTATAACTCTGTTATGAGGCTGTAACGACGTAATATATAAAACAACGATCTCCCAGTGTTTGCATGATGGCCACACTCGTCCCCAATACATGCCCCACTCGATCAGTCACAGATAGTAGTCCTATTGTCGGATAACAAAAGCGCCTTTCCACATTATGCACGCATCTCTCTTGGAAATTGGTTATTACACGCGTCTTTCATCCATTATTAATTTTCCAGAAAAAAACAGTCAGTTCGTGCACATTCAATAACCAAAAGCAATAGCCTTCAAACGCAATGGTGATGTTGTGACAATGGAACTAAAAATATCAGCAAAATATCGATATATACGGTTAATATTCTCGTAATAAATGAAAAGTCACATTTTAATAGAACCTTGCATTCTTGTATTCCGTCAGGGCTTCTTAGCGTAATACATGTATACAATAAAGATGTACATGCGTATGCACAAATAAGGTTTCGTTATCACATGTACGTATAAAATCAACTTGTGCATTTACCGTTTCACGGAGATTATCCTAACACGTATGATCGAATACATAAGAAACTATTCTGCACCTGTTGTTTTTATGCACGTATGCCTATGCTTCGTAATTAAAACGTAAGCTTCAATTAAGGGGTACATTATCTACATATAATGTATATGGAACACTATGAAGCAGGAGGCATTGTTTGCATCACGTGCCCCTATCCCACCCATCCATCCACCATCCGCATCCTCCAGCAATCCCTCGTTGTCATAGCGCTAGTCGCTGAAGCCACTCTAGAGAGTGACTCTATGATGACATAAGTGATTTCGGAGAGTAAAGGTCAACAGCTATGGCACTTCTCTATCACACCGAGACATAGACAGTATTTGTCCTCTCGCTGATGCAGTGATTCTGCGAGTGCAGTGGGGGGATATTACGTGTACTTGTTTGCTTGCTCTTCCATTACCCGACATCTCTACTGGGCACAGGATGATATCGACCATCCACAATAAGTTATATTCAGTGTGGTCAATTCAGAACCAATTGTTATTGTCTGTGGGGTTATCTTTCCTATCAAAGTTAGATTCATGAAATGTACAGATACAGAAAACTGAGTGGTGAATACCACATTACTGACATCAGGTAAAATGAATATGTGCGATAGCTTGAACCGAGAGTGCCATGGCATTGCAAAGTTCACCACAAGAGAATGATTGTGCTGTGCCAGAAACAGCAAATCATCTAGATTTCACTCAAGTGCTAATCCACTAAAGAATCAAAGTCGAACTAATCGCATCCGTGAGCTACTCCCGTGACTAAATGATCTTTTTAATAGTTTTCAGTTGTAACACAGGGTTTAGACGATAATGGAATATTGATCAGCCCAGGCACTCCAACCAATCCGCCTGCCATCTCACAGTATTCGCCCTGACGGGGTTCGGAATCTTAGTACAGCAAAGTAGGTTTCAGGGACAGAGATCATTGATTGGGAATTTATCATATTTGATCACGCGTCCACTTTTATTGTCTGCAAGTTCGTCACGAATGCTCTGATGACCATTATATCACGTGGTCACTCAAAAAGGTTGGTAGGATTTGCAACCTAATAAAATGCCCATTGTCCCATTCGTAGACGTGAACTATGTGAACACAATAAAACAAAACGCGTAGTTGACTGCTACTTGAGGCAATACATGTTGGTAAGTTATTGGAGAATGGCGCATCTATACAGGTTCCACAACGGGGAAAACATTGACCTTGCTGGCACCAAGCACTCATATATTATTCATGATGACCCGAAGGCCCACACGTTTGTTGAACTCAAAGCCCATCAGAACCATTATGTGGCCATAGTGTCTAATGGCTAAAATAATGGTAAGAAATATCGAAGCTAGGGACTGGTTTGTGTGCTACAAAAAGGGGAAAGTATAGCTACACGAAATGATTATATACATGTAATATCTTAACAATCACATAGTGTAATTGTACGTTGTCGAGTCAGATTTAAAGATCTCCTGACATACATGGATCATTATACAATACATTTTGGATTTTACAAATATAGAATGTGGGAGGAACTGGGCGGAAATCTCCACCTTTTTTGCTACCAGACACAAGACACTGATAAGTTTGGCATCAGTGTAATTATATTGATCATCAAATAACTATCAAAGCCATATTGATTTCATTTTGTTTATTGCAGAGAGTACCATTTTATATACAACATTTTACATTTCATACCATAGAAATTGCTTAATGGTGACATACTCGATGTTCTGATATATCACACAGAGGACTATCTACAATGTACTCATATGAAAGACACTATAATGTTTGTATAAAATGTTAATATTGACCACCTCAGAAAATGTTTGTACAAAACGCCGCTAAAAATTCCCTCGAAAAACCGTGACATGTACAAATGTAGCTGACATATCTTGCCACATTTGATGTGGAATGATTTATCCAATGATCTCCCGTATTGTTACACACTGGATTGATATGGCTCTTCGTACCCCGGTGGTGCTGAAATATGCACCAAAAAACTTTGTTGAATTAAATGTTTTTTTAGGTTACCGGACCTATGGTCCGATAACCTATTGGCATGGCGTTGCGTCCGTCGTCTGTCGTCCGTCGTCGTCGTCCACATTTTTATCTTTTTTGTTAACGGGCGAATTCTTCTGAAATTTTGCACAAAAATACTTAAAAATAATTCCGGAAGGAGGTATTTTTTAGTTTTTTGATTTTCGCATTTTTTTCAAAATGGCGGCCGTTTTCGACGAAAAATGCCTGATTTTGGACTTTGGTGGCCATTTTCTGTTCAGTAACTTTTTTTCTTTTTGATACATAACACTCCTCATATGTACCCCGATGATGTCTATAAATTTCGTTGCGCTTGAATCGCTCGAAGTGGGCCATTTTGGCCCAAACTCGGCCCAAATGGGACTTTCCCATGTTAAATTCTCCTATGCTTTATAATGGGACACATTATGCCTAATATCTCACTTAATATTGAGATTAGAGACTAGGAATCAATTGTGGACATATAGGAAATGATATATGCTGAATATCCTCGTGACCTTGAATTTGACCTCTGACCTCAATTCAAGGTCAGAGCTTAAAATGGCTGATATCTCGCTTATTATCGACTCTACAGCTTAGCAATCAATTGTGGACATATAAGAAATGATATATGCTGAATATTCTGATGACCTTGAGTTTGACCTTTGACCCCATTTTCAAGGTCATAGGACAAAATGGCTAATATCTCGCTTGTTATCGACTTTACAGCTTAGGAATCAGTTATGAACATATAGGAAATGATATATGCAGATTATTGTCATGACCTTGAAGTTGACCTTTGACCTCATTTTCAAGGTCACAGGACAAAATGGCTAATATCTCACTTATTATCGACTCTACAGCTTAGGAATCAATTGTGGACATATAGGAAATGATATATGCTGAATATTCTGATGACCTTGAATTTGACCTTTGACCCCATTTTCAAGGTCATAGGACAAAATGGCTAATATCTCGCTTGTTATCGACTTTACAGCTTAGGAATCAGTTATGCACATATAGGAAATGATATATGCAGATTATTGTCATGACCTTGAATTTGACCTTTGACCCCATTTTCAAGGTCATAGGACAAAATGGCTAATATCTCGCTTGTTATCGACTTTACAGCTTAGGAATCAGTTATGAACATATAGGAAATGATATATGCAGATTATTGTCATGACCTTGAAGTTGACCTTTGACCTCATTTTCAAGGTCACAGGACAAAATGGCTAATATCTCACTTATTATCGACTCTACAGCTTAGGAATCAATTGTGGACATATAGGAAATGATATATGCTGAATATTCTGATGACCTTGAATTTGACCTTTGACCCCATTTTCAAGGTCATAGGACAAAATGGCTAATATCTCGCTTGTTATCGACTTTACAGCTTAGGAATCAGTTATGCACATATAGGAAATGATATATGCAGATTATTGTCATGACCTTGAATTTGACCTTTGACCCCATTTTCAAGGTCATAGGACAAAATGGCTAATATCTCGCTTGTTATCGACTTTAAAGCTTAGGAATCAGTTATGAACATATAGGAAATGATATATGCAGATTATTGTCATGACCTTGAAGTTGACCTTTGACCTCATTTTCAAGGTCACAGGACAAAATGGCTAATATCTCACTTATTATCGACTCTACAGCTTAGGAATCAATTGTGGACATATAGGAAATGATATATGCTGAATATTCTGATGACCTTGAATTTGACCTTTGACCCCATTTTCAAGGTCATAGGACAAAATGGCTAATATCTCGCTTGTTATCGACTTTACAGCTTAGGAATCAGTTATGCACATATAGGAAATGATATATGCAGATTATTGTCATGACCTTGAATTTGACCTTTGACCTCATTTTCAAGGTCACAGGACAAAATGTCTAATATCTCACTTATTATCGATTTTACAGCTTAGGAATCAATTGTGGACATGTAGGAAATGATATATGCTGAATATTCTCGGACCTTGAATTTGACCTCTGACCTCATTTTCAAGGTCCAAGGACAAACTGGCTCATATCTTGCTCCTCTATTGACTGTATGGTTTGGGAATCAATTGTGGACATGATATAGAAAATGATATACACTGAATATTTTGATGACCTTGAATTTGACCTTTGCCCCTTCATTTTCAAGGCCACAGCACAAAATTGCTAATATCTCGCTGATTATTGAATTTACAGCTTAGCAAGCAACTGTGGACATGATATATGCTTAATGTTATATATGCTGAATATTCTCTTGACCTTGAATTCAACCAGTGACCTGGCTAACATCTAAAATATTAAACATTGTCCGGTAACCTATCTTCGGCCCTTGGCCTAATTTTTCATTCTAAAATAATTCCCAGTTGTCAAAAGACACGAAACCAAGGTACAATTCATAAAGTGAACAGTAAATCAAACACTGGAAATTTTGTCAAGTATTTCTGACTACCAGCTGACTAAAACAACTAGCCAGCAGCAGGCGGTGCAAGTTGTCAGAGTAAGTTTCCAGTATTTGAATTGCTTTCATTGTATACATAAACAACTGGATGGCTGAGGATGTACACAAACTGTTACATCGAGGCACAAATATTTCAAAAATGTTAGTTTCTTAATTAAGTGATGACTTATCGTAATTCCCATTTCAGACACAATTAAACCCAAGCTGTAGTTGCCCGGGGCACCGACCTTCCGAGTTGGGGGTCCCGGTTAGGTAGCGGAGTGCCTGCGGGCTGCTAACGTCCCGGGACATGGAATTACGTGCTAGCGAGTCACAGGTGCCAAGCTTGATCTCGGTCGGCACCGATAATTCCTCCTCCATCCACGGCGCCGACAGGATCAGCTGTCGTCGACACGGGAAAAAGAACCATGTGTACAAACATGTGCAATATGTGTTTGTCTTTACAAAGTCCTTTAAAACACAACATGTTTTTAGGCAGATGTCGGCAAAAAACAACAACACATTTACACTTAGGAAATTAGTTTTGACAGGGATGCCCAGGGGTTGAGTGATAACACGGAAATGCAGTAATGGATCGTCCATAAAGGGTACTTATATGCATAAATAGTGTTCATGTCTTTTGAGGTTCAATCAAGTTTATATACGTACCGTTACATAATACTTAATTTTGATAAGGGGTTCCCTGTGAAAGAGTTCTTGAGCATATGCGAGGTAGTAGTTTTCTGGTGTTGAAGAGGCGATATCGGGCACGTGGAAGATGCAATTAAACGCTTCAGCAGCGCCGGCAGCCACTTTGACAACTGAAGGCTTGCAGATATTCTTCCTAGTGGCTTTGCTGTTTATTTCCGAATGACAAATGGGCGGTCTACCTTTCCCGCGATATTCACGAACAGTGTGCGCATCGAATATAAAAACCTGAGGGTGGAAGGGGCCAAAAATGTATCAAAGAAAATCCGTCTTTGAAGAATTCCCTCCCGTGCCCAATACTTCGTCCCTCCCACGGACATGCCAGTGTGTTGTCATGGGAGTCACTTTTCTATTTTCAGAGCTTACCTGCTCAAAACGCAGAGTGCATAGAAGATTCATAGCCGTTCTGTTTTCCACTGTCACCTCGGATATTACTTTCTGGCCGGTGACGAAAGCCCGCTTGCCGAGACATAATGTGGCCAGCACGTGAGGTTCTTCCTCGTCCGACGAGCTGCTCTCCGATAATCCGTCGGAAGCCTCCTGCTCTGAGCTGGCATACAAGTCTGATACGTAGGTCTTCTTTCTCCTCTTCTCATAGGGAATGTGAAATCGCAGGGGGAACTTGTCAATGTCCATGGCACTGGATACATTGAAGTGGGTATCGTGAGTGTCAATCTCAGCTTCAGTGTGTCTTTCGACGCTGCCATATGCGAAATAAGTGACACGTCCTTCTGCTTCCTTTATTGAGTTCGGCAGTCCCTTCGGCAGTTGGTATTCGAAATCGAACCTGTACCATTTCTCGTCAAGCGCTGAAATTGAAATGGATAGAGTAGCTTATTAAAAAGTTAAATGAAATTATTTAAAGATGCGATTGAAAATGAGGAACATAATATTAGTTACAAAACATTTTAGTTAATTTGTTGTAGGTATTTCTCATGACTAATATTGGCGTCTATGTTATGATTTTTTTTTTCGATTCGCAAATTTGCACATTCATAATCAACACTATACATTTATCAGCCTACAAAAACTAGACCTATTGCTCTATTTTTGATTACGGGTCTCCTCTCTAAGTAGAAGACACAGTTGGAGCTCCAGTGGTGTACGCCTTCCGTCCAGCTCGTCTGATACCGGCCTCCGAATGTCACCGAGAACCCTGCAGAACATGATTGTATTTAATCATAATATATTCAAGATTTACGTCATTGGCCATTTTGGACCAAAGCAGTGCTGGATTTTTTGGATGATAGGACTATAATTGTACTCATATGTAGATCAAACTATAGCCTAAAGTCATACAGCTTAATGGAATAATGCATTCTTTAAAATCTCTTTATATTTATTCCGTTTCATATGGTTTGGAGTTCGTACTGGCAGTATATGACATGCATCATAGTCTATATTCGTACACACTAAGTGCACATCATTTTAAGCGGATTGTAGCAAATTGTTGTATTGCTGCATGTGATTAAATGCATTGGCGTGTCTCATCAATAGATATCGATTGAGGGTTTATCGCGTGCAACACCGTGATTCTGCCCTTCTGTTTATATGCATATCCTATATAATGCTTCATTGCCGTGATAGGTCATGATCTCAGGTCGTCTCATAATAAACCTTGGAACCATGGCCTGGCGAAAATAACACCCAAGGGGCTTCAAATCTCTCTATAAGTATGTCCCCCATCGACAACAATCCCCATCACTCCGTATATCATATCTCCCTACCCCTCCCACAGTGTCCGTCCCCTGGAGGTTTTGGTACTGGACTGGTGCCAGTCCCGCTCCCCAGCACATTATGCCTATCATCATTAATGCAGAGGTGTATGGGAAATGCCCTCACGCCATGGCGATAATTGCCAAATGGTGAGCGAGTAATGCTTGCAGGACGGTTCTCATCACCAAACGGGGTCCCTCGCGATAACTTCCAAAACATAACATCTATTATGCAAGATGAAACTTGACTATTGGATGCAGTGTTTCCATATAGAGGCAGATACGAGTGGTCGGAACGAATTAGTCTTCATTCTCTCTATCTTTCTATAACTCTATGGTATCTAGACTTCCTCATTAAAACACTGCCTTTGCACTGGATGACCAGCCAACAGATACTAAGACGTAATGAAATCCGACCATCACAATTCAAGAACATCCAATAACATGTGTATGTTTACCAGTTTTCACTAAGTGAAGGACTGTTTGACCCCGGTACGGTACTTACCTGTAATTGCTATCTTGCGTGCGGGTCGCACCAGGAGATACCCCGTCACGAGTTCCCCGGATGTGAACGACGGCTTCCGGCAAGTGGCCATACAATTGAAACAGCCATGTTCATCGTATTCTAAGCCATCTTCTTTGTAGATAACTAAATCTAATTTCCGAAAAGTGTTCAGCTCGTAAATATGTCGTTCCTCTTCTGGCTTTTCAACTTCTGCCATTACATTTTATTGAATTCCTGTTTCCTCCACTGCCTATCATGAAAACAATTTCACTTGATTTTCGGCCATTCCCTGCCAAATTCTTTTACTTTCGCAGCCAACAAAAGTCCTCACAGAGGCGACGTTTGAGAGTTGGCACGGCCGCCGCGGAATCACAAGCCAAGTCACGATACTAACGACATGATTAACCGCGAGGAGTGGTCAGTGTCATCGATATCCTGTGTCTGTCCACACTTGCTTGCCAGGATGTGTTCGCGCCCTGGCCTTGGTCAGCGGATCCTGCTCACGATTTCCTTACCCAGGCCCCCCATATATCAGTGATCTACGGAATTGGAAAACCACCGATCCTGCAGTCCAGACACCCCCCGTCCGTCCAATCCAATACGGGAATGTGGCGCTGCGCCCAGACCAGATTTGGAAGCGCATGGTTCTGGTGCCGAGAGAGATAGGGAACGGGTATGAGAGGGGCGGGTTTGTTTTCTAAGTGGATTCCAAGGAGGGAAGCAGTAGGGAAACAATGCAGTTGGGCAATAATGCTTGCTCGCGAGGTCTGCAAGCTGAAAACTCGACGAGGATTTTGTTTCAATACAAGACCATGATTTAATAGCGATTTGTACCAGTGTGCCAGCTTACTCCACGAGTCGATGGGTGGCAGGCTGGAATAGTTTCACACTTGAGATATGGATAACGTTGTCTACTTCTAGTGACTGTCGGTTGAAATGAAAATCACGCATACTGTAAATCATATTATTTTAATGACCTTCAGTTTCCACCAAGTTGCCATGACAATGAATAATATATCACTTCAAATAATCTTCATGAGGCAAAATACGATTTTTCTGACCATCATTTCAACGGCAGATAATTTTCCCAGTTTTTATGTTTAAGTGAAGTCAGTAATGTGGTAAAACAAACCAAAGAACCGTGCTTTTTGACTATGTTGTTTGGATATATATTTAGCGAAGATTTTAGGGAGCAGTTGATACTTTCATGGTGGAAATGGTACGTGATGTTGTCTTTGGGAACATGATAAACACAGAATCTATTACTGTCAGGACATCAAAACAACAGGCCTAGTGGATATGGCAACTAAATGTCATGATTTTGCTTTTTGTTCTCGGCTTGTATAGTCACAATATATCCATCTACATAAACAAAAAACATGACTGGACAAGGTGTCCTATCAATTCAGTAATGGACAAGCGGCGACATCACAAAGCACGTAAATTGCTGAACCGCCTGCCGGCTCCATCACATCCAGGTCATCATGGAGGGACTCTCCACCAGTGGCCATCTGCAATGTAAAGACGGTTCGCAATTGACAACCACCTCATCCCAAAATGTGGAAAAAAGACATACAGCGATACCCAAAACTTATTGTACAGTTGCTTTCGTAGTTCGAACAACAAAGAAACGCGAGAGATATGTGACATTTAAAGGGTAATTTGAGGTGTGGACCTCTAAATCACCATCAAGTAACTATACACTTCGCTGTTGATTCAGATACAAACCTGACATTGGGCTTGTTTGTACAAGGCAGACAATGAAAAGAAGAGTGCTAAGGAAAATGTACGGAAGCTGATATGCGCGGGTTTTTCAGAAAAAAAGTTAGCACGTTCACACGTTGAAGCATTCCACGTTAGCACGTGGAGAAAAATCGAGGCTACCGTGTTCACACGTACAAGTGTCAATTACTATTACGTTCTGACGTGGAAGCTACCACGTTTGGACGTGGAAAGTCCATGACTACTAGTGCTTCCACGTTCGCACGTGTAAAGATTTCAGACTTCTACGTTCACAGATGGAGAGTTTTCATACTTCTACGTTCACCCGTCGAAAGATTCAAAGCTGCCACGTTCACACGTGGAAATGTGTTAAACTTCTACGTTCACACAACAAGTCAGAGTTACCACGTTCACACATGGAAGGATATATTATGCCTTTACTTTCGCATGTGGAAACATTTAGAGCTACCACTTTTGCACGTGAAAAGGTTTTGGTGAAATAGCCTCAAATATTTTCACGTGTGAAGGTGGTAGTTTGAATCCTTCTACGCGTGAACGTCTTTCCACGAGAGACCGTGGTAGCTTTGAATTTTCTACGTACATATAGGGTTACATATGGGCTTCCGTAGGAATGTTCTGTTTCGATTCAAGACACATTTCACTTCTGGCTGAACAAATTGGAACAAACCGTGGCTATTTGTGTATTATGAAGCAAACACTATTTGTATAAAGCTTTTTTTGTGTATCCACAGTAATGCAAATAATATGAGTTGTTTCCACGGCAGGTGACGCTATAATTAAAGTGAAAAGTGGTGAAATTAATCGACATATTCTGCTTCATGCTGAGATGATGGGTGCTCAATGGCAATACACCGAACAATTACGGCAAACAACTTGAAAAAAATAAAATGTTGGCACCACACAGCGCCAGGCAAACATTCGAAGCACTCAAACACATCTCTTGTTTGTATGTTCCATAATATAACCATGTTGTGAAACACGACCATGTACTTTAGTACACATGGTGCAATCTATGTCCTGGTACGAAGCACAAGCACGCGGTTTTGTTGTGTGTATGTAAAAGGAATAATTTATTATATGGTCCTTATTATATGGTCCTTATTATATGGTCCTTATATGGTCCTCACATATCTTATCAAATCATGTGTCTGTATTGCAGTCGTTTGGTATTACTACCTCTTGTAAAGATTCTAATCCACCAAACTTATATTGGATCCCAAAGTTGCACAAAAATCCACACAAACAAAGATATATTTCAGGTTCAGCATCATGTTCTACCAAAGCCCTGTCTAAAATATTAACTGTTATATTATCTAAAATTAAATAGGGTCTCCAAAAGTACTCTGGAACCATCTATTCTAGAAGTGGTATAAACCAAATGTGGATATTAAAAAATTCCAAATCTTTATTGGAATATCTGCATGGTCACAGTAACGCATATCAAAACATTTGATTTCTCCACTTTGTACACAACTATACCTCATTCTGAACTGAAGTCTCAGCTTAAAAAACTAATCAATAATTCATTTTTCTCTAAAAAGGGACAACGTCGGTACCACTATATTGTAGTTAAATATAATACCGCTTATTTTGTTAACAATGGTTAAAGGCGACTCTGATGCCCCATACAAATATACTGAAATAGATGTGGTAAATATGGTTAATTTTATTATTGATAATATTTTTGTGGAATTTGGTGGTCGAATATTTCAACAAACTATTGGAATTCCCATGGGGACAAACTGTGCCCCATTATTGGCAGACCTGTTTTTAAACTCATATGAATCAGATTTTATCCAACATTTACAACGAGGAAGTTCTAAGAAACTAACATGTAATTTTTAACATGTAACTTTCCGATACATAGATGATGTATTGTCGATAATTATCCCAAATTTGGTGATTATTTGGATGTCATATATCCTAAGGGACTTGAAATTAAGGATACTACAGACTCCGCTAATTTTCCCAACTATATAGACCTGAGGTTGGAGATTGATAATGATTCTAACCTGTCAACTAGATTATATGACAAACGTGATGATTTCAATTTTTCCATAGTCAATTTCCCTTTTCTAAGCAGCAACATTCCTATGTCACCGGCATATGGTGTGTTTGTTTCTCAACTTATAGGCTATTCTAGAGCTAGTTGCAAATATGAGGACTTTGTCCATCGAAGTGCCCAGCTAGTCTCTAAACTGCTGCGACAAGGATATGTTATACCAAGACTTATAGCTGCGTTTAAGAAATTCTATGGACGTCATCATGATCTGGTTGATAAATACACCAAATCCATGTCTGCCATGCAACTAGATCTATTTTCATGTTAATTTTGGGGAATTCATGACGGGTGCCACTAGTGGGGCAGGAAATGCTCACTCTTTCCGGAACACCTGATTTCACCTCCTAATGGCCATTTTGGGGGGTTCATGAGTTTCCCTGTCATTTTTAGTTTTCTCTCAGTTCGTATGCCTGATATGACTTTCTGTCCCCGGACTATGAGATTGGATAACGGACCCTGTTTTGTTTGCTCGGAATACTTACTACTGGGTATTGATTCCACGTCTATTATCATACCGCCAACACACCCAGATTTTGCTGATGTGAATAACAAATCCAACTACATTTTTTGAATAAAAATATATTTACATCCATGCATTAAAGGACAAGTCGTGAATTCTTTGCGACTTCTCTTGCATGTTTTCAACACCTGCTATTTATGGAATAATGTTGCGCCCAAGGTGCAGAGCAAGATTGCACCTAGATTTTATGTTGCATGCGTCACAACTGTCGGATTTGTCCAAGACAATTCCACGTCAGAATCATCAACGGAGGATATAAATTGTCAAACAAGAATCAAACGTGGACGGATGGCTCAGCGTGGCGGCTGGGTCACACATACGTCAACAAGGTCGTTACCAGAGGAGAGCCAGACGTGCGGAAATATCTTTGCACATAAACGTAACCAACATCCTAACTCAAACAAACCAGAAACGAGCAAGGAACGTGCCGCCCAAAAACAAAAACGATACCCAACATTGAGCATTGCCAACAGCTTAGCCTAGCCACATGCATCGTAGTACAAACTAATCGAAATATAAGACATTCAATTAAGATGTCATCACTCGCATACTCTCAGCAGATTTTTGATTGGTCACTTATGTACTTGTCATACTCCTATTGCATAGGGTTTGTTTTTTTCGGATTTCTGAATTGCTTTTGGTAGGTTGTTGGGCGATTGTATGCTAAATCCACCATGTATTCATTAGGAGCAACTATCGAAAACTTACTTGTTACTAAGTAGCTGAAATGCAAACAAGTTGCCTGAATAGGCATCTGCATGGTCCTCGAATTCTTATAATCAAATAACTCAAGTTAACATGTAAAATTCCCGATGCAATGCATCATAATATCTTACCCAGGAACATGCACTGAGATATAAAAAAAAATAACAAATAGCACAAGCTAGAGAAATTAATCCTATTTTGTGAAACAAGAAATGTCTCACTCTACAGTTGTTTTTGCGATTACATTTCGTACACTGTATCTGAGAACATACCAATTGTTGTAAAAGCGATAACCATCATTGTGGTGTGTGTATGTATTGTCAGTCGATGCGTCACTTTCCATACAATAGCATATAATTTTTCGTTCACACTACCACTTATGTTAATCATCCGACGATGCTCCTCACGATGCTAAACACATACATTTCAACCATTGCCCTTTTCTAGATTTAATCATTTCCATTTTTATTGCAGTTGATGTCATTTGTGTTCACATCTCAATGTTCTAAAAAAAATATGACTTGGTGAGTATATTCCAGACCATGACCCTTCAATGCCTCATCACAGTAAAATGCTCGAAATGGAACATTGTCTGCATGGTACATGTTCCTCGGAAATACGGTAGTGGGACCTCATAGACTTCCACCTTTTTGTAAACTACACCCAAACGTTTATCGACATGCCTGTTGTAGTATGCCCAAGGTAACATGTACAATAAACATTTGCATGCAACGTGTGGCTAAAAGGGGTTTTGTTCCTATTCCCAAAATGTTATGTTAAAGTGGAATAAACGGTTTCTGAGATTCTTTATCAATCAATTGGATAGCATATATCAGATGATATAGCACCGTTACATCCCCCAAAATTTGTCCGCATGACCCTGCAGTGGAGTTTGAACATACCGTAAAAACGCACGATGTGAACGAATTGTTTACATCTACGCTAACATAAACAAAACACGAATTTCCCTATATTGTCGTTATTTGCAACACAAAATAATCAAACTGAATATTTGGGATTCCATCACTATAATATACCATACGTAATTACGTATACGAGTTTCAAGTGATAGGTCTGTGTATTCTTCTATATTTTCAGCTATTTCTGTTAAATGTGTACTTTTGCGATGTACAGCTGCTTTTTATTATGGACCATAATTAAGGACAACTACTGATCACTTTCAAACATAAAACCAAAAACCGATTATTCCACTTAAGGGATAAAATGTTAAGGTTTGTTATTGGTATCACTGGAATCTGCTTATATTGGTGGTCATAGGTTGATTCTTACATTCAAATGAAAGATGATATATGAAAGTACTGAAACTATATCAGATAATATTAAGAAAGGCTTCCTGCGATTCATTCTATGTGTTCTATTGGCGTCATCATGATCTCACTGTATTTGTGTAGGTGAGGATACCATCAACCCAGTAGCCTTCTGGCTTGGGATTAGGTACTTATGTACTTGATATATCTGTTCAATGGGGTTCGTTTCGGATTTCTAAATAATTTTCATAGGTTGTTGGGCAGTTGTATAATATTTCCGTCAAGTGTACAGTAGGAACAACTACATTTAACACACTGTCGGCACCTGATGATGCCAGTGTTTCTTTGGATGAACTATTTGGTGGCGCTTTGTTTCTTCTGCAAAATGTTGTATTTTACGTTTGTTATTGGCATCATCCAAATCTGACTGTATTTGGTGGTAATAGATTGATACTTACATTGTAGTAATAGCTTGGTTCTAATAGGTTTCACTCGAATCGACCACCAGTGTATCAGTCTTTCTTAACATCATAAGTGGCCTAACAAAAACGTCGGCGATGATACATCTCTTCATTAACTAACAACCACAGCCGCTCGAATTCCATCCGAGATCACTGGCGGATTTAGGGGGGGGGGGTGCACCCGGCGCGCACCTCCCCCCCCCCCCCTATTGGGCCGTGAAAAAAGAGAAAAAAAAAGTAAAAAGGGAGAGCAAGAAGCTATAGGAAATTTGGGTATGCACCTACATATAAGGAAATATAGGTGTAATTTTCCTCGTTTGATATTTTTGACCGAGGGGGGGGGGGAGGGGGGCAGGATATAATCTCAACAAAAAAATCTGTGACCCAGAAATATTTTAAGGTGTATTACAGCGTTACATAGGCCTAACATTCGTTGGTCAATAATTATGCAATTGATTGTCATTAAATTTGGAATTAATTTTCAAAATGTGCCAAATTTAGCATTCTTGTTTGTCATACAAACTTGAGAGTACATCTCGGGACAGTCCGAAATATATAGGAAATATGCACAGTTCGACAACTGATACTCAGAAAATCTTGCATGAAAACAGTGAATAGAGAATGATAAGCCTGTCTACATTGCCGGGTACCACAGTATCTAGGCAAATACCAATGACGTCATCAGACTGTGTATAGAACTCGCCCACATGGCGGGCCGCTTTGAGGAAAAAAATGATTCGCTCGAATTTGAATCTTGATTTGGAAACTCAATTTAGGCACGTAATACACATTTTCAGACCCAAATTTGTACGATTTCTTATTCTATAGACAAAATAAAGCTATCGCAGAATGGATAAATTTTGTCAATTCTAAAAGTGATAATAGCTTTAAAGCTCTACTTGTCTATAGAATGAGAAATCGTAAAAATATGGGTCTGAAAATGTGTATTACGTGCCTAAATTGAGTTGCCAAATCAAGATTCAAACTCGGGCCAGTCAATCTCGCATCAATTTTTTCCTCAAAGCGGCCCGAATTGAGGGCGAGTTCTACACACAGTCTCATGACGTCATTGATATTTGTCTAGATACTGTGGCAACCGGCAATGTAGGCAGGCCGATCATTCTCTATCTACTGTTTTCATGCACGATTAACGGCAATTTTCTGAGTATCTGTTGTCGAACTGTGCATATTTTCTATATATTCCCTACTATCTTGAGATGTACTTTCAAGTTTACGTGACAAACAAGAATGCTAAATTTGGCTGATTTTAAAATTGATTTTAATTTTAATCAGCGATTAAGTTCTATGACATATAATATGTAAAGTGGCAATGAATAGTTTTGGGATAAATACATTTAAATACCAGCAATATTTATATGCATGTGTGGAATGAAAAATACTCAATCAGAGCCAGAAAGATCTCAGAATCAAACACAGAACTTGAAAAAAGCTCCGGCTTCTGGGGCCCTTGAGCGGGCCCCAGACCCCACGCCGTGCAGGCTACCACCTATCCACCTTACTTCGCTCGGTCGCTGGACTCCTCTAACCAGCTTGCCAAACCCGCCGCCCTCCCTCCAATAATAATCTAGTCAGACACACTTGACTTTATACTGAAACTGTCATTGAATATACACAGGGGATATTTTATTTTATTTACTTGTTTGTTTCTGACAGAGTTCTGTATAACTCTGGATATAACTCTGGATGTAGAACAGCCTTAGAATGGTAGGACTATTAGACCTTCCTTTCTTTGAAAATCTATCCTTCATTTACAACAGAACTAAGCAGACTTCTAAAGTAAAATTCTACTTATTGATTTCACAAGGTACAGTTGAAAATAACCTTAGAAACCATCTCAGAGACACTAAATTCCAAAAATTTCTCGGGGAGCTTACGGCGCCCCCGAACCCCAAGACCGCATAAGACTTCGCTCGCTACGCTCGCTCACATAATTTCAAGCTTACATACAGTAAAGATGAGCACCCCCCCTATTCAAAAATCCTGGATCCGCCCCTGGAGATTATCACGGGGGGGGGGGGGGGGGGTCGGGTGGTAGTCTGGAGTGTCAATAGGATGATTTGATGAAAGGTCCCTGACATGTGCATTGGCTTTCTGTAGCAAGCCCGAGATGTTTCTTATTTTACAAACTCTTAATCACCTGAGACCAGAGGAGAGGTAGTTGTTTCCAACGAAAGCCTTTAGGAACTCAAGAGACCGGCAGCAGACGGGACAAATCTCCTGAGTCATGACCTTTACAACTGGCATGTGCGTGGATTTATGTTCGTTCACAAATCGATACATCCAAGAGCTCGGAGAGATGTACCTTCATGTATTCACTAGGCATACACATGTTAATGAGGCATACACATGTTAATGAATGTGTCAATTATTTAAATGTCATATTTCCAAAACATCAAGGTATGCTACTCATTTTCACTAATTAGATCCATTGTTCGTAATAAATGAGGATTCCCACTTTTAATGATGTTATTGTCCAGTCGTCAGCACCCTTTTCTAAGCAGCAACATTCTCTTATCCCTGATTATTGTGCGTTTGTTCTGCCAATTGTGTACATGTGCTTGACAACTGTTGCAATGATTTGAAAAAAAGTCACTATGTTGGGTACAAAAAGTATTATCACAAAGCAGGCATATGTCTTGATTTCATTCGGCAGAGTAGAGAACTATAAGAATAGTAGCCTCTATCTCGGCGGCTACGCCCAGTAATGGACACACAGGGCGACGTCTTCGAACACGTGCAGTATTTAACCTTTTGCCGGCCTCATCACACTCATGTATTGAATGTCCAACAGTGATCATCTACATCGAAAAACGATTCGTGGTTGACAAGTTCCCTTCGAACGTAATTGCAGCAGCGTACATGTATGTGTAACTGTGTTTACCGTTTCTAATGGGTGAGGTCAGAAGAAGTGCGAGTGTTGGAATAGTGCGAAAATGTGACACCAGTGCTAGCATCTGTATTTGACCTTCACGCAGTGTCGATTAACACTCGTATAACACTATACTTGGGGGAGTTATAAATCAACACTGATGTTATGTCATGTGTTATAGCCCAAGACTAAGATGCCATGCACGTTTTTTTCCCTCAAACATATGTCGAAACACCTGAACATTGCTCAATTTCAAGAGATCACAAATGATGTCCACACCTGGCTAGACAAAAATGGACGTGGTCCAAATGATATGCTGTTATGAAGTACACAGAGATCCTATATAATGAGGACTGTGCACATTTCTTTATGGAAATTGCTGAACAGTACATTTCATTGCCTAACAGATTTAACAAGAAGTTGAATGTGCTCTATAATTTGACTGGTTGATCTTACGTATTTAGCGCTCTAACCATTCGGGTGATACTTACTTTTGTGGACCTCATAGTAAGCTTGTGACTCTTTAATCTTGTGAGTCTTCATTACAAAACTGCTGCGAATCGGTCTGATGAATTAATTGGACTTTCTTTCAGTTTCTTCCTAATATTGTGATGGGTGACCCTGCCAATCTAAATCCTTGAAAGTGAGAGACACAGAAGACAACCTAAATGCCAAACAAATCTTCTACACAACGTATGTCTTCGTCTGCGACAGCTGAAAGAAGCGTCAGAGCAACCGAACTGAAACGGAGGATGGGTGAGTTAGAGGGAAAAAGGCTTTTCGCGATATATCGTCCTATGTTCACTGCAAAATGAATACTTGCAGCATGTCTCCACAACAGATTAACATACTCTCTTGTGTACTGTGATGATAAATACAATATGTTGCAAAAATGTGATCGGCAAACAAAATCAGAAATTTTACCTATTATTACCGGTGTGCGTGTGAGTCATATCCAGTGTGATCACTACATTCAACCAAATGCTATTTGTATACATTATTCCACTAGTATTGATAAATCATTTATTGTTGAGTACACATATATATGAAATAAACACCCAATGTTTTACTCTACACAAAAACCAACGTATAGTTGTAGACATGAACGTATGCAGTTTAAATTTTATAACCTCCATCTTCAATGGTGGATCCCATGAACCCAGCACACACGTGAGGATTCATCTGAACGCTTCGAAAAAGGGTTCCAACATGGAAACATGACTGATGGCTGTGGCTGCTGCATATTCAGATACAAAATCTCTGCTTTTTTCGAAGGATTCTATGACAACGGTGTGGAATATGTCGAGGTTAGGCTTGTCCAACGTACTAGAATCGAAGAAAGTGACATTCCTGTAAGTGAGTCTGATAGCGAAAGTGAACCTGAAAGCGACACAACAATGAGGGTGATTCTGCAGACGAGGGAGAGGAAGCTAAGTGGATAATGACTTTCAGCCAATACATGTCAATCAATTTATACACAGAGTAGGCTCGTCACGTGACCTCCCAGTTGTTTCCCAGCCAAAGGATTTCCTTGTTCTTCTTTGGCCTGCGGTATTGTGCAATACGATTTCTGAAGATACTAACAGATATGCGGCACAGAAAATTGCTGTGACAGGATCAGACCAGGTGGGAGCCTACCACGCCTCAAGGCATTCGCTGCGACCAAGACCATCATGGGGATAAAATGGTTACCAGCCATCTGGTGTTACTGGAGCACACATCCTGGTTCCAGATGCTGGTGGGTTTCAGGTGTGTTGTCACAAACCAGGTAAACTCTCACAGGCATATCGCTTCGAACTCTCGAGTTTTCGCTTCGTGTTCTAGTTTTTATCCATACGAGAAAAACCGAAACCCCAAAATGGCTGCCGTCGTACACCTTACCTATCCCATTCATCACCAGAAGCTTGCGCTCCTAAATCTGGTCTCAGCCCTACATTCCAGTAATGCAGTGGATTACTGTAGTATAACATTACGAAATACGCACACAAACTTATTTCAATTCAAACTGAAACTTCGAAGTTAATAATACATTTTAACACATTCAAAGTTGATAAGTTGTTAAGGTCAAGCTGGTCAACATTTTGGTACCTGTACTAATTTGTATGATATCTGAGGAGTGTTTTACAACTGATTTGTCAAGTCGAAGAGCGACAAATGTTCGAGCTGAAATCAGGATTTTCCACGTAGTTCACGTCATATTTATCAAACATTGCAAAATGGCGCCCATCAGAAAATCTGTCAAATAGGTCCGGATTCGTACATATTGAACGTAAACTGCTGGGTCCGGATTGAATGGGAGGGCCTGGGTGCAGATTGGTACGGATTGAACGTTAAAGGTTTTGAATTTTTAGGTTACCGGACCTATGGTCCGGCGTCGTCGTCGTCCGTCGTCGTCGTCGTCGTCGTCGTCGTCTGTCAACAATTTTATCTTTAAAGTTTACAATCGAATTTTTCTGAAATTTTGCACAAAAATGCCTAAAAATATTTCGAGAGGGAGGTTTTTTTTAGTTTTTTGATTTTCGCATTTTTTTCAAAATGGCGGCCGTTTTCGACGAAAAATGCCTGATTTTGGACTTTGGCGGCCATTTCCTCCAAATCTGTTCAGTAACTTTTTTTTTATTGATGCATAACACTCCTCATATGTACCCCTGTGACATGTATAAATTTCGTTGCGCTTGAATCGCTCGAAGTGGGCCATTTTGGGCCCAAACTCGGCCCAAATGGGACTTTCCCATGTTAAATTCTCCTATGCTTTATAATGGGACACATTAAAGCCTAACATCTCACTTAATATTGAGATTAGAGACTAGGAATCAATTGTGGACATATAGGAAATGATATATGCTGAATATTGTCGTGACCTTGAATTTGACCTCTGACCTTGGTTTCAAGGTCAGAGCGGCCGTTTTCGTCGAAAAATGGCCAATTTTGGACTTCGACGGTCGTTTTCTCAAAATCTGTTCAGTAACTTTTTTTTTCTTATTGATGAAAAACACTCCTCATATGTACCCCTGTGACATGTATAAATTTCGTTGCGCTTGAATCGCTTG
The DNA here is from genome assembly GCA_949152475.1 of Terebella lapidaria. NCBI lineage: Eukaryota > Metazoa > Annelida > Polychaeta > Terebellida > Terebellidae > Terebella > Terebella lapidaria. The sequence continues at coordinate 20,495,545 of OX424555.1, forward strand.
AAGTGGGCCATTTTGGGCCCAAACTCGGCCCAAATGTGACTTTCCCATGTTAAATTTTCCTATGCTTTATAATGGCACACATTAAGCCTAATATCTCACTTAATATTGAAATTAGAGACTAGGAATGAATTGTGGACATATAGGAAATGATATATGCTGAATATTCTCGTGACCTTGAATTTGACTTTTGACCTCATTTTCAAGGTCACAGGACAAAATGGTTAATATCTCGCTTATTATCGACTTTACAGCTTAGGAATCAGTTGTGAACATATAGGAAATGATATATGCTGAATATTGTTGTGACCTTGAATTTGACCTTTGACCTCATTTTCAAGGCCACATGACAAAATGGCTAATATCTCGCTTATTATCGACTTTACAGTTTAGGAATCAATTGTGAACATATAGGAAATGATATATGCTGAATATTTTCGTGACCTTGAATTTGACCTTTGACCTCATTTCCAAGGTCGCAGGACGAAATTGCTAATATCTCGCTTATTATCGACTTTACAGCTTAGGAATCAATTGTGAACATATAGGAAATGATATATGCTGAATATTCTCGTGGCCTTGAATTTGAGCTTTGACCTCATTTTCAAGGTCACAGGACAAAATGGCCAATATCTTGCTTATTAGCGACTTTACAGCTTAGGAATCGATTGTGAACATATAGGAAATGATATATGCTGAAAATTCTCGTGACCTTGAATTTGACCTTTGACATCATTTTCAAGGTCACAGGACAAAACGGCCAATATCTTGCTTATTAGCGACTTTACAGCTTAGGAATCAATTGTGAACATATAGGAAATGATATATGCTGAAAATTCTCATGACCTTGAATTTGACCTTTGACCTCATTTTCAAGGTCACATGACAAAATGGCTAATATCTCGCTTATTATCGACTTTACAGCTTAGGAATCAATTGTGAACATATAGGAAATGATATATGCTGAATATTCTCATGACCTTGAATTTGACCTTTGACCTCATTTCCAAGGTCACAGGACAAAATTGCTAATATCTTACTTATTATCGACTTTACAGCTCAGGAATCAATTGTGAACATATAGGAAATGATATATGCTGAATATTCTCATGACCCTGAATTTGACCTTTGACCTCATTTTCAAGGTCACATAACAAAATGGCCAATATCTTGCTTATTAGCATCTTTACAGCTTAGAAATCAATTGTGAACATATAGGAAATGATATATGCTGAATATTCCAGTGACCTTGAATTTGACTTTTGACCTCATTTTCAAGGTCAACAGGACAAAATGGCTAATATCTCGCTATTATCGACTTTACAGCTTAGGAATCAATTGTGAATATATAGGAAATGATATATTCTGAATATTTTAATGATATTGAATTTGACCTTTGACCTAAATTTCAAGGTCAGTCATTTTATTTTCAAAGTCAGATTACAAAATGGCTTATATCTCGCTTATTATCAAATTTACAGCTTAGGGGTCCATAGTGAACATATAGGAAATGGTGTATGCTGAATAGTTTGGTGATCTAGAATTTAACCTTTGATCCCATTTTCAAGGTTAGAGATATGGCGATTTCAGTGGTCACCTTGAATTTGACCTTCAACTTTCTCGGCTTAACTCTGTATATTTCTCCGGTAACCTTTCTAGCCCATTGGGCTAATTTTTAAACTTCCATTTTTCATTGGCGGATCCAGGGGCCCTCAGTTCCCGCCCCCATTCCCAATGCACACGTGAAGATTAATATTAGGAATGCATCGAAAGGCGGCTCCCTGTCGCAAAATGCGTTACCCACATATTTAAGTTGCACAAAACTGTTGCAAGACTCCTCAGATATCTACGGAAGCCCAGATGGGACATTTGCCCCATAAGTTAAGTTCGCCTCGGCGAACTACTAACTCGCCTCGGCGAACTGCTAACTCGCCTCGGCGAAATACTAACTGGTCTCTTATCAACCAACTGTTATCTCGCCTCGGCGAACTGTTATCTCACCTCGGCCAATTGTTTTCTCGCCTCGGCGAACTGTTATCTCGCCTCGGCGAACTATTATCTCGCCTCGGCCAATTGTTATCTCGCTTCGGCGAACTGTTAACTCGCCTCGGCCAACTGCTAACTCGCCTCGGCCAACTACTAAAATGCCAGTTGTGTAACACATCTAAATAGCAACCACAGTTCGCCGAGGCGATTTAGCAGTTCGCCGAGGCGAGTTAGCAGTTCGCCGAGGCGAAATAACAGTTCACCGAGGCGAGTTAACAGTTCGCCGAGGCCAACTACTAAGTTGCCAGTTATGTAAGCCTTACAAACGGCAGCCACAGTTCGCCGAGGCGAGATAACAGTTCGCCGAGGCGAGATAAACTATCGGGGCAAATGTCCTATCTGGGCTTCCGTAGATATCATACAATGATACAAATTAGTACAAACACCAAAATGTTGAAACCGACAGCTTGGCCTTGTCAACCTTTTGGATCATACGTTCCCAGTCCAGTATGGGAATGTGGTGCTTCGACCAGCTAAGACCGTATTTTTGAGCACATGGCTCTGTTAGTGAGAGGGATAGAAGCGGGGTAGGGGAGGGTTTGTTGTTTTTGAGTGGATTCCAAGGAGAGAAACAGTAGGAAAACAATGCAGTCAGGCAATAATATTCACCAGGGCTGCAAGCTGAAAACTCCAAGCGGATTTTGGTTCAATACGAAATCTCTTCTATAATATGCTTCCATAGATGTAATAGCGATGTGTACCAGTATGGCACCCTACTTCACGAGTCCATGGCTGGCAGGCTGGATTAATTTCACATGTGAGTTATGGCTGACGTCTACTTCTAGTGACGCCGTCATTTGAAAGAACCACCGTGCATAGTGAAAATCATAGAATTTTAATGATCTTTACCATAAAGTTATGCCGTGACTATGAGAATAATATGGTTTTCAAATTAATTTATATATAATAGGCAAATGATGTTTCCTCCCTCATAAACATTTCAATACCAAAGATGAGAGTAAATGTTCAGCTCAGTGTATACAAAGTTTTGTTAAACGGTCGCAATGATGCCGTTGTCACTGAGTGGTAAACTCCCTTTGTTTGGGAATTTCAGCGAAGATATTGGTGATGATACTTTCATGGAAATGGTACGTAATGTTGTCGTTGGGAACATGACAAACATGGAATCTATGACTGTCCGGACATCAAAATACCAGGCCTCGTGGATATGGCAACTGAATGTCATTGTTTCGCTTTTTGCCCTCGGTTTTTATAGTCACAATAAATCCATCTATATACATGAAGAGAGAACATGACTGGACAAGGTGTCATATCAATTCAGTAATGGACATTACCGATCTCGTATAATACTGAGTCGTCTGCCGGCCTCATCACATCCATGCCATCATGAAGTGACTCTTCAGTGACTCTTCCAGTGTCCTACAATGAAAGGACAACTCGCAGTTGACCAGTTCACCTCAAAATGATGCTAACCTAACGTGGAGCGATTTAAGTCTTAACTCGCTATACAGTATAAACATAAAAGCCCAAACTACTGTATAGTTGCATTTATAGTTCAAACAAGGAAGAATAGGTAACATTCAAAGGGTAATTTGTAGTGTGGACTTCTACATCACCAGCAAGTAACCATACACTTCGCTGTTGAATCTAATACAAACCGGACACTTGCCTTGTTTGCACATACGTCAACACTGTCGTTATCAGAGGAAAGCCAGACGTGCGGGAATGTCTTTGCACAAAAGCGTAATATCCTAACCCGATAAACCATGAATCAAACCAGGAACAAGCTCGAAACCTGGCGTCCAACAGCAGGAAACACTCCCCAACATGGTACAAAGCCGACAGCTTAGCCCAACCACATGCATCATAGTGCAAATGAGTCTAAATAGTAAACATTTAATCGAGTTGTCATCACCCACATAAACTGAGTAGCCTTTCAGCTTTTGTTTGGGTACTGGTCATTCACATAATATGGTTTGTTTCGGATTTATGATTCCATCAGGTGCACAGTAGAAACAACTATATTTTATACACCATATGAGCCTGGTGACGCCAGTGGGTCTTTGGCCGCCGTATACGCATCATACGTAAGCATATGTATTTTGTGGCGCTCCCAAAACAACCATTACAATGTATGTATACTGCTGATGAGAGCTATTAGAAGTATGGGTCTATTTTTATAAGTACATACTTTAATATATACCGGTATGCAGTTTCTCACTTTCTAAGATTTGCCAAGTCCTCCTTTTTGGAATTGCGACACCAGTCGGTCAACCCGCTTCCTACACGACCTGGCGTCGACATCAAAATGCGGCGTGTCGAGTGCATTGAGAGTGTCGGCCACTTGTCTCCATCCGTCAGGAATCGTCGGTTTGGTGAACTTTGGTCGCGACTTTTTCCTTCAGCAACAAGATGCCATGGAGGGCTAAATATCGGAAGGTCTTGCGTGCTCTCAACATTTCCCTGCAAGAAAGCACACATCAGAAAAATTCTAAAATCTTTTATCAATTTCAACTCTCCCACAAACATAAACTATGTCAGGCATAATACATTACAAGTGATAAATTACTATATCAAGGTTAGAGCTCCTGTAATTCCCAGGGTCTATGCCTATATAGGCCGACTGTAAACCAAGAAAATTGAGCGCAGCTATCACCTTAAACCAAAATATTACCGAAAATAAAAAATAATAGGGCCTAATTGCTAACATCATGTTATTCATTGCCAACAGTAAGCCCTATGAACATGATGCAGATCAAAAACGTAAGAATAAAAGACCACTTATACCCTTGCACACCGAGGACAATAATTTAACGGCCACTAAATTGAAATTAAAGCGGTTTACATATCAAACAGTCATACATTGGATCAGTTCAAGTTGGCCGGCGTTGTTTATGTCAAAATATGGGAGACCATTTATTTCCCAGTCTATCAAGGTTTGAATGTTTCGCAACAGTAGCCCAAAGTCATTCAAATACTGTAAAAAGACTAATTTTGGGGGACGATTTATTTGACGGATTTGGCGGTAAGGTAAAAAATGCCAAATTAAATCGTCCGCCAAAGCTAATCGAGCATATTAATAACATGGAAGAAAACATACAACTGACAAAATAAACGTCCGCCAAACAGTATAATGGTGAAAGCCGTCAAATTCAATAGCCATCCAAAATAGCCGCCTTTTCACAGTATCCGGGGCCTATTTACACTTTCTGAACAAATGAAGTGGCCCTCAGATAAGTGATTAACCCCCATTCCCCAAATCCTCCAACGACAATGTAGAATCTAGTATATGGTCGGCGGTACAATCGAAAAGGCCCTCAAAGCGAACGACAACTGTTTAAAATGACGTAATACGTAATTAGGTCACGTTCCTTTCGTTCAACTTAAACTCACTAATTACTGTTTCGTTATCACGTGGAAGCTATCACGTTCGCACGTGCAAAATCAATAACTTCTAGGTTCACATGTGGAAGCATGTAATGCTTTCACGTTCGCACGTGTAAAGATTTTAGACTTCTTCATTCACACATGGAGAGCCTCAAATATTTTCAGTGTGAAGGTGGTAGTTTAAAGCCTCACTAGAGTGAAAAAATAACTTTTTTTAGTTTAGTGTCAATATCAAAGACGGAAGTCTGAGGATCATTTCCGTTTTTACAAAAATGAAATATCTTGAATAGTCACTATTTTACGGAGGTTTCTTTATGGCATGTCCTATTGACATTTCGAGGTCATATGCAAATGAGCAATGATGACGTCATATGAGTCACTGAAAGATAATGAGCTCATTGAAACCAGTACAGCATAAGAAACATGAAAATAATTGTTGTTCCACATAATGACTCCATACAGAAGATATTCAAACTTTAAATAAATTTTGTTGGTGTCATGGCAACCAGAGCCGGAATATGGCCCATAGCAACCACGTTGCTATGGGGATTTTGTTGCTAACCACTGATGATACCACATTATTAGGACCTCAACTTTTGTTACTTTATGATCCTTTGTAAAAATGTTAAAATAGCAACTTCACGTGTCCTAGCAGTTCAATTGTCCATAGCAACCCATCCAACAACTGGTTGCTAAGGGGCGCTAGCTCTGAATGTGTAGCCTTGATAACATGCTGGCATAACATAAGACTGACTATGCATTACCACAAAACATATCAGTTTCTGTAGGAACCTTTATCTACATTAAAACCCTTGCATAAATGAGGTTTAGATAGCTAATTATATTACTTGACTCATATGACGTCATGAATATCTAATTATAATAATTGATGTGGTCCTGCAAAATGCTGATAGATTGGAAAAAGTAATTCACGAAAATAGAAATATCTCCGGGTGTGATTGAGATTTTCAAGTTCTGTAAAAACCAATATGATCAGGGAAACCATCCCCACGGTATAAAATCATAAAAATGATACACTCTAGTTAGACTTTAAATCCTTCTACGCGTGAACGTCTTTCGACGTGTGAACGAGGTAGCTTTGAATTCTAGGTGCAAACCTATGGGGATACCTATGGGCTTCCGTAGGAATGTTCTATTTCGTTTCAAGACACATTTCACTTCTTGCTGAAACAACTGGAACAAACCGTGGCTATTTTTGTGTGTATGAAGCAAATAGACGTGGAATCAATACCCAGTATTAAGTATTTCGAGCAAACACAACAGGGTCCGTTATCCAATCTCATAGTCCGGGGACAGAAAGTCATATCAGGCATACGAAGTGAGAGAAAACAAAACTGACAAGGAAACTCATGAACCCCCAAATATGGCCATTAGGAGGTGAAATCAGGTGTTCCGGAAAGAGTGAGCATTCCCTGCCTCACTAGTGGCACCCGTCATGAATTCCCCAAAATTAACATGAAAATAAATCTAGTTGCATGGCAGACATGGATTTGGTGTATTTATCAACCAAATCATGATGACGTCCATAGAATTTCTTAAACGCAGCTATAAGTCTTGGTTTAACATATCCTTGTCGCGGCAGTTTAGAGACTAGCTGGGCACTTCGATAGACAAAGTCCTCATACTTGCAACTAGCTCTGGAATAGCGTATAAGTTGAGAAACAAACACACCATATGCCGGTGACATAGGAATGTTGCTGCTTAGAAAAGGGAAATTGACTATGGAAAAATTTAAACCATCACGTTTGTCATATAATCTAGTTGACAGGTTAGAATCATTAACAATCTCCAACCTCAGGTCTAGATAGTCTGTAGTATCCTTAATTTCAAGTTCCTTAGGATATATAACATCCAAATTATCACCAAACTTGGGATTATTTAGTAACGATACATCATCTATGTATCGGAAAATGAAATTAAAATTACATGTTAGTTTCTTAGAACCTCCTCGTTGTAAATGTTGTAATCTGATTCATATGAATATAAAAAAAATAAGAAAAATGAATTATTGATTAGTTTTTTAAGCTGAGACTTCAGTTCAGAATGAGGTATAGTTGTGTACAAAGTGGAGAAATCAAATGTTTTGATAGACGTTACTTTTGAAAGTGTGTGAGCATGTAGATATTTCAATAAAGATTTGAATTTTTTAATATCCACATTTGGTTTATACCACTTCTAGAATAGATGGTTTCAGAGTACTTTTGGAGACCCTGTTTAATTTTAGACAATATAACAGTTAATATTTTAGACAGGGCTTTGGTAGAACATGATGCTGAACCTGAAATATATCTTTGTTTGTGTGGATTTTTGTGTAATTTTGGGATCCAATATAAGTTTGGTAGATTAGAATCTTTACATGAGGTAATATTACCAAACGAATACAATACAGACACATGACTTGATAGGATATCCTGTTTGGGCACGGTAATGGCTTGGTATGTACTGTTGGAGAATCTTTACATGAGGTAGTATTACCAAACGAATACAATACAGACACATGATTTGATAGGATATCCTGTTTGGGCACGGTAATGGCTTGGTATGTACTGTTGGAATCAGTATTGTTGGCAATACCCAGTTCGTCAAACAAGCACTGTATATAGTATGCTTTACAAACAAAAACAACATTATTAGAAGCTTTATCTGCAGGGACAATGACGAACCTTTCTTGAAGTTTCTATTTATACAAATACTATTTGTATAAAGTATTTTTGTGTATGCACAGTTATGCAAATAATATGAGCTGTTTCCACGGCAGGTAACGGTAAAATTATAGCAAAAAGTGGTGAAATTAATCGACATATTTTGGTTCATGCTGAGATAATGAATGCTTGTCAGCAATACACCAAATAATTACAGCAAACAATTTGAAAAAAATCACATTGGCACCAGATAGCGCCAGGCAAACATTCGAAGCACTCACACACACTTCTTGTGTGTATATTCCATAATATAACCATGTTGTGAAACACGACCATGTACTTTAGTACACATGGTGCAATCTATGTCCTGCTACGAAGCACATATCGCGTTTCTGTTGTGTGTATGTGAGTAATAACTTATTACCTCCAGCACACCCAGATTTTGATGATGTGAATAACAAATCCAAATACATATCTGGAATAAAATATAGCCTGACCAAATATTACCATCCACGCATTAAAGGACAAGTCGTGCATTCTTTGCGATCTTTTTTTGCTGTTGCGCCCAAGGTACATTTTCATTGCAGTTGATATCATTTCTGTTCACATTGCAATGTTTTAAAAAAAATATTACTTGGTGGATATGTTCCAGACCATGACACTATTAATTCCTCATCAGAGTAAAATCCTCGAATTGAAATACTGTCTACATGGTACCACCCTATTGTAAATTACAACCAAACGTTTATCGACATATCTGTTGCAGCATGCCCAGGGGTAATATGCACAATGAACATTTCAGGTGTGGCTATTTATGGGGTTTTGTTTCTATTCCCAAAATGTTACGTTGATGTTAAAATGTTAAGGTTCGATATTGTCATAACTGGGATCTGCTTTTACTGGTGGTCATAGGTTGATACTTACATTCAAATGAGAGATGATGTATGAAAGTACTGAAAACTATATCAGATAATAATGGTGCTCTATTGGCGTCATCATGATCTCACTGTATTTGTGTGGGTTGTAGTTATTGCTTGATTTCAACTCCAGTGTATCAGTTTTAACCACCAGTGTATCAGTCTTTTGACATCATAAGTGGCCTAACAGAATGTCGGCGATGATACAACTCTCCTTTAACTAACAACCACAGCTGCTCAAATTCCTTCCGAGATTAGCACGAGGGGGAAATGGTAGTCAGCAATGTCATTAGGATGATTTGATGAACGATCCCTGACATGTGCAATGACTTTCTGTAGCAAGCCAGAGATGTTTCTTATTTTACAAACTCTCGATCACCTGAGACCAGAGGAGAGGTAGTTTGTTTCCAACGCCTGTAGGAACTCAAGAGACCGGCAGCAGACGGGACAATTCTCCTGAGTCATGACCTTTACAACTGGCATGCATGTAGATCTATGTTCGCAAATCGATACATCAAAGAGCTCAGAGAGACGTACTTTCATGCGTTTACTTTCAATAATTTGTCAACGATTGAAATGCCATATTTCCAAAACATCAAAGTATGTTACTCATTTTCACTAATTAGATCCGTTGTTCGTAATAAATGAGGTTTCCCACTTGTGATGATGTTCTCGTCCCATCGGCAGTATCCCTCTTCTAAGTGGTAACATTCTCTTATCCCTGATGTTAATTGTAGTTATGTGCTTGACAACTGTTGCAATGTTTTGAAATACGTCATTATATGCTGGGTACAAAATGTGTTATCATAAACCAGACATCTTTGGTAAAGTTGAGAACTATGAAAATAGTTACCATAATCCTTACCTTGGCGGGACAAGTGATACACCCAGTAATGGATACCAGGCAACATTATCGAACACATATCGAACACATATAGTGTTGAATCATCACATTCAGGTCATAATGTATTGAATGTCCAACAGTGATCATCTACATCGAAAAGACGATTCGTGGTTAACAATTTCACCTCAAACGTACTTGCAGCAGCGTACACACAGTCGTCAACGTGCGCACAGTATTCCTGTAGCGGAGTTACAGGAAGTCTGCAAAAAACAACAACATAATCTGAGAAAATTTATGGTAGGTGGGTATGTTTGGTTCGAAACACATCCCAAACGAGGTTTCCAGGAAAGGGACTTAGCAGATAGACTAACATAATGATATTCTTTTGCGTGGTAGTTTCATTTGTTGTTGAAACCTTCATTATTATTAACTATAAACACATGAAATGAGATTATTCCTCAATTATCGTCCGATTGCCTCTTTGTCTACATGTAATCACCATATAATGGAACTTTTGCCCCCTGCTAATGTACATGGAGGTATATTGGTTCACAGTTGAACAAATTCATCATTTAATGGAATGTAACACTCGTCTGTTTGTGTTGGTCAAGCAATTGTTTATCGTAGTACACGTGAGATATGTGCTGCAGGATTCCCGTAACACACGCTTCAGTATTCACGTAACACACGCTTCAGTATTCAAGTGACACTAGATGTAAAATAGCCCCCCACCGATATCGAAAACCAATCTATGCTCCCCCCCCCCCACCAAGATCAAAAATAAAAGTATGACCCCCCCCCCCAATCCCCATGTATGAATATAAGGCTAGGCTTCACAATTTATGACAATTATCAGGCACCAGTATCATCATGATCATAATATATATGATATATACGCTTTATTTACATTTCTATTAAAACAATTGTGACTTTTGTCGCAAATTTTTGATACTATAAGGTCAGTGAATATTATGATTTGTGCTCTCCGTACCACTATTCCTTCACTTCAAGTGTGAATGCCATTACGACAATTATTACTTGTATGCATACTCTATATGGGCACTTAATTATGACAGGTGTTTGAGGGCAAAACCAGACCCCCCCCCCCCCGACACCTATTTTCAGGATCACTTTTCTCCGAATATTAGCATTTTCTTTTTCATTACACAGCCCATCGTTTCGGAGCCCCACTTGAAACACTCGAGACCTAACTCAAAGTTCATTCAGTTGATTCCATGACTCCGAAATTTTTGATGGAATGGGAAAAATGTATGAATATCCTCACGGAATAACTGGGTACCATAGCAAACTCGCAGCCAAAAATACAGGGCTCTGTATATGATGGGCTCAATGTTCTGCCATAATCCAAATCATGTGAGTCAGATTCACTACCCGGGTCATCCGGGGCGATCCAGGACTATTTTGCCATTCTGTGTGGAAAGGTCCCATGTGTTTTACATGGTGGTATGTGATAGTCCTGAGGTCTGCAGGGAATATCCTCAGTGGGGTCATGTCTTGACGAAATTTTGAGTGGAAAACCGGTCTGTGGTTCTGGTATGCTAGTTCGGGTTCATCGGAAGGGATGATATGTTGCTCAGGATGGTATCCCGGGGATCGTATGGACTGGTTGATCCGTGGTTTGTTTGTGACAGGACCCTGCTGATCTGGGTTCGTCCTTGCTGGCACCGTGTTCAGCTGTAGTGCTGCTCCATTAGGTCCAAAGTTGACTCTTGGTGACAATGTTTCAATCTTAGTGATGAACGTTATTCATTGCACAATAGGGCTCCGAATTGCCACTTGTGGGTAACCATAGGCTCATAACATTTCAGATTTTCTCCCAGGCAATAGAGCTTACGAGCCAATCGGCTGATGAAAATCTGTAAAGTAATATTGAAATATGCTTCTAGGAGCCAATTGGCTCCTAAAAATTGTTGAATAGGAGCGAAATAGGAGCCTTTGGCTCCTGGATATGATAAATTTTCAGTCGTGATGCACACGGATGCAGCATCTCTTGATATTGGTGTTCCTGGATGGTCCTCACCAGGATCCGGATCCTAGTTGTTAAATCATTTACTTCAGCGCTCTACTTACTTTTGTGGACGTCATAGTAATCTTGTGACTCTTCATTATAAAACTGCTGCGAATCAGTCAGACGAATTTATTGGACTTCCTTCGCCAGTTTCCTCCTAATATTGTGATGGGAGACCCTGCCAATCTAAATCCTTGAAAGTGACAGACAGAACACAACATAATTGCGAACCAAATCCGCTACACAACGTATGTCTTCGTCTGCGACAGCTGAAAGAAGCGTCAGAGCAACCGAACTGAAACAGAGGATGGGTCAGTTGGAGGGAAAAAGGTTTCTTGCTATATATCGTCCCTTGTTCACTGCAAAATGAATACTTGCAGCATGTCTCCACAATAGATTAACATACTCTCTTGTGTACTGTGATGATAAATACTATATGTTGCAAAAATGTGATCGGCAAACAAAATCAGAAATTTTACCTATTATTACCGGTGTGCGTGTGAGTCATACCCAGTGTGATTACTACATTCTACCAAATGCTATTTGTATACATTATTCCACTAGTATTAATAAATCATTTATCGTTGAGTACACATATATTTGAAATAAACACCCAATGTTTTACTCTACACAAAAACCAACGTATAGTTGTAGACATGAACGTATGCAGTTTAAATTTTATAACCTTCATCTTCAATGGTGGATCCCATGAACCCAGCACACACGTGAGGATTCATCTGAACGCTTCGAAAAAGGGTTCCAACATGGAAACATGACTGATGGCTGTGGCTGCTGCATATTCAGATACAAAATCTCTGCTTTTTTCGAAGGATTCTATGACAACGGTGTGGAATATGTCGAGGTTAGGCTTGTCCAACGTACTAGAATCGAAGAAAGTGACATTCCTGTAAGTGAGTCTGATAGCGAAAGTGAACCTGAAAGCGACACAACAATGAGGGTGATTCTGCAGACGAGGGAGAGGAAGCTAAGTGGATAATGACTTTCAGCCAATACATGTCAATCAATTTATACACAGAGTAGGCTCGTCACGTGACCTCCCAGTTGTTTCCCAGCCAAAGGATTTCCTTGTTCTTCTTTGGCCTGCGGTATTGTGCAATACGATTTCTGAAGATACTAACAGATATGCGGCACAGAAAATTGCTGTGACAGGATCAGACCAGGTGGGAGCCTACCACGCCTGATCAAGGCATTCGCTGCGACCAAGACCATCATGGGGATAAAATGGTTACCAGCCATCTGGTGTTACTGGAGCACACATCCTGGTTCCAGATGCTGGTGGGTTTCAGGTGTGTTGTCACAAACCAGGTAAACTCTCACAGGCATATCGCTTCGAACTCTCGAGTTTTCGCTTCGTGTTCTAGTTTTTATCCATACGAGAAAAACCGAAACCCCAAAATGGCTGCCGTCGTACACCTTACCTATCCCATTCATCACCAGAAGCTTGCGCTCCTAAATCTGGTCTCAGCCCTACATTCCAGTAATGCAGTGGATTACTGTAGTATAACATTACGAAATACGCACACAAACTTATTTCAATTCAAACTGAAACTTCGAAGTTAATAATACATGTTAACACATTCAAAGTTGATAAGTTGTTAAGGTCAAGCTGGTCAACATTTTGGTACCTGTACTAATTTGTATGATATCTGAGGAGTGTTTTACAACTGATTTGTCAAGTCGAAGAGCGACAAATGTTCGAGCTGAAATCAGGATTTTCCACGTAGTTCACGTCATATTTATCAAACATTGCAAAAAGGCGCCCATCAGAAAATCTGTCAAATAGGTCCGGATTCGTACATATTGAACGTAAACTGCTGGGTCCGGATTGAATGGGAGGGCCTGGGTGCAGATTGGTACGGATTGAACGTTAAAGGTTTTGAATTTTTAAACTTCCATTTTTCATTGGCGGATCCAGGGGCCCTCAGTTCCCGCCCCCATTCCCAATGCACACGTGAAGATTAATATTCGGAATGCATCGAAAGGCGGCTCCCTGTCGCAAAATGCGTTACCCACATATTTAAGTTGCACAAAACTGTTGCAAGACTCCTCAGATATCTACAAAAGCCCAGATGGGACATTTGCCCCATAAGTTAAGTTCGCCTCGGCGAACTACTAACTCGCCTCGGCGAACTACTAACTCGCCGAACTACTAACTCGCCTCGGCGAACTGCTAACTCGCCTCTGCGAAACACTAACTGGTCCCTTATCAACCAACTGTTATCTCGCCTCGGCGAACTGTTATCTCGCCTCGGCCAATTGTTATCTCGCTTCAGCGAACTGTTAACTCGCCTCGGCCAACTGTTAACTCGCCTCGGCCAACTACTAAAATGCCAGTTGTGTAACACATCTAAATAGCAACCACAGTTCGCCGAGGCGAGTTAGCAGTTCGCCGAGGCGAAATAACAGTTCACCGAGGCGAGTTAACAGTTCGCCGAGGCCAACTACTAAGTTGCCAGTTATGTAAGCCTTACAAACGGCAGCCACAGTTCGCCGAGGCGAGATAACAGTTCGCCGAGGCGAGATAAACTATCGGGGCAAATGTCCTATCTGGGCTTCCGTAGATATCATACAATGATACAAATTAGTACAAACACCAAAATGTTGAAACCGATAGCTTGGCCTTGTCAACCTTTTGGATCATACGTTCCCAGTCCAGTATGGGAATGTGGTGCTTCGACCAGCTAAGACCGTATTTTTGAGCACATGGCTCTGTTAGTGAGAGGGATAGAAGAGGGGTAAGGGAGGGTTTGTTGTTTTTAAGTGGATTCCAAGGAGAGAAACAGTAGGAAAACAATGCAGTCAGGCAATAATATTCACCAGGGCTGCAAGCTGAAAACTCCAAGCGGAGTTTGGTTCAATACGAAATCTCTTCTATAATATGCTTCCATAGATGTAATAGCGATGTGTACCAGTATGGCACCCTACTTCACGAGTCCATGGCTGGCAGGCTGGATTAATTTCACATGTGAGTTATGGCTGACGTCTACTTCTAGTGACGCCGTCATTTGAAAGAACCACCGTGCATAGTGAAAATCATAGAATTTTAATGATCTTTACCATAAAGTTATGCCGTGACTATGAGAATAATATGGTTTTCAAATTAATTTATATATAATAGGCAAATGATGTTTCCTCCCTCATAAACATTTCAATACCAAAGATGAGAGTAAATGTTCAGCTCAGTGTATACAAAGTTTTGTTAAACGGTCGCAATGATGCCGTTGTCACTGAGTGGGGAACTCCCTTTGTTTGGGAATTTCAGCGAAGATATTGGTGATGATACTTTCATGGAAATTGTACGTAATGTTGTCGTTGGGAACATGAAATCTATGACTGTCCGTACATCAAAATACCAGGCCTCGTGGATATAGCAACTGAATGTCATTGTTTTGCTTTTTGCCCTCGGCTTGTATAGTCACAATATATCCATCTATATACATGAACAGAGAACACGACTGGACAAGGTGTCATATCAATTCAGTAATGGACATTACCGATCTCGTATAATACTGAATCGTCTGCCGGCCTCATCACATCCATGCCATCATGGAGTGACTCTTCCAGTGTCCTATAATGAAAGGACAACTCGCAGTTGACCAGTTCACCTCAAAATGATGCTAAACTAACGTGGAGCGATTTAAGTCTTAACTCGCTCTGCAGTATAAACATAAAAGCCAAAACTATCGTATAGTTGCATTTATAGTTGAAACAAGGAAGAATATGTAACATTCAAAGGGTGATTTGAGGTGTGGACCTCTACATCAACAAGTAACCATACACTTCGCTGTTGATTCTAATACAAACCGGACACTTGCCTTGTTTGCACAAGACACATAATCAAAATGACAATGCAATGGGAACGTTCTCTTTGGTTTTAAGTTACTCACTTCTGACTGAACTATATGAGACAAATTATTAAGTGGGTTTTTTTCAGTGAATGAAGCAAAATATTCGTGCAGAGAATAATATCTCGTCAGGTTATTGTAATGTGGTACAAACGTGTTTATTGTGTATGCATTGCAAAGCTATGCAAATAACATGTCATTGGATTGAGCTGTTTCCACGGTAGATGACGGAATAATTATATCGTGAAGTGGTGAAATTAATCAATATATTTTAGTTCATGTTGAGATAATGGGTGCTCATTGGCAATACACCAAATAATTACAGCAAATTACTTGAAAAAATCCCATTTTGGCACCACATAGCGTCAGGCAAATATGTAGTGGATAGAGCACGAGCACCCGTGGGTATGGTTCATACACGAGGTTATTCTCGAGGCGTTAGCCGAGAGATTACCGAGTGTATGAGCCATACCCACGGGTGCGAGTGGTCTATCTGACTTGTACCACGGGTTCACTCAAGCGTGTTCCTATATTCCACGGCAGACAGTGGTGTATGTTGAATAGACCACAGTCTCGCCTATTGGTAAAGGTGTCAACCGTGGTACAATTGAAGTAATTACAACACTTCTTGTTTGTGATGTGACATAAACACAACAGCTTGATAACACATCCATCTACCTTTGCACACATGGTGCATACTACATGTATGTCCTGTACGAAACACAAATCGTGTATTTTGTGTATATGCTATAAAGCACAAATTGTGCATTCTGTGTGGTTTTCTTGAATTCGTCAACACCCGTCCTGCTATCTTCATTTGAAAAAACGAAAAGATAATCATGGTCTTGAGTTTAAAATGGTGCTTCAAAAGCTTTACAAATGTTGGCAATATGCAACAAACGATATTGGAATGACTTGTGCCCAAGGTACAGAGCGAAATTGCACCTAGATTGTAATATGTTGTGTGCGTCAATCGGATTTGTCCAATACGATTCCATGTTCAGAATCACCAACGAACGATAAAAACTGTCAAACAAGAATCAAACCTAGAAGGGTGGCTCAGTGTGGTGGCTGGGTTGCACATACGTCAACACTGTCGTTTTTAGGAGAAAGCCAGACGTGTGGGAATGTCTTCCCACAAAAGCGTAATATCCTAACCAAAAACAAGCACGAAATCAAACCAGAAACAAGCACGAAATCTGACGTCCTACTCCAGGAAAAAAATACCCAAGATGGTGCAATGCCGACAGCTTAGCCCAACCCCATCCATCGTAGTGCAAATTAGTCTAAATAGTAAACATTCAATTGAGTTGTCATCACCCACATAAACTGAGTAGCCTTTCGGCTTTCGTTTGGGTACTTATGTGCTGGTCATTCACATTTCCCCTTCAGCAACAAGATGCCATGGAGGGCTAAATATCGGAAGGTCTTGCGTGCTCTCGACATTTCCCTGCGAGAAAGCACACATTAGAAACATTTTAAAATCTTTTATCGATTTCAAACTCTCCCATAAACATAAAGTATGTCTGGCATAGTACATTACAAGTGATAAGTTACTCTATCAAGTTTAGGGCTCCTGTGATTCCCAAGGCCTATGCCTATATAGGCCTACTGTGAACCAAGAAATTTGAGCGCAGCTATCACTATTATTAAAAAATAATAGGCCCTAATTTCTAACATCATGTTATTAATTGCCAATAGTAAGTAAGCCCTATTGACACAGATCAAACACGCAAGAATAGAAGACCACTAATGCCCTTGCACACCGAGGACAATAATTTAGCGGCCACTAAATTGAAATTAAAGCGGTTTACAGATCAAAAAGTCATACATTAGGCTCAGTTCAAGTTGGCCGGCGTTGTTTATGTCAAAATATGGGAGACCATTCATTTCCCAGTCTATCAAGGTTTGAATGTTTCGCAACAGTAGCCCAAGGTCATGCAAATACTGTAAAAAGACTAATTTTGGCGGACGATTTATTTGACGGATTTGGCGGTAAGGTAAACAATGCCAAATTAAATCGTCCGCCAAAGCTAATCGAGCATATTAATAACATGGAAGAAAACATACAACTGACAAAATAAACGTCCGCCAAACAGTATAATGGTGAAAGTCGTCAAATTCAATAGCCATCCAAAATAGCCGCCTTTTCACAGTATCCGGGGCCTATTTACACTTTCTGAACAAATGAAGTGGCCCTCAGATAAGTGATCAACCCCCATTCCCCAAATCCTCCAACGACAATGTAGAATCTAGTATATGGTCGGCGGTACAATCGAAAAGGCCCTCAAAGCGAACGACAACTGTTTAAAATGACGTAATACGTAATTAGGTCACGTTCCTTTCGTTCAACTTAAACTCACTAATGACTGTTTCGTTATCACGTGGAAGCTATCACGTTCGCACGTGCAAAATCAATGACTTCTAGGTTCACATGTGGAAGCATGTAATGCTTTCACGTTCGCACGTGTAAAGATTTTAGACTTCTTCATTCACACATGGAGAGCCTCAAATATTTTCAGTGTGACGGTGGTAGTTTAAAGCCTCACTAGAGTGAAAAAATAGTTTAGTGTCAATATCAATATTTTTTTAGTTTAGTGTCAATATCAAGGACGGAAGTCTGAGGATCATTTCCGTTTTTACAAAAATGAAATATCTTGAATAGTCACTATTTTACGGAGGTTTCTTTATGGCATGTCCTATTGACATTTCGAGGTCATATGCAAATGAGCAATGATGACGTCATATGAGTCACTGAAAGATAATGAGCTCATTGAAACCAGTACAGCATAAGAAACATGAAAATAATTGTTGTTCCACATAATGACTCCATACAGAAGATATTCAAACTTTAAATAAATTTTGTTGGTGTCACGGCAACCAGAGCCGGAATATGGCCCATAGCAACCACGTTGCTATGGGGATTTTGTTGCTAACCACTGATGATACCACATTATTAGGACCTCAACTTTTGTTACTTTATGATCCTTTGTAAAAATGTTAAAATAACAACTTCACATGTCCTGGCAGTTCAATTGTCCATAGCAACCCATCCAACAACTGGTTGCTAAGGGGCGCTAGCTCTGAATGTGTAGCCTTGATAACATGCTGGCATAACATAAGACTGACTATGCATTACCACAAAACATATCAGTTTCTGTAGGAACCTTTATCTACATTAAAACCCTTGCATAAATGAGGTTTAGATAGCTAATTATATTACTTGACTCATATGACGTCATGAATATCTAATTATAATAATTGATGTGGTCCTGCAAAATGCTGATAGATTGGAAAAAGTAATTCACGAAAATAGAAATATCTCCGGGTGTGATTGAGATTTTCAAGTTCTGTAAAAACCAATATGATCAGGGAAACCATCCCCACGGTATAAAATCATAAAAATGATACACTCTAGTTAGACTTTAAATCCTTCTACGCGTGAACGTCTTTCGACGTGTGAACGAGGTAGCTTTGAATTCTAGGTGCAAACCTATGGGGATACCTATGGGCTTCCGTAGGAATGTTCTATTTCGTTTCAAGACACATTTCACTTCTTGCTGAAACAACTGGAACAAACCGTGGCTATTTTTGTGTGTATGAAGCAAATAGACGTGGAATCAATACCCAGTATTAAGTATTTCGAGCAAACACAACAGGGTCTGTTATCCAATCTCATAGTCCGGGGACAGAAAGTCATATCAGGCATACGAAGTGAGAGAAAACAAAACTGACAAGGAAACTCATGAACCCCCAAATATGGCCATTAGGAGGTGAAATCAGGTGTTCCGGAAAGAGTGAGCATTTCCTGCCTCACTAGTGGCACCCGTCATGAATTCCCCAAAATTAACATGAAAATAAATCTAGTTGCATGGCAGTATGGAGTTCCACAGGCGACATACGACATACTACATACGACATATGACATACGACATACGACATACTACATATGACATACTACATATGACATACTACATATGACATACGACATACCACCCTATATCCTTCCCATTGAAAGAATGAACTTTCTCATGGCCGCCTCAGAAGAACTGAGGCACGATGTGCAATCACTACTCAAACAAAGAAAACCACCTCAGGGATGACAAAAATTGTCACTCTCATTGAAAAAAATATATAAATACAATATTTCACTGTTCAAAACCTCCAGGCAACTGGCGTCCTCACTATTCTGCCATGTTAAACGGTATAGCCAAATTCAATGGAATGTTTCATTGTGGATTTTTCAGATATTTTTGCACTACAAATTTGATAGGCCTACATGAAAACATGAGTCTGCTGGATACGTGTAGCTATCATTTATTTGGATGAGGTGTGTGATAGATCTAACATTGTATGAATTGATTGGTATTTTGCATGTCATGTAGTATGTCATATGTCGTAATAATCGTATGTAATATGTCATGTAGTATGTCATATGTAGTATGTGGTATGTCACATGTGGTATGTCATATGTCGTATGTCAAATACAGTATGTCATATGTAGTATGTCATATGTAGTATGTCGTATGTAGAGTGTCATATGTAGTATGTCGTATGTCATATGTAGTATGTCGTATGTAGTATGTCGTATGTAGTATGTCATATGTCGTATGTCATATGTAATATTTCGTATGTAGTATGTACCATGATGTCATACATTGGTAAGTCGCTTCCACCCTAGCCTTGAAAACAAGGCAAAAGCAGGTTGTATTTTCGTGTGTTTTTTTCGTTCACCTTCACGAAAAAAAAAATCTTGAAATACACCCTGCTTTTGCCTTGTTTTCAGGGCTACTTTCACCCTGGTCACTTTTAAGGCATATGTCGTATGTGGTATGTCGTATGTAGTATGTCGCATGTCGCCTGTGGAACTCCATATGGCAGACATGGATTTGGTGTATTTATCAACCAAATCATGATGACGTCCATAGAATTTCTTAAACGCAGCTATAAGTCTTGGTATAACATATCCTTGTCGCGGCAGTTTAGAGACTAGCTGGGCACTTCGATAGACAAAGTCCTCATACTTGCAACTAGCTCTGGAATAGCGTATAAGTTGAGAAACAAACACACCATATGCCGGTGACATAGGAATGTTGCTGCTTAGAAAAGGGAAATTGACTATGGAAAAATTTAAATCATCACGTTTGTCATATAATCTAGTTGACAGGTTAGAATCATTAACAATCTCCAACCTCAGGTCTAGATAGTCTGTAGTATCCTTAATTTCAAGTTCCTTAGGATATATAACATCCAAATTATCACCAAACTTGGGATTATTTAGTAACGATACATCATCTATGTATCGGAAAATGAAATTAAAATTACATGTTAGTTTCTTAGAACCTCCTCGTTGTAAATGTTGTAATCTGATTCATATGAATATAAAAAAATAAGAAAAATGAATTATTGATTAGTTTTTTAAGCTGAGACTTCAGTTCAGAATGAGGTATAGTTGTGTACAAAGTGGAGAAATCAAATGTTTTGATAGACGTTACTTTTGAAAGTATGTGAGCATGTATATATTTCAATAAAGATTTGGATTTTTTTAATATCCACATTTGGTTTATACCACTTCTAGAATAGATGGTTTCAGAGTACTTTTGGAGACCCTGTTTAATTTTAGACAATATAACAGTCAATATTTTAGACAGGGCTTTGGTAGAACATGATGCTGAACCTGAAATATATCTTTGTTTGTGTGGATTTTTGTGTAATTTTGGGATCCAATATAAGTTTGGTAGATTAGAATCTTTACATGAGGTAGTATTACCAAACGAATACAATACAGACACATGACTTGATAGGATATCCTGTTTGGGCACGGTAATGGCTTGGTATGTACTGTTGGAGAATCTTTACATGAGGTAGTATTACCAAACGAATACAATACAGACACATGATTTGATAGGATATCCTGTTTGGGCACGGTAATGGCTTGGTATGTACTGTTGGAATCAGTATTGTTGGCAATACCCAGTTCGTCAAACAAGCACTGTATATAGTATGCTTTACAAACAAAAACAACATTATTAGAAGCTTTATCTGCAGGGACAATGACGAATCTTTCTTGAAGTTTCTGTTTATACAAATACTATTTGTATAAAGTATTTTTGTGTATGCACAGTTATGCAAATAATATGAGCTGTTTCCACGGCAGGTAACGGTAAAATTATAGCAAAAAGTGGTGAAATTAATCGACATATTTTGGTTCATGCTGAGATAATGAATGCTTGTCAGCAATACACCAAATAATTACAGCAAACAATTTGAAAAAATCACATTGGCACCAGATAGCGCCAGGCAAACATTCGAAGCACTCACACACACTTCTTGTGTGTATTTTCCATAATATAACCATGTTGTGAAACACGACCATGTACTTTAGTACACATGGTGCAATCTATGTCCTGCTACGAAACACATATCGCGTTTCTGTTGTGTGTATGTGAGTAATAACTTATTACCTCCAGCACACCCAGATTTTGATGATGTGAATAACAAATCCAAATACATATTTGGAATAAAATATAGCCTGACCAAATATTAACATCCACGCATTAAAGGACAAGTCGTGCATTCTTTGCGATCTTTTTTTGCTGTTGCCCCCAAGGTACATTTTCATTGCAGTTGATATCATTTCTGTTCACATTGCAATGTTTTAAAAAAAGTATTACTTGGTGGATATGTTCCAGACCATGACACTATTAATTCATCATCAGAGTAAAATCCTTGAAATGAAATACTGTCTACATGGTACCACCCTATTGTAAATTACAACCAAACGTTTATCGACATATCTGTTGTAGCATGCCCAGGGGTAATATGCACAATGAACATTTCAGGTGTGGCTATTTATGGGGTTTTGTTTCTATTCCCAAAATGTTACGTTGATGTTAAAATGTTAAGGTTCGATATTGTCATAACTGGGATCTGCTTTTACTGGTGGTCATAGGTTGATACTTACATTCAAATGAGAGATGATGTATGAAAGTACTGAAAACTATATCAGATAATAATGGTGCTCTATTGGCGTCATCATGATCTCACTGTATTTGTGTGGGTTGTAGTTATTGCTTGATTTCAACTCCAGTGTATCAGTTTTAACCACCAGTGTATCAGTCTTTTGACATCATAAGTGGCCTAACAGAATGTCGGCGATGATACAACTCTCCTTTAACTAACAACCACAGCCGCTCAAATTCCTTCCGACATTAGCACGAGGGGGAAATGGTAGTCAGCAATGTCATTAGGATGATTTGATGAACGATCCCTGACATGTGCAATGGCTTTTTGTAGCAAGCCAGAGATGTTTCTTATTTTACAAACTCTCGATCACCTGAGACCAGAGGAGAGGTAGTTTGTTTCCAACGCCTGTAGGAACTCAAGAGACCGGCAGCAGACGGGACAATTCTCCTGAGTCATGACCTTTACAACTGGCATGCATGTGGATCTATGTTCGCAAATCGATACATCAAAGAGCTCAGAGAGACGTACTTTCATGCATTTACTTTCAATAATTTGTCAACGATTGAAATGCCATATTTCCAAAACATCAAAGTATGTTACTCATTTTCACTTTTAGATCCGTTGTTCGTAATAAATGAGGTTTCCCACTTGTGATGATGTTCTCGTCCCATCGGCAGTATCCCTCTTCTAAGTGGTAATATTCTCTTATCCCTGATGTTAATTGTAGTTATGTGCTTGACAACTGTTGCAATGTTTTGAAATACGTCATTATATGTTGGGTACAAAATGTGTTATCACAAACCAGACATCTTTGGTAAAGTTGAGAACTATGAAAATAGTTACCGTAATCCTTACCTTGGCGGGACAAGTGATACACCCAGTAATGGACACCAGGCAACATTATCGAACACATATCGAACACATATAATGTTGAATCATCACACTCAGGTCATACTGTATTGAATGTCCAACAGTGATCATCTACATGGAAAAGACGATTCGTGGTTAACAATTTCACCTCAAACGTACTTGCAGCAGCGTACACACAGTCGTCATCGTGCGCACAGTATCCCTGTAGCGGAGTTACAGGAAGTCTGCAAAAAACAACAACATAATCTGAGAAAATTTATGGTAGGTGGGTATGTTTGGTTCGAAACACATCCCAAACGAGGTTTCCAGGAAAGGGACTTAGCAGATAGACTAACATAATGATATTCTTTTGCGTGGTAGTTTCATTTGTTGTTGAAACCTTCATTATTATTAACTATAAACACATGAAATGAGATTATTCCTCAATTATCGTCCGATTGCCTCTTTGTCTACATTTAATCACCATATAATGGAGGGAGGTATATTGGTTCACAGTTGAACAAATTCATCATTTAATGGAATGTGACACTCGTCTGTTTGTCAAGCAATTGTTTATCGTAGTACACGCGAGATATGTGCTGCAGGATTCCCGTAACACGCGCTTCAGTATTCACGTAACACACGCTTCAGTATTCAAGTAACACTAGATGTAAAATTGCCCCCACCGATATCGAAAACCAATCTATGCTCCCCCCCCCCCCCCACCAAGATCCAAAATAAAAGTATGACCCCCCCCCCCCCCCATCCCCATGTATGAATATAAGGCTAGGCTTCACAATTTATGACAATTATAAGGCACCAGTATCATAATATATATGATATATCACTTTATTTACATTTCTGTTAAAACAATTGTGACTTTTGTCGCAAATTTTTGATACTATAAGGTCAGTGAATATTATGATTTGTGCTCTCCATACCACCATTCCTTCACTTCAAGTGTGAATGCCATTACGACAATTATTACTTGTATGCATACTCTATATGGGCACTTAATTATGACAGGTGTTTAAGGGCAAAACCAGACCTCCCCCCCCCCGACACCTATTTTCAGGATCACTTTTCTCCGAATATTAGCATTTTTCTTGTTCACTACACAGCCCATCGTTTCGGAGCCCCACTTGAAACACTCGAGACCTAACTCAAAGTTCATTCAGTTGATTCCATGACTCCGAAATTTTTGATGGAATGAGAAAAATGTATGAATATCCTCACGTAATAACTGGGCACCATAGCAAACTCGCAACCAAAAATACAGGGCTCTGTATATGATGGGCTCTGCCATAATGTTCTGCCATAATCCAAATCATGTGAGTCAGATTCACTACCCGGGTCATCCAGGGCGATCCAGGACTATTTTGCCATTCTGTGTGGAAAGGGTCCCATGTGTTTTACATGGTGGTATGTGATAGTCCTGAGGTCTGCAGGGAATATCCTCAGTGGGGTCATGTCTTGACGAAATTTTGAGTGGAAAACCGGTCTGTGGTTCTGGTATGCTAGTTCAGGTTCATCGGAAGGGATGATATGTTGCTCAGGGTGGTATCCCGGGGATCGTATGGACTGGTTGATCCGTGGTTTGTTTGTGACAGGACCCTGCTGATCTGGGTTCGTCCTTGCTGGCACCGTGTTCAGCTGTAGTGCTGCTCCATTAGGTCCAAAGTTGACTCTTGGTGACAATGTTTCAATCTTAGTGATGAACGTTATTTATTGCACAATAGGGCTCCGAATTGCCACTTGTGGGTAACCATAGGCTCATAACATTTCAGATTTTCTCCCAGGCAATAGAGCTTACGAGCCAATCGGCTGATGAAAATCTGTAAAGTAATATTGAAATATGCTTCTAGGAGCCAATTGGCTCCTAAAAATTGTTGATTAGGAGCGAAATAGGAGCCTTTGGCTCCTGGATGATATGATAATTTTTTAGTCGTGATGCACACGGATGCAGCATCTCTTGATATTGGTGTTCCTGGATTGTCCTCTCCAGGATCCGGATCCTAGTTGTTAAATCATTTACTTCAGCGCTCTACTTACGTTTGTGGACGTCATAGTAATCTTGTGACTCTTCATTATAAAACTGCTGCGAATCAGTCAGACGAATTTATTGGACTTCCTTCGCCAGTTTCCTCCTAATATTGTGATGGGAGACCTTGTCAATCTAAATCCTTGAAAGTGACAGACAGAACACAACATAATTGCGAACCAAATCCGCTACACAACGTATGTCTTCGTCTGCGACAGCTGAAAGAAGCGTCAGAGCAACCGAACTGAAACAGAGGATGGGTCAGTTGGAGGGAAAAAGGTTTCTTGCTATATATCGTCGCTTGTTCACTGCAAAATGAATACTTGCAGCATGTCTCCACAATAGATTAACATACTCTCTTGTGTACTGTGATGATAAATACTATATGTTGCAAAAATGTGATCGGCAAACAAAATCTTACCTATTATTACCGGTGTGCGTGTGAGTCATACCCAGTGTGATTACTACATTCTACCAAATGCTATTTGTATACATTATTCCACTAGTATTAATAAATCATTTATCGTTGAGTACACATATATTTTAAATAAACACCCAATGTTTTACTCTACACAAACACCATCGTAAAGTTGTAGGCATGAACGTATGCAGTTTAAGTTGTATAACCTCCATCTTCACTGGTGGATCCCATGAACCCAGCACACACGTGAGGATTCATCTGAACGCTTCGAAAAAGGGTTCAAACATGGAAACATGACTGATGGCTGTGGCTGCTGCATATTCAGATACAAAATCTCTGCTTTCTTTCGAAGGATTCTATGACAACGGTGTGGAATATGTCGAGGTTAGGCTTGTCCAACGTACTAGAATCGAAGAAAGTGACATTCCTGCAAGCGAGTCTGACGGCGAAAGTGAACATGAAAGCGAAACAACAATGACAGTGATTCTGCAGACGAGGGAGAGGAAGCTAAGTGGATAATGACTTTCAGCCAATAAATGTCACTCACTTCACACAGAGAGTAGGCTCGTCACGTGACCTCCCAATTGTTTGCCAGCCAAAGGATTCCCATGTTCTTCTTTGGCCTGAGGTATTGTGGAGTACGATTTCTGGAGAAACTAACAGATATGCGGCACAAAAAATTGCTGTGACAGGACCAAACCAGGTGGGAGCCTACCACGCCTGGAACGATCAAGGCATTCGCTGCGATCAACATCATCATGGGGAAAAAATGGTACCAGCAAACTGGTGTTACTGGAGCACACATCCTGGTTCCAGATGGCGGTGGGTCTCAGGTGTGTTGTCACAAACCAGGTAATCTCACCGTCATATCGCTTCGAACTCTCGAGTTTTAGCTTCGAGCTTTTTTCCATATGCGAAAAACCGAAACCCAAAAATGGCTGCCGTCGTACACCTTACCTATCCCACTCATCACCAGAAGCTTGCGCTCCTAAAACTGGTCTCAGCCCTACATTCCAGTAATGGAGTGGATCACGGTAGTATAACATTACGGAATATGCATACAAACTTCTTTCAATTCAAACTGAAACTTCGAAGTTAATAATACATTTTAACACATTCAGAGTTGATAAGTCGTTGAGGTCAAGCTAGTCAACATTTTGGTACCTGTACTAATTTGTATGATATCTGAGGAGTGTTTTACAGCTGATTTGTCCAGTCGAAGAGCGACAAATTTTCAAGCTGAAATCAGGATTTTCCACGTAGTTCACATCATATTTATCAAACATTGCAAAATATCGCCCATCTGAAAGTCTATCAAATAGGTCCTGATTCGTACATATTGAACGTAAGTTGCTGGGTTCGGATTGAATGGGAGAACCTGTGTCCAGATTGGTACGGATTGAACGTTAAAAGTTTGAATTTTTTAACTTCCATTTTTTATTGGTGGATCCAGGGGCCCCCAGTCCCAGCCCCCATTCCCAATGCACACGTGAAGATTAATATTCAGAATGCTTCGAAAGACGACTCATTGTATATATTTGAGCCAAATATTTGAGTTGCACAAAACTGTTGCAAAATACTCCTCAGATATCATATAAGATAGTACAAATACCAAAATGTTGACACCGACAGCTTGGCCTTGTTAATCTTTTGGATCATACGTTCCCAGTCCAGTATGGGAATGTGGTGCTGCGACCAGCTAAGACCGTATTTTCGAGCACATGGTTCTGTTGGTGAGAGGGGTAGGAGAGTGTTTGTTGTTTTTAGGTGGATTCCAAGGAGAGAAACAGTAGGAAAACAATGCAGTCAGGCAATAATGTTCACCAGGCCTGTAAGCTGAAAACTCCAAGCGGATTTTGGTTCAATACAAAACCCTGATGTCTTCCATAATATGCTTCCATAGATGTAATAGCGATGTGTACCAGTATGGCACCCTACTTCACGAGTCGATGGCTGGCAGGCTGGATTAATTTCACACGTGAGTTATGGATGACGTTGTCTATTTCTAGTGACGCCGTCAGTTGAAAGAACCGCCGGGCATAGTGTAAATCATAGAATTGTAATGATCTTTACCATAAAAGTTATGCCGTGACTATGAGAAAAATATTGTTTTCAAAAAATGTATATAGGCGAATGATGATTCCTCCCTTCATAATCGTTTAATACCAAAGATGAGAGAAAATGTTCAGCTCAGTGTATACAAAGTTTCGTCAAATGATCGTAATGATGCCGTTGTCATTGAGTGGGGAACTCCCTTTGTTTAGAAATCTTAGCGAATATATTGGTGGTGATACTTTCATGGAACGTAATGTTGTTGTTGGGAACATGATAAACATGGAATCTATGACTGTCCGGACATCTAAATACCAGGCCTCGTGGATATGGCAACTGAATGTCATTGTTTTGCGTTTTGCCTTCGGCTTGTTCAGTGAAAATATATTCATCTACATAAACAAAAAACATGACTTGACAAGGTTCCATATCAAATCAGTAATTACCGAACTCTTATATTACTGAACCGTCTGTCGGCGTCATCACATCCATGCCATCATGGAGTGACTCTTCATTGGTGTCCGTCTACGATGGAAGGAAAACTCGCAGTTGAAAACCCGGTTATCACCTCAAAATGTTACAAAAATTAACAAGAAGCGATTTAACAGTCCAACTCGCTATATAGTATAAAAACATAAAAACCAAAAACTACTGTATAGTTGCATTTATAGTTCAAACAAGGAAGAATATCTTGTCTATCGAAGTGCCCAGCTAGTCTCTAAACTGCTGCGACAAGGATATGTTTTACCAAGACTTATAGCTGCGTTTAAGAAATTATATGGACGTCATCATGATCTGGTGGATAAATACACCAAATCCATGTCTGCCATGCAACTAGATCTATTTTCATGTTAATTTTGGGGAATTCATGACGGGTGCCACTAGTGGGGCAGGTAATGCTCACTCTTTCCGGAACAGCTGATTTCACCTCCTAATGGCCATTTTTGGGGGTTCATGAGTTTCCCTGTCATTTTTGTTTTCTCTCACTTCGTATGCCTGATATGACTTTCTGTCCCCAGACTATGAGATTGGATAACGGACCCTGTTTTGTTTGCTCGGAATACTTAATACTGGGTATTGATTCCACGTCTATGTGACATTTAAAGGGTAATTTGAAGTGTGGTCCTCTAAACAAGTAACCATACACTTCGCTGTTGATTCAGATACAAACCTGACACTGGGATTGTTTGTACACGGCACAGAGTAAAAAGGACTACCAGGGTACGTGTGTGATTGGTTTGGTTTCAAGACACATTTCACTTCTGTCTGAACCCGTTGACACAAACCGTAGCTTTTTGTGTATATATTTTTGAGTGTATGAAGCAAAATACTCTTCGTAGAGAGAATACCATTTCGTACCATTAAGTTATTGTGACGTGGTGCAACAATTTCGTTGTGTTTGCATTGCAAAGTTATGCAAATAACATGAGCTGTTTCCACGGCAGGTGACGTTATTACTACATCGAGAAGTGGTGAGATTTATCGACATATTTTGGTTCTTGTTGAGATAACGTGTGTTCAATGGAACAAATCACATATTGACACCACATAGCGCCAGGTAAATCTTCGAAGCACTCACGCAGACCTCTTGTTTGTGATGGTCCCTAATATAACCATCTTGTGAAACACCTCCATTGCCTTTAGCACGCATGGTGCAATTTATATCCTGCTGCGAAACACACATACTGTATACATGTATATGCCTCATGTATAGAGCACAAATCGTGCATTCTTTGTGATTTTTCTTGCATTCTTCAACCCCCTGCTATTTTCGTTTCAACGACACCCCCCCCCCCCCCAAAAAAAAAGTGAGAGAGAGAGAGAGAGGAGATAATACAGATTCGTCTTGAATTTTAAATGTTGCATGGGAAGCTTTACAAATCTATGATATTGGAATGACGGTTGTGCGCAATCTGCAGAACAAGATTGTACCTAGATTCTATGTTGTATATTATACGAAACATTCAGTCGAAACATTCAATTGAGTTGTCACCACCCGCATAAACTCAGCAGCTTCCTGGCTAATGTTTGAGTACTTATGTACTTATCAATACACCTGTTGCATTCTGTTCGATTTTTTAATTGTTCTGGTAGCTTGTTTGGCAGTTGTATGCTAAATTCATCATGTGTTCAGTAGGAACAACTACATTTTGCACACTGTAAATAATTGCTGTTCTTCCAAAAATGTTGCATTTAACGTTATATATTTGCATCACCAAAACCTGCTTGTGTTGGTGATGGTTGGTTGCTACATACATTAGCTGAAAGCCACAGCAATGATATTGTATACTTACTTATAAACTAAAAGCCAAACATGTTACCTGCAGAGGTATTTGTGTGGTTTTTTAATTCTCATGATCAAATAACTTAATTTAACAAAATTCCTGATGCATGGCATCTTGACCTTGGACCTAGGATATTAAAGAATAACAAATAGCACAAGAGAAAGCCTATTTTGTTAAACAAGAAATGGCTCACGTTACAGTTGTTTTTGTTATTCACCCTGGGTGCTGTTTGTTGTCTGAATAGATTCCAAAGAGGGAAGCAGTAGGGAAACAATTCAGTCGGGTCATAATGCTTGCTCGTTAGGTCTGCAAGCTGAAAACTCGACGAGCGTTTTGTTTCAGTACAAGATCATGATTAAATAGTGATTCGTACCAGTGTGGCAGCCTACTCCACGAGTCGATGGGTGGGAGGCTGGATTAATTTCACACGTGAAATGTGGATTACTTTGTCAAATGCTGGGAACTCTGGCAGTCGACGGGAATCAGTTAAAATGGCATGTAGATAGTGTGATTATTAAAATTGCAATAACATGTAGCTTGAGGCACATGAACTTCCACATGACTGTCTGTATCAAAATGTAGGGATTTGTGGATATGACAACAATATGTCATGGCTTTGCTTTTTGCCCTTGGCCTGCGGAATCAGATATCTATCTAATAGACAAAAAGCCTGGCTCGACAAGGTGTCTCATTAATTCAGTAATGGACAAGAGGCGGCATCACTGAGCTCGTATATTGCTGAACCGTCTGCCGGCCATATCATTTCCAGATCATCCTGGACCACTCGCGGTTGACAAATCTTTCATCTTCAAATATCTGCCGTGGTGTCAACTGCGCATGAAAACCAGTTCATCTCAAAACGTTACAATAATGTAAACCAGTGATGTAACAGTCCGACTCACTATGAATTCTAAACATAAACACAAGGATATATATATTTGTATTTATAGTTCCAACAACGAAAAACATTTGACATTTAAGAGTAATTTGAGTTGGAAAACTCTAAATCACCAAGATGTAACCACACACTTTGCTGTTGATTCAGATACAAGTCTGACGCTAGGCATATTTACACAAGGCACATAATCAAAGAGATAGTGCAATGGGGAATGTTCTGCTGCTTTCAAGACATAGCCGACGAGTCAGTTAGTTCACTTGCGTTTTGTTTTTCTGCATACGTTTTCTTTTGTCATGAGGAAATTTGTATTTGTGTAGAGAACACCAAAAGACAAATGTCCTTCGATTCGTCACCCCGGTTCAATACAAACAACCTGAATTGGGTTGACGGCAGGGGGCGGTATGACGATCTGTAGCACGAAATGGTGAAATTACCATAGTAATCGACGTTTTTGTTGTTGAGATAATTGGTGCTTATCGTTACGCTGAGCAATAACAGTTATGACAGCATTGTTTTTATTTCAATGCAAATAACGCCCTGTCACCACAAAGCGGGAGGCAAAAATAAAGCGGGAGACTACATGGTCTTCTTGTATCTTGAAAGGTGCATGGAAACCTTTACAAGCGCACTTAATTCTTGATGGTGATAATGATAATATTGTAGGTACTGCGCCTAGCTTTTACGTTGTCTCGACATTCGGATTTGTCCCAGACAGTCAAATCATTGGAAGGACGCTACAAATTGTGGTGGCTGATTTTGACATACTTCAACACGTTTTGAAAGGGAAGGGAACCGTGTGAGATTGTATTTGAAAAACAAACGTAACATCCCAACTATGCATCATAACAGAAACTAAAAAGTAACCTTCAACGGAATGGACCAATACCCGACGCTCAATGCTTATTTGTAATTCCCAGTGAATGCTAATATAAAAAAGTTATGAAATAAATAACGTTAAATGTATCACGAGTAAATTGAATCACTTCTTTTAGGAGTACGTACTCAGTCAAATGCTATTTCGGAAAAATAGGCAATATGCCATGCCAATAGGTTAATCGGACCATATGCCCAGTATCCCAACGACATCTCACAAGACACACATGTTAGCAAACAGCCATAACCACTCAAATTCTACTCAAACTGCTCAGCATCAAGGATAAATATGTCAGTCAGCACATTGGGACGACGATTTTCAGGGGCAACAAGATGTTCTCAGTGGACAGACTATCAATCACCTGAAACCAGAATGGTATGTGTCCAACAAAGGACATTAAGTACTCAGATACCAGATAGAAGCAGACAGTACAAATCTCCAGAGCCATGACCTTTAGTTATGACAGGTTGGCTTCTGTTCGTTAAAAAATCGATAGATCAAAGAGCTCAGATATAATGGTTGTATACATTCGAAATAAATTTCATGAATTTGTTTCAGATGTAACATTTCTACAAAATCAAAATATGTGATTCGTTCCCAATGTTCAAATCTTTTATACGTGATTGATTCCACGATTACAGCTTGCTTGGATGACAATTTTCCCATTGTCATTATACATTTATTAATCAGCAGCATTTGCAGACGCGGTT
This sequence comes from Terebella lapidaria, assembly GCA_949152475.1. Taxonomy (NCBI): domain Eukaryota; kingdom Metazoa; phylum Annelida; class Polychaeta; order Terebellida; family Terebellidae; genus Terebella; species Terebella lapidaria. The sequence goes on from OX424555.1 coordinate 20,528,351, forward strand.
TTGTTCCATCAGATACATTATAACTGGATAATTGTTCCATGTTTATTTCCGCTAGTTCTCTCATGTTTGTTGATTGTGTCTCAATATTTTTAAACTTACTAAGATAATCACTTGCATGCAAGCTCGAATGACTACTCATCATCCACGATGTTACGACGAGTATGGCTTCGGAGAAACAAAATTACAAAGATCGTTATCACAAACCCAGCAATATGTACGCCCTGCCCTGATATGAGAATATATTTGCATATACACATGTAATGAATATTTATTTGGACAAATGAGAATTACAATAAGAATCACAATGAGAATGACAATAATCATTTAATCATTCATATGAGACAAGAGACAGATGTTTATATCTAAATTAGTATTTGCAGTGAGAACACTATTTTTGTGATGGAAATGTCATTTTGTGTACACATTTGTAGAGGTCAACTAAATCATTTAAACTGTCATGACAATGTGGTGCAAATAATATAAAACTGTTGTGAGACATGTGACGGCGAGAAGTGGTGAAATTGATTGACATATTAACCAAATACTGCATTATACTGGGATTTTAGTGCGAAATACATTCCAGTACAATGTAGTATTTGGTTTATGTCTATGATAACGTTTATCAGAAGAAAAGAGACAATGAGTAATGTCACAATGAGTGATGTCATGGCAACGAGTTCTGGCCAATGCAATAAAAACAACAATGCACTATGAATATTTATTGCACTCGCCAAATTACATTGAATAAGACAGGAACGCACTGATGAGACGTGGAATCAATACCCAGTATTAAGTATTCCGAGCAAACAAAACAGGGTCCGTTATCCAATCTCATAGTCCGGGACAGAAAGTCATATCAGGCATACGAAGTGAGAGAAAACAAAAATGACGGGGAAACTCATGAACCCCCGTAAATGGCCATTAGGAGGTGAAATCAGGTGTTCCGGAAAGAGTGAACATTTCCTGCCCCACTAGTGGCACCCGTCATGAAATCCCCAAAATTAACATGAAAATAGATCTAGTTGCATGGCAGACATGGATTTGCTGTATTTATCAACCAGATCATGATGACGTCCATAGAATTTCTTAAATGCAGATAATTTGGTTATGTTGAGATAATGTGTTCTTATCGATCATAGTCAAACAATAATAGTTCAACACCTTTGGGTTTGACAGAGCAAACAACTCGAAATCTGTCACCACATAGCGCGCTGCACAAACTCAATGAGCTATTAATAACCGTGACAGGTTCACGCAACAATCACTTGAAGGATGTCCTGGTACACAGGACTGATGGTGGATTGACCTGCAACATTTCCAAACACTCTGGAATATCTTCAATAGTTTGTGAAAATGAGATGATATATGGTCGACTTGAAAATTTGAGTCCATGAAAATCTAACAGATATTGTACTCATTGATATTCGGGAAGCAGAAAATATTGCACCTAGTTTCCAAGTTGCCTGTGTCTCGGCAATATGACCAAGACAGCCACATGCTTGGAACCATCAACGGCACCACAATTTGCCAAAACAAGAAAATAACCAACCTGCCAAATGGCACAGAGCGTTGACCGACCTAGTTCTTTTGTTTAGGGGTCACGTCATGTTATTGTCAACGCTGTAAGGCTAACTTTTTCTGAACTGATTACGACACATGGTGAGTATAGTATTTTTTTTGAAAAATACTGACCATATTACTTTAGAACGAGTTTTCGATGCAGTGTGCGAGATACTAATTTACAACCCTGTGCTATCTAATTACCCATTGGAGTCTGATTTGTTAAAAAATAGGCCCTCGCCCATGGACGTGGCCCACAAATTGATTGCAATGTATTCGATACATACGGCCGACCTTCAGCAACACTGTATGAACTGGAGGTTTCAAATACTCTAAACTTCAATTGTGAGCAATATAAAGGCACAACGTCATATAAATAGGGCTCTAATAATTTATAATTGTAATGCTTGGGCTCTGAGGACATGGTCTACGCTCTGACGCTGCCTGGTCAAAGTTATGTACACCTACAACAGGAAGTATAAACAGTCATTGAGAATGTTTTGTGGTTGTTTGATGAACTAGTAACCATTTTTGAAGCGTATATGTAAAGTTTCCATGAATCCGATTTGAATATTTCACCAAAGATTACCCATCACTGCAAGCAAATCCAGGCTGTTAACTTTGACCAGGCAGCTTCAGAGCGTACACTATGTCCTTAGAGAGTTGACACGCCACAAGCGATTTAATCATAAATTATTAGAGCCCTATTTAGATAGCGTTGGACCTTTATATTGTTCACAATTGAAGTTTGAAGTATGTGAAACCTCCAGTTCAACCAGTCTTGCTGTACATGGGCCATAAGTTTTGAACACATTTTGATCAATGTTTGGACACTACATATTCGTGGGCCACATCTGTGGGCGAAGGCCTATTTCTGAACAAATCAGTTTCCTATGGATAATTGGACAGTACAGACTTGTCCATTCGTATCCATCCATATTCGTATCTTCGTATTTTACAGAAAAAATGCTTTGCTCCTAATGTGTCGGCATCAGTTGCCAAAAAGTTAGCATTACATCGTTGACAACAACATGACTTGAACCCTAAGCAAAAGAACTAGGCCAGACAGAGCTCTATGCCATTTGGCAGGGTGTAACTAAAGGCGGTAGCTCGTCGGTGTGGTGTCTGGCTTGATCATACGTCAACAATGTCATTACCAGATGGAAGACAACCGTGTGGGAATGTCTTTGTGCACGACAGATTATCAATCAACTCAGACCACAAGCCAAAGACCTAACAACAAACACCAGTGAACAATGACCAACTTGACGCAATGCCCCATAGCTTAACCCAGATCGCAGGTCCCGTGGTGCAAAATAATGGAAATCTAAAACACATTGACAGGTGAATCCCAATGATGATAATGAATAGGTGTAATTCCAGAGTCGCCGAACATTTATATGTAGTCAAAAGATGCAAATATAATTGTAGGTTATTAACATATTAACATATACGCAACTGCAAGAGCATGCACTAAAACACTACATATGATGAATGGTCGACAAATAACATTATTGAAACGAGCATTACATCTGAGAGTATGATCATTATTTGGACCAGAAATTTTGAATTTTCTTATGCAATTACATTTTGTACCAATTTACTACTAAAACAACTCCCCAATTATATGAAAGTAGCAGCCATCCTTGTCATGCGTATAATCACATTGTTAACCTGCACTAACTATTACACTGTCCCTGTCATGAATTGTCTGATAATCCAATTGCTCTGTGCGTCACGTTTCATGCATTAGCCGAAACTTTCGTTGCACCACATTTCGTTGCGCCACATTCCCTTCCGGTAATAATCACTCAGTACCTCTCACAACGTAGCTAAGCACGAATATAACCCTAGTCCACTTTTTCAATCCCAGTACAGTTGATATGATTTTTGGTTCCAATTGCAATGTTGCGCATGCGTTGGAACGAAACACTTGATTGTTATATTTCAGACAATACTTTGTGATACTTCATACAATGTATATATATAATTATAACTGCTGCCTCAAAACATGCATATTCTTTGAAAACGCAACAACAACGCCTGCATGTTTCAGGCATGAGTTGGGTGGTACCTCACGGATTTCCACAAGATTGAAACATTTATGTACATGATGTATACCCAAACTTTCTTCGACAAGCCTGCAGCTCTAATTGCCTTGAGATTAGCATGAGGTGGAAGTCAGGAATGTTATTGTAGTCAGCACGATGTGATGTGAGGCCCCTGCCATATGTTAAGCCTTCTAGAGCAAAAGATATATTCTTTATTGGACAACCTAACAATCACCTGAGACCAGAGGGAGGTAGTCTATGCCTTATAAAAGACACTAAGTATCCAGCAAGCCGACAGCAGATGAGACAAACCCCTGAGCCACGACCTTTAGAACTGGCATGTAGATGTAAGTATCAATCTATTGCCACCAATACAACCAAATTTTGATGATGCCAACCATAAACGTAAAATACAATATTTTTTTGCAATAGAAACAAAATACGACCAAATAGTTTATCCAATGACACACTGGCGTCATCAGGGGCAGACATTGTGTAGTTGTTTTTACTGTACACCTGATGGAATTAGTGCAATTTCAATCTCTGTGTAACGTTTACAAATCGATATTGCAGAGGGCTTTGAGAGCTAAACACCCTGCAGCTAGCCGCCGAACATTATCTAACCCAATTCCATTGTGTTGGGGTCAGGTCATGTTTATGTTGACGTTCTGTTGCATCAGATATGGCGATATACGGGGAGAAAATATAATTTCTTCCTCATATTGTTGGAATTCTGAATCGAATACTTGTGGATTCCATGTCCCGAATACCTTAGAATTGTTTTTATGTATTGCTCTGATTCTTAATTTTATAGCCCAATATTGAGAAAAGTGTCATGTCATGTTGATGTCATGCTTATTTTCATGAACATCATTCACTAGTCAATGTATTTTTGTACCTGATTTTAGGTATAAAATAATATTGTAACAAACCATATGTAACATTGAATGCACATATTGGACAGTACGTGACAATGAGGCATGAATAGGCGTAGTACGTGTGTGACAATTGTTTTATTGTTAAAGTGACGTTCTGTTGCCGTGGTTGACGTTCTGTGGATCGAATAATAGTCTGTCTTTAATATATGTGAGTACTCTTCATTCTCGTTCGTCCTATACATATGTAATGAACAAGGAACCTGAAAGCTCGAGAATCTCAACCTCATAAATGTTTCTTCCATATGGCGACAGAAGAACTTCATAATTAGATTTCAAGCATCAATAGATTGTCAACCCGAGCCTCAAAAGGTTATCATTTCACAGATAAATTGTCAACACAAAATATCGGACAGATAAGACAATGTATTTTCATGCTCCAAATTGAGGGAAGTTTACATCCATCCCTGACTTTAGTGTTACATCATTGCAGTGCAAGACACTTTTCCTCCAAACTGTTAGTCTCAGTGTAGGAATCTCAATGCAAAACATCCTCGGACATGGAATTGAATAGATTATGAAAGTGTACTTACTTGGAAATTATTTTTCTTCACCTGCATACTTCTTGTGTCGGACTTTTGGAAGCTTTAAAACGTGAACGTAACATGACCTGCCCCCCAATACAATAGAATTGGGTCAGATAACGTGCGGGGGCTAGCTGCGGGGTGTGAACCTAGGCATACACATGTAAAAAAACACACCATACATATGTAAATGGCTTACTGTAAAAAACGAAACGAAACGAAATGAAATGAAACGAAACGAGTGAAGTATAGGGTGTTCTCAAAATATTTTTTCTCCAGATTTTTTTCCCAATTAATTTCTACAATTTTTTTTTATAATCCACATCAATGAAAACGACAGGTTCCTTTTTTGTTACCCTCGCCCCGGAGGGGGGGGGGCGAGGGTATTGCATGTCTGACTGTCTGTCCATGCGCATAACTCCGACACAAATGGTCCGATCGATGTGAGATTAATAGAGATGAAGCGGTATGGACGTGGCTTGAGCCTCAAGTTTTGACACCAAATATTGTACACACATGACATGTGATTTTACATCAAGGACAGCAGATATCCCTGGGAGGCCGGCGGAGATCAAGTGCATGAGAAAAGTGGTGGATGTACATACTGCTGCTTGACACATGATAGTTTATGGTTTAGAGATCACTGGTCAATTATTAGAATTTGTAACCAAAAAAAAAATCTTATTTCGTTTCGTTTGGTTTTTTACAGTTACCCACCACCAGTAACTGTAAAAAACGAAACGAAACGAAAAAAAAAATTTTTTTGGGAGATTTTCACAAAAATTCTCAAAGACCTTCAATATGAGGATCTGAGCTTCAGGGTCAGTTTTGACGCCAAATGCACACATGACATGTATCTATTACATCATAGGAGACTATTTGCTGAGAAGCCTGACACGTCCCTCAATTTCTAATCCCAGTTTGTGGATCCCAACGTGGCATTATGGTGCAGTGCAGTATCATTAATGTGTCAAGCTGATTTAACATCACGGACAGCTGATATCCCTGAGAGGCCGGTGGAGAATAAGGTCCATGAGAAAAGTGGTGGATGTACATACCGTTGCTTGACATATGATAGTTTATGGTTTAGAGATCACTGGTCAATTATTAGAATTTGTAACCAAAAAAAATCTTGTTTCGTTTCGTTTCGTTTTTTACAGTTACCCACCACCAGTAACTGTAAAAAACGAAACGAAACGAAAAAAAAAAATTTTTTTGGGAGATTTTCACAAAAATTCTCAAAGACCTTGGTATATGCCTTCTTTATGAGGATATGAGTCTCAGGGTCAGTTTTGACACAAAATGCACACATGACATGTCGTATCTATTACATCACAGGAGACTATTCGTTGAGAAGCCTGGCACGTCGCTCTATTTCTAATCCCGGTTTGTGGAACCCAACGTGTCATTGTGGTGCAGTGCAGTAACATTAATGCGTCAAGCTGATTTTACATTACGGACAGCAGATATCCCTGAGAGGCCGGCGGAGAATAAGGTCCATGAGAAAAGTGGTGGATGTAGGGCAGATTCAGGTAGACCGATACACTTAAGACTTTTGACTCAATTGACTGATTTTCTGGCTCATGATTAATAGACGGGCGTTATACTGTGGCACGTGCAGCATACACATATGCATAACACAAAATCCTTAATGTAAATTTTTAATTGCCATGCATATTGTTATTTACACACATACTTTTTCGCTTAGAGTCGGTGTATCGGTGAAACTGATGCCATTCAGTTTTACCGATACACGTGATCAGGCTGACCGATACACCAAGATCGAGACATATATACACCCTACATACCGCTGCTTGACACATGATGGTTTAGAGATCACTGGTCAATTATTAGAATTTGTAACCAAAAAAAATCTCGTTTCGTTTCGTTTTTTACAGTTACCCACCACCAGTAACTGTAAAAAACGAAACGAAACGAAAAAAATTTTTGTTGGTGATTTTCACATTTACCAAGACCTTGGTATAATCGTTTTTGAGGATTTGAGCCTCAGGGTCAGTTTTGACACCAAATGAGAAAAGTGGTGGATGTACATACCGCTGCTTGACACATGATACTAGTAGTTTATGGTCATTGACTCGTGCATCACTACAACTACTCCCACTATATTACTGAAATTTGTCGCACAAGCAAGTACGAAAAATCTCCAAGGGAATTCATTAATAACAAATCGATTAACGGGACAAATAAGTACAATTCAAAGACATGTGTTCATTTAAGTAACTCACCGACACTATCATATGAAAAATTGGATTGCACATGTGCAAAATATAAGCGGTTGAACTGAAAAATCACGAATTATCGCCCAGACCCAGCCCAGATAGCAAGACGAGCGTTATCTGGTTTTTTGAAAATCGTGTTTCCTATCTGTCACCATGTAATGTGGAGGGGGGGGGGGGGGGCTGGTCGATTTAGTTCCAAGAGTCTGAAAGACCATGAGATATGAAGATTTTGTCAGCTTGTACATGCTCTAACAGGAATAGTTTTCGAGATATCTTCAGAAAACTTTATGAACAGCTATAACATATATGACGATTGGTAGGCCTATTGATTTTCGACGAAAACCGGGAAAAGGGAAAGGCCGTCGTTGCGAGTTCCATATCAAACTTGGTCATCAAGTTTGTACATGCTTTAAGGAGAATAGTTTATCAGCAGCATGTCTCTATGACAATTGTATTGATTTTCGACGAAATCCAAAAAAGGCCGCCATTGTGTGTTCCGTACTGAATTTGGCCATCGAGTTTGTACCATAGATATCCCACAATCCTAGATGGGCCCGGCTGCTAAACGGGTGGGATTTCAAATCGCCATATTGGAAAGTGTACCTAGTTACCAAAAAGTCCCAGTTTGGCACACATAAAGCACATAAAAAAACATCCGAACTCAGATTTTTGTTCATAACTTTCATCAATAGTATAAAATAGAATGTATTATATTTTATTTGTAACTTGATAAGCATTTTAGAGGTTTGATAAAAGTAAATTTAGGCCATTTTCCTACGCCAAAAAGAAAGAGTGCGGCCGATCACGTCATTACGTTTTTGCATAGTGACCGTCAGTGACGGCCTTCTTCATTGATAAAATTTATTAAAATGACGTCATCTGATTATGACATCACAGATTTTTTTTTTTTTTTCGTTTCGTTTCGTTTTTTACAGTTACTGGTGGTGGGTAACTGTAAAAAACGAAACGAAACGAAACAAGATTTTTTTTGGTTACAAATTCTAATAATTGACCAGTGATCTCTAAACCATAAACTATCATATGTCAAGCAACGGTATGTACATCCACCACTTTTCTCATGGACCTTATTCTCCACCGGCCTCTCAGGGATATCAGCTGTCCGTGATGTTAAATAAGCTTGACACATTAATGATACTGCACTGCACCATAATGCCACGTTGGGATCCACAAACTGGGATTAGAAATTGAGGGACGTGTCAGGCTTCTCAGCAAATAGTCTCCTATGATGTAATAGATACGACATGTCATGTGTGCATTTGGCGTCAAAACTGACCCTGAAGCTCAGATCCTCATATTGAAGGTCTTTGAGAATTTTTGTGAAAATCTCCCAAAAAAATTTTTTTCGTTTTTTACAGTTACTGGTGGTGGGTAACTGTAAAAAACGAAACGAAACGAAACAAGATTTTTTTTTGGTTACAAATTCTAATAATTGACCAGTGATCTCTAAACCATAAACTATCATGTGTCAAGCAGCAGTATGTACATCCACCACTTTTCTCATGCACTTGATCTCCGCCGGCCTCCCAGGGATATCTGCTGTCCTTGATGTAAAATCACATGTCATGTGTGTACAATATTTGGTGTCAAAACTTGAGGCTCAAGCCACGTCCATACCGCTTCATCTCTATTAATCTCACATCGATCGGACCATTTGTGTCGGAGTTATGCGCATGGACAGACAGTCAGACATGCAATACCCTCGCCCCCCCCCCCTCCGGGGCGAGGGTAACAAAAAAGGAACCTGTCGTTTTCATTGATGTGGATTGTAAAAAAAAATTGTAGAAATTAATTGGGAAAAAAATCTGGAGAAAAAATATTTTGAGAACAGCCTATACTTCACTCGTTTCGTTTCATTTCATTTCGTTTCGTTTCGTTTTTTACAGTAAGCCTATGTAAATGAGTTTGTGTTATCCGAGAATACCATAAACCTGGTAGCTTTTAGCTTGTGCTTAGATACCTATGTACTTGTCATGTATCTATTCCATGGGGTTTGTTTTGCATTTTTAAATTAGTGTCATAGGTTGTTGGGCAGTTGTACATGTTGTATGCTAATCCATTAGGTGTACAGTAGAAACAACCTGATGACGCCAGTGTGTCTTTAGATAAGCTTATTGGTCGGACTTTGTTTCCATTGCAAAATGTTGTATTTTACGTTTGTTATGGCATCATCAAAATCTAGTTGTATTGGTGGTAATTATAGACCACCAATAATGGTGGTCTATTATTGGTGACCACTCTGTTTTGCTCGCTCGGAATTTTGGGGAATTCATGACGGGTGCCACTAGTGGGGCAGGAAATGCTCACTCTTTCCGGAACACCTGATTTCACCTCCTAATGGCCATTTACGGGGGTTCATGAGTTTCCCTGTCATTTTTGTTTTCTCTCACTTCGTATGCCTGATATGACTTTCTGTCCCCGGACTATGAGATTGGATAACGGACCCTGTTTTGTTTGCTCGGAATACTTAATACTGGGTATTGATTCCACGTCTATTACATCATCCAGATGTCATTATTTTCACGAAACCGAAGTACGCTATGATGACTATGATCTCCACTTACTTCCATGAGTACTTGGCGGGTGGTGTTATTATTTGAACTAATCTCTTCAGCTGGTTACAAAATGCGATCACAGCCAAGCTTTCACACGTAAGGCGGCTGTGTCTCAACATTTTCTTAAGGCTGTATTTGTTGTGGTGTCGTTTCGGAAGGATGTATTGAGCCGGATGGTCAATGATGAGCGAGGACCTTGACGGACCCATCTATTGTTCCCGGACCACCCCAACCGTTTTAAACATTTCAAAACGGCCTGGGTGACACCCCGGATGAGGCAGGACCGTCATGTTCCAGGGCCTTCCCAACTCATACATGATCACCCAGGACTCTATCACAGACCTTACCCCGGATATGCCAAACTGTAGTCCCGGAACGACTGGGATGTGACTGATACTTTACAATTTTGTGGAAATCCTTAACATATCACCCGAGGATTATTAAGATTTCTAAATTGTTTGTTGGGGTGTTGTGCTCCAGATCTCCGTCTGGTGTATAGTAGAAATATATTTACACAATGTCTGACCTTGGTGACGCCATTGTGGCTTTGTAGATGCAAATGTTTGACCTAAATCGAAAATGATTGATATTAATTTTTTTTGTCATCATCAAATCTTGTACTAAGCGGTAATAAATTGATACATGTATGCATTCATACCACTGAGCCGGTATCACTGCTGCTGGACGTTAAGTATGTCCCCCAGATTGCCATCAACTCAGCAACCATGTGGTTTGTGGTTGGGTACTCGTTTCATGCACCTATTTTACGTCTTGTTTTGGAATTCTAAATTGTTCAAAAAGTTGTTGGCAAGTTATGCACTATTTCCATCTAGTACGTCTATTCTTATACACTTTCTGTCCCTGACGGTGCCATTATGGTCTTAGATGTGAGTATTTGGTCGAGCTCTGATCTCTGTTTCAGGTGCTTGATATTAGATTGTTTCTTGGCATCATCAGAATCCTGTAGGCCTACTGAGCGATTATAAATTGCTACACACGTAAAAAAGTGTATTTCCGAATTCACTACATCATGTACATTGCTATTGTTTATGGAAGAAACTCATGCTAGACATATGAAAACTGATCAATTATATTGATATGATTTATGGTTCATGTAGTAGGACTAAATGGTATTTTAAAGCAGCTGCCTTCGAAACCAGTCATAATTTTTTGAAAACTATATTTCATACCAAACATGCTAAACTAACTGAATGAAACATGCTCACATCAAATGTAATGGGAATAACCAGTTCTCAGGGAAATTTTGCTCATTTGAACAGACGGTTATCGCGTGAATACAGGAACTGTATCCATCACACGCAGATGTAAACAAAGCATAGAAGTGCGAGATAGACTGACAAATTCCACGCACATCATCATGGTATATCACTGATTATTTTCTCACAACTACACTTAATGCACATACGAACTGCAAAATGTACTCGATGTGGACCCTCAAGCGCGATTTGAGCATTTGTTTACATTCGGGTTTGATGGAAACACTTCGTTTATTTATTTACAAAACCGGTAAAAAATGGGCACTAAAACGGATGAAAAAGACAACTCGGACTGACTGTAATTGCAGAATCATTGAGCACACCTTTTGTTATATTGCATTAGATGTGTTTAACAAAAAATTAGTTTTGAAAAAAATATTGCATACATTTGCAGGCAGCAGATTTAAAGTGGAATTAGTATAGCATTGTGGGACACTTAATCATTCAAAATACACACAAGCAGTCATGTATTGGGCGTGCAACAAACACTGAAGCTAACGATAGAAACGAACCGACGGAAGTTGCATCTTATTGGACAATGTATCAACTGAGACAATCAGGGCCAGTTCAGGGCACGTCACAATATGTGGAGTTTTGAACCAGTCGATAGAACCAACAACTCACAGTGAGTTAGGAAATGAACTTCTGTATGTTGACTTGCATACTGAGGATGCACACATCGTGGACCTCCTCTCGCGGTTAGGTTTGTGATCCAAAAGTTTTATATATTAATCAGAACCTTCGTGGAGCATGAAAGTAAAACATTAGGTATCTCACGTTCCTATTTGTATAGTCGGATTTTCTGTCCTTGAACCCGTTATTTTTGTTTCTACGCGAGTTGCGATATGCATAATCACTAATGAAGCACATCATCAGAATCAAGAACAATTCCGGCAAATTATTAACATATATAGATAAAGATTAATATACTCACCATATGTAGGAATCGATAGATGTTTTCAGACGAATCGAATCGGGGTTTTCCTGCTGGAATCCACGAAAGTGCACGTGCAGACAACCGGATATTTACTAAAGCATTAAAACAATTTACCAATATTTTGAAATTTCGGTAATTTAAGCACATGTCAAATTATAATTATTGATTAGTTGATTTGTGTCAGAAATGCATAAATATGAATAAATAGTATGTTCTATGTTTACAAAGCAAATTATATGATTGATTACACATGTTCATCGTTTAGAGATTCATGAACCAGATACTTGTTTGGTTTACATTTTTCACACGGAACGACATGACTCATTTCAAGTGCCTGGACGTGACATCAGACGATAACCTTTCATTTCTAACGGATTGACCAATCACATTGCGGAATATTTTAGACATCACGTAGACCACATACACGTGTTTCTTAACTTTCCCGCCGTGTGATGCAGAGCAGACACAGAAACAGAATCACTCATGCACCGAACATGCTGAGAAACGCTTGTGAAAACATCCGTTTGAACTTGCCAAAAAAGACTGCTATGTGAGTATGTGTTTTATCACATACTATGAACATGAATGTAAGTATCAATCTATTACCACCAATACAATCAGATTTTGATGATGCCAATAACAAACGTAAAATACAACATTTTGCAATAGAAACAAAGCCCGACCAAATAGTTTGTCCAAAGACACACTATCGTCGTCAGGGGCAGAGAGTGTGTTAAATGTAGTTGTTTATACTGTACACCTGATGGAATTAGTATACAACTACCCAACAACCTATGAAAATAATATAGAAATCTGAAACAAGCCCCATGGAATAGATATATGACAAGTACATAGGTATCTAATCACATGCCAGAAGGCTACTGAGTTTATGCTATCCTCGGGTACAGATTTAACGTCCGCCAGCAGTGACACTGACTCAGTGGTATGAATGTAAGTATCAATCTATTACCACCAATACAATCAGATTTTGATGATGCCAATAACAAACGTAAAATACAACATTTTGCAATAGAAACAAAGCCCGACCAAATAGTTTGTCCAAAGACACACTGGCGTCATCAGGGGCAGACAGTGTGTTAAATGTAGTTGTTTCTACTGTACACCTGATGAAATTAGTTTACAACTGCCCAACAACCTATGAAAATAATATAGGAATCTGAAACAACCCCCATGGAATAGATATATGGCAAGTACATAGGTACCTAACCACAAGCCAGAAGGCTACTGAGTTGATGGTATCCTCGGGGACAGATTTAACGTCCACCAGCAGTGACACCGACTCAGTGGTATGAATGTCAGTATCAATCTATTACCACCAATACAGTCAGATTTGATGATGCCAATAACACACGTAAAATACAACATTTTGCAATAGAAACAAAGCCCGACCAAATAGTTTGTTCAAAGACCCACTGGCGTCGTCAGGGGCAGACAGTGTGTTAAATATAGTTGTTTCTACTGTACACGTGATGGAATTAGTATACAACTGCCCAACAACCTATGAAACTAATTTAGAAATCTGAAACAAACCCAGTGGAATAGATATATGACAAGTACATAGGTACCTAATCACAAGTACATAGGTACCTAATTTCTGCTTCACATAGACGTGGAATCAATACCCAGTATTAAGTATTCCGAGCAAACAAAACAAGGTCCGTTATCCAATCTCATAGTCCGGGGACAGGAAGTCATATCAGACATACGAAGTGAGAGAAAACAAAAATTGCAGGGAAACTGATGAACCCCCCCCCCCCCCAAATGGCCAATAGGAGGTGAAATCAGGTGTTCCGGAAAGAGTGAGCATTTCCTGCCCCACAAGTGGTACCCGTCATGAATTCCCCAAAATTAACATGAAAAAAGATGTAGTTGCATGGCAGACATGGATTTGGTGTATTTATCAACCAGATCATGATGATGTCCATAGAATTTCTTAAACACAGCTATAAGTCTTGGTATAACATATCCTTGTCGCAGCTTGTCGCAGGCACCTCGATAGACAAAGTCCTCATATTTGCAACTAGCTCTGGAATAGCGTATAAGTTGAGAAACAAACACACCATTATGCCGGTGACATAGGAATGTTGCTGCTAAGGAAAGGGAAATTGACTATGGAAAAATTGAAATCATCACGTCATATAATCTAGTTGACAGGTTAGAATCATTATCAATCTCCAACCTCAGGTCTAGATAGTTGGAAAAATTAGCGGAGTCTGTAGTATCTTTAATTTCAAGTTGGGATATATGATATCCAATTAATCACCAAACTTGGGATTATTTAGTGACAATACATCATCTATGTATCGGAAAGTGAAATTAAAGTACAAGAGAAGTCAGAATCGATTGATTTTTTTTGTATATATATGCAATCAACTGGTCTCATAGATGACGAATGTGGCAAAATTTGGGTCAATCACCACCTATCAATATATTTAATCGATAATAAAACCGGCCGTTTTGATGCAAAACTGCAAAGTCGCACGGGGGCGCTGCGAGCGTTCTGTGACGTCACAACGAGAACCCTTTCTCTCTCGCGGCCATTACCAGCTGTAAGAAACACTTCACTCGAGCGAACTTCCTTTTACACGTGAATTGTTGGTTTAGTTTACCCGTTCTACTTCATTTTTTATAAACAAGGAGCTCATATTTCATAGATTAGTACAATGCCGAGGAGGTGTGTCGTAGCTGGATGCGACGGAGAGGCTGTGACGAAGGTGCGGAGTATTCATCTTTTTCCCACGGCCACGCCATCCACGCCCGGCAGCGCCAGCGTCAGGCAGCAGTGGGTGAAGTTCGTGCAGGTGTGGAGGGTGGGATGGCAGCCCACGGCCACATCGATGATCTGCTCTGACCACTTCACACCTGATGATTTCACCAACTGGCACCAGTTCACTGCAGGTAAATTTGTCCACATCCGTGTGAGCAATTCACTGCACAACTTGCCACACGAGATCACATTTTGAAGATTTGTCTGATACTAGACTCTAGAGTCTACTGCAATGATTTTTTTCTCAAAAATCTGGTCGTAAATGCTTGTCATTGTCAATAAATATTATTCTCCTTTGGCACGTTTGGGCGATTCCATTTGGATACTTTGCATAGGCCCTGATAGGGGTGAGGGTTAGGATTTGGGACCGCCCACACATGTAAACTGATTCGAAATGACTCGCTTGTGCAGGTACCTTGTCGACACCTGACAACCCGATCCCCCCATTATGCCTAATTTGAACATGTCCACTTTGATTTCGTGATCAGAGGTCGAGAACCAAACAATATGTCGCCACCCACGGTTTTTTTTGAGAAACAGATAGCGTTCCTGAAGGCAGGTTTGTGTAAATTGATTGCCGTTTGTACCACAGACATACAATTTTGAATAGTTCGCTCGAAGTTACTGGACTGAAGGCAAAAAACGGTGTAAAGGAGTTAAAAAAGAGTATACCTAGTTATGAATGTCTGAAGCTAGCATTTTGAAGCCCCGCTGGCTGCCCTAAGTTGGTCTGGCTACTTGAGAGCCAAATACCCGATTTCCTGATCGCGTAAACCAAGCTTGCCACACATTCTTGCAACAAACTTGTGCTGGTGATTAGTTTTAACAAGCCGCCAAACTCTGTTAGTATGTTTGTTCACCAGATTGAATAGAATTAAAAACAGCTAGATACACATTTTGTCACACACACAATGTGAACCAAAACGACCCACAACAGTACTATGGTTGAGATATATGCAACATCCTGTGAAAAAATTATAATGATCAGACGCACAGAGCTATACACTGTACAAAACGTGGATGTTACCAATTTGAGAGTTACATTTTGCGCATTTGTGGATTTACCGTATGTGCCAGAGCATAACGGGGATCCCCTCTAGGCACAGGGCTTATGATTGGAGACCAGAACAGGTTACCGTGTTGCATGTTCATGAAACTAGTGTTAGAAAGAGTAGGGATTTTTGTATCCAGGTACTCGTTGGGCCATAATCGAACCGTAACCGGGTACTCGTTTGCCAATTACATATTTACAAATTCATGATTATAAGGCCATAAAGTCGCCATATATGCATTGTCTGCACCATAACTGTGTGAGCCGGAGAAATTTCAATTTGTGCGCCAAAACCTGAACTGTTTTATTGAGTGGAGAGTTAATGTCACGAGTCAACCGGATAGTTTCAGTGATAAATCTGTTCATTTCACCCAGTGTGGGCGAACTACGGGCATATTTCTGTGTGTGATATGATTTCTGTGTGTGTTACGGGCAATCGGTTATTCATTTCGTAACTGGTTAATGGCAAACTGTAACCGGGGCGAGTCACCCGGTTACTCCTTCTAACACTAAAACCAACTTCCAAGGCCCTTGAGCTTAGCTGCTAATATTTGGGGATTATTAGGGTATTTCGGCACGAAAAATAGCTTTGTCAGAATTCTTTTTCCCTTCTTTCTTTTTATTTTTCCACTTTTTGATCTCCAGACGATAACTCGGGAACGCCTGGATGTATCTCCAAGAATTTTTCACCAGTTATCACTCAGTCACATAGATGAACCCCATTGTTTTAGAGGCAGCTCCGAGCTCTGTTTGGTCTGTGAGGATGAATTTCTTGTCAATAGCTTCCGGATGATAATTTGAAATAATACTTCTGGAACTTGACACTCGCTATTGTGTAAGAGAGAAACCCTATTGATTATGGGGTGAATCAGTCGAATGACCTTCGGCCAAGAGCTCAAAAGTTATTTTAGTGAGTCATCTTGAGGCCAACTACATATTTTATAGTGTCCAGACTCGTTTGAAATTGTTAAATTCTCCTATACATTTTAATGGGACACCTTTTGCCTAATATCTCACTTAATATTGACATTAGAGATCAGGAATCAATTGTGAACGTATCTAGGAAATGATATGTGCTGAATATTCTCGTGACCTCTGAACTCATTTTCAAGGTCCGAGCACAAACTGGCTAATATCTCGCTTATCATGACTTCACAGCATAGGAATCAATGTGGACATACTAGAAATGATAAATGCTGAATATTCTTGTGACCATGAATTGACCAATGATCTTATTTTCAAGGTCATGGGATGAAAGGCTAATATCTCAAATATGTTGTCCGGTAACCTGTCTCAGGGGTATCTTGGGTGAACTTGGCCCTGGACCAAATTTTTTTTTGCTGAGTCGGCGTTTTTCATTTTCGGCCATATCTCGGAAACGGTGCGTCATAGAGCAAAAAGTAGTGATATGCGGACTCGTGACACTAGGCCAACATGTCTTAGGTGTATCCTGGGTGAACTTGGCCCTGGGCCAAATTTTTTTTTGCTGAGTCGGCGTTTTTCATTTCCGGCCATATCTCGGAAACGATGCATCGTAGAGCAATACGGACGTTATTTTCAGACTCGTGAGTCGTGACGCTAGACAAACATGTCTTAGGGTATGTTGCATGAACTTGGCCCTGGGCCACATTTTTTTTGCTGAGTCTGCGTTTTTCATTATCGGCCATATCTCGGAAAAGGTGCGTCGTAGAGCGAAACGGACGTTTTCTTTGGGCTCATGGCACTTGACAAACATGTCTTAGTGGTGTCTTGGGTGAACTTGGCTCTGGGCCAAAATTTTTTTTGCTGACTTGACAGTTTTCATTTCTGGCCATATCTCGGAAACGATGTGTCGTAGAATGAAACAGATGTTATTTTTAGACTCTTGGTACTAGACAAACATGTCTTAAGGTATGTTGGGTGAACTTGTCCCTGGACCAAATTTTTTTTCTGCTGAGTCGGCGTTTTTCATTTTCGGCCATATCTCAGAAACAGGGCATTTTAGAGCGAAACAGATGAATTTCAGTCGAAATGTCCCACGGCATCTTCAAGCCTTGACGTTTAGTTTTTCTTGAATTTGGTGATGTTGGGAATTGTCAGTAGTTAACACTTCATCTGTAATTGTATTGTGCATTGAAATGCCCCAAGGCCTCTAGGCTTTTATGTCTAGTTTATTCCAATGCCATCCCAGACCGCTGAAGGCCTAACATGGGTTCATATGATTTGTACATGAATAACAGTGGTTTACCAAAAGTCGGTATCCAATTTGCTTTCATATACAGGAATAATGTACCTAACACATTTGTAATATCCAGATTCAATGTTTCTTACTGATCAGAATGTTCTTTCAGAATGTCATACACATAGATCATATTAGTGATATAATATGATGAGTTATGTCGCGTCACATTAGGTCTGGAAACAACAGTTTACTAGTATTAAAGTGGAATAATCTGTTTTTGGTTTTCCGGTTGAAAGTGATCAATAGCTTTTAGCTGTCCTAAGAGCAGCTGTACAGTGTAAAGGTTCCAAAAGTATATTTTATATACATGATTATAAATGAACTTGTCTCTCAAGTTTGGATGATTCCAATACACAGGCTTTGCAAGCAAGCTGTTGATGAAGGATGCAGCTGTGCCCTCAGTCCAGCCACCAAAGGAAAGAATACAAGCACGACAACTTCAGCAGCGTGGACTTAGTGAGCAAATTATTTCATTGCATGTATTTTTTGTGAAATCCTGGGGACCCGACGCTGATAACCAAATTATAACTGAGTTATGGTTCAATACCGGTAACCCGGGAGTAAACTTACAGCGGGACCAAGTTAGTTGTCATGCTCATTGATAGAAGGTACATTATTTCCAACAAAATTGTCATTTCAGCTGGTGAACAAAAGACTGGAAAACCGAAGGAGACTGTGGCAAGGCCAAGGAAAGCTGTGGCCAAGCTCGATATTGCTCGAGTGAGTTGAGAAAGTTTGGTCTAACTACTAGTATGTTAGCAGAATTTTTTCAAGAAAGATCCTGACATAAATAGTACACTGTGAAAATGTACATGTGTATACCTAATGTACTGTGGCAAGATGTAGAGTGGGATATGACATTGTTGCCTGGGATAGGATTCAAGTTGCTTGGGATAGGAATCCAGTTGCCTAGGATAGGAAACTTGTATATATTGTAAGAGTTGTGTAAGTTGTGTAAGTGTTGATATGGAGTTGTATTTGTGCACTTTCAGAGCCTGGCATGCATGCCTCCACCTGGCCCAGTAGATCGAGAAGTCCCTGACACCGACATTCTGGAGGAGACTCTCTCTCCCATTGGTTTTGATGAGCCAACAGGGCACATCCAAGGTAACTACTTATTGATTGCCCAGCTATATAATGTAAATAAAAATACTCTGTATGTATGATTCTGTTCAAAATCAATGAATGTCTTACATGAGCCTCTTGGCTTATATGTCCTTACGTGATTGAACAACAATAAATACTGGTATTATTTTTATTGAATTATGAACTTGGCTTCAACATTAGCGGTTGCTTGTTTGATTGTGAATTCATCCTCAATTTTTCTTCTAGAGGAGATTACAGGCGATGGAAGCTTTACTGCTAGCACACAGTGTGATTTTAAGCCTTGGCTTCGAACACGAGGTTTGTACATTTCAGAATATGACACATGTATGTACTGTCTATCAGCTCTGCAGCATACAACTAATTTATGTTATTAGTTTGTGAAATATGTGTATACTATTTAGTCTTGTGAATTTTTGGTCAAAAGTATTTCCTGAGTGTTCTCGTATTTGTATAAAGAAATACAGGTTGATGTCAAGGTCAAGAAGATTGAGGTGGGCACACAGTGTTCATTGCTGGAGGCTCCTCCCCTGCAGCTGTTGTCCAACCAGGAACCAGTAGGCTACTGGAGAATTTATTCTCGTTCATATCTATGTATTTTCTGAAAACATTGACAGATTACATAGTACACTCAGTAATTGAACTTCAAATGTTAGGTTCCAATTGTTGTATCTGTGGACATTCTTCATTGTGTGTACATTCCAATACAGAAGGTGATCAATATCTCACAGGTGGTCGATGACGTCACAGAGCAAGAACCCATGGATATGGAGGATGACACCCGACTGGACCCAAACTGGGAGCCCACTTCTGATGACGAGGACGACGAAGACGACGAGGCTGTGCCAGAGTTCACCTCGTGAGTGATTCTACTAATGAATTAAATCATAGCTAATAGACATTTACAGATTTCATGTAATCGTGGTTTGCATTAGTGCATTGGTGGGGAAAATAAAAATAATTACATGGAATTTATTTTTGTGGCAAGGATTTTTGCACCTGTCTTAGGACTTGCCAATCAGAAAAAAAATGAAAACGGACACCTCAAAGGCATGAAAGTAGTCACTCATATTCAGATATATATAATGTTTCAGAGTGGTTCATTTTTTCCCACATAGTTGTCCAGAACATCCAGAAACAGAGCACAAGTTCATTGTGTTCCATTCCAACCTTCTGGCCTTGTTTGACAAGTGTGAGAACTGTCGTGAGCCTACAGAAGCAGTCATCAAAAGTCGCATCGGCACATTCATCAGGGTGGAACAGGTATGAGATAAGTGGACTATTCAAGTTCATATTTAAGATTATGTGTTGACTTCAAGTTGTTTTGCATTCCAGATTTGTGTTCTCTATGTTGCCTTCTTCAAGTTCATGTTTTCCTGTTTTCATATCCATTTTCCCGATAAGGAGACCCCTTATTCGCCTGATGACCAGAATGTAAATGATTTGAATCAGTGAGAGGTAAATTTCACATAGTAACATTGTCATTTCTTGTATTCCTGTAGTTATCATTGAACTTCAACTTCAATCAAGAGTGTGTATGGTATTGAATGTCTTCACATTTATAGTATTGAATGGTTTTATATGTACAAAACAATTTCCAATGCAAATGCAAATAAAAATTTTCAGCACTGCGTGGCCTGCTCCCATTCCCGGACTTGGGACAGTCAGCCGATGCTCCGTGGGAGGATGCCAGCCGGGAACCTCGCTCTGTCAGCCTCGATGTTGTTCTCCGGCAGCATGATCCAACAGTCCCTGAGGTTGCTGAGCATCATGAACGTGGCCTGCTTCTCAAGGAGAACTTATTTCCAACACCAGGTGAATAAACAGCACTGAACAAAACATGAAAAATGGTCTCCATACTCCATCTAGCTATGGTAGCGATGCAAACCGATGGGATAGTGGACAAATGAGGCTGGAATCTGAAGGAGATCAGGAGGCAATGGGGTTTTGTTTTGTACATCTCAATAATACTGTTAGCCAAGTACTGAGTGGGATGTTACAGTTAGTAAGGTAAAGTGTGCAGTTTTGTGAGTGGGCTTAAACAACTTCACATACTTTCAATACGCTATAGTAAATGTCTTTCTATGGCAGACAAACTTCCTGGAACCGGTTGTTCTACGAGAGTGGGAGGTACAGCAGCAAGCTGTGGTTCAGGAGTTGAGGGAGCTGGGCGGCGGCCTCCACTTATCTGGGGACGGGCGCTGCGACTCACCCGGATACTGTGCTAAGTTTGGCTGCTTCACTATCATCGACGGAAGAGTGAACAAAGTCGTGGACCTGGAATTGGTTCAAGTATGAAGAAAATTCTAAATATAGATGAAATATTGACAAAATATGCTGAAGATAACTTTTGAATTTGTAACAGTCGGTACTATTGATTCCATTCATTTGTGAATACATACAGAGCACAGAGGTTCCAAACAGTGCATGGTGTGAGGTAGAAGGCTTCAAACGGGCGATGACTTTCGTACAGAACCAGGACTTAGAGGTGACCGAGCTGGTGACCGATCGTCACGTCAGCATCGCGAAGATCGTTCGGGAAGAGCACCCAAACGTCCGGCACTGGAACGATGTCTGGCATTCAGCAAAAGGTTGTTCCCCTTCTGATCTTGGCACACCACTACATGGTTGTGTGGTGACAATGAATTTGGACAACTTTGTATGTCCTTTGAACATCTTTGGCCTGTTATTGTAATGTGTGTGATCACAAGTGAACCTTGAATATTGTTGTTACATTCAGGCTTGAGGAAAAAGCTGCAGGCACTGGCAAAATCCCACCCACTCGTCTCAGCATGGCTGCACTCGATCATCAACCACATGTATTGGGTTGCCGCCTCCACCAGTGACGGAGATGAAGTGTTGAAGGAAGGGAAGTGGTTGTCTCTGCTCGACCACATAGTCAATGACCATACCAACTGTTTCCATGATCCCTTGGAGAACGAGGACAGGAACAAGCAATGGTTTGACCCTGGTCAGTACTTTCTGACATGCTATACAAGCTGCGCCTGCATCTGTCAGTTTGTCATATAATCTATCCAGCCCTTTTCGGCTAAATACATTGGCTCACACCATGAAGTGCATAGGGGTATTTTGGATGATTTTCATTCTGGCCCTGAAATTTTCTCATTGAAACAAAATCCAAATCATCTGTAGATTTATTGCATTGTTTTGTTGGCAGCGAGCATGGAATTCTTCAAGTTGGAGAAGCTCCTGTGTGACAAAAAGCTCCTTAAGGATGTCAGGAAACTGTCACCAAAACTTCAAACATCTCAGCTCGAAGCTTTCCACTCGCTGATGATTCGCTTCGCCCCGAAACACACGGCCTTCTCATATCTTGGGATGCTTTGTAGGTGAGAACTTCATGATTATTTTGCCACCAAAGGATGATGAAGATGACACAATAAAACATGTAAGTAGTGATTTTATCTTTCCTCAATTTTCACTCTGAAACAGGCTCATCCTCTCTGCACTACACTACAATGAGAACAGCACCAAGCAGCAGGCATCGACTGCCAGTGGACAGATGAGGTGGGCCGTCAAATTTCGGAAAGCAAACCAGGGAGAGGCCAGTCTGAGCAAGATCAGGAACACTGCAACGTTTGGTGGGTTAGCAATGAAGACGCCGGTTTTACATTACATGACAATTTTGAGGTCAGATGACACAGATTGACCAAACTTTTTGAAGTCTTGCCAAAATACATCATAATGTGTAATCAAAAAGGCCTATAAATGTTTTTGATGTGAAATGTGTTTCAAATTGACAGAGTACAGCAAGAAGCTGATGAGCCGGCTGTTCACCGAGTACGTTGCAGACCCAGCAGCCCTCACTGCTTCCATTGACGACATCAGAGGGAAAGTTCCCCAGCCACTGTCATCCAAGTACGGCCCAGTGGACAAAGCACATATGGTCCAGGATTATGAGAGTCGCTTCAGTGACCTAACTTTGTAGCACAGTATTCCTGACTGCCTCCAGAACTAAAGATCTTATGACCTTCTGGCATGGCGTTGCGTCCGACTGTCCATCTAGCCGGGCAAACAACGATGGCTCAAGGGCTGCAAAATTTCTCCACGATATTGGCTTGACCTTGTACTCAGACATACCTGAAGGCTAAATCCCAAGGTCACATCTGACCTGGAATATATAAATTGGCCTTCACAGACAAAATGCTTTTAGAAACAAGTTAAAATTTTTGTATTATCCTATGAAAGTAGGGAGTGATAAATGACTTGAGTAGTAAATCTCAAGTTCATCAAAAATGGCCAATTTGGAACTTTTTTTCATGTTAACGGTATTTGTCTGGTAACCTATCTTTAAGATGGCCCTTAGGCTGATTTTTGTTATTGACCTACGGAGTGTCACGTTGTATATTGTGCAATGTTTTATTATGTCAACAGTGCGAGTACCTAAAAATGTCTTCATTGTTATTGTATTTGGTGAGTTGGAGAATGGACTGCTGATTCAAAATAAAATGCTCTGAATACTTGGGAGCAGCATTGGTGAATGTACTTTGTGAATATTTTATGACATACCGCTGTATTGTTTCTAAATCAGAAGCTACTTCCGTGCCTGTCTATGACAGGTAAAGAATAAGACTTTATCGTATTGAATTGGCCATAAAGACGTTTGTACATGTTTATTGAGCAACAGATTGGATACATGTTAGATATAATGTATACAGAGCTATTTATCATGTTTATGCATACAAGTCAATTCTGTGGCAACAAAATGAGAATCATGTGTGAATGAGACAAACATGAAAATATGTAAAACATGATGTGCACAATGAATCCAATGTCAAAAAGTTCACTCTAGTGGAGGCCACTCGAAACCCTTGTATCGCTGTCCCTGGTCATTCGGGTAGGCTTGTCTCATGGCATTGACAGCACATGATGGCATGGGTAGACGGTTCCGTCTGCCGAGCATGCCCCAGCACATGCGCACAAGCTGTCGGTAGGCAGTGTACCTGTACCGTCTGTTGAAAGAAAAATATGCCTCAGTGAGGGTTGATAAAGGGATGTAAAGCAAAGGGATGTAAAGCAGAAGTATGATCGGTGATAAATTCCAATGAAATATTCGTGAATAAGCCGTCGTTGGGGGATAATCCTATTGTTGCCCACCTTCTATTGTTAGAAAGTGGGCAACAATAGGTTTATCCCCCAGCGATGGCTTATTACCTAATTTCTATATACATGTATGCCAAAATTTGTTAGAATAGCTGGCTGTCTGCTGGTAATTTTGCTGGAGCAATGCTTTATTCGAAGTGCTTTTTTTTCAATGACCCTTCGAATCTTGTACATGTTGTAAATTAACAACGTTTTATCTTTGCAACATTGTTTGTATATCTTCGTCTTGTATGGATACTACAATACACTAAAGACATCATCTATATACTTAACAACACTTATCTGTTAAAAGATAGGTGTCAGGGGATCCCCAGGCCGAATAAATTCATTGTAATTTCTCATCGATCAGTACTTCTGCTTCACAGCCATTATAATGTGCAATCGTAACAGACCTTGTAATCATAATCAAATTTTTAATGTGCACCCACTGTCTTATACACCCATCAAATATTAGTGCATTGACTGCATTCTGTCAGAGTACATGGAATTTGCTGCTAGAAAAAACAATATGCTGGAAAAGTTCTCAATAATGTTGACCTGTGTAGTTCAGGGGGTACATCCGGATTGCTCCGGATGTTGTACTGGTGCCAGGCTGTGTGTAGGCTCCAGGGACTGAGGCACACGTCTGGGAACCCGGGGTGCTGGGTGATGCATTTAACTTTGGGGTCTTGTTCCTCGATTGGACGCAGGAAGTTGAGGATCACCTCATACTCCCGGCAACAAACGGACTCCGTCTCCGTCTCCATGGCAACACATTGTCCACAACTGCACCTGAAATGTTGAAATTGCATTGTATAACAATCATGGTTTGGCCATGTGGTTTGTTACTTGGCGAAATCTTCGATTTTCGCCAAGTATGTTGGTCACTCGCGGATGTTTGTCTGTTTGTTTGTTTGTATGTATGTTTGTATGTCTGTGTGCGCTCTAGCGGCCACAGTTTTAACGCTAACTTCTCGAAACTTTTTCTATGGAAAGATATTCGCCCAAGGACGGAACCGCACGTTTTTGAAAAAAATCGGTCCATTGATGACGTCACCAAAAATCATTGAAAAATCGAAAAATCCCTATCTCTCATCATTGGCGAATTTTAAAAAATTCGCACAGCAGTCAAATTCGAACCGATTGTTCTGAAATTTGGTACACTGATATATGTTCATATTATCCATCAAACAACAAAGTTATACGTAGATCGGTTGAACGTCAATGACGTCATGACGTAAAATGTCAATTTTTTAAATGGGACCATATATCGGAAAGTATTTGTCGTAGAGAGAAGCGGATTGCACCATTAAAAAGCTCGTTGAATTCTGGTTTAGGAGGGTACTGTCCGATACTTTTCCGTCATGATAAATTTTCCGCTATGACGTCATAAACGTAAGGCCTGTCATTCAAAACTTTGGACTTTTCAGCAAATATTCAAACATCCACAGTGCACTCAAATTTGAAGGTTTTGAATTGTAATTATGAGAACCCATGTGAAACATTGATATACAGCCACATACCAAGTTTCAACGCGCTACGTTCAACTTCAATGACGTCATGACGTAAAACGTCAATTTTAAAAATGGAGCTATATCTCGGAAACTATTCGTCGTACAGAGAAGCGGATTGCACCACTGGAAAGCTCGTTGAATTCTGGTTTAGGAGGGTACTGTCCGATACTTTTCCGTCATGATAGATTTTCCGCTATGACGTCATAAACGTAAGGCCTGTCATTCAAAACTTTGGACTTTTCAGCAAACATTCAAACATCCACAGTGCACTCAAATTTGAAGGTTTTGAATTGTAATTAATATGAGAACCCATGTGAAACATTAATATACAGCCAAATACCAAGTTTCAACGCGCTACGTTCAACGTCAATGACGTCATGACGTAAAACGTCAATTTTAAAAATGGAGCTATATCTCGGAAACTAATCGTCGTACAGACAAGTGGATTGCACCACTGGAAACCTCGTTGAATTCTGGTTTAGGAGGGTACTGTCCGATACTTTTCCGTCATGATAGATTTTCCGCTATGACGTCATAAACGTAAGGCCTGTCATACAAAATTTTCGACTTTTCAGCAAACATTCAAACATCCACAATGCACTCAAATTTGAACGTTTTGAACTGTAATTATGAGAACCTATGTGAAATATTATTATACAGCCCTATACCAAGTTTCAACGCGCTACGTTCAACGTCAATGACGTCATGACGTAAAACGTCAATTTTGAAAATGGGGCTATAGCTCGGAAACTATTCGTCGTACAGAGAAGCGGATTGCACCACTGGAAAGCTCGTTGAATTCTGGTTTAAGAGCGTACTATCCGATACTTTGCCGCCGTGATAGATTTTCCGCTATGACGTCATAAAGGTAAGGCCTGTCATACAAAATTTTCGACTTTTTAGCAAACATTCAAACATCCACAGTGCACTCAAAGTTCAAGGTTTTGAACTGTAATTATGAGAACCTATGAGAAATATTATTATACAGCCATATACCAAGTTTCAACGCGTTACGTTCAACGTCAATGACGTCATGACGTAAAACGTCAATTTTGAAAATGGGGCTATATCTCGGAAACTATCCGTCATACAGAGAAGCGGATTGTACCACTGGACAGCTCATTGAATTCTGGTTTAAGAGGATACTATCTGATACTTTTGCCGCCCTGATAGATTTTCCGCTATGACGTCATAAACGTAAGGCCTGTCATACAAAATTTTCGACTTTTCAGCAAACATTCAAACATCCACAGTGCACTCAAATTTGAAGGTTTTGAGCTGTAATTATGAGAACGTATGTGAAACATTGATATACAGCAACATACCAAGTTTCAACGCGCTACATTCAACGTCAATGACGTCATGACGTAAAACGTCAATTTTAAAAATGGAGCTATATCTCAGAAACTATTTGTCGTACAGAGAAGTGGATTGCACCACTGGAAAGCTCGTTGAATTCTGGTTTAGAAGGGTACTGTCTGATACTTTTCCGCCATGATAGATTTTCCGCTATGACGTCATAAACGTAAGGCCTGTCATACAAAATTTTCGACTTTTCAGCAAACATTCAAACATCCACAGTGCACTCAAGTTTGAACGTTTTGAACTGTAATTATGAGAACCTATGTGGAATACTGATATACAGCCATATACCAAGTTTCAACGTGCTACGTTCAACGTCAATGACGTCATGACGTAAAACGTCAATTTAAAAAAGGGCTATATATCTGAAAGTATTTGTCGCACAGAGAAGCGGATGTGCACTCAAATTTGAAGTTATTAGACTGTACTTATGGGAACCTATGTCGTATATTATTACCCATCCATGTACCGAGTTTAAACACGTTACATTCAACAACAATGACGTCATGACGTCAAACGTCCATTTTCGAAATAGGATTGTATCTGGGTAAGTATTAATCCTTAATGAAATGGATTACACCGTCGGAAACCTCATTCAATTATGCTTAAATTAGGCCACGCATGTAGAAAAAGATTTCGACAAGTTTGGCCTTTAGGCCAATGGTATCTCGTTTTTAATTTTTTTGGTTGTATGAATGATTATGATTGTATGGGCGAACAGGTATGATTTCTTGAATTGATCTTTGTACCAACATATCTGCATGTGTTCAGAAAATAAATAAGAAGATAAATAATCTATGCATTCTACCTTGTATTTTTTTTATTGGGAGTTTTAACACAAGGTCTTGAAAATGAAAACAAATACATGTACACAATGTCATGTATGTTTTAGGGTCTCCTAAATGTCCTGTGTTAGGTTTATACATACATGTGGCAAGTGGTGACGAACGGTTTGGGGGAGAGACTTTACATGCAAAAATATTTTGAATGAAATTAGTGGAATACTACATATTACTTACAAGAAAAATGAGATTACACACCCTTGTGCATGGGGACTACATAACCGAAAACAAAATCATTTACATGCAATCATTTTCATCAGACTTTACATGCAAAAATATTTTGAATGAAATTAGTGGAATACTACATATTACTTACAAGAAAAATGAGATTGCACACCCTTGTGCATGGGGACTACATAACCGAAAACAAAATCATTTACATGCAATCATTTTCATCAGACTTTACATGCAAAAATATTTTGAATGAAATTAGTGGAATACTACATATTACTTACGAGAAAAATGAGATTGCACACCTTTGTGCATTGGGACTACATAATCGAAAACAAAATCATTGATAATTCCGCTATATACAACTCGTATACAGAGGTAATATTTTTGTCCTTATAGCATTATCCTTATAACCGTGTAAATTATGTAATATAGGCTAGACACCTCACACACGTTCCTAATACTTCTATACTTCCATCCAGCACCATTATAGTGTTCAGACACAATATCGCCAGTAGCCCAATACTGCACATAATTTGTTGCACAGTGTAGACCTACAGTGCCAAGTACACATTGTAAACCCCTACTGGCTCGTCAGGTCACACTCGACATGCTCAAGGGCACTGATGTCTGCTTTTTGGTGTGGAGGCCTATAGATCTGTGTGGCACTGTGAGTGTCGAGGGGTGGGGCGCTGGTCCTGTGCTGAGTAATGTTTACTGTAGGCCCTAGATGATGGAAGATAATTCGTGATAAGTTTCAACAATGAGAGACAACACCCTGTATACACCCGTGACCCTCCATAACTTCCATGCACCCACACCTCTCGATGTATTGTTGGTGCGGCCACAGCCTGAGCGACGCGGAGCTCAGACTGTGCTGTATACAGCCGTACTCTACTCAGACTGTGGCAAGCGCATGCACGAGAAACGGGCATAACCAACGAACTTCATGTGCAAATAAAAATATAATTTCACGTACCAGTTGATGTTTCCTTTCCTTTCCCCTACTTCTGGTTCCTCTGGGTCCCCATCAAAAGAAACAGACGTAGAAACACTCGCAGTTGGTTCAAATCTGTACGGCCTTATGCTCGCCATGTCAGAAATGTCAACAAAACGAAGGTTCTCGTTGTGACGTCATCAAGATGGCGGCGCCCTCCAGACACGTGCAGGGTGTTATTGTTTGTTTATTTATTGATTATACTCGATACTGAGGCGTTTTTTTTTATCACTGTTCATCGGTGATGGCTTGCAAACATCTTTGGCTGCCAATTTATGATAACATACCCTGGGGATTTCTCTTGTCCTTTAAAATTACATGTTAGTTTATTAGAACATGTCACATATTCACATGCATTTGTCTTGATGTGAAATAACAATGAAAGCACGAGTGTTCTATGACGTCACAATGACGCATCGCGCGATCCAGCTCTTGTAACCTATAACCATGCAAAAAACGTACAACCACTGTGACGTTATAATACAAAGTACTTGACGACCGGGTGATTTGCATTGTTTATACTGTTTCCTAGCAACGCTCATGTTCACGCGGGTTTTCTACTCAGTAGAAGGGGTCCTTTGGTACAATGCTACAATTTCACATTATTTTACAGGTGTTGCCAACCTGTTGGGTTTTCAAATATTTCAGAATCATAAATTCATAGCATGTGATAAAAACAAAACCTGTTTCGTGTGTTGTCCAGCACGCGGGAAAGATCTCGTTTGAACTGGCGGAAGAACATCAGAAAGCACTCGACCTTCGGTCTCGTGCTCTCTTGTATTATTCCGCCAATTCAAACTCTATTATTCCCGCATGCTAGAAAACAAACTCAACTAGTTTTGTCATCTTATCATGTGTGACATCAATAGAAAACGAAGTTAAGCGATAACATTTCATTATGATAAGTCTGTAAAATATACACAAGCAGATTACAAAGATTGTGGTTTATTACAAAAATAAACCATACATAGGTAGGTCCAATATATCCAAGAAATCAATTGCTACCAATAGCTATATATTCAAAATATATTCTACTAGTATCTATTACTAATACTCCAAAGTTACATTCATATTTACGCCTCCCCAACCATACAAAACGCTACAAGCGGTTGTCTTCAACATGTGCAGATGTGGCCATATCCGTTTGTTGTTGGCACTGCAAGTGATGAAATCAAAAGGTGTGTCAACTACTTACATCACATGTTGAGAAGACATAGGATGCAACGACAAAAAGATTTACCGATTGTAACAAACGGAAACCACAAAGATGGTATAAAGATAGCAGAAACAAAAGAACGTAAAGAAGCAAACAAGAGCTTACCAAAAAGTAAATTGACTCTAAATAAGGTGATCATTTCATTAATTAAAATAATCAAATAATAATAATTGGTATTGAAAAATGTAATTTATAAGGGTAACAGGAATAAAGGAAGTATATGATATGAAAGAAACGGAAAATACCTGTTCAGAAATATGCTCAGAATTCTGTATATTCAGGATTAGTCCAATCCTTCAAGTGTCGATCGGGAAAAGAGGTGACCTTCGAAAGTCTACACGACTCACATATCCATCTGGACTCTTTCCTCACTGATTCAACTGCTGCTTCCACATCAGCGCTATCAGTTTATATGGTAAAATATGAAATAAATAAATGATTAACTAATAAATAAAGAAGAAATGAATATTGGGTAGAATAAAAAATATGTTAATAAATCATATTAATAATCACAGCAACAGAAAATGAAGAAAAGAAGGTAGAAGAGTAGGCAAACAAGAAGAAGAGACAATAAGACGAATGGAAATTTAATTTATTATAATTTAATAATTTAATTATAATTTAATATATACCCAGACGAACAATTCTTGTGAAAAACCGAGCATCGCAATTGTCGCATCCTTTCCAATCATCGGGCACTCCTTCCTCTCGACTGCACACATGGCAGCAGATACTGGCCAGCATGTTTTTTGGGGGCTCCCCATCCCAGATGTTCCTTCCCCCCAAGTCATTGTCTGCGTCGTCACTGTCACGGTCGTAGTCATGGTCGTCATCTGTGTCTACGTCGTCACCTACAGTTACGAAAATGGGCTCTATCTCGTCAAATGTCTATCTATTTCCCACTTTTTATTTTCTTCTCCTATAATATGTCAAACCACCCCTGTGTTGAATATCTTTCGATTGCATGTTCTCTCCCCTGTCTGAAAGTCTACCCACCGATTCAAGTTTAGCGTCTTTGTTTTGCTTAGCAACGTAATCTTTGATGATTTCCCAGGCGAGTTCGATTGGATTGAAACGAAAATGATAAGGTGGTATGAGTATGATTCCAAACGAGTGGCAGCCAACTGGTCACATATGTATGTCGTTTTGGGTTTATTAGCCCTTGCCAGTATCATAAGCTCCGGTTTGAATGCTACAAGGATCATAAGCTCCGGTTTGAATGCAACAAGGATACACCTTTTTTCCGATTGGGAGGGAATGCAGAGAGAATACGATATCAACGTCAGTTTATTTAGAACAGTTTCCTCCTGGTAGTACGTTTATTTGATCATGTCATACAAATTTATATGGCCAAGTCTGATTTCTCAAATAAATTTAACATGAAAATGTAATAAAGACCGAACCGATCTTGAAAGTGTCTTGAATATTCAGTACTTTCCTTTTTCTGCTTTTGAGTTAATTTTTTACACCATAATAATAAACTAGTTTATGTATAAGGCTTAAAAAATTATTTTCTCTTCCTTGGGTTGGAAGTGACTTTTTATTTTTCATTTTGTATTTTGCAAAAACTGCCGTTCTCACTTCATGAGATTATTGATTAGGGAGGTACTTGTTATTTTTTGGCGGGACAACATTTCACACGTATGAAAAAAATGGCGCAAAATGGCATTCAAGCCCAAATAAATCAAGTCTCTAGAATTCAAATCATGTTTAACGCACGATTTTAATTTTTTATTTCTAACAGCTTGATTTATTTCAGCTTGAAAGCCCTTGGGCGCCTTAATAATTGTCACCAATGGTTTGCCATCATCCTAGCAGTGAACACACACAGTATGAGTTTGATTACTACCAGTATTAAACCATCAATTCATTATATGTTTCATTGATGAGTAATTATGGTAAACCGTTCTAGTAAATCGATTAGTGATCATACTTTTATCATTACACACATGTAACCAAACGGATAAATGTTTTTGAAAAGTGGTAACGTCTTTGCCTCATTTTGCGGCGATTGGAAAAAAGTTTAGTTAAAAGTTTAATATTTGCCTAAGTTGCATGCTGTAATATGGTGTTTCGATTCTACACTAGTTATCATCGGAATAGGAGCGGTATCAATCTTTATTCTGATCGATCTTTATTCGGGATCCCGAGTATCGCAATTTAAATTTTTTTTAATCCGGGAGCTGCTTTTGAACACAGGCGGTCGGGGACGAGAAACAGGAAATTACTTTCATGAGGCCTAACAAAAAATATCATAAATATACTAATAACCTTTCTCAGTGAGCCATGAGTACGGAATGATATGGCGCATTGTCCATGACAATTGGGGCACTGGGAGGGAGGTTTGGTAGAAGTTTTTCTTCGAACCTGAAAGAAAAAATGTCGCCAGGATGTTTAAATAGGCCTATCGAAATAGTTTCTGTATTATATATGTGTATTTGAATTATTGAATGCTGCGTCATGTCATTTCTGAAATCTGGGACCATCCATATCGACATGGTAACTGTTTTTTTCCATTCGAACATGAGAGGTGCGCCCTCGATGAAGACTTCTTGCGTCCACGATTATGAATCGTTTCCCTTTGGAGGTGGTCCATGTCTTCGGGCTGTTTTGATATAACTTATTCAGGTAAATGGTGATCTTGCATATAAACATTGTATTTCTGATGCAAACTGTTAATGGTTGTATTATCTTAATATCTATTTTGATCCGTGTTGAATGGTGACAGCACTCAAAATGTCGCCCATTGAACATGTTGAAACCGTTCAACGTTATTCTTTGTACGTGTGTATATAAGAATTACACGTACCAGCAAGAACCGTCAGCAGCAACCCACTCTCGAGATACAGTATGATTTATCCAAGTCTCGTCTGGGAAGAATAGTGTTATGCCTTCGTTCCTGGCATGTTGGATTTGTCACAGGTATCTAATAAATTGTTTATACCTGTGAGTTAATCGGTGAATTTACTGTACGGAGTCGTTCATGTCATTTGTTTCATCTCAATATGAGATAAAATATCAATGATCTTGAACGCCCGTTCCATGAGTTTAGTGCGCTCTGTTCTGTTTGCTTTCTGAGTATTTGAGAGTATAAAAATTTATTTGCAATAATTGCCAAATATGTATATGTCGCACTAAGCTCACGAAAAAATTAAAATGATTATCAAACACTTCAATAAATTACCTTGAATCTGAACCCCATGGAGTGAACATGATTTTTGTTTTGGAT
Source organism: Terebella lapidaria (assembly GCA_949152475.1). NCBI lineage: Eukaryota > Metazoa > Annelida > Polychaeta > Terebellida > Terebellidae > Terebella > Terebella lapidaria. The sequence goes on from OX424555.1 coordinate 20,562,046, forward strand.
ATTTGGATGTGCAAGCTCGCTAGACTCTGCTGTAGTGCATTCGGAGTCACGTGTTGACTCTGTTACCACTTTAAAAGTGAAAAAATGTCATATTCTGAATTATGAAGTTATGTTCAAATTCCCCCAAAATATTGTAATATAAATTGAATATCTTTTAATTTCTGCCACATTCTGCTCATTTCTGCCACACTTGACAAGTATTATTTCGAATTTTATTCAAGACGCGAAATCCGCTATATAAAATGGTAGCAAACACTAACAGGTTTACATTATCATTTTTATCTGTCTCAAGCGTTGTATGTGGATTAAATTTTGAAATTCCAATTTTGAAAATCATTTGATCAAATCCGAAATTATTTTTGACATAGGACTAGTTGGCGGAAACGAGCGATCGTCATCAGCTACTAAATAAATAACGTGACGTGATTAATGAATATCGTCCGCAAATATTCATCTTTCAGTATTACATGTTGTAATAATGTTGGTGGTAATAGATTGATACTTACATTGAACAATAATTTATGTATTTTTCTTAATGTATCTTTTTGCACCTGTATATAAATTTGTTCTCGTATAACATCAAGAGGGTCTTGAGCATGTTGAGCATCATGTCTGATGTTGACCTGTGGGTCCTGTGTATTGTCTTTGTTTATCTCTTTTTGTTCAATCTGTAGTAGAATCGTTGTGGTACAAATTTGTTCTTTTAATTATTGGTAAGATTTTAGTCTACTAGTGGATTATTTTTCAGCAAAAAAAATCGGTTACCAATATACCATTTGTTTTTTCCGGAAGGTAGTGAACACCAATTTCATCAGGATACCGTAATTATTTCTCACTTGTTATGCATCATTGGAATTTTCAATTAACCCATATGAAACAACGAACAAAAATGCATTTTTTTTTCATAATGTTTGTTGCATGAATGACAGCATCAAATGTATTGAAATTCTCTTTAATACTTACATATCTGGACACGGTTGTTTTGCTTATACCACACATCTAGAGCTAATTCTCAGTCCATTATTTCTCTCATCTTCACAAAAGTTGAGGACATTTCTCACGATTTCGTCCATAGTGTTAGCCCGAGGCATATTGTGAAATGTTGAATGTAATGAATTTGTACTAAGCATATCATGTTGTAAACATCAGTGTTGACAAGGTTTATCATTTGTTCATCTTAGCAACGGATTGTCAGAATGTTTACCTCCTCGTACAACACAGCACAGGCATCATCGTATTTGGCATCATGTATGACAGTGCTACACCACATGCGTACCGTGAAGTTTATTTCATAAGTATATTTTTGTGTGAATATCAGTGTATATTCTTCTTCTTTTAAATTCATTGCCATTCCTTGTATTTAAAATCTAACCTTTTAAACATATATGTATGTATTAACCTATTACCGCTTATAGCAAGATTTTAATGAGGACAATAAAAACCTAACATGAACACTGGCGTCATCAGAAAATATGTAAGTATGGTTGTTTCTACTGTACACCTGGAATTAGTGCACAACTGCCCAAAAACTTGCTACAACAATTTAGAAATCCAGAACAAACCCCGTGATATAGGTGTATGACAAGTACATGTGTACCCAATCACAAGCCAAAAGGCTGCTGAGTTGATGGTATCCTCGGGGACAGATTCAACGTTCACCAGCAGTGATAACAGCTCCGTGGTAGAAATGTATGTATCAACATGTTACCGATTATAGCAAGATTTTAATGATGACAAAAAAAAACCTAACTTGAAACACTTTTGAAATCGTGTTGTCATTTCATGATTATTATCTCATTAAGTATTCAAACGTACAATAAAATGTTTAAATCTGCTTCATGATATGTATAATTTTGCAGTATTAGCTTTCAATTACATACAATATTCCATGAAGTTTGTAATTGAGAATCGCTAGCGTAATTATTTTTATTAATTATAACGTGCCATTATTCATAAAAAGTAAACGTCAGATCACATGCGGTATTGAGAAGTGACGTTATTGCGCATGCGCAGTACTGGTTTCCAAGCCGTCTGCTACTGCTGCCAGATAGGAAAAATCCTCGCTTCGAAACGGCCAAATAATGGAAATAAGATACCATATCAATCAATGATACTTGACAGTAGAAACCTATATGTCAATAGACGCCGGAGTCATTCCTCATATTCATGATATTGAAGGTATGTTTTGTTGGATCGAACATATGATATTACTCGAGTAGGAACAAAATAACGACTATACATGATCATTCCAACATATACACCAAAATACAGTTTCTTATTGAAAGTTTTCAGTGTGGCGAAAATAAATTTATAGGGCAGTGAAGTCGCGATCCATATGTGTCCAAATATAAGGTTTTTTATGACGTAAATTTGTACTCCCAGTGACAAGCCTTGCCACGTGATCACTTTTGCTGATTTTGTATGATTACACATGTACGTCACGAGTTTTTGATATATTTTTTTTTCAATTCTCTCAGGAGTGTAATTTGAGTGTTCTGAATTATCGATCGACAAAATATCCGAAAATGGATATGCATTCTTCATATTGAAATTGCCCCTCATACAAGTCGTGTTTGAGAGTGCATTTCTGAGGCATATATTCGTTTATAACATTTATTTATCTGATGTTACACTTGAAATATGACCAAACGGGCGTCTCATCATATGAAGTTCCTCAAAATACGAAAAGACAAAGTACCGTTTTCGTCTTTTAAAATTATTGCCTCTCCTTTCCGTCAAGGTCATAACTTGAATGAACAGAAACATAGCTTATTCAATACCTCCAATCAGCAGGAAATATTTGTGCAAGAAGAAATCATCGATCCATTAAGGGCTGGAATGTGGCAATAATTATGTCGTGAAATTCCTATGGCATTCTAATGATTTACATTTATGTCATGTGAAACCGAGAAAAAAAAGAGGAAATTTGGCGGGAAATTTGCTTGTCCCCAAAATGACGAAATGACGCAAAATAACGTGACCTTTTGCTTCTGTGCCCTAGTGACAGAATCCCCCAGACGCTTACATTATTTTACAAAATATATAATAACAATGCTTAACCGACGATTACAAATCATATGGAAAATATACTATAATTGTTAGACATATTTGTTAGAATGAGACTTCACCTAAGTTCTGAACCATTATGATCCAGTAAACATCCAAGCGATAGACACAATTTGTGCTTGGATTGGATTCGTTATGACATGATGCTGTTTCATTTTAAAATAGTCATCCGAGGCCCTTATGACATAACTCCACAATTGCGGAGGAATACGACTCGTGGCTATAAATCGGCTAACTGAAAATAGGTCCGTGATTGTATGATGATATCTATCAGATAATGAATTGTTATCACATTAAAAATATATTCTAGTGTCTTTTGTAATGCGATGAACATATTTTGAACAAGAAAAGTTACATTTTTACCATGATCGCGCTTTGTATTGTATCCATATTATTTTTTCCAATTCAGTTTTTCTCCAATTCATTGCAACGATATGTCTCAACTGCAAAAAGTCCGTGATTGACATAACAGTCAACTTACAAGCGTACATTAAATCCCATGTTTGAATCCCATGTCGATATTTGAGAGAACAAACAGTGATTGTTTGTTCAGATCAATTGAGGAATTCCGCCCGGCGTTTTCTTTGAAACTGCCTCCGGTGACGCACTAATGCACCTTGAATATTATGAGTTACCACTGGAATCGAGATTCGAACTTACGATGATTCACACAGAATACCAACCGACTACTACCGGTAATTCTACATTTTCGACAAAATCTTTTGGTATGTAATATCAAGTGCATTCTGGATTATTCGAGACAGTTAACGATACATTTTGGCAGTACTTGGCATTGTTGTTCTCTCAATTATCTCTCGATCAGGGTAATATCAGAATGGTACAATAATGCAGTTTCAGTTGTGATTATACATTGAATACCGTTCCTAATGTCTCCCCTTCGGATGACTCTGATAGAGCGACAATGGACCATTTCGCAGGGACTCCCGCCAAATATTTCGGAAGTCTGAAAACGTAAACATTTTTGGACCAATCAGAAGCGAGGGGCTTTCAATCAAATTCAACCGTTTTGTGCATAACTTCAAACGATAAATATGCACACATATACATCGCATTTACATATAGTAAGCCTTTGCCTCGACTCGTAGGACCTAAATATATTATACAAACACAAATGCATCAGCAAAACGTCACATTTGTTGGTATATGCCCATTCTTCCATTCTCAACGGTCTTTTTGCATATAACCATAGCGCGTGACTGCTTGAGCGTGCACGCGGCTAAGCGCACGGATGCTGCTTGAGACAACTTAGGAATCTCTTGTGTGGTTTTACGCTGCCATGGAAGCGCGTGTTCCGCCCTCAGTAGCCATTGGTCTGTTTGAACTACGGAAATTACCGAGTAATGCCAGATATTCATGAGGTCCGAGTGGGCTCTGTGAAATGGTCCATTGATATAACATAACTAGTCGCCACTCGCTGAACATTTTCGCATTGAAAACATTTTCGCATTCTCGCACATTATCAACCAACAAAAGAATTATGCTCCTCCTTTGACAATCGACATTCAGCTGCAGCGAACAGGGGTACAATATAATACGACTGTTCCTACGCAATTCATGTTGGAATTACCAAACAAAAAGTTATTACTTAGCTTACTGTCATCTGCATGATATATGAGACTTTTTGGCGAAGCCATAATTATAATATTCTATCTCTCAATAGCTTAAAATCGGCATCCCCTGGATACACTATAAATGAACAATTCGTAGCTACACACAACATTCATGTCAAAATGTGAATAAATTTTAGATTGGCTAATGTGGTGCTCCATATGGTCCCACTGCACAATTTGACTTCTACGTATCCAAGTATCTCTTCTACGTATTTGAAGGGATATATATGTTCTCGGATTTGTCTTGACTATCGGTGCACATTCGATATTTCCACGACACAGCAATATTCATCGTATTACACATCAAACATGTCACATCCGACATCTGGAAAATCGACAGTTCCCGTTATTCTACCCCATACTCTATCTGTAACGTTATTTTTAAAATGATACCTGCTGTCTGGGACAGTTTGTCAAAAACAAGTGCGGTATCAAGCGCGAGTAGGCGGATATTGAAGGTCACGCGATCAACTGAATCCATATATACTTGTTTTCATACCTAATATGCCTAATACATGCAAATATATTCACTGTTGTACGTGGGTGTCGGATAATGCGATGGAAGCATTTGCAATGTTTTATGGATATGAGGTCTGTATACTGGGCGCGTTTCTTTATGCCAGTAGAACTTCTACCAGTGGAAATTCTACTAGAAGAACATTTTTGTGCGTTTATTTATGCCAGTAGAATATTTATTTCTACTAGTATAACTTTTTTTCTCTACTGATAGAACTTTTCTTTGGTGAATATCACCGACTCATTCATTGTTTCGTGCTATGATAATATGATTAAATCATTTGCCATGATTTTGACACCCAACTGAAATGTTACATGTTAAATGAACTTCTACTGCTACGCTTCTTTATGTCAGCAGAATTTCTACTGGTAGAAGTTCTACCAACACGTTTTTGTATTTAATTTCCAGTAGAATTTGTACTAGTGGAATATTTGTTCCATTGGTAGAATCTCAAAAGTTACACTTTCTACTAGTAGAATTTCTACTGACATGAAGGAACGCGTCCTGTATGTTTATGTGAGATTTTGTGTCGACAGAAACCCATATCTCTTTCTGCCCGTAAAGATACCTAAAGCAATATGTGTTCAAATACCTAGTACTTCAGACAACAGAATAAATTTTCAGTTTGGAGGAATTATTTTATTCACGTTCCCTCGAGATCTTATTACCTTGTGCATTGCGTGCATACACATCCGGGACTTTCCTTAGCATTCAATACAGTACGCACGCACCGTTTATTGTGTAAGTTGATTACAGAAGTTATTCGTTAGTGATTTGGGGCCAAAAAGTTACCCCAGTTACAATGCTGCCCCATGCTGAATGATTTATACGTCAACACAGAAATCCACTGCAAATACACTACCAAAACTATTGCTGCCTTTCCCCATGAAATATTATACCAAATATATTTCATTCATTTGATGTTATATAGACTCCATTGCATGTGGTTACAAGAGAAGGTTTACCTCATTTCGTTGAGAGACATAATTACCTTGGGGACTCCAAAATTTATGTGTCAGTTCATTATGAATTCAAGGTAATAGGAATATGTGGTAAAAAATGATCGGATTGTCATTTGAGACGGTAATGGGTATATATGATGCGTATAATCGCAGCTCTTTTTGAGTCCATATTATGCCTGAAGACACAAAATGTAATTGAATGATGTTCAAAAGTTTCAACCGCAATTTATCAACTTGCGTGGGTAATTTTATATTGCGTGGGTGGGTGTGTGCACCATTATTTCCGGTACTTCCTGTACGTGATAGGGGGATAAGAACTTGCATAGAAATTATTTACCATATCGTGTTATATACACACCACCTTCGAGGATATGATCAACTCTAGCCTTTCGGCTTGTGATCAGGTTCTATTGTACTTGTCATATATCTATTCCATGGGGTTTGTTTCGGACTTCTAAATCATTTTCATAGGTTGTAGCGCAGTTTATACTAATTCCATCAGGTGTACAGTAAAAACAACTACATTTACCACACTGTCTGCTCCTGATGACGCCAAAGTGTCTTTTGATAAGGTGGTCGGGCTTTGTTTCTATTGCAAATTGTTGTATTTTACGCTTGTTATTGGAATCATCAACATGATCAAAATTTGGCTGTATTGGTGGTAATAGATTGATACTTACATTCAAATCAAAATATTAATTTGGTGTGAGGAAGGTTGCTAAAAAGTAATAACTTTGGGTAGTTATTTTTTTATCCTGACTACTTTCATCACTTCTGACTTTTATCACCGATTAATCAAATGATGATCCTGATTATTTCGATCACTTTAATCGGAGTCAGTTAAATTAATTGCCTACCGGGAAAATATTGATGTGGCACGATAGGTTTCTGGCTATCGATTCAGAAAACAGACTCAAATTCCTACCAGCATCACTTTTATGAAATTCTCAGTCCAATGTTGATGAACTGGTAAGCAGTTTTATTCTTCATGTTCGTTCTTGTTGTATCGCTTGTTATGAACTTGTTATTTAAATAACTTGCGTAGAATGTGGATTTATCAGGAAACAAACACAAGAACCGAGTTGTTGTGTCACATATGAGTTGGTTCATGCAGAATTTGAATGTACATAGCATGGATCATCCAGCTATATTCTACTATCACACCACCTGAATGCTGGTGAATATGAAAACGAGATATTAACTACTTAAAATTTATGCACATATATTGGTTTCACACAAAGTGCTAGCGTTAGCTGCTCAAGTTCCTCAACACATAAATTCTCTGCAAATATATTGTGCAAATTTACTACTGCTGCCTTCACCATCAAATATGACGTTTGCTATAACGGAGAATATCAGCTTTCATCAATCACAACAATGATACTACCACTGCCAGACATATGAGCGAAGTTGCACTCGATCCCTTAACTAGTACACCCTGCAGCTAGCCGCCGAACGTTAACTGACCCAATTATATTGTGTTGGAGTCAGGTCATGTTTATGTTAACGTTCTATTGCACCAGATATGAAGATATACGGGAACAAAATATATTTTTCCTCATCATATTGTTGGACTTGTGCATCGACTACATGTAGATTCCATGTCCCGATTACCCTAGAATTGTATGTATTGCTCTGAGTCTTAATTTTATAGCCCATTATTGAGAGAAGTGTCATGTAATGTTGACACTTTGCTCATTTCCACGAACATCGTTCACTATTCAATGTATTTTTGTACCTAATTTTAGTCCTTATACAATATTGCGAAATGTCACATGTAGCATTGAATGTACATATTGGATAGTATGTGAAAACAGGGCATGAATAGGTGTAATACACGAGTGATAATTGTTTTGTTGTTGAAACGACGTTCTGCTACCGTGGTTAACGTTCTGTGGATCGAATTATAGTAAGGATTCAATATATGTGAGTGCTGTTCAGTTTCGTTCGTCCTATACAATGTACCGAACAATGAACCTAAAAGCTCGAGAATCTCAACCTGATAAATGTTGCTTCCATATGGCGAGAGTAGAAATCCATGATTACATTTCGAGCATCAACAGAACGTTTACCCGAGCCTCAGAACGTTAACATATCACGGATTAATTGACAACACAAAATATCGGACAGATACAACAATGTATTGTATATAAACTTCAAACTGAACAACCTTTGTACATGTATGCTAATTTTCTCTCAAAAATACTAATTTTTCATGCTCCAAATTGACCTATCGCTAAAGCCCCCAAAAGTTGTCCGAGTTTCACAAATTACGTCAGCAAACTTCTCTTTGGCCAATGATAACGTTTTGCAGAATGCGTCGTAAATGGCGTAAAAAGACTCGGACAAATTGGTTCGGCGATAGGTCAATTGAGGGAAGTTTACATCCATCCCGGACTTTAGTGTTACATCGTCGCAGTGCAAGACACTTTTCATCCAAACTGTTAGTTCCAGTGTAGCAATCTTAATGCACAATTTACATAACATCCTCGGACATGTAATCGAATAGATTATAAAAGTGTACTTACTTGGAAATTTTTATTTTTCACCTGTTTACATCATGTGTCGGACTTTTGAAGACAACAGAACGTTAACATAAACATGACCTGACCCCAACACAAAAGAATTGGGTCAGATAACGTTCGGCGGCTAGCTGCAGGGTGAGTATCACGCAACATTGCATTCATTCGATAAATCATATTCGAGATACAATGGTATAAAAAATATATGACATATCCAGGATAGCACAAGAAATTCAAAAGACCTATTTCCATTATGGTCCTGACGAAAAAAGTAAAAGAGGAAAAACAACATGGCAGAATAAGACACTCTATAGATGGTGGTAGAGATAAGAAATAAAATGTATAGGAAGAATAATGATGTACATGTATAGATCATGTAAACAGTGAGAAAACTGATTCACCCTCTGTAGGGATGAAATCAGAAGCTGCGGAAGCAGTCGTAATTCACCTTCCCCGATGTGGATCCTGCCATAAATATGGCAGCTTGTGGTTTGTTTCATATCTATATTTTTTATCATAATAACAGCACATGTTGTTTAGGCGATTTCAGTAAAATATTTAAGCAGTATTGACCAATATCAATATTTACATCAAAATTTTCAACATGGATACGTTTATTGTGTTTTGTACGATCTTAGTCTAGTGAATTGTATTATATGGACGGTTTTAGCATGTTATTTAATATCAGACGACGATATATATCCGTTTGTAAGAATTAGTCGCAGGTATTGGTTACTGAACTCCGGATAATAATAATGCTAATAATAATAATAACCACCACTCGCATGTATTATGCATTTTGTTTCAGCAGGGAAAACCTGAATCTTAAATAACCGGGATGAAAACCCAGGTCGCGAACCCCAAACCTTCCACACTATGAGCTTCATTGCTTCGAGAGCCACCAGTCCGATCGGCCACACCGGTGGAATGCTATTTCCAGGCCAGAATGTACAATATATCTACATTTTGAAATGATTTTTTAATAAATTTCATCATTATATCACTGTTGTCTGTTATATAGGATGTATTTCGTAGTATGGAATACCAAAAACTGCAACGCAACGATTACTCTGCACTAGTATTTGGATGAGTATACACTATCCCATGGACGATAAGTACGTTGACACGTCACGTAGAGACAAAATTGGAAATTAGTGCCACCATGGAGATTGATATCTGGTACTTACTGCGATTGCAACACAAGTCCTGTTTGGTGTGCTATGTCATTCTGTTCTTCAAAATTGTCTGCTACACGACGCTAGTTGACGAAAAGGGCAGGTGGACAATCGGATACTTGCCATTACACACGCACACACCATTCGTCTAGTCGTTTTCCAAACAGTCGTTGTAGTCGCAGCCACATATGTGCTACTGAAATGATCATTCATTAAAAAATACCAGCTGTAATTAGCGATCCACTAAATTAACATTCTTACCCCTCCCCCCCCCCCCTCCAGATTTATGCCCGATGCATTTATATTACCAATAGATGGCTACCTGCTGGTACCAATATTGATTGTGTCAAATCATTTGAATACCCAGACTTATGGTTTGACCCTAATCTATGTTGAGACACCCATTTCAATAAATTATGCTCTGAAATATCCCAACGAATTGCTTTTCCTGAGAAAAATACAACCTTACATAAGAGTCGACTCATGTAAATTGCGGTGCTCTCAGTCATTGGATTCAAATCTATTGTGTGATCCAACTATTCAAAGACTCCACTTACTAGTGTTCAACGATTACAAAATCGTGCAGCACGCATTATGCTAATATGTGTCACCGAAGAAGTCATGTTGCTGACATGTTGTCTCAAATAAACTGGAAGAACATGTACCGATGGGTTCGAGTACCACAGATATATTATGGTGTACAAATGTCTCAAAAACATTGTTCTTATTTGTCTTGATAGCATGTTCGAATCTCTAACTGATATACATCATCATAACACTAGGCAAAGTAGGTCTTCCAATTTATTCGTCAACTGCACCGGTAGTGTAAAAGCCAAACGTGAATAAGAACGCCTGAAGATAGAGCTTAGATATTGACACTTTCAAATAGGAAGTCAAATATGACGATTCGTGTGGTGAAATTGAAATTTGACTTTCGATGACCTCGAAAGGTCAAAACATCCATTTTTAGGTAAACAAATGCCCAAGTTTGCCTTTACAGATAAAATGCTTGTCGATAGAGCTTAAGTTGATCTATTGTGCATTATGAGCATAATAGGAAGTCGTATTTGGAACAACTACTGATGACCGTGAGCTTGACCTCGGGTGCTTAATGTCTGACTTTAAATGTGTAAATTGGCCTCTGAGGCTTATACACTTGCACATACAGGGTAGGATTGCGTATTAGGTGTGACACTATTTTGATGAACTTGAACATTGAACATTTTTGATGACATTGGAAACGAACTCTCATAATCTCGCCTGACCTGAAATGTGTAAAATGACCTCTACAGACAAAATACTTGTTGATGGAGCTTATATGTTTGTATTATGGACATATATGAAGTCATATGCAGCATGGTAACATTGAAATTCACAAAGATGACCTTGCAGAGGAACCATAAACAATTCAGATTATGTATGAATATAATGCTAGTGGATATATATCAGTAACAGAGAAACCAAACAAAACACTGAAAATCCGTTTTTATGGCTACTATCATGATGAAGTTTTATTCTGTAGAAATTTTCCATTATTTTGTTCGTCAGGAATAAGTGTTTATTCATGCATAGTGATGTAACATGACTATTCGACCAGCTTCTCCATTCATGAAGAATCGTCTCAACACTTTCAACAATGGACAATGCCTACGGTGTTAAGGTAGTCCTACGCAGATGTTGTGTGGTGATGATATTTGACCATGTTGTCTGCTTTCGCGATACCAGACAACAGGTAAATTGTTTCCACAGGTGTGGAAATTGTTCATCGTCAAAATGAGGAGGGATGGGTCGCGCCAATAAACAGTAATAAGAATAAAGCCGATTCACTTCAGATAAAAGTTGTTTATTCAGAACAGACTAAATACCGGCTTACAGTTTTAAAGGTTAAACTGAAACACGCCAATGCAGATACATGCGAACACAGGAAATTACATAAACATATTATATGGCGTCGGGACATGACACCGTACTGTGTTCAGAATTGTCACAGTAACAAAATGTTTTCAAGAGTGATATAATCTTGACACAGTGCAAATAGTACAATCATGGAGGTTCTATGACTCTCCCGTATGACAGCCAGCGAATTATCATTGATGGGACCAATAATTATTGTTACCAAGGATCATGACCTCCATTTTAGATTTTTTTCTTTGTGTTGAATTAATCATGAAAGATTTCAACTTGTAATTCTAGATACTAAAAAAGGAATATGAAATACTGACATACTCTTACTGTTACTGACATAATTCTTACTTGTTATCCTTGTTCAATCAACATGATCAAGGTAGGGTATGTATAAACCCATTATCGCTAGTAGACGAAAATTCTGATGATGTCAAACTTAAATTGGATTGTTCACGCCACATAAGATTGTGAAGTCTTGCAAGCGTTGATAAAGTTCTGAGTTGCGTGACTGGTTGGCTTGGACCTAGCAGTGTTAATGAGATGTCGGGAAATAATTGTCTTGTTTGTGTGTTGTCAAAGAGGCATTTCTTTCTCCGCGATAAACCCATCACGTGAATGTGTTCACTGGAGTGAATATGTTTTGCAGTGTCACATTCTACAACGAACATTTCTCTGGACACCCGTGCTCAAAACGTGTGTCTGTATTTTGCATAAGTTGATATGTGATATATTCCCGGCAGTAATCATAATCATTAGAGAATATTATCACCAGACAAACTGATGTGAAGGCTGCAATTATTCTCGTCATTATTAGTGAACTAGAAATCAAGCTTGCCTAAATACATTTAATACATGGAAAGACAATTCCGTTATTTCTTTAGGCATACGAAATTAGAATCCATGCCCATATCCGTCCATGTTTGATATCATCACAAACTGGTTGTTGTTGGGGTTCAATTGCAGCAGTAATTGTCTTTTTGGAGATTGTATCGAATGCTGTGTGAATGCTCCTTGAATATAGTCAGACCCCTCCCTCTGTGGCTATCGAAAATGATTAAGTCTGAGTAATTAGGTTAGAACGTATTCTGACTTATTCGAAGCAATTTCTGGGACATTCTGACAGGACTTGAAACGCTCGTCTATTAATTAATTCTATTTTGAGTGTTTTGTTTTTCGAGTGGTACGAAATACAATAAACTATTTTTGAATACATTCGGAGTGCAGTTTTCCTTGAAAGCTGTAGATATATCTTGATTCTAAATGGAAGTTTTGGGCATGAGAAAAATATTCAGGCTGTCCATAAGAATGAGTGTTTGTACTTGTCACATTGCGCAGTCATAACGATATGAATATCAGGTTGCTGATTTGAGAATATGTTCCATTACACTACTTGATATCTACCTCTGCGTATCCCATCGAACAGGATGATAATATCAACGTTGTCTTGACAGCAAATGCATAATTTTCGATAGTCCCACCACACAACATGACTCATTGTATTACACATCATACACACCACAGCCGACATCTGGAAAAACGACAGTTACTGTTATCCTAACTCCTATCCCGGCGTAAGATTATTATTCAAATGAAACATGTTGTTTGGGACAGTTTGTCAAAAACAATTGTGGTATCAAGCACGCGTAGGCGGACATTGAAGGTCACGCGATGAACTGAATCCAGATAAACTCGTTTCTATATATAGCTAATAGGCTTAATACATGCACCTATTTATATATTCACAGTAGTACGTGGGTGTTCGATGATGCGATGTAAGCACATGTTATGTTTTTGGATATGGTGTCTGTATTGTATGTGTATGTAAGATTTGGTGTCGCCAAATATACATCTGTGATATTGGTTTGCCGTAAAATTTGTATTCAAATACATGGTATTTCAAATAACTGTATGAATTCATTGAAATATCCACCAATGACTTGTGAAAGCATCTTCAAACTAGAAGCATAGATATATGGGCAAAATATGTGAAAATAATATTTGAATGATGTACCGCCGATAATATTGATGCGGAGTGATTTCAAAATAAAAATGCACCTTGTGGTGATTTCAAAATAAGAAGAAAAATTCATATTGAGGCCAATTTTACAGTTACGTATAGTTTTGACTAAACGTCAAGGCCTAACGATGCATTTCAGTAGGCTAAGAAACAAGGTGACTCAATAAAACACCATTAGATCTAGGGCTGAGGCAATCCTAAGACATGTCAGACAAAATTCCGTCTCAGAATAACAAATAGATTATTTTCGAGATTCACTCCCACACACCACTGAGACATGTTTGTCTATGACAAGTCTAAAAATTAAATGTAGGTGTGTGTACATGAATAATGCAACTTTCGTTAATCACAACAACAACGGCACATTCGATCCCTTAACCAACATCGAGGTCCTATATCAGGTAACATTCATTTAACTCTTAACTCCTTGTAGATGTGAAATCAGGACCTGGTTCCAGTCCCACAAGTGACATCAGTCATGTGTTATGAACAGATTGTTGCGAATATTCATCAATGCGTTTGAAAGGTTTAGCCGATTCAGACGAAATAGTTGGCTGGGTATGACTGATCACAATATTTACATTAAAATTTTCAACAATCATGTTCAACATCGTAATATATCTATAAAGATGTATAAAATGTTACTACGATCTTAGTGCAGATTGTCAGAACATTCGTTTGGAAGAACGTCCATGTGAAATGTAGTGATATGGACAGTCGGATTTAGCATACATTTGTTATTTGATTTTGAGTGGTGTTTCCAGGCCAGGATGTACCAGGCCAATTTATATTTTGAAACGCTTTTTAATATTTTTTATAGACCTCACATCATTTCATCACTTTCGTATGTAATATAGAATAGTGTGAAATGAATATACCATAGACTTGAACAGTATCACTATTGTGTCAGGTATATGCATAACATATTACTGCATGGTACTATTCTTGGACGACTATACACTATCCAATGGACGAGAGGAACTTTGATACGTGGATCAATAGAACATAAAGTGGAAGTTTAAATACTAAAAACTACGTTGATTCATACCCTAATTATGGAGAAGATTATCTATTTCTTGCTGCGATTGCAACGTAATTCCTGTTTGGCGTGTTATGTCATTCTGTTCTGTAAAGTTGTTCGCTACATGATCCTAGTTGACGGAGAGCGCCGGAAGACAATCGGTCGTTACGGATGAGTTTTGCAGCTTGATCTGTGGTAACTAAACCAATTTAGACCATGTATTTCAAAATTACTGTAGTCTTTTTTGATGGGAAGAAAAATACACCCTAACAATAATGGACTGCTTGCAATTCATGCAAACACACGTCATTCCTCTGGTGGTTTCCGAACAGTCGTTTTAGTCGTAACTACACCTGTGCTTTTACGTTGATTATGGATGGATGACCGAAAAATGATCATTCACTATTAGGACCTACCGGCTACTGAAGTTACCATTCACAAAAAAATACTAACTGTAATTAGCGATCCACTGAAATTTACATTCTCCCCAATTCTCGCCACCCCCAGGATTATGCGAATGTGTATATACACTGGCGTCGGAATACAACTCTAAAACATTATATATAGTATACATTTCCAAAAGATTTCATTTAATTGAATGAAAAATCACATTTCTCAGAAACCCATGGACTATGCGTAATGGATCTACTGAGAAAATCATTCCGGTTATTAAATCGCGGAAGATTTTCCAAACCTGACTCAACTAGCAACGATATAAACAACTGAAAAAAGAGTAGATCCTCGATTGGACTACTCTACGGTGAGGTGGTGAAGCAGGGGTGGCAGGAAAGGGGGTCAGGGGGCGCTATATAGGCCTACCCCCACATCCCCGTTGGGAAAATTGTACCCAAAAAAATGTAAATTCCATTGCTTAAAACTTTAGAAATATATGATTCTATCGTGAACCCTGTCTGAATTTTCCAGAAATGTTTTCTGTTTAAGTATATTTCGTTTACCTGAAACCAAGAAGTAAGAATTCACACACAATTTGTGTAGAAGAAACCAAGCAAAATTAAACAAGATCGATATGGCCTTAGTCACTGAATGATCAAAATAAAGTCAAAAGAATATTTTTAAAAAGTTATGGAATCTGGAGAATGGAAACCAGGTCTGGAGAATGGAAACCAGGTCAAGAGCCAGGAGAAGTTCAGAATCAACCTCAGAACACCCGAAAGCTCTGGCTTCTTGGGGGCCTTACGGCACCCCCGTAACCCCCAGACCGGACATTTTGGGGCCCCCACACTTTTCAAATGCTTCCTATGCCACTGTGTATATATTAACAATAGATGTTCTGAGCATGAGCAAAACATGGGGGCCGGCCATAACAATGGGCTTGTACACTGAGTTTGCCTTCAGGAACAGGTCCAAATTCTCAAGTATCCAGGAATATTAGGATAGTTGTCAGTTCAGCGGTATTCCAATTCTGATGTGATATGGCCTGATACAGTACAGTTCTTATGCAATTATATGCTGAAAATATCATAATTTTTATTAGCTTACTACACGGAGTAACGGACAAGCCTGTGATTATTGCCGTCAATTCTATCGGGGGTATCCCCTGTATATCAATACATTATTTGTACGCCCGCATATTGTGAATGTCCTACTCACTAAGAAGTACATCATCAATTTGTGGATTTGAGAACATGTTGCAAAACCTAACATCTGGTTATATAATTCTGTGTCTCTTGCCCAAATATGAACTCTCTGCCCCCAGTGTGTTTGGGATTTTGGTTTCTATTGCAAAATGTTGTATTTTACGTTCGTTATTGGCATCATCAAAATCTGACTGTATTGGTGGTAATAGATTGATACTTACATAAACAAAAAATTGTATAATTTTGGTGAAAATGTATGTATTACTGTATCACCATGGATACCACAAGACTGTTGATGCCAATCAAAACTCTAAACGAAAAATTTATCACACCGGCGTCATCAGGGGCAGACAGTGTGCGATGGTTGTTTCTGCTGTACACATGGTGGGATATATAGACAACTTTTCAAGAACTGAACAAATAATTTAGAAATACAAAACAAGCCCACAAAATATGTTTATGACTAGTGCATGAGTATTCAATCACAAGCCAATATAATTCTGCCGTGTCATCTTGAAAGGTAGTATGTGACCAAAAGGCAGTGACCGACTTATTGGTACCATTAGATTCCTAGTTCAATACTCTCAAAGAAATCACTCTCCCAGTCAATATTACGCGGTTATCAAATGATTAAAAAGCAGTTAGTTCAAACGTCTCCATAAATATCAATTCATAAAGCGGTATCTGCTCATACTACAGTTTTATGCTGCCTGTCTCTGGAAAAGGCAACCAGTTACTGCCTTCTAATTTGTCACGTGTAGCAGGAAAGGACAGTTACTGCTTTTCTATTCGATACTATTTGAATGCACAAATTGGCACAGAACAGGTTCACCTTTCTCTTCAGCTGATTTCTCCAAATAAAAGTACATAATGTGAAATAAGGTATACAATAGGCTAAACATTGTGAGAGTATACCTCAGGGACGACAGACACATGAATATGTGAGAGAGAAGTTTAAGGTTTTTTTTCCATATTAGTGAATGATAACTTAACCTTAAAGGCCATTGACGATGTATCACTAAAAATTGCAACCCATTTCCTGCTATACCAGTTTTATCATTATGTTCGGTTACATGATGCTAGTTGACGGAATGCGCCGGAAGACAATCGGATGTTAGGGATGAGTTTGTAGCTTGATACGTGGTAACTAAACTAATTTACGTCACGTATTTGAAAATCACTGGTGACTTTTTCGATGGAATGAAAAATATACCCTGACAATAATGAACTGCTTGCCATTCATACAAACACAACTCTTCCTCTAATCGTTTAGAAGAGTCGCTATAGTCGTTTATGCTCCAGATATGCTTTTACGTAGATTGTGGATGGATGACCGATCCAGTAGCAGGACCTACTGGCTACTGAAGTTACCATTCACAAAGAGTTCACTAGTTGTAATTAGCGATACACTGCATTTATATTCTTTCCAATATTCCCTCAGGATTATGCCCAATGTAATTATATTAATAATAGATGTCTACAAATCAGTGCACCTGATGATGATTATTATTAATGAATGTTGTCAGTATAGGCGTAGTAGCCTTGTTTAATTTAGCAGGTAATAAATGATTCAAAATTATATCTCTTGTGTCTCAAAACTGGCACTAAAGAGAGACAAAAGGCGACAAAGGTATACAATTGAATTAGATCGAAATGAATTGTGGGCCTGTGGGTATATATCTACATACAAGAAGTTCAGCAAGTTGCAAATTTTATGAGACACGCTACACTGTCATCGACCAGTAAGATGCTTTTAACAATACATGGGAAGCAATACTCCAGCTCAGGGCAACTATTCCAAAACATAATGCAATGTATGTTACGCCAAAATGTTGTGCTGTCGTTGTAATTTTTTGGTCATATGATCCGATAACCAAGACATTCATGAGTAAACTAGCTGAATAAAACCTAGAGAAATTATTGGCTACTTACTCTGAGCCTAGTGGTTTAGGCCAGACTTATGATGATGATCCCGATGTTGATCATAAATGATCGCGAGGGAACCTGTGGCAACTTAGATTACGTATTAAAATATTGTTAGGGGAAAATATTAACAGAGAAATGCACTGAAAATGTCCGTTTGCATTGCATATAATACCACTCTAATGTAATTTTAATCTGTAAAATTTACCATTATTTCGTTCATCTGGAATCAGTGCGTTCTACACTATCTGGTATTTGCATGTCTGGGTAGTTGTTGGACATGACTATATGATCAGCTCATCTATGAAGATTCGACCAACATTTCCAACAATGGTCAATTCCTACCGTATTATGTACCAACGCAGTTGTTAATCATGCTTTTTTGCACATAATGTCTGGTTTCGTGATGGCAGACATGAGGTAATACCAACTCAGCAGTGTGGAAATTGTTCAATATGTTCAATACTCTAATTCTTTGCATGGACAACAGAGCATAATCAAAATGATAACGAAGTGTCACTGCATATGTTGAATTGTTCACCGCACCTGAGATGTCTTGCCACCGTTTATTAAGGCGCGTAAAAGGTTGTCTTGGATCTATCAGTGTTAAAGTTAAAGTTATCACATTTGATATATCGCTCTTGTCGGCCGAACTTAATCCGCTTTCAAAGGCACTTTACACTTTAACCCCAGTCTGATTGAGTGTACTTGTAGCAGCCACACTCGAAGCGCTCTATACAACACCCATTATCAACTGGTACCCATTTCAACCCTTGGTGAAGATAGACACATTAGTGGTGAATTGGCCATGGCAATAGGCCATGGCTATAGGTTATCGGACCAAAGTTCCGGTAACCTAACATCAGTTGCAAAATGGTTCTCTGGACACTAGTCTAAAATGACATCCGCTGAATATCCATTACTTCATGACAATATACCAACATAACCTGATGAATGAGATCTTTATATGAGTCTAAAATTTAACTATGTGTACAAAACTAACTTTGAACCTATATAAAACTAATTTTGTATTATCAGTCCTGTACGTGTAAACATTCGATGCAATTATTTTGTGTTAATCGACCAGTATGTTGAGAGTTCCAAAATGGCATATATCAGACGCAGGCACGGTTCGGAAAAACACTTTGTCAGATGAAAGCCACCGTATGTGACACACATTTTTGCCTGCATTTATCTGATAATAACTGTAACACTCTGAGCGTTGTTTGGTGCGCTTGGAGCAATTAACAACAAGTATATTTACCACTGGTATCTAGGGGGAGTTTGACGGGCTTAAACGTGAGTATAATCGATATTGTTTTCCTCACGTTCAATAATTTATTACGAGCGAGTCAAACACATTCAGACTGCAGTATGACGTGATGAGTAGCAATTTTTCGCTTCTCTTGAACGAGAATCATGGTTTTAATCATACCCGAGAAAAGGTTTACATCATAACGTCTCCTCGCGACGCGCGAGATAACCATATTAATTATATCCCTTAATACAAAACACAACTTCCAGATAGATAGACACATTTGGTCATCACACGATGTCTGGAGAGGAGACTGTGTTGGTAACAGGTGCTGCAGGCTTCATTGCCACCCATATAGTGCAGCAACTCCAGGAGAAGGGCTACAGAGTACGTGGATCTGTCCGCTCCTTGGATAATGAAGCCAAGACAAAGGCGATCAAGGAACTCTGTCCTGACGCTAAGTACCCAATCGAATTGTTTGAGGCTGACCTATCAAAGCCTACTGGATGGGAAGAGGCAGTCTCAGGATGCAAGTTTGTCATTCACACTGCGAGTCCATTGCCAGCCAAGAACCCGGGAAATGCAGACGAGGTCATTCGACCAGCAGTTGATGGCACACTGCACGTCTTGAAAGCTTGCCGTGCGACTGGTGGTGTTCGACGCGTGGTTCTCACAAGCTCAGTTGCAGCCATCTGTAATCAAACAGTAACTGGAACTTACAATGAGAAGGATTGGACGGATGTTGACAAAACCGAAACGCCATATTATAAGAGCAAAACGCTTGCTGAGAAAGCGGCTTGGGATTTCATTGCAAAACTCCCAGAAGAAGAGAAGTTCGAGCTGGCTGTTGTGAATCCTGGTCTGGTCATTGGACCTGTCCTGTGCGGAGGTAACCCGACGGTCTTGGAGATTCCACGCAGAATCCTCCAGAAAGAGTTGCCAATAGTGGCACCACTCAACTTCTTTGTCATTGACGTCAGAGACACGGCAACAGCCCACATCAAGGCCATGACAGTCCCAGAAGCTGCCGGCAATCGCCACATTCTCGTCTCGAGCAACATATGGATGAAAGAGGTCTGTGCCATCTACGACAAAGAGTTTGGCCCACTTGGCTACAAAGTTCCAAAGACAGAGGCTCCGAAATTCATCATGAAAATTGCCTCCTTCTTCGACAAAACTGTGAAGATGATCATGCCACTCATGGGCAAAGTTATAACGTGTGACAGCACACGCATGCGTTCAATTTTAAACATTGAGCCTCGTGATATCAAGCAAAGTTTCATAGATATGGCATATAGTATGATCGAACGTGGTTTAGTTAAGAAAACGAAGAAATATATGGCAGTCAAACAGGTTTCAGAGTAAATAGTAGAACTAAATTATCTTACATGTACTTAAGTTTATACGTGAATAATTTTTAATATCAACACAACTCTGTGATCACGCAAATGTGATTGAAATGGGCCATATGTGATATATGGGATTTACGAAAACTATTTGATTCGTCACCAGCTATTCTTGGACATTGACAGTTATCTATGGTTGACAGCTGAATATACCAAACTGTGAAATGTACCAAAATGTAACACAACATGATAAATGGACGGTGCAAATGATAATGACTACACACATATTCAGGGGCCACCCGAATGGTTCAGTAGAACCGTTTACGCAGAAATATTTACATGTACTTGTCATACACCTATTTTGATGGGTTTGTTTCGGACTTTTAAGTTGCTTTAATGACTTGTACTAATTGCATCTGATGTACTACTGTAAAACAACTATTGACACACTGTCTGCCCCTAAGTGTGGCTTTCGACATAAATGTTTCGTCCAGCTGTGTTTGTTGTATTATAATCAGCAAAATCTTATACTAAACGGTGATAGGTTGCTATGTACATTCCTGAGAAGGTAGCTTCAGATGAGATATTATGTTACATGTGAATAGCAACCAATTTTTAAACTGGATATAAAACTGTGCAAAAAATATAAATAAACATGATCAACACCAATATGAATACAAGTGGACAATGATAAAATGTTATATTCCTGGTCAACATAGTGTTTAGGCGATAGTGCGTGTTCATTCAGTTCATTCACTTTAGAATACAGTTTGGGATAGCGTATTTAATTTTGATTGCTTGAACCCTTTTATTGACAAAATTTAGTTGATGATATTAACCCTATTTCTCTGGAAGACAAACATTTTTCATATATATACTAGATCATCAACATTGCCTTTCTGTCTGAGAATATACAATATAATTATTAATCACTCTATTCCCTTCACAGTTGCATCAAACTATATCTTACTTGTGATTATACTAATATTTAGTTCTGAGTTTTTCTGACGACACTTGCATATGTGTCATCTAGATTTTGAAATTAAAACACGTTATTAACTTTGCATTAGCATTCAACCAATCGTGTTGTGCGGTTGAAGGCTTCAGTCAGAAATGATCCGAGGTGGAAAATTCGTTTGGAAATGTGTGCATGTTTTCAGCCACGAGCCTGATACACACACTTTGCAACCAGTCATGCATAATCCAACTGTCAGTCAACGCTTTGTTATTGCCTGTGGTGAGAATTACATTTTGACAGTGTGTTGATGACGCTAATTCTCCAAAGTCGAAACACAAATGCTTTTCAGGAGAATCCAAGCGGTGTGTGAGGGATGCATGAAGTACCACACGTGCTGAAAGTCTTGGATTGGCATACCATATAAACGTTAAAAGCTTGGTGCTTATGTTAGCTGCCTATATCCATAACCAATGAGACACATATTTGGAACTGAAAGGTGTACAAATAATGCAACATTTGTCACACATTTCAACCTTAGAACTATACCAATGTGTATGGTTCTTGTCTCTCACTACTAATTGGTTGATCGCTAATATACAACGTTTGTTACATACGGTGGCTCTTTTAGGACATTATTTTTCTTTTTTTAAAAGTTTGAACTGTTATTCCTCATTGTTGACCCAGAAAATACAAACATGATTAGATTCGGAGCAATGTACTTTTTGAATTTTTACATTACCTATGTTAGTTGCTGTGTTTTGACTCTTTTGTATAATGATATTGATTTCCAATATTTTTGTAGAATTTGATAAATTTCTTTAAATATTATAAAAAAAGTCATCCCAAAGAAATATTCACCCAAAAAAATTAATGAGTTCATGCTATTATTCAGTCCAGAATGACCGTGACAGACGTACAATCCACTGGTACGTCCGTCACGTACGTCCATCACGAAATTGCTTTTCAAGCAGTCACAGCATTTCAATCACACCAGATTGTCAGAATTATACTTTAGTATTCTCTAGCTCTAGTACTATCAAACAGTGCTACATGTAGCATGTGCACCCAATATACTATAAACATCCACATAGTACACAATATATCAAGTTCAAAATATGGATACCTATTACCGGTAAACATTCCGCACTTTGTTTCTTCAGCAAAAACTTTACAAGTCAAAATTAGACGTCAAGGCCTAAAAAAAGGCATTTCGATTGGAATTTGTATACATGTATATCTACCATTAGTGAGGTAAGAATGTTTGCCTACGACGAAGAGTCCATTAACCTAACGCCGCACCACCTTCCAGATATTGGCGAAGATGGCGATTCAGCACAAACATTTTAGGCCGAAGTCTAAGTTCATCCACCATACCTCAGACATGTTTGTTTACGGCGACGAATCCGAAAATGATGTGCGTTTAGATGAATGACGCATCGTTTCCGAGATATGCAGGCAGAAAAGTAAAAATTACTAACTGAGCAAAATAACCCAACGACGAAAATGAAAAATGCCAAAAAATGTTTAGGCCAAGGTCAAAATTAACTCAATATTAGTATGCCCAAAGATATATTTGTCCAGTGAAATGAGTCCTGATGTTTCACTCTACGATGCACGGTTTCCGAGATATTGACGAGAATTAAAAATACCGACTTGACGGTCAGACTTCATCCAACATACAATATACCCCTCAGCCATTTTTATCTAGTGCAAAAAGTCTAAAAATAACGTCCGTTTCACTCTATGACACTATTTCAAAGTTATCGTAAAAAATAAAAAAAAGCTGAGTTAGCATAAAAAAAACCCAACATATCCCCTAACACCGGTACATTTTTGTTTAGGGCGACGAAACCGAAAATAACGTCCGTTTCGCTCTACGACCCACTGCATTTGTTTCGGACAAATGCAGTGGGCCTTAAAGGATGACTAAAAAATCCCTTTACAGCTCTGAATCAAATGTAATCAATAGGGTTCCTGTCAGACACCATATCAACCTATGTGTCAAGTCACAGAAGTGTAGCACAACTTCACAAGTATTTTTTTAGTTGAATGTCAGGCACCAGAGTGCAAGTGACAAATGCTGGAAGTTGAGTCAGCTGGTGAAAAAAATAAATATTCTGCAAGAAATCTGATATTTCCTCCGGTTTTCTACGGAAACCATGTTCAGTTCACATTTCCTGACATGTAAAAGTGTACATAATGTACATGGTATTTTGTTTTCAAAACTATTTAGGAATCAGAATGAGCAATATTCGTACCCAATGTAAATGCATGTAGGATATAATTAGGCATCCCGAATATTCTCATGATCTTGCACTTGACCTTTGACCTCATTTTCAAGGTCAGATCACAAAATGGCTAATATCTCACTTTTCATTGACTTTACAGTTTAGGAATCAATTGTGGACACGCTGAATATTCTGGTGGCCTTGAATTGACCAATGACCTTATTTTCAAGGTCACGAGACAAAAGGCTAATTATATATCTAAAATATATATTGTCCGGTGACCTTTCTCAGCCCTTGGGCTAAATTTTATAATTAGTTTAATGAAACCTAACAAATTTCCACTTAATAACTCCCATAAAATAAATTGAACTGAATAGAATGAATAAAGGTAACATGACTAATTTATATATAAAATTAATGTCGCTTCCGTTCATCACAAATATATGGATTGAGAAAATCACTGAACAAAATCACATGATGTAAGCCTAGACTCACAGAGAAGGTAATTGCTCTTGTTTAGAGTATTTGCATTTGTTATTTTTTTAAACTTATATTTACCCACACGAAAACATTTTCGTAACTGTTAGGTGAACCCTTTCAGGGCATACTATTACATGGAGATCATACATGGAGATCATTTAATCATACAAACAAATTAGCCGTAGACCCCATTTGTTGTCTAGTTACGGGCCTGTGCTCGTAATTATTATTATTATATTATTATTTATTATAATCTGTTTTTATAAACCTGGTTTACATCGTTTTTTAGGTTACCGGACCTATGGTCCGATAACCTATTGGCATGGCGTTGCGTCCGTCGCCCTCGTCCGTCGTCCGTCGTCGTCCGTCGTCGTCCACATTTTTATCTTTTTTGTTTACAGGTGAATTCTTCTGAAATTTTGCACAAAAATACTTTAAAATAATTCAAGAAGGAGATATTTTTTAGTTTTTTTATTTTCGCATTTTTTTTTCAAAATGGCGGCCGTTTTTTTTATACATAACATTCCTCATATGTACTCCTATGATGTCTATAAATTTTGTTGCGCTTGAATCGCTCGAAGTGGGCCATTTTGGCCCAAACTCGGCCCAAATGGGACTTTCCCATGTTAAATTCTCCTATGCTTTATATTGGGACACATTATGCCTAATATCTCACTTAATATTGAGATTAGAGACTAGGAATCAATTGTGGACATATAGGAAATTATATATGCTGAATATTCTCGTGACCTTGAATTTGACCTCTGACCTCAATTTCAAGGTCAGAGCACAAAATGGCTGATATCTCGCTTATTATCGACTCTACAGCTTAGGAATCAATTGTGGACATATAGGGAATGATATAGGTTGAATATTCTGATGACCTTGAATTTGACCTTTGACCCTATTTTCAAGGTCATAAGACAAAATGGCTAATATCTCGCTTGTTATCGACTTTACAGCTTATGAATCAGTTATGAACATATAGGAAATGATATATGCAGATTATTGTCATGACCTTGAATTTGACCTTTGACCTCATTTTCAAGGTTACAGGACAAAATGGCTAATATCTCACTTATTATCGACTCTACAGCTTAGGAATCAATTGTGGACATGTAGGAAATGATATATGCTGAATATTCTGATGACCTTGAATTTGACCTTTGACGGCATTTTCAAGGTCATAGGACAAAATGGCTAATATCTCGCTTGTTATCGACTTTACAGCTTAGGAATCAGTTATGAACATACAGGAAATGATATATGCAGATTATTGTCATGACCTTGAATTTGACCTTTGACCTCATTTTCAAGGTCACAGGACAAAATGGCTAATATCTCACTTATTATCGATTTTACAGCTTAGGAATCAATTGTGGACATGTAGGAAATGATATATGCTGAATATTCTCGGACCTTGAATTTGACCTCTGACCTCATTTTCAAGGTCCAAGGACAAACTGGCTCATACCTGGCTCCTCTATTGACTGTATGGCTTGGGAATCAATTGTGGACATGATATAGAAAATGATATACACTTAGTATTTTGATGACCTTGAATTTGCCCCTTCATTTTCAAGGCCACAGCACAAAATTGCTAATATCTCGCTGATTATTGAATTTACAGCTTAGCAATCAACTGTGGACATGATATATGCTTGATGTTATATATGCTGAATATTCTCTTGACCTTGAATTCAACCAGTGACCTGGCTAACATCTAAAATATTAAACATTGTCCGTTAACATATCTTTGGCCCTTGGCCTAATTTTTTCTTATATTTCGCAATGTTGAATGTTATCAATCATAACTTAACATACTCCACCTTGGAATCAAACGACAATTTTCTACCTAATTGTATCCCCGTCATTGAGATACAAGTCAATGTCAATGTGTCTCCTGATACACAATTACAACAATATTCCAATTCTTTGTGCGTCTGGGTATGTGTGTGTGTGTCTGGGGGAGGGGGGGGGGGTGGCGGGGGGTTCGCTTTGGAAGGGCGTGGGGGCGTTTTGGAGGGGGTTTGTATGAAAACCTCGGAGCAGTTTGATGTATGTCCAAAGTACTTGGCTTTCAGCGTATTTATGGTTCCTTGGGGTTCGGCGATATTCTGCATTCGCACCACGATCTCATGGCTTCTATAGCTTCCCACATCGCATTCTAGGTCACCGCAGGAACGCAGTGGAAGGGCGTGGGGGGCGTTTTGGAGGGGGGTTTGTATGAAAACCTCGGAGCAGTTTGATGTATGTCCAAAGTACTTGGCTTTCAGCGTATTTATGGTTCCTTGGGGTTCGGCGATTTTCTGCATTCTCACCACGATCTCATGGCTTCTATAGCGTCCCACATCGCATTCTAGGTCACCGCAGGAACGCAGTGAGGACGCAAGCTGGGTTTGACGGGGGTATAACAGAGCAATACCTCCGTCTTGGTATCACGTGTATTACTGTGGCGAGACTGGATTCCCTAACGATCGTTTGTGCATTCCGCAATAGTGGACAGTAAATATGGTCAGTTTGATTTTTAACCGTATTTTACCAAATAACAGGCCCCTTTGTGATAAATAAATATTTCGAAGGTAGCTTAGCGTTTTGGTCAAGCATACACGTAGTTATTTCGAGCAGATCACGCTTCTTGTTGTACGGATACTTTAGTATTCTCCTAGAGTATGATTTTGTCTAGTTATTTTTTTTCGAAATCCTGAGAAATATTATCAAAATTTCGATTTCGTTTTTTCGACTTTTTGATTTTTCGAGTCTAATGGATTATAGGTGATCTGTGCAGGATTGTGAGCATAATCTGATTGTGACCATTAATTGAATCTTAGTAGGAAATATCGCAAATAACACAGACATTTCTTTGTCATAGCTAGGATACCCTATTGAAGGCTATCACATTTTCTTGGAAAAAGTAAAAAAAAACAAAAAGTCGAAAAAAACGAAAATTCAAAAAGCCGAAAAAATGAAAAGTCAAAAAGTCGAAATTTTGAAGATATTTCCTCAGGATTTCAGAAAAAAATTACTGGACAAAAACAAACTCTAAAAAAAATACTAAACGAAAATTCTAAAAACGAAAAGTAAAAAAAACCCCGAAAATTCGAAAAAACGAAAAGTCAAAAAGTCGAAATTTTGAAGATATTTCCTCAGGATTTCAGAAAAAAATTACTGGACAAAAACAAACTCTAAAAAAAATACTAGCTGGCCGTTCCGGGCTTCCGTATTGTTGAGATATATGTTGAGGAAAAGATTTAGCGATGTGATTCCCTACGACAAAATTGAGCGCACCTAACGATATAGGTCTATACATGTATAATTTTAATAGATCCATATCATACACCATTGTAAATTCGTTTTTTTATGCGGCATACATTAGCGAACGTCACATTAACAAAAAAATGCAGCTAACTGCGGGAGATGACATCAGAGCTCGAGCACATCATCAGCACCACGGCAGCTGGATGTATCTTACACAACGTACCCCCCCCCCCCTCCCCCCCCCCTCCGAAAAAAGGGGAACTGCTACCATCCTGCCAACGTGATTCCAATTCATTCCCTTATATTATAAAGAAAAACATGGGCCTAATTCATTCATATTCCTAAACATTTATTAACTCAATAAACAGATACGCCTGTTAAAATGATATTGAACCTCAATAATATATCCTTAAAAATTTTGGAAACTATGGAGAATATCTGCATCTGATATCATGATTTAGCCTTGTACATGCCTACTGCGCGAATTAAAAGACCAGTTTTGAGAAAAATGTCTTTTGCAACCCCAACGCGGAACACCTTGTCATGTGATAAAATACGTCAAATTAAGGTAAATGTAGCCGTGGCATCGCAGACGAATTGTTGTGTTTGCTTCATAACGCCACAGAAGGCCAAACGCAAGCTTACATGTATGAATGCAAGAATTGCTGCACGGAAAAGTGTTTGTTCCAAAGTACGCAAAATTGCGGTAAATTTGCTTTGCATTCCGGGAACGTTAATTTTCAACTGCTCCGCCATTTTAGACGTTTTCAGGAAACTTGAGAATTTTCCGTAATTTCCTCAAACATAACACATCGATTTATTCATTGTATACTGTGGAATATTCAAACTTTGCCATCAATTCGAGAGTTTTATGTCAAGGACGAAGAAAATCCTCATTTGAGGTAGGTGCCTAACGTTTACATGCCAAAACGGGCGTCGATAGGTTGGCATAAAACCTCAATAAAATGTCAGCACATAGACATGTAGAGAGTTGGGGGCTTTGCCCCAAAGCTCTAATGTTAAAAATCTGTACTAGATAAACAGACCTAGATGCACTTTTGTGTACCTATTGTCTACCTATCGACTTGAAGCTTCGGCTTCAAGTGAGGTTAGAATAAATTTTATGATATGTATCAATAAATAATTCTCGCACTCCATCGTTTCCGTCCAATGTTGAGAGGAGTTCCAAGATATTTCGATCTGGCACTCAAGCGAGTAAAATATATAATTTGTTTGCCGTCACAGCTGTTTATTGGCATGTCGAGCGAGAAAATGCATATGACATTGTATCTGTATATCTATTTCATCACCATCCAGACCTCGCCTAAAGGCTTGGCCTAGATTTGGTGACTGCGTGCTAGATATGCATATAATCTAGCACTCAAAACAATGCCATATGTATATAATAATCACATACCTCACATACCTACGCACACTCAAACGCAATATATTATTCATATCAGAAGATCATATTTGTACACATCAATACATGTCAATTGTCAATACAGAATTTCACATCTCAATACTTTATTTCATTTTTAACATATAAATAACGTGAATGAATTAAGAATAGATAGGTGGGGTATCTTTACATGTTCTTTAGGGAATCTTTTATTTTACAAAATCAATCGTTCAGGAATTTTTCGGCGCTTTTTCAGACGAGTTTTTCATGTTTAATCAAACATAAATCGCCATGTATTTGCGACGAGCGGTTACTGCATGCGCACAAAATTCAGCAGGTGTATGCGTGTATTTATCACAATCGTATTAACGGGAGAAATAAGAAAATTCAAACATACAGTTCGATATAATTGTCGTATACCCTAAAGATCGTAATAGGGAATCCAGTCTCGCCACAGTGATGTATGCAATTGACTCGATCAAAGTTCATCAGTCCAGATATTTGATCAGTGTACTTGTAAGACTGTACATTGTATCGTAATGCACTTTGCATCATAGTCTGATGTAAAACTACAATTTCAGGTGTGTTATTTTGTGTGATATCATTTGACATGGGTTATAGTGAGGCTACACATATATTTTGATCATGACACAAAAATACGCTACTAGATCATTTGACCGTCCGCACGTGCCTCACACTTTTAGTGAAGATATGATGGTAGAGCGTCATTTTCCTGGCTGGTCATTCGGGGCCTTGTCTCGAACAGGAAAACCTGGAATCTGGGATATCTACAAGATGTTTCAAATGGATGTACCACTAAAGCAAAGCGAAATTACTTTCATGGCCATGGTCAGGATATCTTCTGGTCAGTTCTCTAGAGACTTGTACAGGACGGTTGCACTGAATTGTCCCATGGTCTTCACCCGTCGCTATGGATATATTGGTAACACATCTTACAGCCTCATTGTGGAATGTCGATCTAAAGAGACTGGAACATTTCTAGGTCGTTTTGAGCGACAAGTCGTACGGATTGATCCCCAAACTCGACGCCCTCTGGCTTTGCCGGAAGACTTTGCAAAGATTCGAGAAACAGGTCATTTCGCAGTAAAAGGAACATACCCAGACATCAGCGAACGTCCAGCCGACAGAACCAAATATCATGTGTATGCAATAAATGTGGCGGCCAGTGATATGGATGTTTTATACCACGTGACTCAAAGCCTCTACCATAAGTTCTGCTCTGACGCTGCCTATGACGCGGCTGCAGCTGGCTTCCTGAAGAATTTCACCAAGGACATTTGTGAGTACGAGGTGGAGAGCAACATCTCTAAGCACGCAGGAGAATCACGGGCTGGGGACCAGCTGGATGTCCTCGTGTGGGAAGATCAGCAGGACAGACTGACACTGCACTTTGAGATCTTGAACAAGGATAGAAGTATTTTTCACAGCACCGTGAAGTTCTACCCTTTGGTGGAGAGTCGCTTATAGACTAATACGTTGTAGAAAATGAGATACATTTTCTATTGATCTGTCCAATGCTATCAGACAAACCTGTTAGAAAAAAAAATACCTCACAAGTGAGAAAAACTTTCACTATATAATGTCATTCGAAAAGTGTGTTAGAGACCTAGCAATGTATGTACATAATGCTATGTACATAGATCATATCATAATGTATACATCATGATGTACCGAAATAACAGATATGTTCTTGTTTGCGGTTGGCACCACATCTATATCATCATGTATTGTTCTGTATTATGGGCTGCTGGCCTTACATGAATGAAAGCTTCAATCAATAAACCAATTATAGATTCCGTCGGTCTAGTTTCCGAGTGTTTACTACTTTACGTGTGTGTTGGTCCATCCTGGAGCGATCGTTTATGGAGGTCCTGGCATGATGTATCGTATCAAAAATAGTTGTCAATATCGCTTCTGTGATTATGTTAAACATTTATCGGCAAAGATTTCCCGCACGCGTGCTCGGAATGCTAGTGTTAGCTTAATGAGCATTCACTACTTCCCTTATTTTATAATAATTTTATATATAATAACATTTAGAACATATTGCTTAATTTTTGTGTTCAAAAATATTTACATTATTAAAGTGGGATAATAGGTTTAAGAAATTCGTTATCAATCAATTGGCTAGCATATATTAGATGATACCGTTACAATCCCCGTTCGCCTGACCCTGCAGTGGAGTTGAACATTATCGTAAAAACGCACGATGTGAACGAATTGTTAACATCTGCGCTTACATAAACGAAGACATGGGTTTCCCTATATTATCGTTTTTCGCAACACAAAAGAATCAAACTGAATATCTACGGTTCCATCATTATAATACAGTATACCATACATATACATGTTTCAAGTGATGGGGCTCTATATTTCTCTATATTTCCGGCTATTTTTGTTAATTCTGCATCACTGCATGGGAACCGTTCCGTGCGAAACTATTTTTAAAATCCGATTTTCAATGTCACATTTACAGTGTAGCTAATTCGTGCGCACATTGGAACTTTTGCACTGTACAGCTGCTCTGGGGACAGAGTTATTGATCACTTTCAACCGGAAAACCAAAAACCGATTATTCCACTTTAAATGTGACCGGGTGTTAGTCCGTTGGACTAGGTCCGACTCACGAAGATGGGATATAGCGTCAACTCCAGGACGGAGTTTATTTGTAATTAGACATCTCTAGTGAAAAGGTCAAATTCAATGTCACCTTTGACCTAATTTTTCAAAATACCGGCCATTTTAAACGAAAAATGCCTGATTTTGGACTTTGGCGGCCATATTCTCAAAAGCTGTTCAGTAACTTGTTTTCCTATAGGGCGTGTAAGTGAGATTTGAAACGTCACGTTATTTTACGTGATTTGACCTTCCTGGTGACATTTGATTTTCCCGCCAAATTTTCGGGCCAATTCGCAAAATTCTACATATTCGAACTCTTGCAACTTACACGGAAATTATCGGAAAATTATCGCATGTTCGTACTTTGATCATGACCCGTTCTTACGATCGCTAACGATCTAAATATGCATTTTTCACAAGCATTTCATTCCATTTAAAAGGGATGAAAAACGTATGTTTTTATGTTCCAAGGTCATGACCTTGACGGGAGAAAAGAGCTCATTCTCTTGAAACTACGTGACTAGTATCCAAACCGTCGGTGGTGTTTGTGACTATATATGATGTGGCATATGTTCTGTGCACTTTCTGTTATAACATCACAAAAATAATCTTGTTATATTGGAATATGGAGTCCAAAAACATGCTGTGAAACACAACATAGATCGGGGGCAAATTGACCATGAAAAAATATCCATTCATTATTATAAACAGTAGTATGTTGTAGTTCGGAGCAAGTGTAATAAAGTGAAAAAAGAATTGTAACAATATTCTTAATAATATTTTTGTATGGTACTCCCAAAGTCAAGCAAAATCAGCAAAAATGACCACGTGGCATTGTTTGTCACCACTACGTACCTAAATACGTCATTTTACGACATATATGAAACGAGACTTACAGGCCCTATTGATGCCCAAACTTGGGCCAAATCAGACCTTCCCATGTTAAATTCTCCTATGCTTCACAAAGGGACATATTATGCCTAATATCTCACTTGATATTGAGATTACAGACTAGGAATTAATTGTGGACATATAGGAAATGATATATGCTGAATATTCTCGTGACCTTGAATTTGACCTATGAAATGATTTTTCAAAAAGGCGGCCACTTTTGACGAAAAATGCCTGGTTTGGGACTTTGGCCATACTCTCAAAAGCTGTTCAGTAACTTTTCTTATTGATGCATAACACTCCTCATTGTATCCCTGTGATGTTTAAAAGTTTCGTTGCCCTTGAATCGCTGGAAGTGGGCCACTTTGGCCCAAACTTCGACCAATGTGACTTTCGTATGTTAAATTATCTTATCCTTTATAATGAAACACATTATGCCTACTATCTCACTCAATATTGAAATTAGAGATTAGGAATCAATTGTGGACATATAGGAAATGATATATATTTAATATTATCGTGACCTTGAATTTGACCTTGACTTTATTTTCAAAGTCAGAGCACAAACTAGAGAATACTTCGCTTATTATCGACTTTAGAGCTTAGGAATCAATTGTGTGTATATATAGGAAATAATATATGTTGAACAAAGGCATGACATTGAATTTGACCTTGACCTCATTTTCAAGGTCAAAGCAAAAAATGGCAGATATCTTGCTCATTGTCGATTTACAGCTTAGGAATCAATTGTGGTCATATAGGGAATGATATATGCTGAATATTCTTGTGACCTTGAAGTTGACTTATGACCTAATTTTTCAAAATGGCGGCCACTTTTGACGAAAAACGCCTGTTCGCCTGGCCTTATTCTCAAAAGCTGTTCAGTAACTTTTCTTATCGATGCATAACATTAATGCATAACGCTGATATTCGACTATTTTTTTTCATTCATTCCTAGTTTGCCTGGAATGAACTCTTCACTAGTATATGTCACTAGTATGCAACAAGACCTTTTTGCATGGTAATGTTATGGAGTTCATGTTTACATGCGGGCAGGAAATGCTCACTATTTCGGAACCCAGATGTGACATCCTCACGGCCATAGACGGGGGTTCATGAAGTTCCATACTATTTTCTCGAGTTTGCCTGACAATGAACTTTCTGATTGGTTAACCGACTCGGTTTTGTTCACTCGGAATAGTTTGTATTTGTGTATCTGGTCCATGTTATGGAAGTGAGGGTTTGGGATGGAACACTGACTGGTTTAACACAGAGAAGTTAATCGTAGTCAGAGCACAGGTTTTGATTTTTCCAAACTGAGCGCACACTAAGCTGGCTGTCTGTCAGCATGGCTTGACATTAGTATCACTCGGATTTGGCCACTTACATTTATTTTGTGAAATTCCTCCATGGATTTGGCTTGGAATATGAATTTGCCTGTATGTCGGTATCCATTTCCATTTATATACCTCATGTTAATAATGGTAATATATAAATATTCTTTATGGCTAAATCATACGTAAAGAAATGTCGTTAGTATATAATGAATAATTTGTACATTTGCGGTAGTGGAACAGTGAGTGGCCAGTAGCAACTAAAGCAAATAGTGACTGGTAGGACTGTAGCTCTTGGTAGACATGGTATACATACTCCCATACATCGACCAATTACAAGTCAGTTCGTATTTACCCAGCCATATTTGAGCCATCGCAGTGAACATGATACTTCAGACATTTAATAAAACTTTTTATGATATCATAAATGAGATCCTGCAAAAATCAAATCATATTAATTAATTAGGTGGATGCACCAAATAGCTTGTTTATCCATGTGTTATATCAAATTTCACATATGCCACAGCAATCAAGGTATATGTTTGATATGGGATATGTTAGCTTCAAAAATATGTGTTCCATTTTTAGTATTAGCTCAAGGGCTAGAGAGGATGCCAATGAAATTTATAGTGTTGATCCACAACTCATTTTTCTTTCATCATAATTTCCGTTTTGACCTTTCAAGGTCACTCAAATTCAAGTTCGCCACTGAAATCGCTATGTGTGACTGCCCAGTGGAATGTTTCAATATTTAAAGTAACTGCCTCCGATAACATGTAATATTTTAATGTTTAATATGAAAGTACATATCATATTACCTATAAGCAAAAACGAACTTGAAAATGTGATTGATGTGGACTTTGAGCTCTACATTGAAGTATTCTAGGAGTTTAATCGGCCCAGCTCCTATTATGAAGAGAAAAACGGATGATTTTAAAATTCAAAATATTTTACAATGGAGAATTGTTTTTGAAATTATTCAAAACAGATAATGAATTTATTACATGCTTGGAATGAGAACAGTGCTGCGCTGTTCGGTTTCGAGGCATTAAATACAGAATAGTAGTTTAGGCATCTAATAAAACAAATATCAACCGCCGTGTCGGTGAATAGTAGTTATCTTCCCCTCCCGGAAAATTGCGACATATTGCGAGTTTGCTCGGGGGGGGGGGGGGGGGGAGATAACTACGTATCCGTCTCCACAAAGGTCAATAATGCCCCTTCAAATATTTTTTTGTGAAAATTTTCAGAAAAAAATACATCCGTACAACCAATATTCGTGGTTATTTCCATGTACTGCTGTCCTATGAGTTCCGCGTAATTATAACTACAAACTTCATCCTGATTCTAACCGATGACGGAAACCCACGGCGGTGCTAGCAGATCAGACATGTAATGCTCCGTCAAATCGTTTGACTGAACTAAAAGGCTTGAAGACGTAAACATAAACGAAAAATCCAAGTATAAGGCCATGGCTTCTCACTTTTTGTTGCATTAACAATATCATTAGGTTTTATTACCGTGTCATTGTACAAGATGCAACACTGCATTCCATGTATCTGTGGAGCTACCTTTGTAGATAACCGGATGTCATTTGTACATCTCGCAGCAAACCACGTCGGAACTAAATCAATTTACACCATGTATTTCGAACTCCCGTGTATTTGGAAATATTTAGGTTTGTCAACGCGGAAGATCTATTAAAAACAGAAATAAAACATTTCTCGCATCGAACGGGAAAATATATTGAATTTCAGTACCCCTATACACACATTTTGATCACTTTGTTAAAAGTTTAATAAAATGTTGTCTGATATGAACTGCTGTCTGATATAAAACTTTGTTAAAATGCTGTCCTATATGAGATGATTGGAAACAGGCTTGCATTACATCGTTGAGATGTTATGGAATGTGATGAAACATTTAGTAGGCCTACACATAGAGTGAAAATTTGATAGAGTGAAGATTTTTCAATACAGAAAAATGCCTGCAATGTGATTACGCAGCATCGTGAACATGCA
This sequence comes from Terebella lapidaria, assembly GCA_949152475.1. NCBI lineage: Eukaryota > Metazoa > Annelida > Polychaeta > Terebellida > Terebellidae > Terebella > Terebella lapidaria. Next base: position 20,598,196 of record OX424555.1, read on the forward strand.
GTGGTAATAATAGCACAGAGAAACATGTGTTAGGTTACATGCTGGAGTTGGTCTATTGTTGGCGTACAGTAACACTATAGGTCAGTAATATATTGATAGATACTATCGTGTTAACCCAAATTCAGTGAAAATGAGTGAATTATTCAATACTACAAGCATAAAACGGTTGAAAAATCTATCGAGAATGATTAGGTGTATTGAGAAGGATGTATGAATGATGAAGTATGATACTTTGCACGATAAGATAAGTGCTGAAAATGTGTGTTCAATCACTATACTTGATATACACAGGTTGTGTGTGGCTCATTGTTTATTTTTGTATTTTATGTTCTCCCATACCCCTGTAAGGGGTCGCCATTTTGAGAAATAAAGATTATACATAAAATTTTTACGAATTTGAGTTATAGCAACATTACAAAACTGAGTGAGAAAATCGAACAATTTATTAATTACCGCTTACATTTTGATATCAGTCCATGCAAAAAATAGCCTGAAACCGAAAACATACCGGACGCGTGCGCAATAAATGGAACTGTTTAAAAGTGTGTCCCAAAACACATTATCGCGAGCGTCATGCGCCTGTCATGACGTCACGCGTTTTGGATCGCTCCCTGCGCCACTTATTACGTTTGACGCGTACCATAGGCGCTTGAGAAATTCCAGTTGTATGACGCCATCGCCCACACAGTAAACTTGGATGGGGTTTTCTGGAATTTGAATAGGGCACGTAAGTGAAAACATTACGTTCCCTAGAAAAGGCCTATTATCGTCCACTTTTTGCCTACATTGTTTTCTACACAAATCAACAAACATTGCAAGGAAAACATATGCGATGAACATTATGTTCGAGGATGGACAATTCTCGAGCATAATTTGCAACGATAGTCTCAGTAAAACTGGAACAAAGCACGGCAGATGTAGGGCCTACGGCTGTTATGACTCGACAGTTTCCTGCCGCTTAGAAAATAGAATTAATAGTGCGGGCGTATTATACATCTTTGGTCTTATATGGTAGCAAATCATCAGTTTTTCATAACATGGTATGACACATAATTTGCTGATTGCACATCACATTAATTGTTAAATCAATAGTTATCACCCCATTATAAATGATAGGGCGATAGGACCAAAAGGCTTGCACAACGAATATTTTCATGCATAGCGAACGATATTCGGAACTTACTTACGCTCCCTATGACCACATGGTTTCACCTGAGTCAATAAAAACAGATGTCATGCCGAAGAAAACAAAATCAAAGGGAAAAGCTTACTTGATCGATATCCATCAGTTGGGTTTAACATGGGAAATTACATTCAATGTATACTTCGACCCTTATGACTGAGTGTTTCGCTGAGTCAGAGGTTGACTGACGCAGCCACATTTAGGAGAACGCGGAAGCACACTGTTCTATAAAACAACTTCATTTGAATAAGCGATTCAGCATTGTTAGATAATAGAAAGACATATAGTATCATATAGTTTTCCGGGATGTTCTTATGTATTTCATGTCACCACATCATTTTCAAATCTAACCGGTATATGTGGTGGTGCTGCCAGCGCTAGCGACTTTTGGTGAAAGTTGGTACCGAGAATATAATGACTCGGTACTTACGTAGCCTACTTATCATACATTATGTACTAGACATACTATTCCATCAGGTGTACAATAACAACAATTACATTTTACACACTGTCCTTGATGGCGCCTGTATTCTGGATTAAAACGTTTGATCGGATTTTTTTCCATGCTAAGTGTTTGATTCTATGTTTTTGACATTAGAGCGTTCGGGGCGAAGCCCCCAACTCTCTACATGTCTAGGTACTAACTTTTTTACGGAGGTTTCATGCCAAACTATCGACGCCCGTTTTGGCATATAAACGTTTAAACACTGACTTCAAATGAGGATTTTCCCCGTCCTTGACATAAACACCCTGCAACATATCTTAAGTCGGTGACCGACCTATTTTTATTGTCTAGGGGTCAGGTCATGTTATTGTCACCGACTTGAGGTCAGATATTTTGGACAAAACATCGACACTCCGTAAGAAAAATTCTATTTCTGCAATATAAGGCATACATAGAGTAACTGAGGGTAATGATACGATGTGCGACATACTACTGCTCATTTATGTACTCACAAATGTTAGTAGCAGTTGATATTCCCCAGAAATAAGGTTTCTTCCGCCGATATTTACCCCAATTTTGACAAGGTGATCACATTCATCGTCATTTTCAAAAACTTCCCGACATTGTATTTCAATAATCGGGGTGAATATCGGCGGAAGAGACCTTATTTCTGGGGAATAGCAACATTTGTAAATTACATAATCGGGCAGTAGTATCTCGGACATCGTATCAACCCCGTCAGCTACTCTATATATGCATCAAATTGCAGAAATTGAATTTTTGTCGATGTTCTCTCCAAAAATTCTGAGCTCAAGTCGGTGACAATAACACAGCATTTATTGTGGTTTGTGATTTGTGTGGTTTGTGATATTTTGAGCCTGTTTGGGGTTTGAATGAGGAACAAGACGGTGACTGATAACATCAAGAGTCCTTTAAGATCAGATTTTCAAATATTTTCAAATTTGTCGCGTACTACACCATAAGAGAGGTCTTGAGTCCCATGTTTCGGATATTTCTAAATGCCACAACTTCGAAAATGCATGAAATCACTTGAAACTTTTTTACTTTTATGGGATGACCTGTCAAGTTCAAGTGTCAGGTAAAGGTCATGGAGAAGCTGAAGAAACACATCCTCAGAAATAACTCCGTGTAATAGTTAGAGACCATAAGGAAGGGGATGATATCACACGTACATTTGAAAGCTCGAATAGCCATTTTCGTGGGTTTTTTTTATTTTTATTTTCGGTCAGTAACAAAAAGAAAAAGTCTATATCGAGCACTATCTAGTATAGTGACTAGATCAGACTAGTGTGGCAGGGTATGCAATCTCTGATTTTCTTTTTGGATATGCAATGGTGCAACAGAGATGAAACAAAACATGCTAGCATTAGGTTTAATAGGTGTGTGTGGCAAGAGTGAGAACATGTGTTTATCTTTCAACAGTGAAATTCCGCACAAAAACTGCAATTCCTAATAATTCACACAACTATGAGACAGCTCGGTCAGAGAGCTCGCTCTGAACAGCATAAATATATCTCAGTATTAGGTAAAACGCTCGGTTCCACCCGAGATCGCCAGTGTCGTTTAAGTCATTCTGGTGACGAGGTAGCCGCTAAAGGTGACATCACTGTATGAGTACACGGACCCGCCGAAGAGGCCGCGCTCGGGTCGGATCTGGAGAGACACTTGGTCCCCGACAGCCAGCAGCAGGTTGACATGAGCCACGCCGACCGGAAACACACCGAACGAGGACTGCTCCCGGCGCCCCGTCATCGTAACGTCGTCCTGGTTCTTGAATAAAACTAGCGGCACTGCCCCGTTGCCATTTGCGACCACTGTCACATGGAAGCTGTAGACGCCCGCAGTGGGTGCAGTGAAGCGCATCTGGTTGCCGTGGAAGCCTCCCGTGTTCACATCAGTGACAACGGAGGTGATGTCGATGTGCGCAAAGTCCCTGCTATCCTGTTCGATATCTTGAGCCGTGACCGTGAAGGCGACAGTGTCAGCCCCTTCACAGTCACATTCGCCTGTGAAATGACGATATATTTGTGCACAGTGACAAAATACGACATACCAAACACTTAAAAATCTCCATCCTCTCTCCCTAATCTTCACGAACATTACCTTGGTCTCCTTTTTGGCCTTTCACTCCAGGGAACCCTGGGAGTCCAGGATAACCTCTGTCGCCTTTCGGAAGATCATCTGCACGAGATCAAACATACCCATAAACTATCAAACATTTTGAGTAATGTTGATGTTTACTTCACATGCAATTAAGGACCTACTAGTTCATGAAGCATACTCTACCTGGGTCAATCCAGGCGGCGTCTCCTTTCGGTCCCCGTAGTCCAGGCAGGCCAGGGCGTCCTGGCTCCCCTTTGATGCCAAACCCCGGCTCACCCTTTGCTCCCGGTAGCCCGTCCAATCCCGGCATTCCGTCTACGCCTGCAGGCCCGACATTGCCCTTAACACCTGGCCAACCGGCGTGGCCCTTCGGCCCCTGGGGACCTGCGGGACCTGGGGGTCCAGGGGGGCCTTGGGGTCCGGGACGCCACGTGGGGACCACAGAGGTGGTCTCTGGTGCTGTCGTAGTTGTTGTCGTAGTTGGAGGCGGTAGTGTTACGGGGTTTAGAGCTGTGCAGAGGTATGTGTTGTAAAATCGTGATAGTCTATGTATGTTATATTAACAGAATGTCTAGGCTTTGTTAATAAGAAGTGCTATTCATAGTAATGGCTACGAAAAGAGGATAATAAAAGATCATTTTTGTAACAGTGAGCTACAGTTCTAGAGAAGCTTTTTTAATTACTTCAATGACTTCAATGACTTATGACTGACTGACTGCCTATATCTTACACAAAGCATTTCATACAATTTCACGAAGAGATAAAACCATAATACATTTGTGAACCTAGCCCTCACGTCGCAGGTTGATGTTGCACTCTGACGTGACGCAGCAGTAGCGGCACGTGTTGCCGGTACACTGATACACGTTCGGATTCTCGCAGTCACGTGGCCGGATACAGCGTTTGGTGATTCTCGTGCGGGCGCCGTGTCCGTGACTATTGCCGCCGTACGTCCGCACCTCGACGTCACAAGCCTACACGGCCCCAAAGCCCGTATATATGTATACACGAGTATTCTTACATAATTTAATTACTGAATGTCAATAGCCAATAGTTATATTGACAGTATATCTATTTATTTATATTTGAAAACTTGGTATTGGACATTTTTCTGAGTGAACTTATGCGATCTCGAGAATTGCAGTGTGTTCTGGCCTCGCTAGTGGCCATCTCCAACCTAGAAATCGTGGAATGCGGTTCCGAACCGCTACATTTCCTGAGAACGCATAAGTTAGCTGCTTATGTGACTGCTGTGTAAAACCTGTACTAGCATCGATCTGTCCCACACTCTACCATTTTCGAGCTGTCGCACTCGTCCGGGTCCCAGTAGTTACAGGCGCCGTTAGACTGGGCATTCCGGCAGGTGTAACAGTTGAAATCTGAGCCGCCCCACCACCACCCATCCTCATCCATACCCGTCGAGTCGAACCCTGGATACAGGCAACAATATGAGGAACGGGATACTGCGTATCGGAATACATTGAGGTCGGTTTAGGAAGGGCGAACAAAGTTATATTGATACAATGTGATTGAGTAACTTTGCACACAGTCATAAATCCAAGAGAATTACGTCACAATTACCCATTGCCAGACCAACGGCTGAGAACAACAGCAACGCCACCTGCCGGTAAAGACAGCGTTTCATGCATATCGACTATTAAATGCACATGGTTTTGGACAATGTACCCAAGGGAGGTTAGGAATTGGAATATATTCACTTTATAATATACAATCATTATCACTGAAGCGTTTTTTTATAAAGATAAAACATTGCCTAGACAAATTATTATTCAATCTCATTGAATTCTAAGACTCACCCACAACTGCATGATGACGGCACCGGAATCCTCTCGCAAAAAACAATATGCACACAAATCGAGTGTATAAATCGGGCCTGGACACTGGAGACGGATGTTCGTGAAACTACCATGACATTTAGCTGGACTACATGAAAATAACACGTTTTTCTATTGGTTATAAAAATTAGACCTTTAATCAATAATATATGCCATGTATTTCGCCTGCCAAACAGAAAACAAATCTTCAAAGTTAATGGGTATTTCGGAGAAGTGAGTTGATATGGAATCGGTCTCGGACACAGCTCATAATCATGTTGGACACTAGAGCATAGTGTGTTAATTACAGGCAATTATCACACAACTACATATATGTCCTATGTAAAACCACACAAACATGAAAATTGGTACAGCAAGCAATTTGAATCATACGACTGTACTCGTTTACATCGATATTTGCTAATATTTTCGCGATGCTAAATGGTATCGGATTAAAACTTGAGATACATCACAATCATGTGATCAAATGGTAATTTTCTACCAAATCTCAGAGCCCTATTGCAAAAACCGAAAAAAAAAAAGGGCAATCAAACCCAATGTCATACATTGAATTTCTGGGTCCGCACACGACCAAATCGTTATGCAAACTAACGGAAATATTTTTAGTGATTGTTTCCATCTGGTAGTTGAGACCAATATTTTTAAAACATGTGCTGCGATAATAGCTGGACCGGACAAACACATCCACCCATGGGTCGTTTTTATCGTATTTGAATATGTCGCCTCCTGGTGGAGGCGACAAGGCCCTATAGATAGCACCCACTAGCAGTCGAACATGTACGGGGTCCCTTGCACTCCTCCCGCACGCCACGGGTCCTCCATAATATTCATTTTTTTCAGCTACCACTGAGCTAATGACTACTGGTTGACGCTGTCCCTCCCAGAACGACCCATTGATGGCGAGTTCTATCTCCTTGGTTTTGTCTAGTTACTCTGGAAACTGGATATGTCAAGACAATCATTTTCTCTCCATTATTTTCATGCTCAGTTTATTGCGTAATTGTCATCGAAATGTGCATATTCAAAATATATTCCAAACATTCCCAAGATGTACTTTCGACTAAATAGAACGGTATAATTTAGGTTGGTTTATAAAAATGGCTCTAATTTACAGTCATTTATCACACAACCACGCGTACATTATTTGGCCCAATTTGAGGGTCACTCGATCAGCGTAACGCACTAAATATATTAATTAGAGTACATTTTCTGACCGGGGCGAGGGGGGTATGTCGAAGATGAAGACATGATGTAAATACTTAAAGTGGAATAATCAGTTTTTGGTTTTCCAATCGAAAGTGATCAGTAGCTGTCCTTAGAGCAGCTGTACAATGCAAAAGTTCCAATGCGCACACGAAATCGTCTAAATTTGACATTTAAAATCGGATTTTGAAAAAAGTTCCGCACGGAATGGTTCCCATGCTGTGATGCAAAATGAGCAGGAATAGCAGAAAACATAGAAAAATACACAGCCCTATCACTTGAAACTCGTACATGTATGGTATATTATAGTGACGGAACCCCAAAAATTCAGTTTGATTCTTTTGTGTTGCAAATAACGACAATACGGGGAAATTCGTGTCTTTGTTTGTTAGCGCAGATGTAAACAATTCGTTCACATCGTGCGTTTTTACCGTATGTTCAAACTCCACTGCAGGGTCATCCGGAAGGTATTTTGAGGGGTGTAACGGCGCTATATCATCTAATATATGCTAGCCAATTGATTGATAACGAATTTCAGAAACTGATTATACCACTTTAATAAAGTAATAAAAGGGTATATGGCCCAACTTGGGAGTCTACAGTATAACTGAATTTCGTCCTGAAATGAAGAAGACAAGATCATGGACAAGGGAATCCAAAAGAATCCAAGAATCCAAAATAATGAGGAAGCGAAAGTGGCATTATATTGTATTAGATTTTGACATTTGTGGGTAATTGACAGAACCGTTTTCACAATCGTGGGCGGAGTATTTTTCATACTTGTGGGTGAAGATTTTATATGCGGATGATCGACAAAAATGTGTTTGGGCACTATATGTGGGTAATTGACAAAAAACGTTTTTACATTTGTGGTTGCATTTATGAGTAGCTGATAAAAACCGTTTTCACATTTGTGGCTCGAATTACTTTCACATTTGTGGGCGGAGGGTTTTTTTACACATTTGTGGGTGAATTTTTTCACATTTGTGGGTAATTGACACAGATCGTTTTCACATTTGTGTGTGACTTTTTCACATATTTCGGGATTTGTTTTCATATTTGTGGGTTTTCACATTTGTGGGCGTTTTCACATTTGTGACTTCACACGCATTCAGTTTGTTTGCATGGTATAAAACTTTGCATTACAAGGGTTTTGGTCCAGAAGGCAGAACATGATCAAAATAGCTGTTTTCAAAATGGCCGCCATCGCAATCATAAATCCAATATCGCTGGAGCTAGATGTGCTATAGTTACAAATACAATATCTTCTTCGAATACTTTCAGCAGGATAAATTTAATAGAATGGTTATTTTTTTAGTTTCAGAAACACTTTCACCTCGAAATCCAAAATGGCCGCTATCAGAGATCTCCAAATGACTTGATTCCATATTGGTCGGGCATGCATAATATGCGTGCCCACACTCCCGAATGATCCAATTTCTTTTAAAACCAATATCTTTTAAAGCTAGTTTTTATAATAATTTTGATTATTAGATATGCTTCCGGAGGCCAATCCCAGGCAAAAATGACCTGCAACCCAGCTTTTATTGCAGGTAGAAACATAATTTGGGAGTCTATGCCAATATTTGTGATACTGGAGAATTGTGTCATTGCTGAGTACCTATGACTGCTGACAATGAAACCAGCAAAAATCTCTTTCCCGCCATGATGTGATTGGAAGGCGTAGAAATCCTGAAAAGGTGCCAAATTGATGACAAAACAGTTCCTCAGATGAACCTTTGTGAAGTATATACGTTTCGTTGCTCTTTAGTAGTTGTACTGTGCGTGGTAGATTGAATGCAATCTCTGAGGCGGCTGTATTTTAAGGCTATGCGCGTGGCGGCCATTATGATTTTTTACGAGTTGGCGAAAACATTTTTCTCCAAAATCAAGTTCGAAATTCCTCTTTGAAAAAGATGTTCCTAATTTATGAATGGGATCTGCCATAAGATGGGGCTTAGGTATTACCATATTATAATGAAAAGTCATATATGGTGATTGAACTGGTGACCTTGAATTTTATCTTTGAAGAAATCGTGAACTTGAAAGGTCAAAACAGCCTTTTTCTGTTAGAAAATGCCGAACACAAACATGTATTATGAATTTATTCGATAAAATTGGCTCTAGGCAAAAAAAAACATTCATTATATATACTTTCATATATATCTCGGGAACGGTGCGTCGTATAGCGAAACGTTAATTCCGGACTCGTGACGCTAGACAAACATGTCTATGGGGTGCAATGAGTCAACTGGTGAAGTGTCATTGTTTGTTTTCGTCGAAATCTCAGAAGCAGTACATCGTACTATATACATGCAAACACACCTTTTGACTCATACCCATGTTTCAGTCGAAATGGGAGGGAGCACTACCGTATATGTGTAATAAGTTTGATGAGAGGTAAATGCTATTTTCAGACATTGGAATTTGTATACTCACAATGAAGGAAGAATCATTCAGTTCGGTTAAAACGAAAAGAACTGAGGTGGAATATGTCTTACAATAACACCTAAAGTCATTGTGCGTTTTTGTGTTATTACAGATAACACCAGATATTGTAAGAATTCTCACGGATTCCAATCTAGAAAATATGGGCCTGATTGCATCGGGAGACAAAAAGGCAATAATTTTCTCTCCATTATTTTCATGCTCAGTAGCGGCACGTGTTGCCGGTACACTGATACACGTTCGGATTCTCGCAGTCACGTGGCCGGATACAGCGTTTTGGTGATTCTCGTGCGGGCGCCGTGTCCGTGACTATTGCCGCCGTACGTCCGCACCTCGACGTCACAAGCCTACACGGACCCATAGCCCGTATACACGAATATTCTTACATAATTTAATTACTGAATGTCAATAGCCAATAGTTATATTGACAGTATATCTATTTATGTATATTTGAAAACTTGGTATTGGACACTTTTCTGAGTGAACTTATGCGATCTCGGGAATTGCAGCGTGTTCTAGCCTCGCTAGTGGCCATCTCCAACCTAGAAATCGTGGAATGCGGTTCCGAACCGCTACATTTCCTGAGAACGCATAAGTTAACTGCTTGTGTGACTGCTGTGTAAAACCTGTACTAGCATCGATCTGTCCCACACTCTACCATTTTCGAGCTGTCGCACTCGTCCGGGTCCCAGTAGTTACAGGCGCCGTTAGACTGGGCATTCCGGCAGGTGTAACAGTTGAAATCTGAGCCGCCCCACCACCACCCATCCTCATCCATACCCGTCGAGTCGAACCCTGGATACAGGCAACAATATGAGGAACGGGATACTGCGTATCGGAATACATTGAGGTCGGTTTAGGAAGGGCGAACAAAGTTATATTGATACAATGTGATTGAGTAACTTTGCACACAGTCATAAATCCAAGAGAATTACGTCACAATTACCCATTGCCAGACCAACGGCTGAGAACAACAGCAACGCCACCTGCCGGTAAAGACAGCGTTTCATGCATATCGACTATTAAATGCACATGGTTTTGGACAATGTACCCAAGGGAGGTTAGGAATTGGAATATATTCACTTTATAATATACAATCATTATCACTGAAGCGTTTTTTTATAAAGATAAAACATTGCCTAGACAAATTATTATTCAATCTCATTGAATTCTAAGACTCACCCACAACTGCATGATGACGGCACCGGAATCCTCTCGCAAAAAGCAATATGCACACAAATCGAGTGTATAAATCGGGCCTGGACACTGGAGACGGATGTTCGTGAAACTACCATGACATTTAGCTGGACTACATGAAAATAACACGTTTTTGTATTGGTTATAAAAATTAGACCTTTCATCAATAATATATGCCATGTATTTCGCCTGCCAAACAGAAAACAAATCTTCGAAGTTAATGGGTATTTCGGAGAAGTGAGTTGATATGGAATCGGTCTCGGACACAGCTCATAATCATGTTGGACACTAGAGCATAGTGTGTTAATTACAGTCAATTATCACACAACTACATATATGTCCTATGTAAAACCACACAAACATGAAAATTAGTACAGCCAGCAATGTGACTCATACGACTGTACTCGTTTACATCGATATTTGCTGATATTTTCGCGATGCTAAATGGTATCGGATTAAAACTTGAGATACATCACATGTGATCAAATGGTAATTTTCTACCAAATCTCAGAGCCCTATTGCAAAAACCGAAAAAAAAAAATGGGCAATCAAACCCAATGTCATACATTGAATTTCTGGGTCCGCACACGACCAAATCGTTATGCAAACTAACGGAAATATTTTTAGTGATTGTTTCCATCTGGTAGTTGAGACCAATATTTTTAAAACATGTGCTGCGATAATAGCTGGACCGGACAAACACATCCACCCATGGGTCGTTTTTATCGTATTTGAATATGTCGCCTCCTGGTGGAGGCGACAAGGCCCTATAGATAGCACCCACTAGCAGTCGAACATGTACGGGGTCCCTTGCACTCCTCCCGCACGCCACGGGTCCTCCATAATATTCATTTTTTTCAGCTACCACTGAGCTAATGACTACTGGTTGACGCTGTCCCTCCCAGAACGACCCATTGATGGCGAGTTCTATCTCCTTGGTTTTGTCTAGTTACTCTGGAAACTGGATATGTCAAGACAATCATTTTCTCTCCATTATTTTCATGCTCAGTTTATTGCGTAATTGTCATCGAAATGTGCATATTCAAAATATATTCCAAACATTCCCAAGATGTACTTTCGACTAAATAGAACGGTATAATTTAGGTTGGTTTATAAAAATGGCTCTAATTTACAGTCATTTATCACACAACCACGCGTACATTATTTGGCCCAATTTGAGGGTCACTCGATCAGCGTAACGCACTAAATATAGGAATTAGAGTACATTTTCTGACCGGGGCGGAGGGGGTATGTCGAAGATGAAGACATGATGTAAATACTTAAAGTGGAATAATCGGTTTTTGGTTTTCCAATCGAAAGTGATCAGCAGCTGTCCTTAGAGCTGCTGTACAATGCAAAAGTTCCAATGCGCACACGAAATCGTCTAAATTTGACATTTAAAATCGGATTTTAAAAATAGTTCCGCACGGAATGGTTCCCATGCTGTGATGCAAAATGAGCAGGAATAGCGGAAAATATAGAAAAATACACAGCCCTATCACTTGAAACTCGTACATGTATGGTATATTATAGTGACGGAAGCCCAAATATTCAGTATGATTCTTTTGTGTTGCAAATAACGACAATACGGGCAAATTCGTGTCTTTGTTTGTTAGCGCAGATGTAAACAATTCGTTCACATCGTGCGTTTTTACCGTATGTTCAAACTCCACTGCAGGGTCATCCGGACGGTATTTTGGGGGTTGTAACGGCGCTATATCATCTAATATATGCTAGCCAATTGATTGATAACGAATTTCAGAAACTGATTATACCACTTTAATTAAGTCGTAAAAGGGTATATGGCCCAACTTGGGAGTCTACAGTATAACTGAATTTTGTCCTGAAATGAAGAAGACAAGATCATGGACAAGGGAATCCAAAAGAATTGATGAAACCGAACGATTCTTTATTTAGTCTTGACTTACTATGGCACAGTCAGGATGCTAATGAGGAAGCGAAAGTGGCATTATATTGTATTAGATTTTGACATTTGTGGGTAATTGACAGAACCGTTTTCACAATTGTGGGCGGAATATTTTTCACACTTGTGGGTGAAGATTTTATATGCGGATGATCGACAAAAATGTGTTTGGGCACTATATGTGGGTAATTGAGAAAAACCGTTTTTACATTTGTGGTTGCATTGATGAGTAGTTGATAAAAACCGTTTTCACATTTGTGGCTCGAACTGCTTTCACATTTGTGGGCGGAGTGTTTTTTTTCACATTTGTGGGCGGAGTGTTTTTTTTCACATTTGTGGGTGATTTTTTCACATTTGTGGGTAATTGACACAGATCGTTTTCACATTTGTGTGTGACTTTTTCACATATTTCGGGATTTGTTTTCATATTTGTGGGTTTTCACATTTGTGGGCGTTTTCACATTTGTGACTTCACACGCATTCAGTTTGTTTGCATGGGATAAAACTTTGCATTACAAGGGTTTTGGTCTGCAAGGCAGAACATGATCAAAACAGCTGTTTTCAAAATGGCCGCCATCGCAATCATAAATCCAATATCGCTGGAGCTAGATGTGCTATAGTTACAAATACAATATCTTCTTCGAATACTTTCAGCAGGATAAATTTAATAGAATGGTTATTTCTTTAGTTTCAGAAACACTTTCACCTCGAAATCCAAAATGGCCGCTATCAGAGATCTCCAAATGACTTGTTTCCATATTAGGTATTACCATATTATAATGAAAAGTCATATATGGTGATTGAACTGGTGACCTTGAATTTTATCTTTGAAGAAATCGTGAACTTGAAAGGTCAAAACAGCCTTTTTCTATTAGAAAATGCCGAACACAAACATGTATTATGAATATATTGAATAAAATTGGCTCTAGGCAAAAAAAACCATTCATTATTTATACTTTCATATATATCTCGGGAACGGTGCGTCGTATAGCGAAACGGTAATTCCGGACTCGTGACGCTAGACAAACATGTCTATGGGGTGCAATGAATGAACTGGTGAAAGACGTGGAATCAATACCCAGTATTAAGTATTCCGAGCAAACAAAACAGGGTCCGTTATCCAATCTCATAGTCCGGGGACAGAAAGTCATATCAGGCATACGAAGTGAGAGAAAACAAAATGACAGGGAAACTCATGAATTTGTCATTGTTTGTTTTCGTCGAAATCTCAGAAACAGTACATCGTACATGCAAACACACGTTTTGACTCATACCCATGTTTCAGTCGAAATGGGAGGGAGCACTACCGTATATGTGTAATAAGTTTGATGAGAGGTAAATGCTATTTTCAGACATTGGAATTTGTATACTCACAATGAAGGAAGAATCATTCAGTTCGGTTAAAACGAAAAGAACTGAGGTGGAATATGTCTTACAATAACACTGAAAGTCATTGTGTGTTCTTGTGTTATTACAGATAACACCAGATATTGTAAGAATTCTCACGGATTCCAATCTAGAAAATATGGGCCTGATTGCATCAGGAGACAAAAAGGCACTACCTGTACTTTGTGAAGCGACTAACACCGTTGCAATTCCACCAGCATTAGAAAGCAATAAGTCAAAATTAACGCTCAGACAAGAGAAGACAACAGTTGCTGAACTGGGAAGGACAGGCAATATCTAGCTGGAAAAACGTTCTAAAGTCTGTTCATAAAAACGTTAATTCTTTGCAATATCCCAAAAGGACACTACACATATACATAAATTTCAATGCAGATTAGGCAGTGAATTACTTGGCAAATTACTTGGGTTTTTTCACCACACTATATTCGTCAAATGTGATATTTGTTTAGCCAGAGCGTTTTTTTTTTTAAAAATCAAGTGACATTTTACAATGGTAAATTCGTCAAATATTTTCTGTCTTGCCGCATACGTGTTGGGAGTGCAGGCAGTTGGAGAATCTTTTCGGTCAGTGAAGCGTTTAACCGTGTCATCTTGTGTTTTGATACGATCCCTTATTCTATGAAATTTTAGTGCGCCCGAACTGTTGCGTGTATTAATCACGAAAGGGACACGATATGAACAATGAGTTATGACCAGATCAGCCAATGCGGGAGACTTGGTCAAGACCCATGTCGGCTATTGCCTCTATTGACTTATGTACGTTGTTCAACGCTACGATGACATTGACAAAGCATGTTGAATGCCCATTTAAATTATTTTCTTATCATTTTGCTGTCATTATATTGGGTTATCAGCCATGAACTGTATGTTATAAATTGCCGTTGTCATCGCACCACCGATAGGTCACAAAAAGGTTGCATATATCGCTATACATTAGAGTATTCGTTAAAACAGAGATTTATTGTTTTTATGAACAGACTTTAGTCTACAATCAAAAGTGACACATGTGGGAGTGAGACCCAGGAGCTCTACGAGAACGATCAATTTTGGTCTGAGAAATTTGCAGTCAAGACAATCCTCCGCAGCTAGAGTTGCCAAGATTCTATATAGTCACCTCTGGCAGATGCTATCACGATAAAAATCCCAACTTATCCCGACCAATTACTCCATCAAAAGACACACTGGCGACATCAGGGGCAGAAAGTGTGATAAATGTAGTTGTTTCTACAGTACACCTGATGGAATTAGTATGCAACTGCCCAACAACTTATGAAAATAATTTAGAAATCCGAAACAAACCCCCATGGAATAGATAATATATGACAAGTACATAAGTATCTATTCACAAGCCAAAAGGCTACTGAGTTAATGGTATCCTCGGGGACAAACTTAACATCCACCAGCCGTGACACCGCCTCAGTGGTATGAATGTAGGTATCAATCTATTACCACCGATACAGCCAAATTTTGATGATTCCAATAACAAACGTAAAATACAACATTTTGCAATAGAAACAAAGCCCGACCAAATACTTTATCAAACGACACACTGGCGTCATCAGGGGCAGACAGTGTGGTAAATGTAGTTGTTTCTACTGTACACCTGATGGAATTAGTATGCAACTGCCCAACAATTTATGAAAATAATTTAGAAATCCGAAACAAACCCCCATGGAATAGATATATGACTATACTATACTATCTTTGATGCGTTTATTAGGTATAGTTTTTGTTGTGTTCGGACAATCTGGATTTCCTTTATCGGGTTTTGACATTGTGTTGAACCATTTAAATGAAGTTCAATTCAAACATTAATGAAATTGATTATCATCACAACAACAACACCAAAAATAGGGGTTTTCCGCACAACCCCGAACGTTGTAATTATATGCTTCAAGAATATTGTAATTACCAGCAGGTATATCTCTTACCAAACGTTCAAAAAATCACATATCAGCTATGGACCCATAAACGAGTCTGAATGTTCGAATCAGTGTTTCGATATCTTTATACTAAGACATGGACATTTTCAAAAGACACATAGGCCTAGTATTCAGGAGCAACATCTGGGTCGATATGCCTGCGCGCCTTTGATCATCGAAACCACATTTTGTTGCAATCTTTGGTGTATTCCTGCTTGAAATACACATATACAGGGCTTTTGTTGCAATCTTTGGTTTATTTTTGCTTGAAATACACATATACAGGGCTTCATCTTAATTTGTATATTATGTTACCGACAGTAAAAATTTGTCATCGCTGGTGCGAATAGTAAAGGTAAGATCCCTGAATATCTGCACATTAGCATTACATTCAAAATATGACGCTGTGGTCGTGTGGGATAACTTTCATCAAAACGTCCGTGAGCGGAATGGAAATGTGAATATGCATGCAACATTTGACAAATTCATACGGATTGCAATCAGTCATGTGTACATCAGCAGTCAGTCAGCGGACTATCGTTATTACCGTGATAGCAGTAAATTCATTGACAGCATGCTGGTGGCACTGATTTGGTCAAAATGAAATGAAAAATCACAAAATCAGCGACCATCTTCAATGGTACTATTGCCTTTGAGCACTCAGTGTCACAAATTCCTCATTCACCCTGCAGGAAAACTTTGAATATTTTGCAAAGGGTTTTTGAAACTGAACGGGAAATGGCTATGTACATATTATGGTAAAATATGGTACGCAGGGCATCCCTCCCATTCTTCAGAACGCTGATCGAAGCAATTCGAAGGTCCCTCATGCTTTTATTTCACTCTCAACTTTTCTCAACAATAGTTGTGCAAATCTCAGCTTTGGCTGCTTTGTGATACGATATCTCACTATGGAATATGGAAACCTTACGGACCCCAGAGATCCATGGCAAATAACAGTTGACAGACAAATGTGGCCGGTGGGAAAAAAAGAATTACACTACGTCTGAGATTGTTGGAAATTCTCAGAAATAACTCGCTTTCTGGACTGCTAACTGTTCCCAATGAAGTTGTAGGTAGCTGACTTTAAAACTGGATAAAAAGTGACTCAGGTTTTACACTCGGGGGTATTTTTGCGATATCAATTTAGACACAAGTATGTTTGGTTGGGCAATGCATATATTGCTGAGCTGTGGCATTTCGGGATTTTTATGGTATCCACAAAATCCTTTTGTATGGCTATAAAAGGATGACTGTTATTTTGACATGTACGCAGGTTTTTGTATACTAACAGTTCTTTCCTACTAATCATGTAACATTTTGGTCCAGAAACAATCAATAATGTGTTCAAAAATAAGACTCTTTTCCTATGCTTGCTCTTCTACCATTGCAAAATTAGGCGAATTTTACTGTTGTTGTTAAATATACAATTCTGTAACCATACACCATGCGGTATTTGTTGGTGTCGATGGAAAAAACAGCCTGATAATGATACGTTCAGACGTATGGACCATCTGATGAACAACGGGAAGCACTGTTCATTTGTATGACTTCACTGACAACTACACAGAGTCACTCGCTCGCAAATCACAACAATGCCTGCGTGAGCCTTCGTGCCTTCATCAAGTGCAGCTCACAAACATGTTGGTGTACCCGATTTTATCAACAGTTTTATTGCAAGATATCTAAAGACATATGGAGATTTGTTCGTTCCATGGAATGATAAAACATTTATTTACAAGGCTATTAATAACGAATGAATGGTACGGTAATGTCCGTTCATTTAGTGTATTCGCCAAGGTATTGGGTCATACCGAACAGAAAGAGACACGTTGTGTTCACAAATGAAATTTAAAGTGAGAACGGGATCAAAACCAAACTGACTTTCATAGATTTAGTATATCAACGGAAGGCAATGAAGTCTATGAAACGAAAGAGCCGAGTATATTCTTTCTGGTACAGTGTACTCTGTACAAACCGGATCTTCAGGGGACCAGGGAAAAAATCCGACAGAGCGCCGGTTTATCAAGAGTCTGAAGAGAGAGAACATCGATCATCTCACCCAATCTGCAGATACCGTCCGACTTCGTTTTTCTCTGTTGCACTACATACCGTAACTAAATAATGGCCAGCTATTTTAAGTACATGTAGTTACAAACTTTCTGGACATCGGCGTAGTTATTAATATGTTATTGGTAATAGGTCGGATCTGTAGAGAATCATTGCAGAACATTCAAGTAAATAATTTGAGTCAATTGATTATTAATTGTAGGTTTTCTATTGATATCATTATCATCTTGTGCTATTAGCATATCTCAAAAACAATTGCAGAACTTTACATAGTGAGACAAGATTGCATGATGTCATAGAATTGTTGTTTGCGTTTATAGCATGTGCTGATTAATAATCACTTTGAACAATGCGTGTCACCCCAGTGAGCTTGCAATTTACTCGAGAAATCATGTCAAGTAAATCATGCATTCTCCAAACGGCCCCTATAACTGACGAAGTTTAGTTGCTGTTAATTACAATTTGTGAGCGCCATGTTCCTGATGAAGTGTGGCTGATTGCAATTTAGACGCCGAAGTTTGGAATTATTGGGGTAACGCCGGTTTGGACATTACGATATGGCCGCTTGGGTCATAGGAATAGGGCCGGTTTTCAGAATGGACAACATCCGGTATATCGAGAGTTGCTTACTGTAGAAACAAAGGGGAAGAAATCGAGACCTGAGAGGAACGCCGGTATGGACAAAATTCCGGTATATACAAGAGCCGATTTCGGCAGAGTTCACTGTATTACAAATTCTGTCGCATAGTGCAGGGAAGTCGCATTACTTCCCTACGTTGCTATGGGCAGAGAACTTTGTTCTATGGGTCATGAGTCTGGGCAGACCTCTCGAAATGCCCAATCACGACAAACCCCATTCATTACACATAGCGGCTGTTCGTTCATGTGCAGTCAACCACACTGTGGCCCAAAACATGGCTATGGCCCTCTCGTGTTAAATCTCCTTAAGGAAATAGAGAAATCGACTTTGTTCAATGAATATTGTTCATCAAATCATTCAGCCCACCAAATCTGTTTTCTTTTGATCCCGTTCTCACTTTAAATTTCATTTGAGAACACAACGTGTCTGTTTCTGTTTGGTATGACCCAATACCTTGGCGAATATGCTAAATGAACGGACATTAGTGAGGGAGCCGCTCAGAGGGGCTATAATGTAAAATTCCTTTGACTGTTCAAAGACTTTCAAACAATCATCAACATGACATTATGCATTTGTAATCAGAAAGTTTGCATGAAATAGTCTATTATGGGCAATTTCAACTCAAAAGTATCTGTAAAA
This sequence comes from Terebella lapidaria, assembly GCA_949152475.1. Taxonomy (NCBI): domain Eukaryota; kingdom Metazoa; phylum Annelida; class Polychaeta; order Terebellida; family Terebellidae; genus Terebella; species Terebella lapidaria. Next base: position 20,617,254 of record OX424555.1, read on the forward strand.
TGGGTTATTTTTACAATTTCACTAAAATCCACTTTTAATAAAAACGACGAGACATATTTTTTTAAAAGTTTTGTTTATTCATCAACGACCTGCTGTGCATGTTTTTGATATGAAAAATTATGGGGTTCATTGTGCTAATTCTCTTGGTAGATCCATCCGTACAGTCCGAAATCAGAGGATTTTAGTTAAATTTACTAAACTTCAGAAAAATGCGCTAACTTCCACGAATTTGATGACATATAGCAAACAATAACATCGCTGGCCACCACATTTTTCAAATCAAAAACAGGCACACTGGTTTGTGGATATATACACAAGATTTCAGGTATATCTGTCTCGTCGTTTTTCGTCGAAAATTATCTGCAACAGATACACAGTCTCACTGGGTAATCTCTTTCTCTTAAGGGAAACTGTGTGCAAAATGCAATTATTCAGAATGTATACCTGATTGTTATACAATTTGCCAAACATGATATCAATTCGAAAATCCGAAAATGAACCCATATGAAAAGGTACTTGACAAGTGCATACATGTAGGCCCTACACTGGCATCCTTGGTGAGACATAAAAATCATCCTATGACCAATAGTTATTCACTGTCTACACCACCGCCTCGGATATAGCTGGTCTTCAGACCATAAAATACAGATGTTCAGCACTGGGCAGGTATGTTCAACAAATCAATCGTCCCTCGGACAAATTGAACTGTCATCTACCACCTGCGAAAAACGATGCCTATGGCCTTCGGAGTAGTACTAAACCATCGCCAGTGCCATTCGCTAAGTGCAATCGCTTCAAAAAAAATTTCAATTCGTGGGCTTTTTTCTCTTCAACGATGTAATATGAAGTGGTAACTAGTAGTATTTTGTAAGATATTGCCGTCTGAAGCGGGCTGGGGGTTGATCATTTTTGTTGACAAAAGGTCGAGATTGTTTTGGTCACGTGACCGCGGTACAAGTATTTAAGCGGGTCACCGCGGAGAAACGGATCACTGCTACTTCGAGCTTCAACGCGACATCAAGAGCAGACTGTCCGATATTGACCTATACTATGTACAGTTGTGTTGACAATTTCGGGGAAACTTAGCAGCTGTACATAGAGATGAAGCCAATTTGAATAGGAGATGCACTAGTGAGCGAGACTGATGTTGAGTCATATCAGTTTCTATGCTGATAGCAATATCACGTACTCAGCCCATTCACACCTGTGTGTATAGCACAGTGGTAGTAACTTTGTTGCTGAGACATAGTCAATATCGGTATCTCCTACTACCGATAGATCTCAAATTTGTCTATGAGGTATATCCACACTGAAGATTATCAAGAAGTCACTGCGACTCATGATTATGACAAGTTTGATCAACTACCTGATCAACTAATGCTGATTCTTAGAGTTTGATCAACTACCTGATCAACTAATGCTGAATCTTAGAATCTGGTCAACTATTTCAATCGCTGAATATGATAATTCAGTCACAGATCGGATCAGCTATGGCGGCATCTCATATATCGATCGAATACAGCTGAATGATGGTGAATCTTATAATCTGACCTAACGTCTACAGTCAACACTACGCTCTCGCAGTCCGGTCCCGAGTACATTATGCGGTCACTTGCTTTTGTCAACTATTTGATCTACAATTTATGAGCAAAGCCGGGGAAGGGATGAGTTGGGATATGACCTCAATGATACATGTACCGAGTGTGTTCCCAGAGTATTGAGCAACAGGTTGTTTAAAGTGAGACTTTCAATAAATTATTAAACTGTACAACTGATCTTTCTATCCTGACACATACGTCGTAGTGAGGCCAGATTTCAGCCAACCTCCACTTGAGTTGCATCAAAACGTAACATAAATTTTGGTGTCAGAAGTGGGTTATCGCCGTGATATCCATGGAAGAAGACATCGCCTGCATCAAGTGGAAAATGGCCACAGGAATTGGAACACAATCCAAAATCAAGGCTCTGAATAATCACGAGATGCAGCCTAGCCATCAAACTGATATCCCTGAATCGACAGCCATGTTCACCCATGAGGAAAAGTCAATCACAGATAATGGTGCGAGACCAAAAGAGTACAGATTTTCCCTGCAGGAGCAAGGGGATGGACAGCATAAAAACAGCAACGAAGAAATCAACATGTTGCGACACGAAATGACAGAAGCTATGGAAGCCATAAAAAACATGGTTTTGTCGACTCGCACCAAGCCACATGTACATGATCAAGTACAAGCCAATCAACCAAGGGATCATCCCAGCACCAGTCATGACTTCCGTCGCCCGACACCCCATAGCACACATCATGAGTACTCACACTTTGGACCAAGACACAGCATGGCATCACAACCAAGATGGCCAGACCAGGAGTCATCAGATGAGGAGTCCAACAATGATCACACCGATAACAGCAGTTCCACCAGGACACATCAGCGACCTCAAACAAGCATCAGTTCACAGGGAAGGAATCCTGGAACGTCTGGTTCAACCGGTTCACTGAAGTAGCATCCATCAACCAATGGGACACAGGGAGAAAACTGGCAGAACTTCTTCCAAGGCTCCAGGGAGCAGCAGGAGAATTTGTCTACAGACAGCTGAGTCACACCATACGGGTCAACTACACAGCATTGATTGGGGAGCTCAATAGCAGGTTTCGAGTGGTGGAAACAAGCAAAACATTTGCCATGCAATTCATCAACAGCACACAGAGAGCCACTGAAACAGCGGAGGAATTTGCCGCCGAGTTAAAACGATTATATGACAAAGCCTATCCACAAAGAGATACAGACACCAGGAAGGAGGATCTTCTGAGGAAATTTCTCAACGGCCTCATGGATGATCGTGTGAGATTCCATGTTGAGTACATCAAGAATCCCCTCGACATTGACCAGGCTGTATTTGAGGTGGTCAACTTCATCGAAACACGGAGAAAACCCAACCGTGAACAGAGTCAACAGGTAGCGAGAGCAGTCACCAAAGCGAACAAGAACAAGAAAATTGTGCCCGCACCAGATACATGTAATCCACCTTCGACCAGCAAAGTGGAAAATCCAATCGCGTCAGAGAAATCAGAACCAGGCTGTGCACCTGAAATGACTAAGATAGTTGACATATTGGAGAAAACGTCTACTGTCTCAGTAAAACCGACAAGTGACAATCAGCAGACATTAAACTAGAGAGGACTGCCTCTGTGGGCCAAGGGACAGTCCGCACTATGAGAGATGATAATTTCATCCACCACATGCATGGCAACAGGCCCTCAATCTCAGCAAATCCACAAAATAATCAAACACCACCACAGTGTCCTGGAATCTACCTACAAGGTCGAGTCAATGGAGTATCCACCTGGTTCACCATGGATACAGGAGCATCACAAACCATTGTGTCCGACAAAATCTTCAACCGAATTCCAAACAACCTGCATAAAGTCTTCAATTCAGCAAAGGGATTGACACAGGCAGATGGAAAACAGGTACAGCAAGCTACAGCTAAAAATAGGTCCGCTGGAAATTGAAAAACAAGTAAGGATTGCCAATATAACTGATGACGTTTTGATAGGGATCGACTTAGCTGAAACGCTGGATATCCTATCAAGTGAAAACACCATAGTCATGAACGGCAAGAGAATGCCACACACCATAATCAAGGACAGTAACATCAATTTAAAGCTGCAGAGGACATCAACATCCCAAGCATGACAGAAGCTATTCTGAGATTCCAACTGGACAGTTCACAAGCTACCACGACAAATACCTCAGCGCTCATTGAACCAACGAGCAACTTCATGGCTAACCACAAGTTAGTCATGGCAAACAATCTGGTGGACAGCAAGGACAACAATCTGTACCACGTACGAGTTCTCAACCCTAACTTGGAGTACTGACTGATTAAACAGCACAGTGTAGTAGGAGAATTGGAAGAATGTCAAGTGGTCATGGAACAGGAAAACTGTGAAGACGTCAACAACTATGATCAGGTGAAACGCATACAATTTGGTCCGTCAACCAATGCACCTGGCGACATCAGATCACATGAAGAACACCATACACGGAAAGTAAAGCATCTTGCAGAGCCCATATCCCCATGCATGAGAGAATCTTACCGTGCAAAGTTACCAGACCATCTGCATGCCATGTTTGATCAGGTTGACAACGTCCAGACTGAGGAGCAGTTCCAGCAATTAGTGAATCTTCTCAATCAGCACCAGAGTCATTTCTCAAAGGACGACTTGGACATCGGTCGAACAAGCCTCATACAACATACCATTGATACCGGTAATGTGCCACCTATCAAGCAACCACCACGGAGTCCACCGATGGCCCTCGCTCATGAGGAAGAAACTGCTATCGATCAAATGTTGAAGCAAGGCGTTATCAGGCCATCAAATTCACCGTGGGCATCACCCATAGTACTAGTAAGGAAAAAAATGGGAAAATTCGACCCTGCATCAACTACCGCAAGCTCAATAATGTCACCAAAAAAGATGCATATCCAATTCCAAGGACTCAAGACTGCTTGGATGCTCTTGCAGGGACCACCATCTTCACAACTCTGGATCTCACATCTGGCTATCATCAAGTTCCAGTAGCACAACAAGACATTCCAAAGACAGCATTTGTCTCGGCAAAAAAAGGGCTCTTTCAATTTGCCACCGCTCCTTTCGGATTGTGCAACATGCCAGCAACATTTCAGCGGATGATGGAGTTAGCACTACGTGGTCTACAATGGTCTACATGCCTCATATATTTGGATGATGTCATCATCTTTGCATCCAACTTTGACGAACACATGGCTCGACTGGATATGGTACTCACCAGATTAGGTGCAGCAAATTTCAAGTTAAAGCCAGAAAAATGTGAACTACTAAAGAAACAAGTCACTTTCCTCGGACATGTGGTGGACGCAGAAGGCATCAAACCTGACCCAAGCAATAGGGACGTTTAGTTACACGTATAAACGTATACCGGTACTTGTGAGAAATGACGTTTTATATACTACACGTACCAGAGCATAAAATATGAAGTGGGACTTTAGCTACAGGTATACTGGTACACGTGAATTACTAGTAAACTATAGGATCACCCGGTTATTCATACACATCACACAATTGTGGGCAAAATTCAGTTTGACGGATAGTATGTGAGACCCGTGTGCCTATTTATGAAATGTCATTCGTGTGGGTAAAATGCTAGTTTCGGTGCAGTATGGGTATATTGGATTTGTTCCGATTTACCGAAACGAGCACAGGTTACAGTTCCGATTTACGTGGTTGCATGTTCATTTACGAAATTACGAGACTTGTTAAAACATCAGAATAGACAACACTACTGTATGAAATGTTACTAAATTTACTTTGGCATAAGTTAGAAATATTTAATTACCATCTGATCTATCGACGTTTGATGGCTGAAGGAGCCTATGACCGGTTCTGCTCTATTCTAATATACTTGCTTTATCCGGTAAAAAGTGGACTCGCGAATTTCCCAATAATTTAAACATATACATTGAAACATTGAAATCATTCCTTTTTTCTCGTTTACACTCTCTCGTTTTATACAGTATGTTTTCCTGATCACTCACCCACTGCTGACATTGCTGCCACACACAGCCAGATACATGGGAAATGTTTGTTTTGATCTGAATGTGGGTATGCAGGTGACACGCCCCAGTAATCGGAAGTGATCTGGCAATCATTCCACTTTTGATAAGAATCCGCATTTCCACATTATGTGATGACATAAAAACTATGTAAAGTGACATGTAAAGTCGAGTTCAACAGAAACCTGAAAGGATTTTTGAACATAGATTTATTTTGGTTCGTCGGATCTATTTGAATTTCTTATCTTTCCATTTGGAAAAGTCGGCAATCTACTTATTCAATTTCACCTCAAACAATATATTTGCGAGTTTGGACACAACTTGGCAAATTATTCGATGTTCGAATCACACATTGCTTTGGAAAGAGATTATTTGATAAAAAGTACACTTCTATGTCTTCAAACTAAAAAAAAAAAACATCACAATTGGTAAATTGTTCATGGTCACAAACATTATGAAATTTGGGCTGAAATTCAACATTGGGGTAGATTGTCAATTTTTCCAGTTTTGAACATCTGAAGTTTGGTGAAAAAATATGTTTCATGTCAGATGAAAAGATTTGAATTGATCCGGTGGCCCAAAATTACGGGCAAAAATCATTCGAGCTTGTGTGTTGAAATTGACTTAATTTGCATACACATTTCATGTGTGGACACAAAGTATGAAGGAAAGAATATATAAGACATATAAGTGTAGGTAAATCGGATTATCAAAACATGTAAAGCAACGTACAGCGGAACAACCATGACGGTAAATCGGAACTTGTGATGCGACATAAAGACTTGTAGTTTTCCAGCAAAATTGTGCGTGTTGCGATGAAAGTAGTTGCTTATATCAAGATTATGCCTGAGAGACATAATATGTATACATTTGGTGATAAATGGATAAATTATTATATTGAGGTAGTAATCGAAGCAAGATCGCTTACTACCTCAAATTATTATATTGAGGTAGTAATCGAAGCAGGGTCGTTTTTGTTTTGACTGTCGGCAATTACACGTAAATCGGAACCAAACCGCCGTAAACCATTCTATACGGGAACGGATAGTCCACCGTGGTAAGGGGAAATTACGAGAAGGTGAAGGCGAAATTACGCGAAGGCGAGGGCGAAAACATACGGAGGGGAATGTCCCTAATGTAGCTTCATACTAAACACCTTCGGTGTACATGTACCCATTTGCTGCTACTGGTAAAACACAACTTACCCGTTCCAATCCTGTAGAGAAAACGTCATACCGGTAGAAAGAAATTACATCACGCAATCAAATAACGTTTTGTCATGGTAACTGATTGAGAAGGGCTCTACACGTTTACCTGTACGGGTAACTAAAGGTCAACAACTGGCAGATTCCAAGCAATGTCACGGAGGTCAAGCAGTACCTTGGTCTATGTTCGTACTATCGGCGCTTCATCAAAGGCTTCTCCAGCCTGGCAAAACCACTAACAGATCTTACAAAAAAAGAGGCTAAACTACAGTGGACAACCGAATGTCAACTCGCATTTGACAAGATTTGACAAGATTCTGAATAGCCCGGATATGCCCTACCCAAGCGACGCAGATGGCTACATTCTGGACACAGATGCTTGTGACAAGGGGATAGGTGCAGTGTTATCTCAAGTTCAAGATGGGAGGGAAAGGGTTATCGCCTACGGCAGTCGAACATTGACTAGAGCAGAAAAAAACTACTGTGTCACGGACAAGGAGTTGCTCGCAGTGGTATACTTCATCGAGTACTTCAAACATTATCTTATGGGAAGACCATTCTTGGTCCGCTCAGATCACAAAGCTCTTCGATGGCTGTTCACATTGAGGGAACCGAAAGGTCGAGTGGCCAGGTGGATTGAGACGTTGTCAAGCTACAATTTCAGCATTGAATACAGGCCAGGCAAACAACATGGGAATGGGGGTGCTCTGTCAAGGGATCCAAGCAACAATGCAACAATCCAAGGGATTGCAGTTGCACCATGAGTCACACCCTCCAATGCGGACCATGTCAAAAATGCACCAAGAAATCACAGGACATGCAATCCAGCTTGACTCCAACAGTAAATCGAGTCAACAGGTTCTACGATTACAGCCAGATCCCGTCAATCCGAGTGGGGTAGGACCAGACATTAGGTCCATGCATGGGAATTTTGAGTATGATGTTATGTCAGCTGTTCTGGATCATCAGCTCATCAGTGTATTTATGGGTGAATGCACTCAGTATGTCCAGGGGACAATTTTGAAAGGGAGGAATCAAGTCAGTACATTCTTCAGGGAAGGATCATCCCCGAGAAAGTTGAGTTTGGGAAACTGCAACGCCAGGGGCGCCGGGATCATCACATCGTCAGTGGGGTTATTGGACAAATGCGCCAAGTATGTCCAGTGGACACTTTTTAAAGGCCGGAATCAAGTCAGTACATTCTTCAGGGAAAAATCAACTCCACAGGAATCAAATTTTGGAAACTGTAATGGCAAGGGGAATAAATGGAAGCAATTCAAGGCAACAGTGAAGGAAATCTCCAGCTCTACAGTAAGGAGGCTGTACAACTGGGCACAAGGATATTCATACAGAGAACTGCAAAAATCTCAGGAAGAAGATTTAGCTCTCAAGACGATTATAGAATGGAAAAATGGAGGGAAAAGACCATACGGAGCAGACGTGTGCTCCGCTAGTCCGGAGGTTCGTCACTACTGGAATTTATGGAATTCCTTGGAAATTCATAATGGACTACTGATGAAAAGATGTCACACCAATGATGGAATAGGAAGTTATTTACAGTTCATCGTTCCAAAGAGTCTTCAGACAGAAATTCTGAAACAAATGCATGATGCTCCGCTGTTCGGACATCTCGGAGAAAAGAAAACAAGACAAACTGTTGCAGCGATTCTACTGGTATGATTTCCGTAAATACATTCACCAATGGATTCGCAAATGTGACACATGTGCTACAACTAAACATGCAAATCGAAAACCTCGAGGTACTCCAGGCGACATGAGAGTAGGAGCACCTTTAGATCGCCTAGCAATTGACATGATGGGACCTCTACCAACTACACCCAGAGGAAGTAAATATGTCATGGATATCTCCGACGGATTCACCAAGTGGGTCGAAGCTTTCCCCACTCCTGGTAAAAGAAGTCATGTCACGCCTAGGATGCCCCTTAGATCTCCACAGCGATCAAGGCCGGGCATTTGAAGGTGAAGTTTTCAAGGTAGTTTGTAAAGTATTGGAAATTCGCAAAACTCGGACAAGTCCACGACACCCACAGTGCAATGGACAAGTAGAACGATTTAATCGCACTCTACTAAGCATGATGACTGGGATCTAAATCTGAACTTGCTGACAGCCGCATACCGAGCTACTCCAAACGAGACAACTGGATACACCCCAAATTACCTAATGCTTGGTCGAGAACTCAGACAACCCTATGAAGTCACTGTCATCACAAGTCCAAAACAAGAATCAAGCGATCATTACACGGACTATGCAGTTCAACTGGAAAAGAATTTATCCAAGGCACACAACATTGTGAGGACAAACTTGAAGAATTCAATGACCAAGCGGCATGCCAACTTTGACGCCAAGGGTCCATTTCATCAATATCGGGTTGCAGACATGGTATGGATAAAGGAAGAAGCCAGGAAAGTTGGACAAGCACCAAAACTGCAAAAGACTTACAAGGGACCTTACCTAATTGTAAAAAAAATTAATGACCTCGAATTCAGAGTTCAAATCGACAGGAAAGGGAAAATGAAAGTTCTACATTACAGCATACTAAAGCCATATCAAGGGACGGCCCAAGAAAAATGGATCACCACCACGGCACGAAAACTCAAGGCTCCCAAAGACACCTAAACATCCAAAGTCACCCGAGTCTTCAGAATTTTCCAAGTCACCCGAGTATTCAGAATTTTCAAAGTCACCCAAGTCTTCAGAATTTTTCCGCACACAGTACATAAACTGAAAGATTATCCAGCTGACTGCTCAATACTCAGGGGAAATGAAAACAGGAAGGTGGTAACAGTTGATGAATGCATGCTTTGTTGTTTTGTTTACAGCTGAGATGGCGCTCAACAAGGGCAGACTGTACCGGTGCTGTGAGGCAGGTAATGAAGGCATGGGCGATTGACCATTTCACCAGAAAACATGCGACAGAGGAAGAGGCACCGTATGGTTGCAGAAAATGCCGGCATTACTGTGGTAGCCATGCATTACTAAAGCGACATTTCACCAAGAAAACCCACCTCAGCATGTTCGGGGAGAAGGAGAGCCCGGAAGATTTCCTGATCCAGAGGGGAGGGGGGAACATCATCCAACAACATTTCACCAGATTGACAGCCGAAGAAAGTCAGCGAGTGTGGGGAGACCGGATGGAGGAGGGGGTTAAAGCGGGAACGAGAAGGCTATTAACATCTTGCGGTCAGTGATAAAAAACTCGACATTTTGGAGGCTGCCCTCGCCATGAACAGACTGATTTTCCATGCCGCGGACTCAGCCTGCCTGGTTATCATCCAACATGAGAATGGATCAACCGAGGAGGTGGAAGTCATCGTCGAAGATGGAGATGACCCAGCCACCCACAATGTCGCAGCTGCTGCTCCCACTCCACCCCGAAAAGTCATCCAAAGATCCACCCCACTACCTTCTACGTCAAGAACTAACCCGGAACTGAGCAATCCCGCCCCTCGACACCCGATCCGAGAGCGATCCCCACCCCGAGCCAAGTCAATCTACATTCCCCTCGATGTCTTTAATCAACTTCCAGACCCCCGTCTTCCTCGAGATGTGTCGCCAGCCGGGTCGCCAGCTCTAGTTCATCCTCTTCTAGCTCATCCTCAACCCATTCGTCATCCGTGATTTCAGTGTCCTCCGGATCATCTCTCATCGTTCGGAAGAAGAGGTCTTCATCTCCCACCACCAAGGCAACCACTTCTCCTTCCCCAAAACGTCAGAAGCCAGATATTGAACTCTATCAGCTTTCAGACCCGGACACTAGCTTTGACCTGGACACTCCGCCCTCTAAAACCAATAGCATCAGCACTCAGACCACCCAAGATCCCCTCCATGACCAGTTAAAGACAACAAATGAGCTACTCCGAACCATCAGCAAACAACTAGAAAACCAGCCCGGACCGGCCATACTCAGCAGTCTGTGGGACCTCACCTCTTGTTTGACCATGAATTTCACATCGATGAGGAAAGATATCCAAGAACTCAAAGACAGGCTTCCGCGTGACGAACCGTTCAAGAAGCCAGAGAGACCCGCACTTGCATCCGTCATCCATCAACCAGTCCCTAGACCTCATCCAGATCATCGCCTCAACAAGGAGAACCGGACATCGCGCCATCAGTCACATCATTTTGACCGCTATCGACGCACCGTTAGGGCCAGTGTGGAGAGGCAGAGGAAGACCTATCACCGTTATAAGATATATTGTTAACAGGGGACTCAGAGGCAAAAAAGGCAAAAGGTTATGAGCGATTCTCATTTTTGGCGTCAACGCCAAAGCATAAAACAACCACCAAAGTTGCAATTGAACAGTTAGTGGGTCAACCAGTGACACCAGACAGTGCACACACAAATTTTTACCTGTGCACCAAATGCTTTGATTTAATAGAGAAGTTCTACAGCAAATCCAGAGAAGCTAAAACTGCACAATAGTCATTTTTTGGAAAGAACAATATCACCCTCATACATATCATCGAAGAGAAAATTATCAGGCATTCAGAGATGCATTCAATAACCAATTATTCCTACAACCAGACGTGGAAAACGAGTGAAGCGCCTGCAAGAGTCATATAGTGTGTCTGTTTTATCATTTGGCACGGTCATTGCTGGTGCCATGTAAACCAGGTAATAGCCTGCTGGAAGAGATCTGACCGATACATAACTCAGAAATGCTACACAGTTGTGTAGCCCATGTGTCAAGCCCGAGAACCATGGCAGCGGTCCTCTGAACACGAGTACGTGAGCATGTTGCTGACCAGTATTGCCGGTAGTCCACCACGGGATCAGAACACCGGATAACCCAGCAGTCTGCCAAAGCCTGTAATACCATACCAGGGCGTGAGACAACCAATCCAGGCACGTTAGTGCCGGATAAAAGTAGCCTCCAAAGTGGTCCTCCATGGAATTGTCCTCAGGGCCCTCTGCTCAAAACGGAGGGGGCAGGAGAAATCCATAAAAGTTACATGACTGATCCATGACTGATACATAACTCTAAATGCTACACAGTTATTTAATCCGGTGTGTCGGGCCCGCGAACCATGGCAGCAGTCCCCGGAACACGAGCACATGGGCATAGTGCTGGCTGGTCTCGCTGACGGTCCACCACGGTGACAGAACCCCGGATAACCCAAAATCTGCCAGAGCCTGTACACAGCATACCAGGTCGAGTGACAATCACTACACTTTATTGTTCAGTGTACCGTCGAGCAGAGTTATTTCATGGGAAGCAAAATTCGTTTGCTTTGGTCAACAGTATATCACTACATTTGAACATTCTAGCCTCATTATGAACCGCCTGTAAGTTATGTGTCAGTACCTTCAATGTCCGCCGTGTCCACTGAGCTGTGTTCCGAGATCATGACACACTCGATGCCCTGCCTCCGACAGATTGCAACTTAGTCCAGCATCAAACATTTGTGAGGCGACACGACCAGTCTTGAAAAGAGTGTTCACCTGCATGGTGCGTCAAATTATGTTTTAATCGTCTTTAAATTATCGATAGCGTTAGACATGCTACACCACAGCAAAAATATATGCTTTCTTGAAGTTAGCTTATTGGCAGAATAAGGAGGCTGTGATGTGATTCTAACCGCGATTTGAGTCAAGTTCCAAATTGAAATATAAGTTTGGGTTGAAATTTAATAATATACAAATATATTATATATTATTCTGTTTACAAAGATGGGTTATTGCAGTGAGATAGTGGAAATTAGCTACCAGTAAGTTGATATGATATGTGAGGTCAAATGTTACTACTGTGCATGCATTTATAGGTTTCGTATTTATCTTATACAATTATCTCTAGAGCTTCAAAATGACATATTTTATAGAGTAACTGATCAGCATCCTAAAACTGAAAAGAAAATAGGGGGTCACCGTATTTGTTCGCAAGGAAAACATGATGCAAGATGTGAATGTGGACAAAAAATGTGTCATTTTAGGTAAATTTTTGTGATTTTGATCGAATGTGTCGAAGAAACCAGCACGGTGACCCCCTATTTTCCTTTCAGTATTAGGATACTGATCAGTTACTCTATCAAATAGGTCATTTGGAAGAGATAATATCCAAGAAATAATTTTTAAATTTTGACTCTTTGTTTACCTCACTGTTTGTAGCGGGCTACGTTAAGTCGAACTGAATATTATACTTGGTTTTCACTTTCTCCTAAATGTTGGCGACAACAGCTCTATCAATAGCAGTTATTTGGCTGACACCAAACAGATAAGCTTGTTGCTTTTAGATAATTGTTTTCCTTGATTACTTTCGGGAGGAATGCATAAAAGTTCTTATTTTTTAAAAATTAATTTATTGTATATATTTCGTAAAATTTGTAGGATTAATTTAATACATATAACTGCAAAACACGTTTAAACGGTGTGAAAATTGTGGCATGTGAAAGCTGCGTTGCAAGCAAGACACCTTATTTGCAAGATTTCAACATGAATGCAATATCATCCATCATTGAATACACATTGTATACACACCATGATCAAACCCTCCACTGACGTCACGACCAATGAAATTTCGTATAAAAAGTCATTGTAGCTCATGAAATCAGGATATTTTGCACAAGAATGTGATCGTGGCTGAAGAAAAATAATCAGTGAATATCAAAATGCTTGGTTTGAGACATGCATATTGATAGTTATGGCCGATATGGTGTTTGAAGCGAAGGTCCCGATGCACCAATTTTTCCCTGATAGAAGGATTCATTTGATTCAAGGCACAAGGACCGTCACGGGGAGAGGGGGGGGGGGGACGATCTTTGTGCCTTGTATTCAGGACTATGCCATCTCAACAAGTATCATTATTTTTGTGCATTATTTACACTTGTTGTTGAACGTTTTATATACATACAAGAGACCAGTGTAACCAAAATGGCTGTTTTGACCTACCCACAATCGCCATATCTTCCATATATCTTCCATTCCGTTGAATGATTGCAGGGCATTTATTGTTATTGTGCGGTTATAGCGATACTACACTGCATCAACGAAAAGAGCAGGCCAGACGCTATACTATCATATATTCACATTATTCCGTGAGGTAATGCCATTTATACACGTTGTCTCCTAAAGATATTTCGTTGGTTTTATGAAAATGTATAGCTTCTTCCAAGTTTTTTAAATGTTCCTGGGGTGTCATTCGCGATGGTTCATAGGTACAATATTTCTTTACAGTAAAGGATGCATCTCACAGGAACACGAGGTGCAACTGAAAGGAGTCGAATTTCATTAATCATTGATGTCCACTGACACATAAATTGTGAGAGTCGTTTCACTGGAAATTGCTGAAGGAGTTTTTTGTCACTGAAATTAATTTATGTTCCTCTGATTCATTGACAATAAATGACAAATAGAGATATTACACATCGATTTCGAGAACCGTGAAATCTTGCGAGGTTCAATCCCACTGAATACACATTTTGAAGGCACAATACGTACAAAGGTATGACATGCGCTTTGCCAATGTGTATGACAAGGATATACATCAACAACACTGGATACTATCTTTCATGTAGTGTGTCATGTATCAGCTGCCTCTATTGACTAATCACGCCTTGATTGATGGTTATGGACATTTAGCTTATCTAATATGATATACACAAACTCACTACGTTTTTGTGAACGATCACTCATGATTACTTCAGAATGGTTAGCTTCCCATTGCCAAGAGATTTGAAATAGCCTACTTATTGTCACGTTCAATGTCCATGCATGGAAGGGAGTGTTTGTATTGAGTATGTATTATATAATTTCTGCTCATCAGTCATTGAGCTCCAACTGAGTGCACCAACAATCGAATGCAGTGCAAGATACAATTTCAACAGTAGTCAACAGTTCCCCGTGTCGTGTTTGACAGTTTGCACAATATTGCTCCACTGTCTCTTCCGAATGAAAAATTGTGTACCATTATATGGACATCTGATTTCATATCGCATTCCGGAACTCACGAATTCAGTGCAAGTGTTTAAATGTTTCTGGGTGTATAACGTGGACAACGGATGCATTATACCATTTTACATTGTTAACCTATCTTTAGGAAATTTGTTTTCAATGGGAAATATGCATAAATGCTATGTCATTGCCTTCTCTAGCCAAGAATGCAAGGCACAACGATCGGTCCCCCCATGACCTTCCTTGTGCCTTGAATCGAATGCATCCTTCTATCAGGGGAAAAATTGGTGCATGGGGGCCTTCGCTTCAAACACCATATCGGCCACAACTATCAATATACATGTCTCAAGCCAAGGATTTTTATACTCACTGATTATTTTTCTTCACACATGATCACGTTCTTGTGCGAAATATCCTGATTTCATGAGCTACAATGACTTTTTGTACGAAATTCACATGAAACATGAGCGGCCTGATTTTCGGGACGCTACTTCCATTGGTCGTGACGTCATGCACGTGCCAGTGGAGGGTTTGATCACGGTGTGTCTTCAATAATGGATGATATTGCATTCAAGTTGAAATCTTGCAAATAAGGTGTATTGTCTTATTATACCTGCAACACAGCTTTCACATGCCACAATTTTCACACAATTTAAACGTGTTTTGCAGCTCTATGTATTACAACCTACAAAGTTTACGAATATACAGTAATTTTTTTTTACTTTTACTAGAAAAGATTTTAGCCTAGCTTCCTCGTGTCCGAAGATGAGAGTAAAAACCCAAAATATGGATCCTAATGGTGGAAAGCCTGAAAGAGAAAACCATGGATGCTAGTTGTTGCAAACCAAATTGCAGCAATTGCAAAATAGAATTTCAGAAAAAGGCAAAAGGTTATGAGCGATACTCGTTTTTGGCATCAACGCCAAAGTGTAAAACAACCACCAAAGTTGCAATTGAACAGTTAGTGGATCAGGCAGTGACACCAGGCAGTGCACACAAAAATTCTTACCTGTGCACCAAGTGCTTTCATTCAACTGGGAAGATCTACAGCAACCTAGAGAAGCTAATACTGCACAATCATCATCTTTAGAAAGAACAAGACCCCTCATATATATCAACGAAGAGAAATTATCAGACATTCAGAGTTGCACCCAATCACCCATTATTCCTACACCCAGACGAGGAAAACGAGCAAAGCGCCTACAAGAGTCATATAGTGTGTCTGTTTTATCATTCGGTACAGTCCTTACTAGCGCCATGTAAACCAGGTAATAGTCTGCTGGACGATCTGACTTATACATAACTCAAAAATGTTACACAGTTGTGTAGCCCATGTGTCGAGCCTGAGAACCATGGCAGCGGTCCTCTGAACACGAGTACGTGGGCGTGTTGCAGACCAGCCTCACCCATAGTCCACCACGGGGACAGAACCCCAGATAACCCAAGAGTTATGGATTGTCCCTAGGGCCCTAGGGCCCTCTGCTCAAAACGGAGGGAACAAAAGCAGCCATGACAGCTCCACCGTCGTCCTTGCTAGCTCTGAGACAACTCGAGAAAAGTAAGCCGGGTTGACATACTGCCAGCGCACAAGCACGAGTGTGGCGTCAAATACAAGAAACAATGGAGTCGGTCCATACGTTACTGTACGTCGTCAAGGAGACGCATGCTTCGAAGAAGTGGCAAACTATGATGTACGAAAACAGCCAAAAACCTAGCACGAGCTTTGGGCAAAATCGTCACATTATGCAGTAGTAAAGGCTTACCAACATGTATCTCTAAACATAGTGTTGAATGTACATGTAGATTCCATTGAAAGTTCGTCATACCCCTACTCCCTCCAATTTCTTTTGACATTCAACCCCCCGATTCAAACACATGAACATTCGTCTATATACCATGACGAAATGCAATGTGCTTCATCGCAGGCCGTCAGACAGTAAACGACTCTGCCAGTCGTCTCGAAATAACGTTCAATGACCCCCGTTGTAATCATATGACAGGACCAAAAACACACTTCATTTTCGTACAGAAGAACACGTTATATTCTTTATATTTAGGTCGCACAAAAATTGCATCGAAATATAACATAATCAGTACATTTAGGACGCCATCGCCATTATTTAATGTGACATCCCCCACTATTGTGAATAAATATAATTATGGGAAAAGATTGTGAGTTTAGGCCTATATCTACAATATCGCGTGGGTTGGATCAAAGGAGGAAACGAAAGAATTGCGTGAGTGCAACAGCTGTGACAATTCATTAAAATCAACGGATGAGTTTTGTTCCTACGCTTAGTCGGAGCCCATACGTATTCCCACATAATGTTATTACATGACATGCGTGCACAGAGTGGTCATTGGGGGAGTTGCTCCTTGACAACAGGATATGGGAATTTGAGATGCGTGTGTAAGATAATAACCAATAGCGAATCGTGAAATCATATCATAAAATTAATACATATACACATAGGCTATATTTGTACATATAACTCGCTAATATGTTGCAGTTCCCTTCAAGTTATACTGCGTTGTGTTCACATGTGTAACTGCGTGGCTGGGTATGCATGGCGCGTCCTCTGGAATATCGATGTATTGAGAGGGTTAAGTCATAACTGTGGGTTTTTTTGGCAGTCAAAGAAGATTTCTGATCTCTACCCTGTCGTCACTGTATGTGTTAGATATAATGAACCCATCTGCATGATCAGTTTACATGATGACATGTAATAAGATCCCGTCAGAACAAAACAGCTTGTCCAGTTGATTATTTCTGATGACCGGGACTGGTGACTTTTGTTTATATTACATGTAAATCTATGTGTGCCAACGATCTAGCTAATAACATTTTAGTTCCATAATACGCTCCATGCTGAGAGTTCAAACCGGGATTGAGATAGGAGGTAACGATTCCATCTCTTGTATATTTCTTTTGATTTATCGTGATTGAATCTCGTATCTGAGTGAGTTCAATCCAAGCCTTTGGAGAGAGACATACCAGGACACTTCCCGAAAATACCTAACCAGACATGTCGGCTTCGGTCAATTTATATTCAAATTAGTGTGTGTATAAAATGTACGAGTATAGCAGGTGTTTATGGTTAGGTATCTGTTTGTTTATACATTCCCAGGCATTTTCATATAGGATAATTACTAAAGTCGGCGCATAATTTATTGGCGCGAACATATCTAATCAAATATCAGAACATACTGACTTGTATAATACAAAATTCAGGCAAAGTTTGAACAAGCCTGTGACCAGAGTTGCTGACGTGAAATCGAAGTTTGTTCTTCACATAGGAGACAGCCATTTCAATAAATACAATTTTAAATGGCATTCTACCATTGTAACAATGGGCGGGAAAGCAGGCACTCAAAACAGTGGTGAATGCCAATGCAACAGCTCATTAATGCAAAGAAAAATCATAGGTCTGACCAGTGGTGTGCAACGGTCCGAAAAGTAACATGTGATGGCGTTATGCTGTTCAAAAAAATGATATTGGTTACAGTTTGATGTCCCAGAATGGCTGAGAGCGTTACTTTATAATGTGGGTGTAAAACTGTATGTCAGGCTGCATAGAACAAAATTATAGTAGGCTGCAGAACGTTGTTATAGTTAAACAAATGAATATATACAATGTTCATCAATATGAATTGATGATTTTCGAGTTTTTAATTTTTGACCAACTTTGTATCGTGCCCGGCTGTGCTCACATTGATCTGGCCTCTGAGTTCGATTATATGGCTCAGGCCAGTTTTAGTTAAGGGACTCTCTCAAAGATGCTATAGAACAGATTTAAGAAAAAATAATAAACCTTTCTGCTGGATCGCGCTGTTGATCAATCAAACAAATTATTGCTCATAATAATATAGGTCAACAAACTATAAGCCTATATTCCTTGACAGACGAGCCCAAATACACATACCCTATAACATACGTGTACGGGCATTACATGGAGTTGTCGTTCAACTTCATTAGTGGTTAGATGTGTTATATATTACATGGCGGCATGTCGTAGTGGGACTTGGGAAACTGCAACAAATTGAGAAATTCCATACCGCAGTTTACTTTACGATTTGTTTGAAATTCGTAGGTTGTTATAACTTTCAGGACATTGGTGGGTGAAGTGTTATAAAGATACACAGTGTAGAGATCCGGGTTTTTCATGGTCAAGCAAGACATATCGCACATACCGACTGGCAGACGGTCGACCAAGAACGAATCCAATTCCGCACGTCAATATCGTTCGTACAGGGCGATAGGAAACAATTTTGACACGTGTTCAAAGGGATGGGCATATCGTTACATATAAATAAGCTGATGCCAATCACCAATTCAGTTGCTGCAGTTCAACATGGGGCGTTGCTGTGGTAAAAACCTTACAGACGAAACGAAGCAAGCAGTGAAAAATCTACATGCTTATTTTTCAGAAGAATCCACCCGAGGTCGTCCGCTGATAGCCCCGTCCAAGGTGAATCTGAGAGTGAGCAAGGCACTTGGGATCCCCATCCGGACAGTGCAAAGAGTGGTCGCCAACCGAAATGAGAACGATGCACCTGAGAAGAAAACTGGTCCGAAGGAAAAACTTTCTGCTGTCGACAAACAGTATATCCGCGCCACCATGCATGGGTTTTTCCAACGCAAGATGCTACCAACTATTGCCAACGTAAGAGCTGATATAGCAGACAGGATCCAGATCTCTGAAACACTTCTGCGAAACACCCTCCATAAACTTGGATTCCGATACGTGAAGACTAGTGACAACAGGAAAGTCTTCCGGGAGCGCTCAGCTGTGGTCGCGACGAGACACCAGTTCCTCAGGAATATCCGCAAGTACCGAGACCTCGGATACCACGTTGTATATGTTGATGAAACATGGGTGAATCAAAACCACACTACGAGTCGTCAGTGGCATGACAGCGAAGGGAACTCAGCCCGACCAACACCAGGAGGAAAGGGACAACGCCTCATTGTCCTCCATGCTGGATCGGCTGAGTGTGGCTTCATCGACGGGTGTGAGCTGGTGTTCCAGTCGCGAAAAACATGCGACTATCACGAGGAAATGAACTCTGTCACGTTCATGGACTGGTTTGAAAATCGTCTCTTACCAGGCTTGTCGGAACCCTCTGTGATAGTATTGGACAACGCCAGCTATCACAATCGTCGGATACCCGAATCTGTTGCACCCACTACGGCTACCAGAAAAGCTGATATGCTGAAGTGGTTTGTGGATCACGGTGTCACCGAAGCTTCCATGCTAATGTTGAAGACCGAGTTATACCAGTTAATCAAGCGCCACCGCTCCGAGCCGGTTTTCGAGACGGATAAAACTGCTGGTTTAGCTGGACACATTGTTTTACGAAGCCCAGTTAGGCACTGTGAACTGAACGCTATCGAGCTCATATGGGCCGATGTGAAGAACTGGGTTGGCAAAGAAAATTCGACCCTGAAGATCGAAGACGTTAAAGGACTTGTCCACTCAGCCTTGCAACGGGTGACGAAGGAGAGATGGGCCAGTTGTGTCCGACACACGATTGATGTCAAGAATAACTTCTGGAAGGTGGACAAAGTCATCGACGAGATCCCTATTGATCCAGTCATTATACATCTGGGTGAATCCAGCAGTTCAGATTCGGACTGAATAACTCCCGTGTGAACGTGATTTTTTTAATGCGAAATATATTCAAGCACGAGTAATAAAATGAATATTCATTTGTGACCATTGTATTTTTTTAGATGGCCCCTATTCAAATGGGCTGTTCCATTGATTTCTCTCAATCCCATACAGCATCGATATGGCAAGCTAGAATTCCCATGTTAAATCCCCATAAGGATACACATTTTCCTAAATATACAGACGAGAAATGCACACAACAGAAAAACAGACATTGTTTCATAATGGTCATAGTGCCGTTTTCACTTTATCTAAATTTCAATTAATACAAGTCAGTATGTTCTGAGATTTGATTAGATATGTTCGCGCCAATAAATTATGCGCCGACTTTAATTACAATATATGGGATATATATGTAGTGTCATTACATATTCAGTCAAGGCATGATTATCTTATGCACGAGCCATAAGCCACATCGGTTACATATATATGAGAATATATGTCTTGAAGTTAGTTATAGAGTGATATCTAGAGTAATGGGACTATATCCCTATACGCTAATAATGATCGCTAGAAAGTCTTGGATATGCACCATACTGGAAAATATATGCCTCTATATATATATGTAGAGGCTAATGGAAGATAATGACACTTGGCAATGCAGCGTTTTTATCAAACATGGCTGGCGTGTTTGATGGAAACATTCTGTAATCTTGCATCATCAATTACTGAGGTGTGCTTTGATAAGTAAGGATGAGTTAACATAATGACACAATGCAATACTATCCTTGACGCGTTTATTAGTCCTACTAAAATTAAAAGTAAATTTCCTGTTTCTCGTCCCCACCCGCCTGTGTTCAGAAGCAGCCTTCCAGATTTTTTATTCGTGATTCTCGAATAAAAAATAAAAAGTGTCCCAGCCCCTATTTCGAGGACAGTGAATGATCGAGACACTGACTCACAGCATGCAAAATTGGCATATATTTAACTATATATACCCTACCCAATTTTCTCATGAGCTGAGGACGGTATCTTTAGCAAAATAAAAAATAACAAGTCCCTCCCTACCTAGTTTTGAAGAAAATAGGAGGACGTGAATAAGAAAATTACTTTTTTAGGCCTTAGGTATAGTTATTGTTGTGTTCGAACAATCTGGAATTTCTTCCTCGGGTATTTTGTCATTGTGTTGAACCATTTAAATGAAGTTCCGTTAATGAAATTGAATATCATCATCACAACAACAACAACAACAACAACAACAAAAATAGGGGTATTCCGCAATTACCCCGAAAGTTGTAATTATATGCTTCATGAACAGTGTAATTACTGTACAAGCAAGTATATCTCTTACCAAACGTTCCACCATCACGAATCGGCTATGGACTCATAAACGAGTCTGAATGTTCGAATCAGTGCTTCGATCTATTTATACTAGGTTGGCTGTTTTGTTTATAAACGCAACATGCTCGGATATACGGATTTATACGGATGAGACCAGGAGGATTAACTGGGATATTTTCGAAGGACACATAGTATTCAGAAGCAGCATCTGGGTCGCAATGCCTGCGCGCCTGTTCATCGAAACCATCATTTTGTTGCAATACTTGGTGTATTCTTGCTTGAAATACATTGTAAAGTTCGGCCCCCCACACGATAAAGAGGTATACCCCATTACTGGAGTGTCGCCGAATGTCTTATAAACCTGTCCGCACGTTCACGCTATAACCGTGGTGTCACTACTAGGTAGCCACCACGTCACAACGCTACAGTGCTTTCCCCTTTCGGAGAGACCTCGTCCCCGAGGTCAGCTGTTGAGCCACATCACAGGCCATATGTTGCCGCTCACACGGCGCTGATGCGAGTCAACAGCGGGGGCCGACCCGGGACCGACGCCGAGAGAAACCCATGTGGCTCGAAAGGCCAGGCACCAATGTAAAGTTCGACGACCCCACGATAAAGAGGTATACCACATTACTGGAGTGTCGCCGAATGTCTTATAAACCTGTCCGCACGTTCACGCTATAGCCGTGGTGTCACTACTAGGTAGCCACCACGTCACAACGCTACAACATATATACATGTTTTCATCCCAATTGGTTTTTATCCCAGACATGTCACCGACAGTTACAATTTGTCATCACTGGTGCGAAAAGTAAAGGTAAGATCCCTGAATATCTGCACATTAGCATTACATCCAAAATATCACGCTGTGGTTGTGCAGAAGAACTTCAATCAAAACGTCTGTGAGCGGAATGGAAATGTGAAAATGCAAGCAGCATTTGAGAAATTCATACGGATGCAATCAGTCATGTGTACATCAGCAGTCAGTTAGCGAAATATCGTTATTACCATGATCGTTTTTCGATTTTGTTTTCCAAATCGACATGACAATACAAAATTATCGACCATCTTCAATGGTAATATTGCCTTTGGGCACTTAATGTCACAAGAGTTAGAACTCCTCATTCACTCTGCAGGAAAACGTTCAATATTTTACAAAGAGGTTTTTGAAACTGAAACGGGGAATGGATCTATACATACTATGGTAGAATTTGGTACTCAGGGCATCCCTCCCATTCTTCAGAACGCTGATCGATTCAATTCGACGGTCCCACAGTGCCTCAGGGTGATTTTATTCCATTCTCAACTCTTCAAATAGTTGTGCAAATCGCAGGTGCCATGTGATATGATATATCACTATGGATTATATAAAGAGACTTTCACGGACCCCAGAGATCCATGGCAAATAACAATGGACAGACAAATGTGGCCGATGGGAAAAAAGAATTACACTACGCCCTGGGTTGTTGGAAATTCTCAGAAATAACTCGCTTTCTGGACTGCTAAACCGTTGCTAATGAAGAAGTTATAGGTAACTCAGGGGTATTTTTCGATGTTATTTTAGACACAAGTATATTTGGTTGGGCTCAGCGTATATTGCTGAGCTGTGGCATTTCGGGATTCTTACGGTATCCACAAAGTCCTTCTGTATGGCTATAAAAGGACGACTAATATTTTGACATACACGCAGGTTTTTTGTACACTAAAGGTTCTTTTCTACTAATCATATAACACTTTGGTCCAAAAACAATGAAGAATGCGTTCAAAGTAAGACTCTTTTTCTATGCTTGCTCTTCTACCATTGCAAAATCACGCAAATTTTACTGTTGTTGTTAAATACACACTATCTAAAGATATATGGCGATTTGTTCGTTCCATGGAATGGCCACCTCGAAATATCGAGGTTAGTTAGTCAATATTTGGTGAAATGTCTACAGCGTTCTCAGGATTGCAACAGAATGAACTGGCATCAAGTTGACGTGTTATCATATTTTATCAATGTTTCAAGCAATGATGTACAGGTAGCATTGGGTTAGTTGCAAATCTCATACAAACGGTAATGGCGCCAAGTATGTATGCATATTTTATACAACATTCACAATGTTTCTAAAATCATGATATACTACAATACATCAGGATTACAGTGCACGTCGGAGGAGGACAGACCAGACACATCAGCGAAAAGAGCAGACCAGACGCTATATTATCATATATTCATATTATTCCGTGAGGTAATGCCATTAATACCATTGTCTTCTAAGAGGCTGTCGTTGGTTTCATGAAAATGTATAGCTTCTTCCGAGTTTTTTTAAATGTTCCCACGGTGACATTCGCGATGGTTCATAGGTGCAATATTTCTTTACAATAAGGGATGCATCTCACAGGAACACGAGGTGCCTCTAAAAGGAGTCGAATTTCGTAATTCATTTGATGTCCATTTACACATAAATTGTGGGAGTCGTTTCACTACTTTATTTTAGTCCAGCAGAACTGCAGAAAAGCATGTTTCGGCGTCATTATGAACTTTTTTTGCTGATTCATCATCTCTGAGCATTCCTGAGTCAGAATCAGCCGGGTGCCACCTTGGCACCCTTGGGGAATTTTTTCCAGAGCCGAAAAAAAAATGGCTGCCACTGAATACCGCTAAATTTACTTCTTTGACAATATCTCCGCTTCTATGTCACTTAGAAGAACAAACTTGGTGTCTACTACTAGGTTTTTATGGTCAAGGAATCCATTTATAATAATGCCAAACTTGTATATATAACAGCTCATCAGATTTTCGAGATTAACCACCCAGATATTTGAAAAATTTGGTGTTGGTAAAGTGATTAAATGCTCATGCTTTGCCACTCAGTACAACATTTATTGCTGTCCACTACTATATAATCAAGCTCAATAAATCAATGACAATAATATGTTTTCACTATTAAATTAGGTGTTACATGTGGCAACATTACGAGTCATTGGCAATTCTTCGTAACTTGAACCGACATCATCATCATCTTCCTGAACAGGTTCTTCCTTGGTATGTTCATTGCAACAATCTGGTCCAGAATAACAGGCACATAACTCTGAACAAGACACCAGTCCTGTGGCACTACACAGCCACATCTCCCAGTGGAACATGGCCGGCTGGTTGAGCATCCACATTCGACTGTTTGTAGAATGGCGACAGGTACAGTGTATACACCAGTTGGAAGCGGGGTTGGACGCATGTTGTGCCGTCTCCATCTGTATTCCGACCATATCGGGTCGGGTCAAAGTGTGGGAGATCTGATTGAGCAGCGGATTTATACATAAGAATTGTAATTGAGTACGATGTAGATGCTGAACAAAGTCATCTTGTGATAGGGGCAATACCTTCTGTTTCGAGGCTAATGTGTTTTTCACAGGATGGTGGTGAACAAACATATCATCTCTCAGTTTGAAACCATGATAGGCAGCAAAAAAAACAGTCGTTTCTGGCATCAAGTTTGTTTCATCTGCTTCTGGTTGACCAAGTGAGATTAGGTGATTTCCCATCTTGGGGGTCTTCAATGCTATGGCCTTTCCAATGCCAAACAGATACTGTAGTACACAGTGTCACACCCACCTCCCCCATTGAGACATGTACACTTGGCATATATTTTGCTATGCTTCGGTGAGTTTGAGCAGTTTGACGAATGCTGGATGAAAGCTAATGTGGTCCCAGTGTGAATGTAATAAAGATTAACGGCACTACCGTGATTTGCAAAGTGATGGAACATATTCTGGTGAGCAACATGATGGACCATTTTGACGAACACAATATCCTAGTCGACAGATTCCGAGCTAAACATCCATATGACTCCCAACTCATCATTGCGATTTACGACCTGACTTCCCCAAACAGGTGCAAACAAGTACATATGGCCATACTAGACTTCAACAAGACACATGATCGGGTCCTACACTCCATACTAAAAAGCAGAACTGGACACTTATGGAATCAGAGACAAACATCTTCTATGGATTGGTTCATTTGAGGATCAGAGAACCCAAAAGATTCACGTGGATGGAAATCTGGCCTCTGAATGTCTAGCACCTGCTGTTTCTACTCTTCATAGATGACATCACTATGAATTTAACATCAACCACCAGGCTGCGTGCAGATATTTGTTTGATCTTTCATGAAATCTCGTCAACTGAGGATCACATTCTGCTTCAAATGACTTTGTAGAAACCTTATTCGATGTGACAAGTCATTCACGCCAGAGGAAAAAATGCGCTCTCATCTGACCTCATTTAATATTGCTGTGTGGTCAGGTGCCCACATCAGGCCGAACTATAAAACCAGCTTGGAAAGGTTCAGTGATCTGCGGCCAGATTTCTAGCAAACGAACCCTATGACAATCGTCATTCAGACAGCATGACAGCTATTCCTAATGACCTCGGACCGATATCACTCATGAAGTGGAGAAGGAGAATGACCCTGACCCGTTTCTATAAGATGGCCAATGGATTGACCATCATCTCTCTGAGCTGTCTCAGACAAGGACCAGGCGACCAAGCGATCAGCAGTTCGCACAATATCAAACAACTGTCAACATGTACCAGTCATTTATTCCGGCACAACACCTGATTGAAATGGCCTTCCCCAGAATGTGATCAGCTCGCCCTCCTTGTTCATGACAAGACATGACTGGTTGCTATTCCACTGTAGATGAACGGCTTCAATCGAGCCTTGTTGTAGGTTACTTTATGAACCACTTTTTGTAGAAATAGTATCGTGTATAGACTGAGCTGATGTTTTGTTTTTCTATTATTTAATTTTTTACCGTCTGGCAAGATATTGTCATTTGCTTTGTGTTGGTCTGTATCTATCAAAGATTACGTAAACCTCACAGCACCCCAAACGGTATATCATGCTGGCCATACTGTGCAATTTTGTATCTTGATATCTGTTTGTGAATGCCTCAACATTGAAGTCCCATATGGGAGGACATCGCCTCAACTAACTTGGAAAACTAGGAACAGAAGAAACAAAGATCACATCAGCTGCAAAACTGAAGGTATTGCCCCATCATGAAATGCCTTTGCTCAGCATGTACACGATGCTCGAATGAAGTTGTGTGGAAGTCCGCTGCTCAACAACAGATGTGCTGTTCAAGTTCCGTGGCTGTTTTTTAAGCCAGGATTGTTGCAACGAATATACAAAGAAGAACCTGTTCAGGAAGGCGATAATGATGACCGATCAAGTTATGATCTGTAAATGACCCACAATGTTGTCACATGTAACAGTTGATGAGTTAAAATCATACAGCATATGTTGGGTCAGTACTATCGATTCACTAACCCAGTAGTGAACACCAAGATTGTTGATTAAAGTGGAAAATGCATATGACTTGAACAGAACCATTTTTTTTTAAGAATCGGGTTCGTCAATCTCGAAAACCGGATAAGCTGTTATATATACGAGTTTGACAGTATTATATTTGGATTCCTCGACCATGAAAACCAAGTAGTAGACACCAAGTTTGTGCTTTTAAGTGGCCTAGAAGCGAAGATATTGTCAAATAAGTAAATTCAGCGGTATTCGGTGGCAGCCATTTTGTTTTTCGGCTCTGCAAAAAATTCCCCAAAGGTGCCAAGGTGGCACCCGGCTGATTCTGACTCAGGAATGCTCAGAGATGATGAATCAACAAAAAAAGTTCATAATGACGCCAAAACATGCTTCACAAGAAATTAGTCATAGTCACACAACTTCATTCGAGCATCGTGTACATGCTGAGCAAAGGCATTTCATGATGGGGCAATACCTTCAGTTTTGCAGCCGATGTGATCTTTGTTTCTTCTGTTCCTAGTTTTCCAAGTTAGTTGAGGCGATGTCCTCCCATATGGGACTTCAATGTTGAGGCATTCACAAACAGATATCAAGATACAAAATTGCACAGTATGGCCAGCATGATATACCGTTTGGGGTGCTGTGAGGTTTACGTAATCTTTGATAGATACAGACCAACACAAAGCAAATGACAATATCTTGCCAGACGGTAAAAAATTAAATAATAGAAAAACAAAACATCAGCTCAGTCTATACAAGATACTATTTCTACAAAAAGTGGTTCATAAAGTAACCTACAACAAGGCTCGATTGAAGCCGTTCATCTACAGTGGAATAGCAACCAGTCATGTCTTGTCATGAACAAGGAGGGCGAGCTGATCACATTCTGGGGAAGGCCATTTCAATCAGGTGTTGTGCCGGAATAAATGACTGGTACATGTTGACAGTTGTTTGATATTGTGCGAACTGCTGATCGCTTGGTCGCCTGGTCCTTGTCTGAGACAGCTCAGAGAGATGATGGTCAATCCATTGGCCATCTTATAGAAACGGGTCAGGGTCATTCTCCTTCTCCACTTCATGAGTGATATCGGTCCGAGGTCATTAGGAATAGCTGTCATGCTGTCTGAATGACGATTGTCATAGGGTTCGTTTGCTAGAAATCTGGCCGCAGATCACTGAACCTTTCCAAGCTGGTTTTATAGTTCGGCCTGATGTGGGCACCTGACCACACAGCAATATTAAATGAGGTCAGATGAGAGCGCATTTTTTCCTCTGGCGTGAATGACTTGTCACATCGAATAAGGTTTCTACAAAGTCATTTGAAGCAGAATGTGATCCTCAGTTGACGAGATTTCATGAAAGATCAAACAAATATCTGCACGCAGCCTGGTGGTTGATGTTAAATTCATAGTGATGTCATCTATGAAGAGTAGAAACAGCAGGTGCTAGACATTCAGAGGCCAGATTTCCATCCACGTGAATCTTTTGGGTTCTCTGATCCTTAAATGAACCAATCCATAGAAGATGTTTGTCTCTGATTCCATAAGTGTCCAGTTCTGCTTTTTAGTATGGAGTGTAGGACCCGATCATGTGTCTTGTTGAAGTCTAGTATGGCCATATGTACTTGTTTGCACCTGTTTGGGGAAGTCAGGTCGTAAATCGCAATGATGAGTTGGGAGTCATATGGATGTTTAGCTCGGAATCTGTCGACTAGGATATTGTGTTCGTCAAAATGGTCCATCATGTTGCTCACCAGAATATGTTCCATCACTTTGCAAATCACGGTAGTGCCGTTAATCTTTATTACATTCACACTGGGACCACATTAGCTTTCATCCAGCATTCGTCAAACTGCTCAAACTCACCGAAGCATAGCAAAATATATGCCAAGTGTACATGTCTCAATGGGGGAGGTGGGTGTGACACTGTGTACTACAGTATCTGTTTGGCATTGGAAAGGCCATAGCATTGAAGACCCCCAAGATGGGAAATCACCTAATCTCACTTGGTCAACCAGAAGCAGATGAAACAAACTTGATGCCAGAAACGACTGTTTTTTTTTGCTGCCTATCATGGTTTCAAACTGAGAGATGATATGTTTGTTCACCACCATCCTGTGAAAAACACATTAGCCTCGAAACAGAAGGTATTGCCCCTATCACAAGATGACTTTGTTCAGCATCTACATCGTACTCAATTACAATTCTTATGTATAAATCCGCTGCTCAATCAGATCTCCCACACTTTGACCCGACCCGATATGGTCGGAATACAGATGGAGACGGCACAACATGCGTCCAACCCCGCTTCCAACTGGTGTATACACTGTACCTGTCGCCATTCTACAAACAGTCGAATGTGGATGCTCAACCAGCCGGCCATGTTCCACTGGGAGATGTGGCTGTGTAGTGCCACAGGACTGGTGTCTTGTTCAGAGTTATGTGCCTGTTATTCTGGACCAGATTGTTGCAATGAACATACCAAGGAAGAACCTGTTCAGGAAGATGATGATGATGTCGGTTCAAGTTACGAAGAATTGCTAATGACTCGTAATGTTGCCACATGTAACACCTAATTTAATAGTGAAAACATATTATTGTCATTGATTTATTGAGCTTTATTACATAGTAGTGGACAGCAATAAATGTTGTACTGAGTGGCAAAGCATGAGCATTTAATCACTTTACCAACACCAAATTTTTCAAATATCTGGGTGGTTAATCTCGAAAATCTGATGAGCTGTTATATATACAAGTTTGGCATTATTATAAATGGATTCCTTGACCATAAAAACCTAGTAGTAGACACCAAGTTTGTTCTTCTAAGTGACATAGAAGCGGAGATATTGTCAAAGAAGTAAATTTAGCGGTATTCAGTGGCAGCCATTTTGTTTTTCGGCTCTGGAAAAAATTCCCCAAGGGTGCCAAGGTGGCACCCGGCTGATTCTGACTCAGGAATGCTCAGAGATGATGAATCAGCAAAAAAAGTTCATAATGACGCCGAAACATGCTTTTCTGCAGTTCTGCTGGACTAATATGGATACATCTTTTATACAGTTTGGATTTTTCGATTTTACTAATATTGTGAAATTTGCCGTGAGATTCATGGCTGGTTATAGATATTCGTCAATTAACTTTTTTCGTAACACATCAAATTCAGTACAAACCAATAAAAAATGAAGTTCGTCTTCAATGACATTAATGTTTTCCCTCTTACTGCAGTATGTACAAAAACGAACATTTTTATCGGTGCCGATTACTACTGTATCGACCACCATCTTCCAAGAAACTGTCATATCCGATGTCTGAATTCTTCACAGAATTCAATGAAATGATGGATTCAGTTGCAACTGCACCATGTGAACTGGATATTGCCGGAGATCTCAACATCCTTGTCGATATTGAGTCAGACTCAAACTCGGTCAAACTGCGGGAAAGTTTGAGCACTTTCAACCTCGGCCAGTTCGTTGAAGGCCCAACACATGTTCATGGCCACACCCTTGATGTCGTCATCTCGAACGTACAAAAAACTTTGAGTGACACCAGCCAAGATCCGATTGTACAAGATGTTCAAACGCATGCCCACATGCCCTCGGATCATGCTGCCGTGACATGCATTCTTGACATGCGAAAGCCACAGACGAAGGTAAAAAGAGAGGTGTCACGCAGAATCAAAGACATCGACGTCGAGGAGATGTGCAATGACATCGCCACTTCACCTCTCCTCAGTAGTTTTCAGACGACATACAAAGCATATCCGAAAACTACAACCAAACTATGCAGGACATCTTAGACCAACATGCTCCTGCAAAGGCACGCAATGTCCGTAACAGACAATTTGCGCCTTGGTACAACGACCAAATTCGCGCACAAAAACAAGCCTTGAGGCAGAGCGAACGTCGCTGGCGTAAATCCGGTCTGCTTGTTCATCGTCAAATCATGATTGATTTGTCTGAAGAATACTACGCAACCATCGAACGAAGCAAAGCAGACTTCTATGAGCGTCGGATAGAAGGATGCGATCAATCCCAGGTGTTCCGAGAAGTCACACGGATTCTATCTGGTCCGGCCACTCCAGTGCTGCCATCTCACCAGGATGGGTCTGCACTAGCTCAAAGGTTCAGCGACTTTTTCAACAACAGAATTACCCGAATTCGGGGTGCACTGGATACATCCACCGACCGTTCCTCGCAGTGTAATATTGTGAACTCTTGTGATTGCTCACTAACATCTTTTGAGGCAGTGTCCACAGAAGAAGTGCGCAAAGTTATATCCAAAGCACCTACAAAATCGTGTGCCATCGACCCACTGCCCACACATCTGCTTAAGAGGTGTGTAGAACCTCTACTTCCGGTGCTAACTAGGATGATTAACCTATCGTTGTCATCAGGTGTCGTTCCCGACAGCTTCAAGCAAGCCTACATCACTCCACTCTTGAAGAAGTCGACTCTGGACAAGGAGGAGCTGAAGAACTACAGACCGGTCTCTCAGCTACCGTTTGTGTCCAAACTCCTAGAGAGAATCGTTGCTACGCAGCTCCATAGCTACCTTGAGAACAACGACTTATACGAGCCAATGCAATCAGCATATCGTTCCAGGTTTAGTGTGGAGACGGCCCTTCTCAAGGTCTATAATGATGTACTGGTCACCTTGGATAAAGGAGGTGAGGTACAGCTCATATTGTTAGATTTGAGCAGTGCCTTTGACACTATTGACCACTCTCTCCTTTCACGTCTGCACTCTCGTTATGGAGTGTCTGACACGCCCTGACCTGGCTAGCATCATACTTGAATAACCGCCGCCAATGTGTCACCATTGAAGGTTGCTCATCAACTAGCAGCCATCTCAAGTACGGAGTGCCCCAGGGGTCCGTGTTAGGGCCTCTATTGTTTACCCTCTACACTGCACCACTGGGCGATCTTATACGTGCTCATGATCTGAAATTCGTCATGTACGCAGATGACACGCAGATATATATCAATGTCAAAAGTGATACCTCATCATGCATCTCCAGACTGGAGGCCTGCCTGCGAGATGTTAAATCGTGGATGAGTTCAAATAAACTACAGCTAAATGACAGTAAGACTGAAGTCATCCGTTTCTGCAAGAGGACACTGTCTCCCTCACCTTGCGGGCATATTACTGTTGGTGAAGCTAAAATAGTGCCATCGTTATCAGTCAAGGACCTCGGCGTACACCTCGACGAACACCTCCAAATGACGACCCACGTCAATAGTGTTGTCAAAAAAAGCATTTTTCGGTCTCAAGAAAATAAGTAGGATACGCAGTATGCTTAGCTCCAGTTCAACCGAAAAACTCGTCCATGCCTATGTGACTTCACATATTGACTCGTGCAACAGCTTGCTTCTAGGACTACCGACATGTCACCTGAACAAGCTTCAAAGGGTCCAAAATGCAGCTGCCCGACTGGTATCCAGGACCAGCCGACGGGACCACATCACCCCTGTGTTGAGTGCTCTTCATTGGCTCCATGTAACCGCGAGGATTGAGTTCAAGGTCCTTCTCCTCGTATACAAGGCACTCAATAATCTGGCACCACAGTATGTGTCGGATATGCTGTGTTTCCCACCTGCCACCAGGCGCCTAGGTTCCACTGACTCCGGAATGCTGTATGAACCACGCTACAAAACGGAAACGTACCGGATACATGCTTTTAGCATCAAGGCTCCTAGGCATTGGAATCAACTGCCACTGTCAATACGCCAGGCACCGTCACTGTCAGCCTTCAAGTCACAGCTTAAGACTTACCAAAAATCTTACTTGTGAATTAATCTACCTCAATATGTACATCTAGTCATGTGTAGTTCTGCTTTTACTCTCTTTTTAATCCTGTGTTTTCCTGTCTTATTGTTGTACAGCGCTTAGATATATTATGATAATGCGCTTTAATAAATAAAAAATATTATTAATATTATATTTATTATATTATCTTCAAATTATCAATAGCGTTAGACATGCTACACCACAGCAAAAATATATGCAATATTTTACGTGGAGCTAGCTTATTGGCAGATTGAGGAGGATGTGATATGATTCTAAATTCAATTTGAATCGAGCTCCAAGTTGAAAAATTAGTTTGGGTTGGAATTTAAAAATAAACATATATACTATATACTTTTCTGTTCATAAAGCTGGGTTATTGCAGCGAGATAGTGGAAATTAGTTACTAGCAAGATGATATGATATGTGAGGTCAAATGTTACTACTTTGCATGCAATTATATGCTTCATATTCATCGTTTACATTCATCTCATATTTATCTTTATATTTATAATTCATCTTTATAATGAATACTATAGAGAATCAATTACTTCGTCAAATAAAACATGTGAAGGGATGGCTAAATGTAGCGGGCACTCTTCCCTATTGTTGTACACTCTTCCCGATTTGGTGTGCCTTGTGTTCAGGGCTATGCCATCCCAACACGTATCGATTTTTTTTCTGGATTGTAAATATAGCTTGCGTTTATTTTTGTGCATTATTTACTCTTGTGCTGAACGTGTTATATACTACATACCAGAGACCAGTACAACCAAAATGGCTGTTTTGATCTACCCACAATCGCCAATGGTAATATCGTTCATACCGATGAATGATCGCAAGGCGTTTATTGTTTTTGTGCGGTTATAGCGACACTACATTCGTTGGAATTTTTTTCTCTTGCTGGGAGAAACGAGTTGGTATTCTTGGAAGTATGTGACGACCTTAACAGATAAGTGCTCACCTTTTATTGACATGCACCATTGCATTATTATATGCGCTGCATGTTTATACGGCAAAAATTAATTGGCTATTTCTTTTCTTCAGCCAAAGAAAGGTTTATTTGTTCACCCATCTTCAAGTATTGTTCCAGATCTCAATCGTACCCCCACAACCTTTAGTTCCTCTGTTGTGTTACTTGTGTATTGAATGTGCCCTATACCGAACTGACCTCGACGATTACGTTGTGTTGCAGTTGCTGTCATCCTCTTGTGAACGCTAATGTTGACCATTTTACCAAATAGTAACAAAATATAACAAAAGGTGGAACTTTCTATATGTTCCTATGTGCAAGCAAGAACAATGGAACCATCGCAGGCGAGGGAGTGGCAAACGATAAGACCTTCGCGAGATAGGGAGCGGCCTCAGTCCCCCTTTCTGGAGTTTGAAGTGCACAGGCACTCATTTCTGTGAGAGTGTGGCCTCTCACTGATATTACACTCTCTGACTTTACCTGAATATTGTTTGTTGAATATATGTGTAGTTTCAAAAATATGCACAGCATTGTCGTACGTGTATTTGCTTGGGACTTTTAGCGCACGTGTATGTGATAGTAGATCAGACATCTGCAATAGCACATATCTTCTTCACGGCACCATAATTTATCCACATTATCCTCTGCAGAGTTTCTGCTGACATTATATTGAAAATTTATTGCTGCTTTTGAACCTATCTCGTTCTTTTTTTCAGAATGTCACCGAGGAATAAAGATGGTACCTGAATATATTATGTTTTTTCCCACGATGTAATACGGATGGTGATAAAATGTATATTGCACTGTTTATAGTCGATTAAGGGCTGCGTGCACAATGAACTTGTGACTTCATTAAACTATTCAATCGTTCGTATATTCAGAATTAAGACATCCATTTAGTAATAGACTATGTTGTTGTGGGATCGGGTTGAATTCAGTACAAGAATCAAATCGATAACCCAGGTTATGATTTTCTGACATGTGCAATGGCCATAAACTTTTGACTATCATTGGCATTCTGATTGTAACAAAGTATTGTAAAATTTCTTTATTGAGAACATCAGAAACCTAATGTTGAGAACATCAGAACCTAAATCTATTCAGAGGGGACCACTTGACGAAAACTTTGAAAAGTATGAATAAACATGCATCTGAACTAAACTACCATTTAATATTTTGTAAGCTGTCAAAGTTGGTTTGTTATTGCATCACGCTTGCCGACTTGAAAATAAATTTGGTACCAAATATTTGGCATTTATTCGTGGTCGAAGATCTATTGCGACATTTACTGTAGTTCCACAGTTACTGTATATGATCGATGTGCACCCCATAATGAACTTTAATACCACATCAATTCATATTTACATACGCACACATTCATGTGCCTATATAATAGCTACGTCAAATTACACACAAACGCCATTAGCTTGGTGAGCATTGCAGGTTTAATGTTTTATGCATATGTTTCTATATTTGCTGCTTCGACAATACCGTGTACGTCTATGTAGCGTGTCATTCTACATGCATGACGTATATATGTGGAACTACTTCTCTGTTCCACGCAAGGAAAGTGCGGGATGGCAACCGAATGTCATGGGTAAATCTCGCAATAAGCCACGTGGTAACTAAACCAATATCAACATGTATATATACAGGACCACTGCTTATGGTTTTCACATGAAAGATATAATTTCACAGTCATGACCCTCAGCTCATTCAAACATACACATTACATTCCTCACTCTGATCTGGTACAGTTGTCATGTGGAATTTCAGGTCACCAAATATTTTTCAATTCAATATATTTCCACCTGAATAACAAGAAGGCAAAAGCTAAGTTTAATGCATTATGTAGCACAGGCAACCATGTTGTCATCAGAATAGTATTCAGCAGGTGTGTGAGACACACACAGTACAATGCTTGAGTATTGAATGTTTGTATTGACCTGTCAAAGCTGAGGATTTGATGAACACAATAGAAAACCGAAGTTGAACACGTTTGGGAGAGATACAAAGCCCAATAAAAAATAGCATTTACTACATCTGAATAACATCATCCCTTTCAGACAGCGAGTAACATAAGGTTTCAACCGATACGTTTTTCAATATGATAATTAGAGT
Source organism: Terebella lapidaria (assembly GCA_949152475.1). NCBI lineage: Eukaryota > Metazoa > Annelida > Polychaeta > Terebellida > Terebellidae > Terebella > Terebella lapidaria. Next base: position 20,653,096 of record OX424555.1, read on the forward strand.
CCAACATTATACAATTATATGTTCTGCATCCATAGCATAAGTTTGTTTCAGATTTCTAAATTGTTTCGATCGGTTGATTGGTGTGTGTATACTTCTGAAAGATCCATTGATAGGAGAGAAACAAAACTTCAGTATTGAACAGAACAAATGTAATTATCAACTCATTATCACCAATGCAACCAGATTTTAACAATACCAAAAACAAACATAAATACAGCATTATCTAAAAACACCTGATGGCGTTAGTTCAAAGCAATTTATCAATCATTGCCAAAACAACTGTTTCAGACCTTGTCTCCCATTGCCAAGTTATTTTGAGAACATTATAAAGTATTTTTATGTCATATCTAAATATCAAGTGGTCAATACATTATATGAACAATTTAAGTTTGAACATTTCACTAGTGAGACATACATTCATATTAATTTTGTGTGCTTCAGTTTGCCCAGATTTCCCCTATTTTTGGTCAAGTAAAGTCGCCTCTGGCAGTAAAATGGTTAGGGAACAGTTCCCAGACGCACCTAACAAACACTGGCGTAAAAAGTCTTGTCAGATTTGAAAATAACTGGAAACAGGCTTCCATAATCTCATTGGAGGAAAATAAAACATGAGTACACAAGGAGTGATATTCAAGATGATCAACAGAGGGGAATACAGCAATGTGATGAAGTCCAATGCAGTTAAGGTGCTGTAATGTCGTTGTAGTGTCTGTTTTCGTCAAAGTCACACACAGAGTATAAGCTGGTAAACATCAGCAGTGTGGGTATTGCCCATTGGTAACGTACAGTCTAGGTCATGTAATTTGAGTTGCTATAGCACTGAGCTAGAGGAATGAGCGAAAGCTATCATCTTATAACCATGTGACTTCTATATATACTGACATGGATCAATAATGGCTGAATCCGTGTACAATATAATCAGACGAGGGCAGTTAATAATAGCCTGTGTGATGTTTAATTTTGATTTGTATTTTCTGTATTGGAATGTAAATATACTTACATATACATCGTGTGCAACTATGAGTCTGGACTTGGAATAGTATGCACCTCCCGGTCTTCTGATCATATCCAAAGCCAATCGACAACAAGCATATTTTCATAGGGCAATCGTGAATATAGCAAAATGTGATTTTAAACATGTTTCACTCAAAATGAGTAATCCCATATTGTTTTTTTTCTTCCCTCTTCTTCTCAAATTTATATTGCTATTATTCACCAAATATTTATCTCGAACAACGTTGTCTTGTACGGGGGCAGCTTCTGCTGAATACCCAAACGTGTATCAATTGTCCAAACCCAGCTTCATTATCTCAGCACATGTCGACAGGGGACAGGTTCCCGCCAGCAATCAGACCACAGCTACATCAGCATGTCAGAAAGCGACACATGATGCCTGTAACGAATACATGTCCGACGCCTTGTCCAATGTGCCACCCACTCCATTCAGCGCACGGCAGGTAACAATTGAATTGTTTCCATCTTTCATCATACCCCGAGCGGATTAGTATCAAACCCCCTCATAAATTTCGGATTTCATGCCCGATTTATCTTTGATGGCCATAATTTAAAATATAACCCCTTGTGTGTATGTGGGTGTGATGAAATTTAAAGTGAGGAATCGCCCAGGAATTTTTCGTTGTCACGCAAACCGGTGTACGTTTTTGTCCATATCTCCGCGAATTCTGATCAAATCTATTTCCGATTTGGTCTGCAGTTGCTACGTGTCTGCTTATTATATTATACCATGTTGAAACGAGGATTTGTTATTATAGTCTATGAATATAGATTATCGAATATACGCAACAGATAACAAGGTACAACTTTCTCATTACGGTGTTGTTTGCTATGATACTGGCACAACAATAAGTTCATATGATCGTGATCACGAACAAAGCCCAAGCGACGCGGAGCGCGTCCAAGATGGCCCACATTGTCACGAACCGAGAATTAGATTTCTGAAATTCACTGCAAATAATGTGAAAAATTATGAACAATATACAAGCAAGTTCATCCAGATGCTTCTTTTTCTTGAAGGCCTATGCACGTCGACGAAAGTCTGGCGTATTTCAAAATTGAAAGCTCCATTTGTTATTGCATTACATGAAAAGAACGAGATGACTTGCTTGCTATACTATCTGAGTTGAGTGTATCACATGATTTCCATTGAGTTCAACACCTGATGAAAGTCAGATTGCTAATTCGCTTGAGTATAGTCGTAGTCACTGTAACGCATACAGCGTAATCCGCTCATGTGCACCGGCCGCTGCAGCGAGTGAGACATTATGAAATAGAGAAACCCCGAGGAACAGGGGGTTATTCAACATGGTCGAGGGCGGCAGCCCGAGACTATGTTGAGTAACTCCCTGTTACTCGAGGGGTTTCTCTATTTTAAACCATACAGAAAATTACTTAGCCGTGACCGGCAGGTGTTTAACCAACATACAGCATTGATTAAACACCTGCGAGAACAATGCGAGTATGGTTTAAGAATGCCGCATGCATTTACCGACAAATTTGCTACATCTGCTAAATTTACTTGTAAAAATACGATAAATACTACATATCCATGGACATCATCAGAAATGTAAGTCTCGGTTAGTGATATATATCATGTCACCTCACTATCCTGAAAGTTTCCCCACGAGGCATGTAAATGAATTGAAGATCCACCTTGTTATCTATCAGTTATGTTCAACTGTCTGTATTCATTGCGTAAACGAACAAATTATGTTGTTGCCAAAGTATTCATTGTCACTGGGTGAGAGCTTGCCCATGATTCTTGACGAGTCAACTCGGTAAAAATCTTTCCTCGCAGGGGCATTGCGCGGCAAAAATCTTTAATCACAGGGGCAAGAGATTTTTGCCGAGCAAAGCCCCTGCGAGGAAAGATTTTTACCGAGTTGACTCGTCAAGGATCATGGGCAAGCTCCCACCCAGTGATTGTACAGGGTTGGAGCAGCTATGGTCAAATTTGAGGACAATATGGTGTTCATATGGCGAAGTTATAAAGACAAACATGGATCAGTACAAAATTAAAGCTATTCCCGAATGCTGGGCGATTCTTACCCGTAAAAGAGTATATACAAGTATACGAGTATTCAAATGTCACCCTTGACATTTGTCGATCTTTGCATGGCATTGATGTTGATTACAGCTTCCACTTCGTCTTAAAGAGGTCTTCCAGTGCGGCGCTTTCGCATGAAAAGTAATCATGATTAATCCATCAAATATTCATAAATGTTAACTGCAGACCTTCATGTTCGTTTGAACACTATAAGGAAAACAAACATCACAACAGCAAAACTGAAGGTTACTTGTGCGGCAACGGGGGTGATTGAGATTGAAAGCAATATTTGAGCACATAAAAACCGTCACCTGGCTGCAGAGATGACCACGCTGGGGAACCAGTCCGCTAAACCTGGGTTTGGTTGGCGCATCCTGGGTTATGCAACGAACATCCTGGGATTATTGTACGCGCATCCTGGGTCCAAGACGAAAACGTTGAGGCGAAGGCAATATGGAAACACGACTCTAACGGCAAATAAACATCAATGATTCATTGTAAAATAGTGTACATTTATCGTCCAAACACCCATCATGTAATTAAAAGTGGATATATCATGAAATCTATGATGGAATTAGTAGAAATAGCCGGATATCGATAGCGATGTGATTGTGCAACGCTAAACCTGGTGTTGCAACGCTAATCCACGGAATTTTTATTTGTGGCTTTATATATCATAGGAGAGGGACCACATCAAGTCCGATTGAGTTAGTCTGGACTAACGAGTAAGCCTGCGGTATGTGCAGTGTATATACAACCAGGAGCAAGAGCAAGCGGAATGTGGTAAACCTATGTAGTGACAGAAATACATAAGACCAATTGGACTTATGTATTTCTGGTAATTGGTCTTATGTATTTCTGGTAGTGGTGGTACGTGGTTTGTCACACTTTTTGGTAGCAAACCGTCAACCATGTGTGCATCTTTGAAACTACAGCATGATGGAATAAAAAGAAGCATGAGAAATGCACATGGCAAGATAGCATATCGATATGTATTCAGATCAATGTTGATACTTGTAGACCCTAGGTTTTTGTATCCCCGGTATGCCATAGATAAGGGCCACATATTACTATTATTATATTTCTACCACAGATATAATTTCTTTCATGTGGCACAACCATGACAGTTTTACTGCTTTTTCATAACCAGAATGAATTATATTCAAGTGACCTGGACGCAGTAGCCCTATGTGCCGGCCCTATACATCCACCCGGTGTATATCTGGGCCCCATACAATACAGCACAAAACACTATAACATTATATTATTCACTCGGTGGTATTTCCACTATAAGGACAGTCCTGATTGGACGATTTGTACCACGTGACAATCCTACATACTCAATGTTGGACGGCGAAAGTCTATATTGGACGGCAAAAATGTATATTGGACGGGCGGGTGCTTATCAGCAAATCAGAGCGTGTGTTACATGTGGGTTTTCCCCACTCTGGGTTTCTCCTACATTCATTGGTGAATAATATAGCAAATGTTGGATGTTGAGAGTCGTCCAATATACAGTTTACGGGATGAAGAAATGTCATATTGACCTCGGCTGCGCCTCAGCCAATATGACATTTCTTCATCCCGTAACTGTATATTGGACTCCTCAACATCCGATATTCGTATAATATCTTTAGGTGTTTTACATGACAAAATGTGTCATAACGGTTATGCTTACTTATAATACAAGAGGCCTCTCGGCCTTGAGCGCTCCGCTGCAAAAGTTCAGAAGGTCAAATCCAAGGTCATTACACAAATCATCATATTTGACTTCCTATTTAAAAATGCAAATATCTAAGCTTTATCTTCTAGCATTCTGTGAGTATCCTTGCGGCAGTGCCCATTATGAAGGAAAAAGCCCAAAGTTTTTTTCGGAGCAGAAAAAAATATATATTATTGACTGGAAATGGTTCAAAACGATTAATGACCAAAATTGGCCGTTTTTCCTCCAAAGTTGACCGTTTTTCGTGTAAGAAGGCCGCCATTTTGAAAAAAAAAATCAAAAGACATAAATAAAAAATAACTCGCCCTTAAAATATATTTAGACATTTTTACGCAAAATTTTAGAATGATTCGACCAAAAACTATAAAGATAACCATAAGATGACGCTGGCGAACAACATGGCATAGTAGCTAATAATGGCCTAATAATGGCCAGATAAAAATATTTTACATGAGTTGTTATCATTCTTGGAGACTTGGACAATCTGAGACGGTCCAGGGCAAACTTAAACATTCCCAACTGGCCATGGACCGCTTTGGGAGAGTGCTTTACCATGATGATTTTAGTTGAATTCTTGACAATATGGCAAATTAAAAAAAAAAGTGTGACCTTAGTTTTATAATCAAGTTGATTATAGGTAATTATCAGATTATATGCCAGAGAATTGACAAGCAGGGAAACACAATGGATTCAATTGATAAATTAGAATAAAACAATCCTCCATATAAATGTATTTAATCATTGAATAAACATGTGGGACAATTTCATGAATTTATATTCCTCGATTTTAGTTGGAAAGAAATGTGTGTTAATATTGTTCGCTGTTTACAGCCAATATTTGATTAGAAACATTTTTTGATATTCCAATTTATCTTGGGCAAACTGCATAGGACATTCCCGAGAAGGTCTGAATGACCATGACTGAGCATTACGGCACGACAATAAACTTATTGCGAACATACATTATATACATGTATGTGTATGTACTTGTGAGTGGTCTGCCGCAGTGTACATAATTCATAGCTCGATTATTGTGCGGCGTTAGCCGTACTATATCTGTTAGTGTAATTTTGACCCCATGGTACTACTGGTGAGGCGCTTGTCCATGCGTAGACTTATTGCTACCGAATTAAGTCAGCGATGACATTATCCATATTTTATGTCACAATCTCAGATTACAACAAAGTTAAGTAGCAAATATTGAACAAAGAAAACATACACCTTGGTCATTTGTGGAAAGTGCAACTAAAACACATTTTGGCAAGATTAATGGACGAATCGACAAACAAATGCGAGTATTAATCAATTTTCGCATGGACAAGCTCTGCACCAGTATTGGAGGTATTATGGTATTGTAAGACCATCTACGAGAATTGTTCTCTGTGAGAGGGAAGTAGAGAGTTATTACAATACGAGTTCGAGTTACAATACGGTTCGAGTTCATTGTTTCATATTGTTATCAAACTTATCAATAGGGTTGTTTAACCAAGAAATGGGTTTCGTGTCTACTTATCCTTGATTTTTCTCGTGTTCACTCAGCCTCGAGTACTGGTTCTACTCTCCTTTGTCCCTGTGGCCGCACACGTAACCTCAAGTTCTGCTGTTGTGATGCTTGTATACCCAGGTTTAGCGTTGCTTACAGGTTTAGCGTTGCAAAATCGTGTTTGCCTCAAAAGTGTGCCTTCCACAATTTCTCGCATTATCACACGCTATTTTGTCCGCTGTTAACTACTTACGAACATCCGTATCAATACTGGGCAAAGTGTGCTTGATATGGTACGTTATTTCATCCTACATGTCAGTGTTTTACTTTCGAGTCGCGACTGTCTCGTTCGTGGCGGCCGCCATTTTTCCCGAAGGATGTTCGTTGCATTACCCAGAATGCGCCGACCAAACCCAGGATTAGCAGACTGGTTCCCCAGCGTGATGACCCGACTTCGTGAACTGTTTTTGTAATTCATGATGAAAGAACACTGCGTTTCTTCTCTGTGCCTAAAAAACATTAGATTCTGTGTACAAGCAACAAAAGCTTCAGCCATTGCAGTTTTTTGCAGAAATGATGAGCAATCTCAATTTGTAAGCAGAAGTTTGAATGTCTGTAACAGATATTGCTACGCCGAATACACGTGTTTCGAGGCGGGCCTCTTTGGTCGGTGCAAGACTGTAAAAAAACAAGCGGTGAATTCCTTTATCTGGTCATAGCAAAGAACTGAGTGTGTGACGAATTCTCTTTGATATTACTGGCCAATGCTCTAGCTGTCAGCAATAATAGACAATATTATTCACTCGGTGATATTCTCATTGTAGGGACACTTCTGATGAGACGATGTGTACCACGTGACAATCCTACATACTCAATGTTGGACGGCGAAAGTCTATATTGAACGGCAAAATGTATAATAGACGATCCGGTGCTTATCAGCCAATCAGAGCGCGTGTTACATGTGGGTTTTCCCAACTCTGGATTTCTCCTACATTCATTGGTAAATAATATAGCAAACGTTGGATGTTGAGAGTCGTCCAATATACAGTTCACGGGATTCAGAAATGTCATATTGCCTCGGCCAATATAAACTGTATATTAGACTCCTCAACTTGCAATATCTGTATAATATATTGGTTGTTAACAACTTTATTGGAAATAGGGAGGTCCAAAATGGGAGAAACAGAACCTTGCAATGCAGGTGTGTACTCTGAAATCGTGGGTAATTTCACATGGAAAATATATTCTTCCTCAGAAACTGCCTATCCCCAACATTCCCTGGAACGGCATTATGCGTTGTAGCCGAGACTTTTGTAGAATTACCCAGTATGTTTGGCAATATGTGCCTAGTTACACATCCGACAAAGGACCATCATGGGGAGTGTTTCCCTAGCTGAGAATGTGCTACCTCGTATTGTATTGTGAATTTGTGACATAGTCAAAGCAACCATGTGGGCAATAAAACATCAGTACGGCAAACGCCGCACAGTGAATAGCGAACGAACACACCGAACACACTATTGAAAACTTCTTCATTCAGAGTTACTAAGGCCTGCATCCAATGCTTATCATGTGGACACATCCGATTCATGTAGATCTGCTTTTCAAATTTAATGATGATGTACTTGAATGTCAGCCATGGTCTACTCGGTGGGTACCTTGTCTGTCTTATCTGTAAACGGTGTTTTTCTTGAAAATTTTACTACATTTGAGGAGCATTTCCTCATGTCCACCCACAATGAAGAATTACCACGCTCTTTTCATTGTATTAGATATGCATTACTCGCCACATATGCTTTCAATGAATAAGCTATTCACTGCATGCGTTAGATAGCGATTACATTGATCATGCAAGATCAGGAATACTTTATCACTAAAGTCCTACGGTATATGTTCATCCAACAAACTTACGAATCTGAGGTTGCTCCATCTTGGCGCGTTAACACCACAGTTTATTGACTGAAAATAGAACGTTGTTTTCATGATTTTGTTCTAGTCAAATTTTCCCTACAATTTTAATGACAGTAGGGAAATGGGAGTATAATTCTGTGAAAGAATTGTTGTTATTGTTGTTAAGTATCAATCTTTCACCACCAGTACAAATCAGATTTTGATGATGCCAATAACAAACGTAAAATACCGACCAGATAGTTTATCCAAAGACACACTGGCGTCATCAGGGGCAGACAGTGTGTTAAATGTAGTTGTTTCACTTGATGGAATTAGTATACAACTGTCCAACAACCTACGAAAATAATTTAGAAATCTGAAACTAACCCCAAGGAATAGATATATGACAAGTACAAAAGTACCCAATCACAAGCCAGAAGGCAACTGAGTTGATGGTAAAACTGTCATCATCAAAAGGCTTGATTCATCATTCATATGTGGAGTCATTATATAACTTGTATTTATAATGGCCAACAGTTACGGTTGTTTATTGAGCAAAGGTTTGTTTTTGATTTGAAAGACCTACAACCTAACCTGTATGTAGCCTACTGTCTTCCATGTAGTTGCGGGTTGAGTCCATATTTTTTGTATTCTCTTCTGATGTCTAAACTGGCTCTGGTTACTCCGGGGTAGGTTAAATCATGCTATTGATAACGATGTCGTTGATAAATACACTTATATTCGTGGATACCATTCAACTCTAAAGTAACCCATAGAAACGACGGTATTTTGATGTGGCATAAGTGTGTCGCCTTCTTTCATTATTCAAGCAATGATAATAAATAAACAATAAAGAACTCACACAGACTCTTCGAGTCCAACTGTGAATGGACCCACGGGATTACTTGCCAAGGTATTTCAGATATTTCACAGCTGAGCACAGCGGTTTTGTGGTGCAACGATATCCTCAATAACACAGCAAGCATCATAAGAGATAATTATTTTTTTGTCGGTGTCTGCACCTGAAGACGATTAGTATAAAGCGATCGAATGGAGTCAATATACTGTTCCAAAGTGTGAACTGACCCACCAACGTGAATAATAATGACATGAAATATCAATTGTTGGAATTTCAAGGGTTTTATTTTTCGGTCAAATTTCTGAGAACAGTTGTGAATGTTTAGTAATTTTCGAAGACGAAAGGATGTGGAGTCAGGTTCAACGTTAGTTTGATGGCTCCATAATTTGTAAACACTCGTCTTCCATAACGTTGGCAGCGTGATTATTCAGAGCCAATCAGTTTGGCGGTGTTGTTACGTTTGACGGCTCTACGAAGAGCCGTTGGGATGACATTTGTTCCCATGAGTTAGGTCGCACAATAATTGCGTCGAATTATAACACAATCAGTACATTTAGGACGCCATTATTTAATGTGACATTCCCCTATTTTTATGAATAAATATAATTATGAAAAAATCACGAGTTCAGATCCACAGTGTCGTGTGGGTTAGGTCAAAAGGAGATGAAAGGAATTGCGTGAGTGCATCAACTGTGACAATTCATAAAAATTCAAAAGATGAGTTTTGTTCCTACGCTTAGATGGAGTCCAACAATATTCCCTCATAATGTTATTACATGACATGCATGCACAAAATGGTAATTGGGGGAATTGTTGACAACAAGATATGGGAACTTGAGTTGCACTTGTTTGTAATATAATGGTTGAGGAGAAATATCAGAAGAAACATAAATTTGAAATTTTGAATCATCAAAATTTTGCTGTAATAGTATTGGCCAGTATCGACTCGTGAAACAGGGAACGCTAGCTACTCTGGCTATACATATTAATAATAAATAATAACAATGTCATTTATTCTCACAGCGTGAAATAATGTGCATTTCTATGCACTCGTCGATGAAAATGGGCATCTCTTATAAGTGCATGCTTATGTAGGCCTATATATTACAAACAGATATGATTGCGTATGTCTAGGATGTTCATGTAACTACATCCAATTCGACATATGACAGAGAATAGAATCCTCTGGTGCTATGACACGTTAAACAATACAAATATTTTTACAAAGTGGACAGTTTTGAATTGCCGCTTCTGTTTGGTGGTTTACAAGGGTCAATTTCATATAACTAGAGGACAACCAGATTCGGTAAGGTCCGTCACGATACTGAAACATCATAGAATGAAATCAGAGCCAATCTCTGTTCACTCAATTGGAAATCTGATGAACAGAAGTAATATGATCCATACTGAATTGCGAAGATTTCCTTTCATGGACATTGGACGTGAATATAACTATCGTATCCTACAACATATCTCTTGGGAGTGGAAATTCAATGTCAGCATTCTGAGCTAACCATGACTGATCGTTCAAAAACGCATAGTTGGTTGGATCGTACATGTACGATGTAGGATAAACTGAATGTCCACGATCATCAACCAGAGAGCGATCAATCAGTAGTGGCTGCTGATACATGACACGCGCTATTATAGCAGTTTCCAGACGCACTCTCGACTGAAATAACGTTTTGCAGATGCTATGTATTTTGTGATGACATGAACATTCGATTGGATCTCATGGATCTCGATAAGAAATCACGATGTGGTATATGATGATGATTATGAGTCACATGGCCATCTACTATCTGGATCTCTTTTGGAGGCCGTGGGGGATGGAGATGGAGGCCGCCTGGGGCTGTTTAGAAGTGAAGTGTCAATACCATAAATTCTTCACGGTGTCTGATACCTGTGTGAGGTCATACTCACAAGTTATCGAGATTAACAATTAATTAAGTAAGACGTGTGGCATATCTGTAGACCAGCAATGGCGGCATATCTACGAACACCTAAATAATGTCTCAAAGCCCGATTCTGAACATTATCACGGGGGAAGAATTGTTCACGGCGGTTTGGGTCCGATTTACGCGTATTTGCCGACAATCAAAACAAAAGCGACCTGTACGATCTTGCTTCGATTACTACCTCGATATTTATCCATTTATCACCAAATGTATACATATTATGCCTTTCAGGCATATTTTTGATATAAGCAACTACTTTCACCTCAACAGGCACACTTTTCCTGGAAAACTATAAGTCTATGTGTCGCATCACAAGTTCCTACACTTATATGTCTAGATATTAGTTAAGAATATCATTTGTTGCAATGAAAACAAATATGAACGCTTACATGGCAACTTTCTTACCTTCATACTTTGTGTCCGCACATGATTTTTGGCCGTAATTTTGTTTTGGACCATCAGATCAATTTAAAATTATCTCATCTGGCATGAAGCGTAATTTTTTTCACCAATTTCCAGGTCTTCAAAACTGAAAAAGTTGACAATTCACCCCAATGTTTAATTTCAGCCCGAAATGAAATCACGTGTCATTTTTGTTTTCTCTCACTTCGTATGCCTGATATGACATTCTCTGTCCGGACTATGAGATTAGATAACGGACCCTGTTTTGTTTGCTCGGAATACTTAATACTGGGTATTGATTCCACGTCTATTCAAGCAAATTGGGCAATTTCATGTTTGTGACCATGAGCATTCACCAAGTGATATTTTGTTTTAGTTTCAAGACATGTATTTTGATCAAATACTATCTTTCCAAAGCAATGTGTGATTCGAACAGTGAAAAACTTGCCAAGTTATATATATTCAAACTCGCAAATATTTTGTTTGAGGTCAAATTGGAAATTGAAGATATGAAATGAACCATGGTAGAATATAAATGAACAACATCAATATTAGAATAGAGCAGAACCGGTCATATTCGCTTCTATCTAAGGCTCCATCCGCCATCAAACGTCGTTAGGTCAGATGGTAGTTCAATATTCCCAAGTTATGCCAAAATTTAGAAACATTGCATAGTGTTGTCCATTCGAATGTTTTACAAGTCTGGTAAATCGGAACATACAACCACGTAAATCGGAACTGTAACCTGTACTCGTTTCGGTAAATCGGAACATATCCATTATACCCCATACAACACAGCAATTAGCAATTTCCCCACGCAAATGACATTTTATATACTCTTAGGCGTTACATTATATAAATAGGCACACGGGACCCACATACCATCTGTTAAGCTGATTTTTGCCGACAATTTCCCTCACATGGCGAATCGAACAAGCACACGTAAATCGGAACCAAACCGCCGTAAACCAATCTATACGGAACGGATAGTCCCCCGTGATTATTGGTGCAATTAACATACATTGAGTGAAAGTATTGAATTAAACATCTTCTAATTAATTGAATTCAGATATCACACTACCAATGGTCCACCCCCCCCCCCCCCCCCGGTGTTGGCTACAAACATCAAATTGCAAACGATCATCAAGCGTATAACTTAAATGATATATTTAACGACAATCTGCACACGAATATTGCCATATGATAATTCAAAATATGTCGTATTTCTTGGTGAGCGAAAACGTCCCTTTCAGGTCAAAATATGTTGTAAACATTACTTATTTACCTGTTCTCCTGGAATGTCAAGTCACCAGAATGGATTTTCTTGAACTAATCTAAAATTACATGTAAAAAGCCTGGTGGAACTACACACTCTCATAATGATCGGTAGGATACATCATACTGTTTTGTCTCTCCGTTGGAAGACATGACCTCACAAGGCCAATACATTTAATGACCAGGATGAATTATCATCATGATGAATACATGATCAACATCAATGTTCTAGGCAATGGTCTGATTTACTTTAATTTTTGTCATTGTTCAGCTCATGCTTATGACAATTGGTATTGATCTAATGGTATGTGTGAACAATACAGTTGTATTTAGGACTGAAAGACCATACTAGCTCACGAAGTCCATACGAACGACGACCAGGAAGAAATATCAGCATGCATGAAATGACAGCACACACGTGTTTGTCATGGAATAGCGTCTCCCAAATGAACATATTGGTACGGGTTCTCACCCCAGTATAATCAGTAATCCCACATGTGCAGTGCCTAGAATTATCTACCAATCGTTTTGGCTACTCAATAATCAACTTGAATATATTCGGTATGTCAACATAGATGGGAACGAACGCTTCACAAACCCCGATATCGCATGACAAAACATCACTATAATGCGACAATGCAAGTATGTTGGCGTAGAAAAGAGAGATGACCGAATGTAATGTGGTAGCACTAGAAGATGTGCTAGATCAAAAAGTCTTACCCCAGTTCCATATATATTGATGTCACACCATGCCCTTTTCCTGGCAATCTTCAACAGTGATGCTTTCATGTGATGAGCTGTGTGATACGCATAAATTAATTCCGACTTGGAGACCCTAGGGATGTACATGTCGACAGTAACTCTTGTAATATTTATAATGTTATTTTAATAATTACATAATCTAATTCCAAACAACAGAAATGCTGTCCCAACCAATTCATTCGTGCGGTGTTGATTACATGGCTATACTGGGTAATAAACGGACTTTGTATGAAACAGATATTCTCGAGTTCAAATATTTTATTTGGCTTCGTGTTGTTCAATGTGTAATTAAACCAGAGCATGCGAGTTAATCATTGAATCAATGTAAAGTGTAAGTCTACTTATTACCAAGTGGTATGGGATACAAACTGCGTATACTGAGTAGTATAGTCCAAGTGAAGTGTCGAAATTCATTCAACGATTTTCAGGGAAATATATTCATTAGACAAGTTTCTTACTGAAAAAAAGGCATTTTCTCTATTTCTATGTGAATAGATGCCGTATGATTCATACAATTCTACATTTAGCTGATTTTTAATCGTTGTCTGAAAAATATACATCCGCTTACTGTTCATTGCTATGGGATTCAATTGACATATACTGAAAAAAAACTGCAGCGTTGATCTTTTTTCTGTGAAGACATTGAAACCATTGCCAATAACATCGTGGAAATATAATGAAAGAAACTCGGTTGCAGTGATATACCTTCATGAAACCAGGGAAACATTTTTTTTTTTAGAAAGCAACATGTATTAATGACAATAGCATGGCGAACGAATATGAATATATGATAATACATCGTCCGGTCTGCTGTTCTTGATGCAGTGTCTAGTCTGTATTCTAGGAACGAACATTGTATAATTTATCTCTTGTATTGTAATCTGTCATGCTTTGAGGAACATACGTATGTTGACTAAAATACTCATACATTCATGGCATCAGTGTCGCTGGTATGTATTAGAGGTTTGGTGCTGAAGTAATTTTTCAGCATACCCGGCACATTGATAAAATATCAATGTAGAACCAGTTGGTTTCGTCGCAAAACCGAGAATACTATACAATAAATATTTCAACACATACTGATGTACGTATTGTACGTATCAACCTATTACCACGAAAAGAACCAGATTTTGAATTCAAACTAACCAATTCCGATATTTCAAGGTGGCCACCAATAAACGTTATAGTGGGGCAGATATGTGAAATGATTGTGGGTTTGGTGGTAAAAGCATGAAACTTGGCACAGACGATGTCAAGGGCATAGGTATTGATTTCAGATATAGTGCCAAGCTGGATTTTGCTTTGTTCTGGAATTATGACCAAAAATCCAAGATGGCCGCCACCGCTCGCAGTTGAATCAATATATTGCAATATCTCGGGCAATATTTGCACTACGATCATGAATTAAAGGTCTAATCCTATGTTTCCTGGCCCACAGAAGTCAATTCTGGGGTCTGTTTTGCAATAAATATAAAATTTATGGTTTTGGGTATAAAAAATGATTGGAAAATCACAAGATGGCCGCCACCGCTCACATTTAAATCAATACATTGCAATATCTCGGCTAATACTTGTACTACGATTATGAATTAAAGGTCTATTCCTATGTTTCCTGGCCAGCAGAAGTCAATTCTGGGGTCTGTTTTGCAATGAATACAAAATTTGTGGTTTTGGGAATGAAAAAAATGATTGGAAATTACAAGATGGCCGCCACCGCTCGCATTTGAATCAATATATTGCAATATCTCGGCTAATATTTGCACTACGATCATGAATTAAAGGTCTATTCCAATGTTTCCTGGACCACATGAAATAAAGATCTAGTCCTATGTTTCCTGGCCCACCAAAGTCAATTCTGGGGTCTGTTTTGCAATAAATACCAAATTTGTGGTTTTGGGGAAAAAAATGATTGGAAAAATTCAAGATGGCCACCACCGCTCACATTTGAATCAATATATTGCAATATCTCGGACAATATTTGCACTACGATCATGAATTAAAGGTCTATTCCAATGTTTCCTGGACCACAGAAGTCAATTCTGGGGTCTGTTTTGCAATAAATACCAAATTTGTGGTTTTGGGGGAAAAAATGATTGGAAAAATTCAAGATGGCCGCCACCGCTCACATTTGAATCAATATATTGCAATATCTCGGACAATATTTGCACTACGATCATGAATTAAAGGTCTATTCCAATGTTTCCTGGACCACAGAAGTCAATTCTGGGGTCTGTTTTGCAATAAATACAATTTTTAAAAAAAAATTTGCAATGAATAATGCTAAATAATTCAAGATGACCGCCACTGAATAATGTCCAATTCAGTCCATATCTAAATTGATGAAAATCCAAATTGTATGTGTATCGTGTAAGAAACTGTTTCCATCATGTGTAATTCAACCAGACGTTCAACTTCCATCTACAATAATAACAACGACAAAAATGTTTAGAAGAGATCCACGCCAGAATTGCAACTGTTTTCGAGCTTGACTAATAAAATGAATAAAATGTGTTTGAAGATTGAAAAAGATCAATTGTATTTTCTTCCAATGTGAAATGACCCAAATAGAAATATTCATCATTTATTTTTGTATCATCATGGAATGAATCAAACAAGATAGTGTAAAATATATGTTGCACAACACAACAGTGTTAGGTGGAGTGATGCTGAACGTCTCCAACAATCATGCTTTTAAATGTTCATAGCCGATATGTATACAAAGGATATCACATATATATGGGGATTCAACTTGTATGATGCATAACACATGCACATAACACATTATGAACATAGCGGTCATAGGGGTGGACTAGCCTCGCGCTATTGGGGTTTATTATGCCCCATACATATTGTTCGAGACAGTGAAAATGTCGATATTTACAAGCAGTATTTTGACAAGTGTCTGATATTAATATTATTCCAACGTCGTCAAAAGGTGCTTTGAATCCTATACTTGCAAAACAAAACACTAAATTCTTTGAATACTGAAGCCAGACTCAAGATTTGTATTTGTATATTGAAATGTGGTTCAATATAATGCCCCTGAGAGTATGATGACAATTAAGCATTGTCATTGTGATCACAGCTGCCACCACACTGACAAAGTGAGGTACACCTCAGGGCTGCCTTGACACATTTGCAGAGTCCTCGGCATCCTTCCTTGCACCCACATCGTAGCAATTCTGCACAAGACTCCACTGCTTGCGGGAGGAGTGTCCAGACTGGTTCCCATCTGCTTGTGGAACTTTTTGTCCATCCCCAAAGGTCCGGAGAGGGAAGGACTTGTGCTCGTTCATGTGCTTGTCCCCAAACAAATCCACCCTGGTAGATGGCCCGTTTTGTGTGTTGCAGAAGTGCCGCTGCTGTAGGTGGAATGGCATCAATAGACCTACACTTGGTGCTGAAGATGTGTTTTCGAGCCGAATCGACCTCAGTGTCAGTACATGTCCTGTCATACATCAATACCACATATGTCTGCAGGACATCCATGTGTTCTTGTTGGAAACTAGATGGGCTTGTTGACAACGTATACAAGACAGGGGTCACTTCCTCAAAGGACTTCCAGATATCATATGCAGTCTTCTTCCCACGGCCGGCAAATGATGACACTGTATCACAGCCAGTGAAGGAATGGAACATCAATTGTGCACGTGCCTTCTCATTGCCAAGTGATCTCGCAATCTCATGGGCGGGGATGTATCGCATATTTTTCCCTGATCCGAATGCGACCCAGACTTCAGTGTCATCAAGGAGAGCAACATTGGAAACAGCCAGCACCAACACATCCGTATCGACTGTGCGTAGCATTATTCTGCGATGACCCTTGTTTACAGCATCAACAAGGTGCACGATAATTCGTGTGTCTGCTTCCTCATGTGTACAAGGTGCCAAGGATGAGGTGTCTTGGTGAACTCGGCTGCAGAGGACGTTCTGGCCACATGTTGTATACACATCTTTCTCTGCAGAAAGTTGTTCGATGACCTGATTTGGAAGACGTATTTACTTCTACATTATGTATTGGTTTGTAAAATCTGAATCAGAGATGACAGACAACTGACTTTCATAATGGTTTCGTAATTAGCATGGATTCATTGACTTATAACATATGACCTCAAATAGATACTAACCTGAAGTCCTAAGTAGTGGAAGAGCTCGGTTTTGTTTTCTATGAGTTTGAGAAACTCCTGCCAATTTCCAGGTATGGTGTTAGCTGGTGCAACATGTCTTCGTACACCCTTCCCTCGCTTCTCTCTGGTTTCAGTCTTCAAACTGTCTCTGACATACACATCCCAGACAATGTCGAGTCTCATAACATTTCTTAGTTGAGAATTTACATAGGGCAAGAAGATTTGGTTAGCATACTTCTGGAATGTCTTGCAGCCGATAGGTCTCAGTAGATTTACTATGGCTGCACCGTCGAGTATGATGACATCCACAGAAGGAGCTTGTTCACAAGGTGTACAACTCTTTTCTAAACATCCCACCAGGTCAGATTTTTTCCCAAAACGGATGTTGCCTTGCTCAGAAAGTGCTGGAGGATATGCATGATTTTCATGCTTGAAGAAATTATCGAGATCTCCATCCCGATTCTGACAGGCAATGAAGAGTCTGGAGAACAATGCACAATCACTCTTGAGGGATGATACCGTCTGTTTTGTTTTTGATGAACCTCTGGATGGTCTGCTGAACAGTGGCAACTTGTTCCTACTTATTGTGTCAGTCACTGGTGTGGTCCGCTCTATCACACGTTCTTTCATGTATCTGTCATACTGTTCCTGCCCTGTCTTCTCTATCACACGTACTGTCTGGACAACAGCTGGATCTGCAATGTCTCTACTGTCAAGTACAACAAGTTCATCGCTGTCTTCCGTGAATGGATTCCCCAAGTTGCTAATTACTTGTACAAGCGCTCCAACTTCCTTCGCAAAGGTTTTTTGTGCAGCCAGAGTATGTTCGTGGTGTTTGAGATTGGATTCGTCAACTTTGTGGTCTAAGCAGTTGACCTCAAATTCTCCAACAATCCTTGCCAACTCTGGCCCAGCTACCATCCATCTGAAAAGTGCTCTTGGGTGTTGCAGCAAGCCAACCGCTCCACCGTCTTCCTTGACTAGTTTGTTATTTTGCTCGTGTGCTTGATCTATTGGTAATGCCGAGACTGGACGTTTTGTCTTGTGCACGACAAATCCTCCTTTGAGAAATTCTCTTGCTACTTCAGGATGTCTTTCCTGCAAGGTCTTCATATCACGTATATGGATCGGCAGCCAGCGAGAATAGTGAGTGTGATCAAGTGCAAAGAACCATGGTGCAAATGTTGACAAGGCGGAAACATACAATGCAAAGTTTGACTCTCGCAGTGACCTAATATACACCAGCAGTAGTAGCTCTAATCGCATGACTGTGAACCAGAACTGGAATTCTGGAGATTTTTCAACCCGCTCCTTGCACCAGTCATCAAACGTCATCGCTTCACTCTCAACTTGGCTGTACTCTTCATAGGCCTCACTCAGTAGGATCCACAGTGCACTTGCACTGACTTGGTGTGCATGTCTGGTCCGTTTCACGTTTGTTGCCTTGAGAAACGAATCGGCGATTCCAGATGTAGCAACTTCTGCTTCTGTCAGAGCGTGTGTCCAGCCACTGCCATCCAGGAGATCGCCAAGTGTTGTCAACATTGCCATCTCAATGTGGAGGCCCCCCAGCATTATGACAATCTTCCCCTCACCATATGATTCTTGCCAGTTCCACTGTATGAGTTTCGCAATTGCATACAGGGGTTGGTCGAGGGTAATGACAGGTAACTGTTCTGGGTTCAAGAAGTTGACAGCCTGTCGGATGACATCCATCGAGTGACGTATCATTGCTACAGACTTGGAGTCATCCGGGAAGAGAGGCAGAAGTGATCCAATGGACACATCATATGTGGCTGCTTCTTGTGCATTGGAATGGAACGAGGACCAACAAATTGGATCTTCAGTTGTTTGGACATCTTGTTTGAGCAGCCTATGTGTAGACTTTTGCCAATCTTTCTCTTTCTCCATGGCAGCGTTAACAAGCAAACTTTCATCTGAAATTTCATAATTCGTTGCAGGAATGGCAGGATCTTTCGTCATTGATGTGACTGGTGTCAGTCTTGAATAAGAATCTGGAAGTTGTGGTACCTCTCTTTTGGGAACCTGAATGTTCGGTTTTTGACGAACAACTCCATCAGACTCTGCTGTTATGTTTTGGAATAGAGATATGCTTGTGCCATGAAAGGCTCCATGTGCAGTAGTCGAACTTGGGTTGTGATCCAGGTTATCTACTGCTGCAGTGGTGAAGAGATTCTTCTGTAGGTTGAAGGGACACACAGCCCCATCAGCTTCATATTGGTGGGCTGCAGACACAGCCACATTTGATGATATATCTAGCACTCGATCATAGGATATGGACAGACCCAAACGGAACAAGGTATCTACTAGTTCACGCTTGCGTGTGTGGCTATGGATCATCATACCAAGGTATATAGGGAGAGGAGTTTCTCTGCTTTTGTTATGGTGTGGACCATTGCTTCCTGAGTGGCTCCTTACATAACTGTTAAACTGCAACAACTGAGCAATACTTAGAGCTGCCTGTTTCACATCTTCCATGGTTCTATTTGTGATGTTTGGCCCTTCCATGATCATACTGACTAAAGCAACCAAGGACATTGGCACCGATTTTTCCTGGCATTTTGGGGGGAAGGTCCCATCAAATTGCCCTTCCAGTTTCAGCATGTCTCGTCGGATAATGGTTGCAGCTTTAGACAAACAGAAAGCTTCATCATCAGTATCATCCCTGCTCAACTCTCTCAAGGCTAGTCCGATATCATCCCCAAAGCTGAGCATCACATCCCTACCTTCTTTGTAGGCATGAAGTCCTGGTATGCTGGCCAGAATTTTATTTTTCAAGTCGGTTGAGTGTATTCGACCAGTTACTTCTACTCCAAGCTCTTTCAAGCGATCACCATAGAGTTGCACAAGGTCTGCAAGTTTGAAGACAGGAGCTACGGATTTATCTCTCAGTTTCGTGTCTTCGATGTACCCAATGACGTCTGCAAGTGCAACACCATAGCATGCTTTGTCGTGGTCTTCCATGCGTTCATCTTCAACTATTCTATTGCTGGCATTGTACAACTTCACCAGACATTTTGAATGGTACTTTGCTTCCTGAGCAACAAGGTCATACTGACTCGCTTTAGCAATCAACCGCTGATCCTGCAACTTCAGTGCGCAATACCAGTCCTAACACGTTCAGTAACCTTGGGGGTCATAGTCTCATGTAGAGGAAAGCTGTTTGTACCGGGTTCATCACAGAAGAAACATGTTGGTTCCACAGGTGTGTCATCATTGAGAACGGAATGCCGTAACATATATGGATTTTTTGTAGAATTATCATTGCATGGATGAGCAACTGAAACTTCTGCAATCCTTGAAAATCTGTTTGACGAACATCTCAAACGACAAGATGAATGCCACTGGGCTTGGTTTCTAGTAAGTGTGTTGGCGAATCCATCACCTTCATCAAGTCGACGAATGTCTATTGGATCTGGTTCGTGACCAGCACTGATGAAGCTGCTTAGGTCAGCTGCTAGAGTGGCGTATCCAGCTCCAATGTCAGGTCGCTTAGTCTTGGCTGGACAAACCAAACGCTCCCCTGACTGTGTTTGGCACAATGCTCACAAATTCCAGTGTATAGTAACTAATGGGGTGGTAGAGGAACTGACAGTTTCTTCATGTGACAACTTGAACTTCTTCTTAGAAGACATGCTGTAATGCTACAAGTTACATCTTGGTCATTTGGAAGAAAATAGAAATGTTTGTTTTCAACATTCACATATATCCTGAAGATTTCAGTAATGATGAATCCTCATTATGTCAAACGTTGCCATATCTTGCTCAATATAGCCAACTCAGGCCAAAATAGAACTTGCAAAGTGATTAGTGTCGATCCTAGCGGTTAAACTTTGAAGTTTGACGTATCACCATGGTGACAGCAGTTTCCATTCATAAAATGACGTTTTGGTAACATTCATTCATGAATGTGCAAATGTAGTGAATTTTCAAACCACCTGGATGAGAAATTTTTGTGCTTCCTTTTGACCATGTTGACAGGCTGGAACCCCCTATTTGGGAATCAAGATGCAATTCAAGCATTGCTTATGTTGTTATTGTTGTTGATAAATATGTCACCTGAGCATCTGATCGATTTGAACATAATGGAATCAAAGGTTCATACGTGCTACTGATACAATTTGTAAAATATCTTGAATTGTCACATTTTGACATTATTCGATGGTGGCCATCTTGTAATTTTCCAATCATTTTTATCCCCAAAACCACAAATTTTATATTTATTGCAAAACAGACCCCAGATTTGACATCTGTGAGCCAGGAAACATAGGAATAGACCTTTAATTCATGATCGTAGTGCAAATATTGGCCGAGATACTGCAATATATTGATTCAACTGCGAGCGGTGGCGGCCATCTTGGATTTTTGTTCGTAATTCCGGAACAGAGCAAAATCCAGCTTGGCACTATATCTGAAATCAAAACATATGCCCTTGACATCGTCTGTGCCAAGTTTCATGCTTTTACTACCAAACCCACAATTCTTCCAAATTTCTACCCATATCTGCCCCACTATTACTACATAATGTGCATTGTAACATTATGTGGATGTTAAATGTCTTCCCAAGAATATCGTCATATGCAATTGTGAGCGCCTATTCATGTGGGTTCGTTTTCAAATTTTGACATTTATATTTTGTTTGCCAGATAATATAATAATCAGGTATGCAGTCTGAATAATTATTTTTTACATAGACTACCTCTGATGACGTTAGCAAGGCTTTGGATAAGACTAGCCAGTGAGACTTAGTACCTTTTGCAGAAGTTATGCACTTCTGTGTTTTTTTTCTGCTGGCACCATCAGTATACAATATCCCATCAATAATATGTACATCTAATATTCCAGTACCATCTGAATATTTCTGATGAGCCAGAGCATAAGTAATTATGCTGGATAGCGCCAATTATCGGCATTCAATGATTGCCATCTATATATCTTCTGGTTTTGTGTTCACCATTGAAGTACGAGAAGTATAGTTTTTATCACGATGATATCGGCAGATTCCAGACATTAGGCTGAAAGGAAATGTTACTGCAAAGCTCCTGAATCAAAATTACATATTATAAGTATTGTGGGACAATACTACCCTTCAATATCAGAATGTGATTGAAAACATTCAGCTCAAGTGTGCACACATTGTCACAGGAGCAAAAAGACGTACATGTAGGGAAGCCATTTACCGAGATCTGGGGTGGACATAATTATCCAAGAGAAGGGCACAGCACGAAATAATATTTGTGCATGAATTAATTGCCACCAAAAAACCTAGCTATCTATTTGATTTATTACCACTGAAATCGAACCTCACCAGAGTCACAAGGCAATCTGATAATATCTCACAGTATAGTTTTAGAACTGAATACTTCAAAAACTCTACTTTGTGTTCGTGCATTGTTTTGTGGAACAGTCTTGACTCAAACTACAAATCAGTGACTGAGTTAAAAACCTTCAAGTGTGAAATTAAAAAGCTATATGACGTACCTAAGAACAAACTTTATCATCTAGGTAACAGACAAGTACAAATTATTACCGCACAACTACGTCTTGGTTTTTCCAATCTAAATTACGATTTATTCAACAAATTCTGTATTGATGACCCAGCTTGTGCATGTAACAAATCTAATGAAAGTTGCCATCACTATCTATTTGAATGTGAACTATTTGAGGCTGAACGGCATATCTTATTTGACACACACTATGATATTTTAGCCAATATGATATCGAAATTACCACAGACATCCTGCCGTCGGGTTCTGAAAAATTACCACACGATGTGAACAGGTCACTTATATATTCTGTTCATAACTTCGTCATAAATTCAAAGCGCTTTACTTAATTGTATATTGCCAGTTTCGCTCATAGAATAATGCTGCAGATACTTTTGTTTAACTTAGCATGTGAATGATTGTGGGTGTATGTGCGAGTGTGTATGGGTGCGTGATGAATGTGTGAATGTAATAACAATTTTTTTTTGCTGGAAGCTGTTGTTAATATTGGGGAAGATGTATGTTAGCCATTAGGCTATTTGTCAATCCCTTTAATAAATATATGTTTACAAAAAATAAGTATTGTGCACAATATTATTTGCTATTTAGTTATAACGTCAATCACTCCTCTCTGCATGAACATTACCATGATTACACTACTGTAATTACTAGGAGTTACTACGAAGTTGCAACGGACAACACATTAAAATGAAGAATGTAGGAGGCTATAAATACGGAATATAAAATATCACTCTATCGTGATTCGTTATTAACAGCCGTTATAAATGAATGTTTTTCTATCATTCCGTGGAAGGAACTAATCTTGATATCTTGCCGTAAAAGTGTTGATAAAATTGGGGACACGAACATGTTTGTGAGTTGCACTTGATGAAGTCACGAAGTCTCACGCTGGGATTGTTGTGATTTGCGAGCGAGTGACTCTGTGTAGTTGTCAGTGAAGTCATACAAATGAACAGGGTTTCACAGTGGTTCCATCAAGACGCGCGCCTGTTGTTCCTCAGATGATCCATAGCTTTGAATGTATCATCGTTATACAGTTTGCTCCAACAACAACAATAAAGATCATAAGTTTGCAACAAAAAAACATCAACAAAGCTTAAATGCGCATGATCTTGTTAGTAAAAAAAACGTTTAGAGAGAAAGTCTTATTTTGGACACGTTCGTCATCACTCATTGGCGACATCTCTGTTTAAAATCATACTGCTCATCATATTCGTGTAGGTTTGCAGTGACGAGGTACCAGATAAGTGGAACAGTCAGCATCCAAATACCTGCGTACATGTCAATATTTTAATCATGTTCTAGACTATATCGTTTCGAATCTAAATGCCCACTAGCCATATTCATGCCCTTTGGGCATTTGGTGTTTGTTATTGTTTTCGTTGATGTTTTTGAATTCCTCTTCTCTTGGTTTTTCCTTTCTGGCTTAGATAGAATCATCAGCGATTATAACTCTGGTCCATTCACTTACTGTTGGAATCCGTATGAATTTGTCAAACTTTGCCACACTTATTTTAGTTACCATGAAAACCGTGGTTTGATTTTTTTAAATAAAATAACAAATTTTGGTCATGTCCATTCAGAGAAAGACACAGGCAGCTATTTCTAATATATGATATGGACATAGGTCCACCCCACTTACTTGCATCACTCCCTCACTCTATTGCATCGATCTCTTGCTACCTCACATAACTCTCGCTCACTCGCATTGCTTCCGCGCTCTCTTGCTAACTCATTCTCTCGCATCGCTCTCTCGCTACCTCACTCTCTCACTATCTGCCATCACTCATTCACTCACTCGCATTGCTCCCTCCCTCTGTTGCTACGGCATTCTCTCGCATCACTCTCTCCCTTCTTTTCTCATTCCCTCGCTCTCTTGTTCCCATGCAGCAGAACATGATGTAAATCATGTGTTTCCAATGTCCCCTGAGTAGTTTTGTTGTTGGTTCGGCAAAATGAGTCACAGAGAGTGTGTAATTAGTCTTGAATTGCTGATACTATGTGAATTTCATGGAGCGATATATGATTTTGATAAGGAACATTTCGTAGTCCATGGTACAATATATATTGTCAGTATACGCAGTGTCCGTGTGTGTTTTACCATGCATCATTCTAATATTCCATAATTTCAATTGTAATAAGAATTATATTCTATTTTAATTCTAATAAGAATTATATTCTGTACTACTCTCAAATTCTATAAGAATTTTATAAGAATATGATTATATAATTATATTCTTTGGGGAATATTCGACCTGAAACTAAGCGAATTGTAAGTTAAGGTGTTCGCCGTGGCTTAATGTTCAGGAAATAAATGGTATTTATAAATAAAACATAATAATCAGCAGAGAATAACATAACCGTTATTATGATGAAAATAGTTATCACGGAGAATGATCGCATACACTCATCACGCATTTATTGACTTCAATCGTAACACATGAATGCAAAAGTCGGAAATAACCGAGGTGATTGCTGCATGCCTTTTCAGGTCAGAATAGGTCAAGAAATGTTTACAGTCCAATTTACGAAAGCAGCCAAACAAGAAGAACTTCTGCTTCGTAGAAATTCTACGCCATAGTTTTCCCAGCTTCTCTAAGTTGTCGAGCGGAGAAATCAGCTACATTGGGTTGACAGCCACTTGGGGGTGACGCTTTCGCGACGTGAAATAGTTCCCCAACGTCTCTCATTGAGACACCGATTTTGTAGTTGATGCCATCTAGTCAGTGAAAAGAAAATTATAGCAAATCTCCCCCCCCCCCCCCTCCACCAGAACACGCTGTGCATCTATGTAACAGTCCAAATAAATTCATTGTCTTTGGCACAAAACACCTGCTACAACATTTACCCCCAAGATCTTGATATTGTTGTTGGTGACTCCCATATCAAGCCATCGTAGCTGATAAAGAACTTGGGTGTCCACCTTGACGACAAGCTGAGTATGAATGATCATATCTCCATGGTCTGCAGGCAGTCTATGTCAGCTATATGACAAATCGGAAAAATCAGAAAGTTCATCAATAATCCAAATACCGAAACACTGATGAACCAACTGGTGACCAGTCGTATCGACTATCGCAATAGCTTGCTGTCAGGTGTTCTTCAGATGCTGCCGGCATCTCAGTTGCAGCGTCTCCAACGGATACAAAATCTCAGACTACCCAGACGAGCATCGATACGTCATTCTCTACATCATCTGCATTGGCTGCCAGTGGACAGCCGACTTCAACATAAGCTTGCAACACTTGTGTTCAAAGCTCAGCACTCTGGTCCAGCATCCCTGACTGAATTGATTACACCTCACAAGCCTCACCACAATCTCCGGTCCCAGCACACCAACCTGTTACAGGTTCCACGTTACAGTCTCGAAACAGTTGGTGATCGTGCGTTCGCTGTACGTGGACCTACCAGTTGGAACCATCTCCCTGACACTTTGAGGAACCCCTGCACTATTTCCGAATTCAAAGAAGTACTGAAGACCAGCCTGTTTCGCCAGAACTTTCCTGATTCCTACACTCCTGCCACTTTGGTAGTTTATGTGTTTGGTAGTTTAAGTGTCTTACATTACTACATGGTTTACCATCTCATATATCTTTATCATGTGAAGCGCTTTGAGCAAGCGTTGGAAAGGTGCTATATCAACTGTTTGTTGTTGTTATACAATTATCCAATCTCAAGTACATATATGAGTGGTGCACGAGCCAAATTCTGTGTTTTGACAAAGTTCGCCGTTTTTACTCGAACGGGGTGTCCTAAAATGTCTCTTCCACACAAACTGCTGATCAGTAGCTGCTTGCGAGACTGGACGACACTACAAAATGGAAATTGGTTGCATAGGTATAGACGACACAGTTCCCACATGCAATGAATAATATAAATGTAGGCAAATATTACACCAGACCATTAAACCACCATTATACAGGTTTATATCAACAATTCGCACCAGGCCTACGTTCCAGTCACGGGTGTTGTTTTTGAAATTTGTATGACAATAATTTACAGCATGAAAAATCATTGAATGTTACGATTGGCGAACTAAATGAGACACTGGCTAGGCTGAGAGTATCATCAACAGAAGGGGAGTGAGTCAGATTCAATTCCAAAATGACATCCATGATAATTTATTGTCGAGCAAACCATTACCAACCTTCCATCTCGTGGAAATATAGTCGAACGTGCATTATGCACAATAATAAATTGTATGCACCACGCAATCACTTCAGTTCATAGAATTTGACGACAATAAAAGTCCTCGCCCAACCATCAATAACAATGCAGCACATATCAGTTCGTTTAAAGGAGGAATGATTTTTTCGTTTCATGCGTATCAATACAATGAGGAGAATTTTTGCACATATAGTGATTGCAACGTTGTAACTAGATATCTTTTTCAGCAACGAAAATAGAACTTCAATCAATATGATATACAAAATATCAGAAATCCATAAAAGACTGATTTTATGGGTTTCTGCGAATAGGTATGAATAACTCGCGCCACTGTCAGATCACCATATGTCAAATGACTGCATTGGTTCCCAGCAACAGGAATCATGTTGTACCCAGAAACAATAAAGTATATGTTGATATATTATTCGCCACAGGTGAGATATTACTGTCGCAAAACTGCCGCGATGTTGTTCATTGGATAAATGTACAACCAGCATACATTTATTTCCTTGGGGAACCCAACGAGCAACCGTATCTGTATTGCAGATGTATTTGTTGCATTCAATTTTTGTATAGGTGACTTCGTAACTGAAACTGGAAGCCTTCGCTACTTTCGTTACTAACTCAGGACAGGCAAATACAATACCGGAGGTACGTAACTCCATTGAAGTGTGTAACTCAGAACTAAGTGTATTTAAGTTGAAGTGACAATTTCGTTTCTTATGTATTGTAATTAGTTCTCATTATAACGACAATCATTTGACTGCAATTCCAATATAAATAGCTTGACCAGACATGTTGTATTAATAACCAATAAACACATTCCAGATTGGTCCAACCTGCCAAAAACTGAACCTGATAGATTTGACGAATGGAGTTTGACAGTGTTCAAAATGTTGACTGATCTTCTTATTCACCCTCCTTCAAAGGCAATATTCGTCAAAGGACACCTCAGTAATTGACGGTGGAAGATAATATGATTTCATCAAACACGCCAGCCATGTCTGATGAAACATTGTAGAGTTAGGTGTCATTATCCTCCATTATTAGCCCAGTATAATGTCAGTATGGCACTAGATTCACTATCCAGTATGAGAGTTCGTACCTCGTTTTCCAATATGAGGAAACTATCTGTGTGAAAACTGCTGTTCGTTGGATTTTTCCCACGTGCGGCACCCTCCCTTAATTATTTTTGAATTGAAAAGAATGATTTTTTTCTTACTAAGCCACTGAAATAAATCCCGACGAGAGGAAATGAGGAGGAACCTAAAGATGGGACATTACACCCACCTGCTGATCCCATGAATGGACATGTATTTGTATCAGTCACCCTGTGCAGCTCTCTGACATGCTGATGCAACTGTGGTCTGATTGCTGGCGGAAACCTGTCACCTATAGACATGTGTGGAGATAATGAGGCTAGGTTTGGATAATTTGATACAATTTTGAGTATTTAGTAAAAGAAAATAGCTCCTGTATCTCCGTGATATGTTAATAATGATATAGTAGAGATAAAAGCTATGGTCACAGCCCCCCCCCCCCCCCCCAAAAAAAAAACAAACAAAAAACAAAAAAAATCAACAACAACATCTATCCAACTTATATTGAATACAGTTTATATTGAATACAGTTTTCAGCATTACACAACTACCCACATAGTATTCCATTGTCAGTGCTACATACACATCAAATATTTTGTCTTGATATATTCCAGTGACGACTGTTCATGTGCACAAACGTTAGCTGAACCAAGTTACTCAGGTGGGAATATAGTGAATTACTTAAAATGCCGCATCCGATTCTCCAACAATTGTACTGAACAGAATGATGAATGTGTTGTGTATGTGTGAATGGGCTGAGGGGCGTAACTGGGAGAGTGTATTTTTCACGATGTCAAAAAGTAAGCAGTGATCCTGAAACCCATGGTATAAATTGGTTTAGTTACTACGTGGCTCCCTGTGAGATTTACCGTTGACATTCAAATGTCGTCCAACATTACTCTAGGTGGAATACAGAAGTAATTCCACAGATACACATCAAGCAGTGTGAATGTGGAATGATACGGTATATAAAACGATATTGCCAATGCAACAAATAGCATAAAGTCATGGCCATAATAATAGTACAGTATTAAAGTTCATTTTGTGGTGTATGTCGAGCTCAACCTCAAAGACACGCCAAATGTTTGGGAACGGAAATCGGAAAGCATGAGGCATCAATAGACCAACGTGAATGGCATCGACATGTTTGCTTTGAGAGGAACAATGGAATTACGAAAGTATTGTCTGGCAAAATGAACGGGACTTCATTCATCCATCAGAACTGTATAACATTTTTTATATTGCATTGTGACTTGAGAAGTTAACTCTATCCACAGAGTGGTAATTGTAACACCAACATGCTTTTAACTGTTCGTACTTACAGATACTATGTACATGACTTGCTATAACATGTAGGCATTTCCACGCCAGCATTCAATTTGGACTCATTTTGTTTGAAGTCTGAAGAGTTTGGCTAATACTGAACCATTCCTGACCACTCGTCATCGGGCTTGGAATGAAATATTGATCCATGTTATACTAACATATAACACTGATATATATTAACAAGTGGGTGTTGGATTTGTGTATTGAATTGCAACTAAATATTATGTTATTAATAAGTGGATGACCTTGTTCAATACATAATAGTGCTTTGAAGTCAAAAGGACACAACACATAATTCCGGCTTATTAGTGGCTACCAAAAGTGCATGCATATTCGAACACCACCTGTATTATATCGTGCTCACAAATATTTCTGGAAAATGGACAAACCGGTTTTAACAACAGCAATGCAGTTTCATTTAAATTAGTAAAAGGTCCAAGGAAGGTTACCGGAGAAATGTTTAGTTTTAAACCACAACGTTTTTCATCAAAATTGCTGTTTTGACCTTTCAAGGTCATTGAAGGTCAAATTCAAGGTGACTATTGAAAGTACAATATATGATTTCCCATTCGCTACTGCCATACAGCTCCCATAATGATGACAAATGTCCAGTTCAAAGTCAGAACAATATTCAGCACAATATCATTTCTTATATGTTCATAATTGATTCCTAAGCTGTAAAGTCAATATTCAGCTTGATATTATTTTTGTGCTCTGATCTTGAAAATAACGTCAAATGTAAACTTCACGGTCATGAGAAATTTCAGCATATATCATTTCCTATATGTACACAATCTATTCACAAGCAGTAAAAGCTCAAGATCATGAGAATATTTAGCATATATCATTTCCTATATGTGCACAACTGATTCCTAAGCTGTAAAGTCGATAATAAGCAAAATATCAGCCATTTTGTGCCCTGACCTTGAAAATGAAGTCAAAGGTCATATTCGAAGTCATGAGAACATTCAGCATATATCATTCACTATATGTACACAATCTATTCCCAAGCTGTGAAGTCCATATTCAGCGTAATATTAGCCATTTTGTGCTCTGACCATGAAAAAATGGTCAAAGATCAAGTTCAAGGTCATGATAATAATCAGCATATATCATTTCCTATATATGTGCACTATCGATTGCTAAGCTGTAGAGTCGATAATAAGCAAGATATTAGCCATTTTGGACCCTGACCTTGGAAATCAAGTCAAAGGTCATATTCAAAGTCATGAAAACATTCAGCATATATCATTTCCTATATGTCCACGATTTGTTTCCAAGCTGAAAAGTCAATAATAAGCCATATATCAGCCATTGTGTGTTCCGACCTTGAAAATTAAGTCAAAGATTAAATTCAAGGCATTCCCTAGATGTCAATAATTGATTCCTAAGCTGTAAATTCAAGAATAGGCAAGATATCAGCCATTTTGTGCTCTGACGTTGAAAATGACGTCAATAATAAGCCATATATCAGCCATTGTGTGTTCCGACCTTGAAAATTAAGTCAAAGATTAAATTCAAGGCATTCCCTAGATGTCAATAATTGATTCCTAAGCTGTAAATTCAAGAATAGGCAAGATATCAGCCATTTTGTGCTCTGACGTTGAAAATGACGTCAGAGGTCAAATTCAAGATCATCAGAATATTCGGCGTACATAATTTCCAATATGTCCACAATTGATTTCCAAGCTATAAAGTCGATAAGAAGCGAGATATTAGCCATTTTGTGACCTTCAAAATTAGATCAAAGATCAAATATAAGGTCACGAGAATATTCAGCGCATATCATTTCTTTATATGTCCACAATTGATTCCTAATTGTGTCATATTATAAACCATAGAATAATTTACATGGTGAACCCATTTGGAACCCGTCGCAAAAATCAAAATGGTCGCCACACACAGACCGGCGATTCCAGGGCAACGAATCTTATACACATCACAGATGTATATGAGGAGAATCTGTGTACATATAACTCTCAAATCTGATTTGTCACTTCTTGAGAGATGTTCGAAAATAAAGAAACTAAAAAACCTCCCCTCGAAATATTTTTAGGCATTTTCGTGCAAATGTAAGTATCAAGATTTACCCGTAAACTTCAAAGATAAAAACGTAGACGGACAACGGACACATGCCAAAAGATGATATATGATAATGCAAATGTCTGGTCTTCCACCTGTAGATGGGCAACTCATACAGGCCTATATTTTACAAACAGAAAATATAGCGTATGTCTAGGATGTACTTACAGTTAATTCAAAATATGTCGGTGAATTGAATCCTCCGGTACTATCACACATTGAGCAATAAAAATATTTTCAATATAAGCGTCAATTTTAATTAACTAAGAGGACAATCTGACACGCTAAGGGTGATCACGACACTGAAAAATCATAGAATGAGATATTAATCAATACTTGAGAATGAACACAGAAATCTTTCTTTGGCGCAAATGCATAGTCTACGTACATTAGATCCAGTATTTGAGGAATCTGACATTGAGTGATCGTCCGGTCAGTCTGTGGAATGACCATGTCGATTAAATCTACTGAAGATCGCCTCTCGCAACAGACCACTCCATGTATTTGAACACGTGGTGCATACAATAACACAGTGGTGCATGTCAATAAACGGTGAGCACATATTCGTCAACGTTATCACAAAAGCCAAACCGGTGACTTGCGGACCACCCCGAACAATATGGTTCTTCCTTGAGTCACGAACAACCAAATATCAAGTCGAAAGGACAAACTTTCTCGAGTTAGCATATGGCAACCAAACGGCATAAAAATAAGAACCCATACAAAACCATAAACTTGTTTCTTCTTCCAAGAGAAAAAATAA
Organism: Terebella lapidaria; assembly: GCA_949152475.1. Classification (NCBI taxonomy): domain Eukaryota; kingdom Metazoa; phylum Annelida; class Polychaeta; order Terebellida; family Terebellidae; genus Terebella; species Terebella lapidaria. The sequence continues at coordinate 20,685,605 of OX424555.1, forward strand.
TAGTGTCGCTAGAGCCACACGATAAGAAAAATACCTTGCAATTATTCATCAATATAACAAAACATTGACAATTGTAGGTAGGCCAAAGCAGCCATTTTTGGCTTGTGATTAGGTACTTATGTACTTGTCATATATCTGTTCCATATGGTTTGTTTCGGATTTCTAAATTATTTTCATAGGTTGTTGGGCAATTGTATACTAATTCCATCAGGCGTACAGTAAAAACAACTACATCTAACACAATGTCTGCCCCTGATGACGCCAGTGTGTGAATAAACTGTTTGGTCGGGCTTTGTTTCTAATGCAAAATGTTGTATTTTACGTTTGATATTGGCATCATCAAAATCTGACTATTGGTGGTATGGATTGATACTTACATTCATACCACTGAGTCGGTGTCCCTGCTGGCGGACGTTAAATCTGTCCCCGAGGATACCATCAACTCAGTAGCCTTCTGGCATGTAATTAGGTACTTACGTACTTGTCATATATCTGTTCCATGGGGTTTGTTTCGGATTTCTATATTATTTTCATAGGTTGTTGGGCAATTGTATATACTAATATCCATCAGGTGTACAGTCGAAACAACTACATCTAACACACTGTCTGCCCCGAATGACGCCAGTGTGTCTCTGGATAAATTATTTGGTCAGGCTTTGTTTCTATTGGCAAATGTTGTATTTTCCGTTTGTTAATGGCATCATCAAAATCTGACTATATTGGTGGTAATTGATTGATACTTACTTTCAGACGATTCAGTGATTTCTTGAAAAACAACAAAGTACAAAAAATACATGCACGTTATATTTACAGTCCTGACAAAATCCATACATGTTTGAGAATGCCATGACGGTGCATTTATATGTATTTCTCATTTAGTTTAATTTTGCGAGATGAACCAGCAATGTCAAATGATAAAATAATACTCCATATTAATAATATTAATAATATTATATTACATTGTGCATATTATACAGTTGCATTTCCTCAGCCACATATTGTATATTCGTATACCTCAGGATGGGAGAGATGTCCATGATATTACACAATGTTCATTTAGAAATACAGTGTGGTAATATTATGAATGCAATATGCAAAATCGACACGAGGAACTGTGGATTACTGTTGACAATATATTGTAACGGTTCTAGGGGTCGAGTTTCTTTCTTCGTACAGTCTTTCTTTGAAAAGGGGTCCACAACTTTCTGTTCGTGTTGTTATAGAGACGGCCATTGAGTGGCTGTTGCTGGGTCTTGGGCTAGCTTCGGGGATTCGACTGCAGGGGCGCTTCGGGGGACTCCGGTACTCCAGCTGCGGCGGTCTCGGTTGTCTCTGGAATTTCGGCTGCAGTGGCACTTCGGAAGACTCCGGTGCTCCGGCTGCAGGCCGTCAATCCACTGGTCTTCCAGTCCTTTTTCTTGTATTACTTCGGTTGACTGCACTTCTATTAATTCTCCAAGTTCACTTAGGTTGTCATTCCAGTTGTTTACCTGGACACGGAGTCGGCTAGGCCGGCTCAAGGATCAACTCTCGGCAACAGTTCAAGGTTTATTGACGAATCATACAGTCGGTTGAAATAGTTGAGAATTCATCTAGAGGAGGCATCTTCGGTTGCTCGTTCGCTCTTCGGCCAATTTGACTAGTTCGGCTGGACCGCGATGTGCTCTGGTTGGTGTCCCAGTGTCAAAAGGCGCCGACTCCTGTGAGTCGGCAGTATTTATACATTTCGGGGTAGGTGTCAAGTGACCTACCCCAACCAAACAAACCTGACTTTTTCCCCCGAAAAATGTTATAATTGATAACCAATCAGTAACCGCCACGTAACAATCTGCATTGTTGTAAATCCGTTTCTGAGCACTTTTACGTAATCGCGTATTTTGACCATCAAGGTCTGATGTCAGCCGAAGAGCAACCGAAGCAGCCGAAAAATACCCAAACTTTGATAATCGTATATACAAACTTAAAATCAATTCAAAATTCATTTAACGACCATAAAACATCATTTAAACACATATATCATTAACAAACAGGTATTAAAACTTGGCCGAACACAATTTTCGGCTTAAAATCGTTACAATATCTTGCAATGCATTCAGTTTTTGGTGCGCTCAGTTGGAAATCATTGACTGATGGGCAGAACTGATATGATGCACATCAAATACAAAGGCTTCCTTCTAACAACTTTGGACGTGGGTTGGAATAGGCTATAGCAAATCTCGGCAATGTAGAGTCTATACATCGTGAAATAATCATGATTGATCATTCACAAAAACAAAGTTATATTTTATCATATTGGATAAGCTAAATGTCCATAAGCATCAATCAAGGAGTGATTAGTCAGTAGAGGCAGCTGATATATGACACACACTATGAAAGATACCAGACACACTCGACCGAAACAATATTTCGAGATAATGTGTACCTTCACAAATCATGTACTCCTGAAATTGTGAGCATTTCCTGCCTTACAGTTGACATCTGTCATGATTTCAAAAAATAAAAATACAAAGGAGAGGCCATAGGCCACACATTTGCTGGAATGCCCGCGTCATTATGACGTCAGATTCCGAAAATAAGAATATATTTGGTACCCTCAAAGACCTTTCAAACGAGCTACTACTCGATACATTCGCAAATGGTCAAGGTTATTTTTAGGTCACCTTCAACCTCAGTCGCTCCTAAAGGCTATCTGTCATAGGTCATAGGTGTAAATACAAAAATTGTTATATATTAGGTGAGTGGAACACTTTGGATTTAGTTCCGTGTTTCTATATCTCTTAGTTCCTGAGATATAGTGAACTACATGGTTTTCACTTGCAGGTCAATATTGACCTTGACTTTCGACGTTTGACCTTGAGCTTTGTTCAAAAGAGCTCATCCCTGGCTCTAAATGGGTGTACCATTAGAATTTTACGCACGTTATTCACGCTATCATCGGCATGGACAGTTTGAAACATGCAGTTTCACTTATACTAGGACCAATTTCGTTGCCATTGAAACGTAAATTACGTCATAAAGAATTGGTCAATCGGGCTAAAAATTGACATTCAGCATTCCAAGCATCAGATCGAAAATCGCAGGAGGTGACTTCCAAGGTCAAATAGTCAACCTATATTCAAAGGCGAACTTCTCAAGGTGAAAGGACAAGGTCAAGAAAGATAGACCTCGAGTATATCTACAACATACACTTGATTTAAAGTCTCTAGGTCGATTGGAACCGGACCTATGGCCACTTATGTGTTTCTGACATTTTGGGTGACCTTGACCTTTGACCTAGATTCACACAAAAAAAAAAATCGTAGATTCCGGCAAGTAACAAGTTCCGCAGTATATTTTGTGTATTTACTGATTTTGTGTATTTATCAATCAGATCATGATGACGTCCATGTAGTTTCTTAAACGCATATATTAGTTAAGGTGAAAACAAATCATTGTGGCAGCAGTTCAGAGACTACTTGGGAACTTCTGTCAACAAGGTGCTCGTGTCTGCAACTAGCCGTGGAGTGGCGTATAAGTTGTGAGACAAATACCATATGCTGGCGATATAGGAAGGATGCTGCTCAGGAAAATGAAATTGATTATGGAAAAATTGAAATCACCACGTTCAGTCTAATAATCCGTTTAGAATCTTTAACAATCTCAAACCTTAGATCTAAATGATAGGAAAATTTAGAGGTGTCTCTTTGTATTTTCAATTTCAAGTTCCTCAGTATATTCATATATTATATGACAACGAGACAGTCACCAAACTTAATAAAAGATTACTCAGTGACATCTATGTATCGGAAAGTGAAATTAGAGCGACCAGCTGCTTTCTTATTCCCTCGTTGCAGATGTTGGATGAAATATGATTCATATGAGTGAGTACAAAACGGGTCTGCCAATATATTGACGAAATCGTACTCTAAGTTATTTCTGGGACCTTTGTTTGGTTTGCATGGGCGGGGGATTGACATGGAGTATATGATGATTAACACAAATGGTTGAAGGTACAGGTTTGGTTAGGGATACGTATTAAAATGAAATTCTAAACATTCATAATGTGAACATGTGAATGGTCTGAATCATGTCCTCATCCTGACAGCCGTCACTCTTGTGTGGAACTAGGTGACGTCCATAACCTTACGGATATGCATCCCTTACTGTAAAGAAATATTGCACCTTATGAACCATCGCGAACTACACCGTAGAAATATTGAACAAACAAAGCCATACGGTTTCATAAACCCAACGAAAGCTCTCTATAAGACAACGTGTATTAATGGCAATACATCACGGAATAATATGAATATATGATAATACAGCGTCTGGCCTGCTCTGTTCGCTGAGGTGTCTGGTCTGTGCTCCCAAAGCGCACACTGTATATATGTAATGTATTGTAATCTATCATGATTTTAGAAACATTGTTGAAGTTGTCTAAAATATGCATATATATCTGGCGCCATAACCGTTTGTATGTAAGCGATATTTGCCAGCAACCTGATGATATATCATTGCTTGAAGCAATATCTAACACGTCAACTTGATGCCAGTTCTTTCTGTTGCAATCGACAGAGCGTCGTAGACATTCCACCAAATATAGACTAACAAACCCAGATATATCGAGGTGGCCACCGATGAGGGTTGCTGCCGATGAGGTTTGCATGGTAACATTGCTTGATTCCCGCGGGAACCAAGCAAATGGTAACAAGATGTGACCAGCTACTTCATTCAATAATAATAATTGAGTATTCACTAATAATGTATTTACTAGTAATTATGAGTAATTACTAATGCAGCATTTTTAGAAGCGGTCCGGACCCTTCCCTCCCAATTCAGTACATTTGCACTATACACATGCACTACCAAACACGATCACGCGCGCCATATATACATGTACAATAAAATCACACCACAGATATTAGAGCACTATTTTGTACATTATTGTTGAATTTAAATTGTTTTTAACCCCAGATTTCAGTACCATAATCTTCCACAGCTGAATTATACATTATTACAAACGTTTGAGACCCCATATCCTTCAAGAACCTATATTTATGTAAAATGCCACCAAGGGTTCTCCCTACTGAAAATTTAGTAATTTATCAAAGTACACACCAAGATATTTATACCTATTCACAATGTGCACATCGTTTTCGTTCAATATTTGATTTCATTTCCCAATTTAAACACCATGTAAACATATGGTCTAACATATCTTGTAAATTAGTTTCTGACTCAGACATCAACACAATATAATCTGCATTATACAAAATATATGTATTCATCAACCCATTTATATACAGCACACCAGCGAAACCGACTAGCGGAACGCGCGTTCTCTCGATCAAAGATGGCGAGCGGTAGGTTTTGCTTCGATTTGTTTTGCCAAAGAACATGGAATAATTCGCGTTATTTGTATGGTTTGTGTTGTATTTAGATGAAGCACATATTACTTCGGACAGCACACCTCATAAAAAGGTATGCTACTTAAAACGCATAGACAATGAATATTTCTTATCGCTGAAAACCCGCACTGATTAACGGAACGCAATACAATGATTTACGGAAAGCGGCAGACAATTTATGTCCCGATGAACGGAACGCGCAAAACCATGTTGCATGAAATAAATGAATAAACCAATGTGTGACTCAACAAATACGTGGAAATAACTGTTATGCACACGCGTGCTTCTTTCATAACATCGAAGAGGATTCTCACTATAAAATTAGGAACATTATGGTGTTTTACTATCATTTCTCAATTTAGGAAATGTATTGTGCTCGAAGAACATTTCAACAAGAATGCAAATTTTCTCCCTGAAATACAAATATTGCAGGCCTAAAATTCCCAATAAAATTTGCCAGATTTTATGTAATATACTAGCATGAATAGTACAAGCAGGCCCTGCCAAACATTTTGCTATTCCTAGTATTATTTATTTTGTGTTTTTTCTTGGTTCGTTTTCGTTTTGTTTTTGACCTTTTGCTGCATGGTCATTTTCAAGCCGAAAAATTTCCACCTTTGGAAATTATCTTCCCAATCAGTAGTATCCCTATATGCCATATGTTTCAAAATGGTATATGATTTGTAGCGAAAAAAGCATAAAATATCAAGAATGGCTCCAGATCAGAACTATAATGGTTGAAATTAGTATTATGAGCATATGGACAGTCATTGTGGAATTTATGATCTATGTATTCATTTTAGCTTTGAATTAGGCTTTGACCTTGATTCATAAATAAGAAGAATGATCTGCACTGAAAATTGCCCCGTGCACAAAAAAGTAATACCGATACAAAAACATTTTATGGTTATCCATAAATGTATTGTCGACATAGACAATTCGCTTGTTAGATTCAAAATCTTACTGATATTGGAGTATAAATAATATTTCGCGCGTGGTTGAAATCAAGCACTTCTCTCTAATAGCAATTGTCTTATTACATTCCTTAGTGTACACCAAAGCACGCTCTGGACATAATATTCTGAATGTACATATCTGTTTGTAAAGTCCAGTTAAGGTATTGTGACGATGTGTGGTACGGTATCAAATGAACATAGATAACATAACATGATGTATAGCATGATGAATTGCATACAATGCGGCTCACCATCTGAATCCAGAGGCTATAAATGACTTCGTGTTTTCTTATCAGGTCATTTTTGACGCGATACACCCATATTATTATCTACAGCAGGTGTTTTACCTGACTAACCAATCTATAATTTTGTTTTATGTATAGATCACATGCAAATATCGCCCTTATTCGCCGCATCGGCCGGAAAGTTTCTCGAAGCAAAACCTACTGCTCGCCATCTTTGATCGAGGGAACGCGCGTTCCGTTAGTCGGTTTCGCTGGTGTGATACAGGGAAACAATGTTGGTGACATCTCTTTGCCTTACACAATTCTTCATTGTGAACCAGCTACTATACATATCATTAACACTCACACAAGAGTTAATGTATGTAATAGAGTGTATAACAATAGCTTACGGTCCAGAAAATCAAACGCTTTCTCCATATCAACGAAGGCACAAGAAGTAGAACTCTTGCATTGCTAATTTCTAACAATACTGGATAATGTGTATATATGGTCTGTACATGATTGCCATCTCGAAATCCATTTTGTGCATCAACTATAATATTGTTACTGTCACAAAATTTAGCTATTCAGAAATTTTAACAATGCAGTGTATGATTTAGACACACAATACAATAAAGATATACCTCTGTAATTAATTGGAACGTATGGATCCTCACCAAAGTTTTTTTGGTATGGGTTCTATAATAGCTTCCAACCATATTGATGATAGAACTGAATTAGTGAATACACATTTGAACAATTTGTACAACACAAATTTAACACCAGGACACTTAAGTACCTCATTGGAATGGAATCAATAACGACAACCTTATTGTTTTTCAACTTGTAATGGGGCTGAAAAGCCCCAATTAACAGAATTTGATGATTGCCGTTGATGTCGTCTGATTTTGTGGTCACCATTAAGGTATTCGAGGTATATCGCTTATCAAAATGATATCTGACTAGACCTTAAACTGAAAGATGTTGCTGCAGAACTCCGGAATTAAAGTTACACGTAATCAGTACTGTTGCAACATGTTTTGCCATTTACCTTAATACCACTCACTTTCTCACTCTTTCCCTGCCTGAACCGATTCCGCAATAAACGATAAAAATTTTGATGGATATAAACAAGGAATATTAAAAAACGACTCTATTGCACTGGTTATTCTTCATTGATAGCCGTTGTGAATAAATGTTTTATCAATCCATGGAACGAACAAATCAACATATATAAGTAGATATCTTGCCATAAAATTTGAACAACAACATGTTTATGGATTGCATACGATGAAGTCACGGAGGATCATACTAGGATTGTTGTGATTTGCGAGCGAGTGACGTCCTTTCATTGTCAAAGAAGTCATACAAATGAACAATGTTTCACAGTGATTTCGTTCAGACGCGATTGTCGTTCATCAGATAGTCCATACCTTTGAATGTATCATTGTCAGGCTGTTTATTCCATCGGCAACAAGAAAGATCACATGGTTATAAGGTGCAAAATTGTATGTTTATCAACAGTAGTAAATCAACAATGATACAATGGTATAAGACCAAACATTGGAAAAGAGAGTTATTTTGAACACAATCGTCAATGTTTCTTGATCATAATGTTACCGCATATCATAGTAGCATATTCCCAGTGACAAGATATAGGATTAGTAGAATAAAAACAGTAAGCTTACACAGAATTTTATTATGTCAAAATAACAGTCGTCCTGTTATAGCCAATAAAAAGAACTCTGGGATACTGATATAAATCCATAAATGCCTCAGCTCAGCGATACACACAGAGCCCAACCAAAAAGTTGTATCCAAATTAACATGGGAAAATACCAAAATATTAAAAACCGAGTGGCTTATTCAATTTCAAAATACAGATTTCGCAAAAAACATGAAACATTTTATGGATGTGAAATCAGGTGTCCCGAAAAAAAAGATTGTGTGTCCCATCTGTGGCACCCGTCTCACCAAGATCGGCCTACTGAACCTGGCACTTACAATGATGTTGGCATGGCGGTAGAGTAATTCCCGCCAAACACCGATATTTTTTGGCGTGATTAGTTTTAGTTACCGATGCCTATAATCTCTTCATTAGCAACAGTTATGCCGAGAGAAAGCAAGTTATATAATATTATGAGAATTTCCAACAATCTCAGACGAGGCGTAATTTTGTTTTTCCCATTGGCCATATTTGTCTGTCAGCTGTTATTTCCCATGGGTCTCCGGGGTCTTGTCACATATGAGCAACGAGGCAAAAATCGGTTTCGATCTTCTGAATGATATAAATGCAGCCAAAACTGAGACTTGCACAACTATTCGAAAAGTTGAGGATGGAATATAATCTTGAAGAGGCGCCGTGGGAAATTGAATCGATCCACATTTTGAGTAACGGGAGAGATGCCTTACCATGCTTACGTAGCGAAGTTTTCTACAGAGTTTGCAGAGAACCATTTCCGGCTTCAGTTTCCAAACTTTCAGTTTCCAAGTGGAAAGTGGAGGAAGTTTCCAATAAACTTTACCTCGTGTGATATTGAGTGTTCATTGAAGATGGAGCTTTCGTTTTTATTATAGAAACATAGGCCATATGTGATCTTTTTTTGATGACCTTGAACTGGACTTCGAGTGCTCAAAATCACGGTTATGGCTGCCTCAAAACGCATGTTCGTAAGTTGGCCAATGGGAAACAAACGCTTGAAGAGATGGCTCATGTTCGAATTATGTGTACATAGGCTGTGTGTGGGGCATCCTACGGTGGGTGGTCGATCGTGGATGTTCCAAAATGTAGTATCGAAATGCTTGCAGATAGATTCTGGCCATGTGTTTCGAGCCAAATTATACTTAAATATGAGCATGTATTGGTAAAGATGACGGTATGGTATGGGAAAAAAATCTCCACATGTTCCACTCAGTCAGCATTCTTTTTCAGATTATATCTTTTCAAACAAAATGACTCCAAAGGATACACAGGCCTCTCAGGCGCTGGGTATTTGTTTGTTCGTTGTTGATTTTTTCGTCCATGATTTTGTATTTTCATTTAAGTTGGTCTTCTCATTTTGGCTTAACTAGAGCCAACATCAAAATGTCAATGAATTTTCCACTATCAAGATAATAATTATAGTCTGCTGATTCGTCAGCTGGTTGCATGCATGTCCATAATCAATTTCACACCCGATGATGGAAGTTTTTCCACAGCATGATATTTTTGGTGGAATGCTAATGTACGGATTTTCAGGGATTTTACAATTTATTATTATTGCTGATGTTATGATTATGAGCGTCATTTAGATGGTCCAACATAATGGCTGATTACGTTGCATCCATGCCCGATAACGAAAATCCAGCTTATTCTGACACGTCAAAAACCGAATCTAAAAATTAGCCCAAGGGCTAGGAAAGATTACCGGACAATATATATTTTACACCCATGGATATACCGGTAAGCCTTTTGTCATGAGCTTGAAAATAGGCCGACACCAACAGACGGACGCCGGAAGCGATCTGACGACAGTAGCTTATCCGACCATAGTAGGTCCAGTTACCTAAAAATGGGCCCCATTATGAAGCCTCCGAGAATTCAACATGGGAAAGTCCAAAGGCACGGTAACCTAAAATTCGCCTTAAACTTCATGATGAAATTGTTCACACCGGATGGACGGACGGGTGAACGGACAAACTCAATGTTAAACTTTTGGCTTTGGCCAAAACCATAACGAGGGGCTATTTTCACCTTTTTTTTCCTTCCAAGCTTCCACCGTAAACCCTTTGGGTTGCCCAGACGGACAGTCGCAACGTCATGCCAATAGGTCATCGGACCATAGGTCCGGTGACCTAAAAATTGACCGTTAACTCAAGACGAAATCGTTCTTGTTGGACAGACAGACGGACGGACACAACACCATGCCAAAGGGTCATCATACCCGTCTCTTGAATTATTTTCAAACATTTTTGTCTAAAATTCAGGGTTGTAAATTCAGTTCTAACTGCTGCGGGACAGCAGGGCCTACAGCATGCTCTAGCAGCGGACCCGGACGCCAAGCTGTAGGCCCAACTTCAAATTCATCAAAAATTTTGAATGACACTGTTGTGCTTAATGTGCTGCTGCTGTAAGCCCGCTGGTAAGTCGCGTTTCTCTCATAATCTTAGCAGATTTCTATTTTTCTTCATGGGATTTTCCTCTGCTTGAGAGACATTCAAATATCACCACAATTTTTTTCTTACTTCACAATCACAGCCATCCTAGGCAATTTTATATTGACTTATGGAAATTTGTGTGATTCGGGTATTTTTTTTCCCTGCCTCAAACTAAATTTCAGATTTCATCGCAACCAATTTTTCTAAATTGAAAACGTGGACGAAAAATCAGACAAGTATAAGTCGCGCCCGCGACAATTGGGCGGGTTGCATCGAGGAGGGCTGTTAGTGGAAGGAATTGGCATTGTTCTCATGTATTATCAAGTCCTGCCACGACTTAAAAAATAGGTCAAGGTATTATCAAGTCCTGCCACGACTTGAAAAATAGGTCAAGGTCACCCATCATCGAACTTGTCCGAGATCTGCTCATGATGCACCTCCGGTATGATTTTGGTGGTATTTCGTTAAAAACTTTGTAAGTTATCGTGTCAGAAGGTACAAAGTCCTGTTTTCATGTATTGTCAAGTTCGAAGTCCTGCCACGACCTGAAAAATAGGTCAAGGTCACCCATCATCGAACTTGTCCGAGATCTGCTCATGATGCACCTCTGGTATGATTTTGGCGGTATTTCGTTAAAAACTTTGTAAGTTATCGCGTTCACAAGAAATTGTTGACGGACGGACGGCCGGACGAGACCTTCTTGTGTGCCTTTTACATGTTAAATTTCCTATCTAAAATAGGCACACAACTCCCCAAAATAGGCACACAAGAAGAAATTTCCTCACAACTTATGGTTGTGTGCCTTTTCTAGTCACACAAGCATACTCTCGTCCGCCCGGACAGACGGACGGACGGACGGACGGACAGACAGACAGACGGACACGCCAATCTAATAGGCGGGTTGGTTGCACGCAACCCGCCCAAAAAATGTTTCTAAACATAGAAAGTCCATCAAGGATCAACTATGGGCTAAAGGGCCTGCAGATTTGGCGACCTTTAGGCCCAACGTGTGTTTAATAGGCCTCAGGCCGAAGTGAATTTCTTGATAAAATTTCACGACACACGACCGTTAGACACAATGTCATTCCAAGAACATCACAGGAGCCACTAGACATTGCTACCAGCTGGTAATATAATTACCTGGACATAGTCCTAAACACTACATAAATACTACAGATTTCATTGGTGGATGAAAGTAGAGATCAGGAAAATTTTCACATCAAGTGATTTATTCATATTTGCAAAAGGCACAAATACTGAGTATCATATCACAGCTTTTTTCACTACTCCGGCACTAAAACTATGAACACAGAATAAGCTTGTTTCACAATAGTATTTTCATAATCAGTGATGATAAATGATACTATTTACACTTCACATCACAGATTCTAAGAACTAGTAAAACGACAGAAAACACAAACACTCCATATCACAGGTCTAGAAACTAATGAATCTACAGTACTACAAAATCTGGTGAAAACAAAATATCGAGTGCAGCAATCAAAATAGCTACCCTAAAGCATTAAAACAACACTGAGGCCAAGAAAAAAAACTTTTTCTCCTGTCCACCTCCCCACTGGTTTTAAATGGTGCTACTGGATACTAGTATTATGTTTTTAGTATCACTTATGTAGGATTTAAAAAATTTGAAATGTTGAATGGAACATGAACAAACAGTATTTGTCAAGCAATAAAGTATTTGTCAAGCAGTATTTGTCTAGCAATAAACTAGCACACGTATATAAATCAATTATAGCACATACATCATAACTATATAGGAAAAGAATGCTCAGCTAACTCTATGTCACATATTTATATAAGAATACATTTGAAACATTCTGCAAAACTAAAAAAAAAAAATCCTCACTCCCTTTTTGATTTCTTTTTTGCCACCCGGTGGACAGGAAACAAACAAACTTGATGGCCTGACTAAAGTAATGAAATTAGTAAAATAAATTACCTAAAGCAGCATCAACTCCAAAAAACATCACTGGAGATCTTTTGAACACAAAGACTAGGTTAAAGATATCAATGGCATCTACTGGTATAAAACATGTATAAACAGTCCTTACTCAAAGCTATTTACCGCAAACAAAAACAAAACGAAAAATTCAGATTGAATGCTAGCAAGAGAACAATGGGTCATCTCAGCCTTGAAGTTCCCTTAGCGAGATCAGATTGTTGTTTTCCGCGAGGGTTGCTTCAAGGTTTGCCGTCAAAAGTTTCTCCTGCAGTTGATCCTTGCGTACAAGGAGAGTTGCCAAGCCGACGGTCTCGAGAAACTCCTTTAGGATATCGCAGGAGCACAGTAGCTTCATAGGAGTGTCGAGCTGGGGGTCTTGATAAAGGATGTTGGCTGTTGTGGTTGATTGTACCTTCGAAGTTTTCTGTAGCAGTTTACAGAAGTTGCATCTCACTGATATTGTGTTTGGAATGGCGTCGGCGAAAGCCCGCTTGCAGCCGAGGCACTTTTTGGATATAGTGACATCCACGCCCAGGACATCAAGGTTTACGATGCGGTGCAACGGCCTCGCAGCGTCGGCATCAACGACGTTGGTGATGTCCTCAATGGCCGTGATGCCACTGTTCATTGTCATCGTGAGGCTAAACCCGTCGAAGTCTCGTACCGAAAGACAGGTAAATCTAAACGACTGACCAACAGTGACGGTGTCTGTCAGAGTCTCCCACAGTGCGAGAGGCGACGCAGAGGTGGCGTCGGCTATGATAGCCATCTGTCGTCGTTTCATCGCGCCGTAAACTTCTTTTCGTTTGACGCCCTCCAATGACAACACTTTGGCATCGATGTTGACCTATATGGAAAAAGACCAGCAAAGAAATATTAATGACACATAAATGAAACACTTTCTGCTATTTTTCGTTTAGCGTTACGTTCATCTCTTAACTGCACAAGTTGGTGACCTATTACTGCATTTGGTCACTTTATTTGTTATAGAAACTTAGGAAATGCTTAGGCCTCAAGAGAAGTAGTCTCCAGAAGGTCAAGCTTACAGAAAAAGCGTCTTGGCTTCCGGTTTTCAACCTTTTTGTATGCCAAATGAGTTAAGAAAATGGGCAAAACATGGTGAATGGCCATATGTCATAGAATGTTGTGGTGATAGGTTGCCAACCAGTCTCTGAATGGGAAAATGAGAGTACGGCAGAGATTTATTTGTCAATTAATATGGCGTTGATTTCACACTCACTTGATCAGTTCTGGACAGATGCAGATTCTTAACTTCTGCGATGTTGTGTTTCTCCTCTACATCTTCCTTTCTGTCGAAGGGAAGGTTCTCCTCGACTTGAATGTTGGTCCGCTTCGTAACACGTATATCGTTGACATCCGGGTTCAGTCGACTGGCTACAAACTCCAAGTTTCTCAGCGCGACCGCCGATGCAGCTTGTTGGGCGGATGCATAGTCAACTTGCTTCTCCGGAGAAAAGGAGATGAATTTCTGCACCTGAATAGAAGGAAAGGAGCACATGTACAATTTAGTGGGCAATCATGTTTCTCTATGATGATCAATGACAATGATGAGTTAATCAGTGGCACAAAATGATAAATACAGATGAAAAGAACATCTGGTGCGTAATAAAGAGCACTTTTTTTATCATAACCAATTGTCATTCCGAACCCTAAGGATGGGAAATTAGTTGGTAATGAAATTGCCCACGTTATTGTACATCCTAGCCGAAGGGAACATGATGAGGCAAAAAAACTAACACCCGATGGAAAAGTGAAATAGGATATCAATCTCATTTCAGGAGTTATTGGGCACATTTCATACACACAAAGTCACAAACCGATCACTGGTATGGTCACACTAACACACTAGATGTAACAGTATAGCCTACCTTCTCTCTGCCTGTCTGCAGAGTCCCTTGGACGTATCGCGTCTTGCCGTTCGTTGACTGCTTTACTGGGGAAACTGACAGAATATACCCCTTGATTGTTTCTACAGCCGTTGATTTCACTGATGATGTTGCCATTGTAGTCGATTTTTACGTCTGGAAGGTTCTGAGCCTACCTTCTCTCTGCCTGTCTGCACAGTCCCTTGGAAGTATCGCGTCTTGCCGTTCGTTGACTGCTTTACTGGGGAAACTGACAGGATATACCCCTTGATTGTTTCTTCAGCCGTTGATTTCACTGATGATGTTGCCACTGTTATCTAGTGTTAACAAGGTTTATCTAGTGTTAACACGGTGAAAGAATGATTCCGAATGACTTCCACACCTTGTTTCAGAAAGTACGCCACGTATCACGTGAATGCGTCACGTGATAAATAACCGCATTCTGATTGGCTCTCAATGACGTCATTCATGCCTTTCTGCTTCCTGTGGTGAATCTAGTGTCACGTGACTTATGATCGAATATTGATTGGCTGACACATAGAGCTATCACGTTCTATAGGGCTGGAAAGCGGATCGATGACAAATTCCAATGAATTTATTCTGGCTGGGGATAAGCACCTGACGCCTCCCTATCTTTTAACATGGGGGGTGCATTCAATATGATGATTTTAAGTAGGATGAACGGCACTTCGAATCAGCCTTTCTCTAGCAAAATTGCCGGCAGACGGCCTGTTATTCTAATGAATTTTGACACAATATATCTGCTTTGTACTTTCGCTAAAGTTATTTGATACAAGACATGTTATTTCAGCAGTTATTGATGGTGTTAGATAGGGGCGATAATTAGGTTTATCCCCGTCGACGCCTTATTCACGAATACTAGTATTTCATTGGAATTTTTCACCGATCATACTTCCGGTCTGTACTCAAAACGTCTATAGAAAGAACATCTATATATATATATTGTTCTTTGTTTATTATATTATGGAGAATAATGAGCAATTTAATCCTATAAATGTAAATTATTAATCACACAAGCTTCCCCATCCCAACATTTTTCCGCTGGTCATAAACATACATGTAATTCTCTCCACTGTTGGTTGCTTGTTAGCACGAGGCCTGTGAAGTGTGTGTGGTTGTTGGGAAGGCGCTTTACAAATGGGCATTTCGAGGACCCCGTGATGTTTGGTAGTCACTTTGTGATCTGACCTTAATGATAAAAAAACTCAAATAAAATTGATTTAATAACTATTTTCATCAAATAATCAATCAACATGGTAATGAATGAGCAAGCAAGTTATTTGAGTGAAATAACCAATCATCAGTACATTGTACAAAATGTATATTAAATGACTCAACACCTAAAAGATTCTACAAGTGCACGGAAAAATCCGCAGCAAGTCTATGTGCACATCACAATTGTGTTTGATATTAACTCATTGATCTGGGTATTTGATTAGTATTATCATTTATAGTATTTCAGTTCGGTATATAAGAATGGTATTGAGACACAGGCGTTCATAGCACGGCCAAGCACTGTGGAGATGATGACATGAATATTGTGGACGCAAGCGTTTATAGCCTGGCACAGGAGATATAATGATGTTGTGAACGCAAGCGTTTATAGCCTGGCCACTGGAAAAATGAATGATATTGTGCATGGAACCATTTAGCCTGTCCAGTTACGAGGTGAAATTAAAATATAATATTTCACAGTGATGAACTATAACACCCAGTCGAATGAGCTCATATAATTCATATGGGTATATCATATTATTGTACAAGTAAACAGCAGTGTTCAATGTACTATGGAACATATAGCAGTGAACTTGACAGTCACATTCAATATATCATTCGATGAAAACAATTTGTATTATGTAAATGTATTTGAAATATTTTCTGAATGGACATATATTTTATTGGTATATAATTGATCCTGTTTCTTTACCATCTTTGTGTAAAGCACTGTTAGCACTGTTTATATTATACCACCATATTCCAATATAACTACAACTACATGAACTACCACCAAATTTACCATGTTATACAAATGTATTGATACACAATAGGTTTCAGAGACATTATCCCAGACATTCATATAATTTATACCAAGCAGCATTATTAAAATGAGAAATATACATGTATGTTAAATAGTACAAACCCCAGAAGTATTGACAGGTCAGAAATGTGAACAATAGACTTCGATATGTAGCAGCAAAACATGAATAAAATCACTAATTTGATATATTCACAATATTGAATGATTGTGTTGCTACAAATAATGAGACGTTAAATAGTGCATACTCCAAAAGTATTTACAGCTCAGAAATGTGAACAACAGATTTCGACATGTAGCAACAAAACATAAAGTCAGTGATTTGATATATTTACAATATTGAATGATAGTTCTTCCAACAACAATTGATTCAAACAAAATTATTATATCACACACAAGCCATTAAAAATTCAAATAATTCATAACAAGCAGCAGTATCCAGTACTAAAATAAGAAATTAAAAAAAGAAGGTATACATGTTGACTAGTACAATAATATACCGCCCAAAACTATGACCCCTATATTTAAATGTGGACAATATCAAGAATATGCACCTAGCAACAACACATGCTGGGTTGATACACTTACAATGAATTTTCTTCAACAGATATAATTGGAATGAAATCAAAAGATATGTATTGATGTACATATGGCATGCAGCACCATATGTCACAGTATTTTAGTTATTAAGAACCATTATTAATCCCACCCACATCAGAGGGGTCGTGCTACTGTATTGCCTACCCACCCCCAACGTGTCCACCGGTCGTGGGTGGACATGTTTCCCGACATTTTTGGGGGGCCAGGCTGTACTCTATAAACCCCCATCACCCATATGTGGCGCCTGAATTATACATGTACATGTACATGTATGTTGAAGATATCTATATTTCATTGATGCATGCCACTATTGCTTTGTGATCAGACCAAGGACATTCTAATGTAGTCGTTGATATAGAGTCCATGTTTGTGAATATTAAGTCTAATGTTGAGCCATGATCTGTTGTTGGTGAATTCATTTTGTTGATACAATTGAAAGTATTGTTCATATATTGCCCTAGACCAGCATGTGACTTGTCACGATGATCAAAATTAAAATCTCCCGAAATAACTAGATTGATCGTGGGGTCAACAATATGCAATAACTCTTTTGTTAGTATACCTTTGAACATCTCAAATGAAAATGCAGGTGATCTGTATAAAAATACTATTTGAACAGTATTGGACAAGTCCCCAGTTTTGATGAAAGTGAATTCTAATGACACAGAACTGAAGTGGCTGAAGATGAGAAAATGATCAGAGTGCTTCTTTTGGACAAGAGAAAGCAAACCATGATGAGGCCGACAATTTGATGTGCCGTCAATTGCTTCGTCATTTCTGAGAGGAATGAAATTATTAAAGGTATAGCTAATATCTGGATCATTTTGAGTTAACCTAGATTCTGCAAATGAAACTACATCAGCATGCATAAAATTTGCATCTGCCATTATATCTTGAAAATGAGCATGAACTGATCGTGCATTATGAAAAACGATCTTGAAAGTATTCGTCATCTGATACAGGGGTGTATAGCAGAGCTTAACAGCAGCATCTTGTCTTAGTCTTTCCAATTCTTTTGTAACAGCATCACATGTTGCTATTTTGTCTTCATTAAGTTCTAAGATAAGAAGATTTGCAATATTCTGTGCTGTACTCAGTGCAACATAATGAATATGGTCTCTTCGATTTGAGCCCAAGTGAACAACAACCTTTGGCAATGTTTCTCCTTGAGCTTTGTGAACTGTTTTGGCTGCTGCAGACCTCAGAGGAAACTGTATTCGGACAGCATGTACATTTTTGCGCACAGTAAACTTTCGCTTGATGTCGAATATTGGTGTCCATTCTGGTGAAATTTGGGGAGAATATAGTGCTCTATATTTTCGTCTCTGATCTTTCCCAATCCTGTCATTATCAAAGTGGACCCACAAAATACTTGGCCTGGTTGTAGTGTTCATCTTGTATTCAATATGTTTTAGGACACATCCAGAGCCATTTGTGATGCCATCATCAATAGATATATTTGCAACAACTTCGTAACGTAATTCAGGGGACACTTTTAGAGGATTGTGTAAGCCTGCTGTCCTAGTTGGGTCTGTAGTTATTGTCAGAATTAATTTCTCTTTGACAGCAGTTGCAAAATCGCCTAGAATAGAATCCAAAGCAGGTATTGTTACTTTTTGGTTCAAACTTTTGTCGAACAGAGAACTGTTAAAATTGTTCACCATTGCATTAGTTGTAAATAAATGAGGTAAGTTAAGGAATTTAGCATCGTCCTCCGGTTGGCATTGTCTCTCTTTTAGCATATCAATATCATTCTGAGTGTGTTTACCTTCTCGCAAGCGATTTAGTAATAGCGCAAACTGCTGATCATCTTTCTGTCTCATGATCTCATCAAGTTCAAAAGCAGAGAAATAGTCCTTCCACAGATTTGTTGCAAGTGGTCCATATCCAGAAGTCAAGTCTTTGAATATCCAGCCATCACCCACAGGTTGTAATTGACATAAGTCGCCGATTAATATCATATGGACTCCACCAAAGACCTTGGTATTTCCTTTGATTTGTTGCAATCTAAGGTTTATGAAATTGAACATGTCATGACCAACCATGGATACTTCATCAATGAATCAATGAAAGATTTCGGTACAGTGTTCGAAGAGTATTGATTTTTTCCGTATCTAGCGGTTTATAAACTTTATATCCTTGACTCACTGGTAGGAAGAAAGCTGAATGTAGTGTTGACCCATGAATATTGAATGCAGCCTTGCCAGTTGGGGCACAGAGGAGTATTCGGCAGTCAAGTGGATTTTCGCCTTCACAAGAACAGAGGTAGCGATGTAGTGTTTGATATAATGTATTGGTAACTACAGACTTTCCCACACCAGCGCCACCAGTCAATATAACTCTTAATGGCTCTTCTTTGGTTTTTATCCAGTGGACAACATGTGAATAAAATTCTCTTTGTTTTTGATTGAGAGATCGGACCAATCGCAAATATTCTGCTTGAGGAAGCCTGTTTGGCACCGATTTTTCCGTGGAGCCAATATTATCACCAAGATAGTCGGGTTGCATTTGTAAGCATTGGTTTGGGTCAAAATAGATGTATTTTTGACTTTCTGTCGAGCCAAGTTCTTCATCTAAGGCATTTTCTTCCTGGGCGCCAGGTACGATATGGTCATAGACTTGTTCATCGTGGAAATTGTGTGATTTTTCAGCAACTTGCTCTAGTATTTCAGTATATTTCGCGTATTCACGGGACTTCTGAACAATTGTTTTTTCGATGGTTTTCAAATGTGCCTCATATGTGTCAAAAGTTCCCAACAGATCTTTGTCTTTATCTCTCCATGGTAAAAAGAGCATCAACTTCTCTCGACAAAAGTTTTCATAATCCGATTTGCGATTATAATTTACAAAACGAATGACCTGCGATTTGGCTCTTTTTGTGAACACTGTACCATTTCTTAAAGTTAAGATGATATTTGATTTTTTAATGTAATCATTTTCTTTATCAAGTTCACTGTTATCATCATATATATCAGCTTCTTGGTCAATCGCAGGAGTTTTATCGTCTGTAGCATTTTGTTAGGTTTGGTCGAATTATATTGAACATTCAACTTTGACGCATAATCTGCAAGACACCAATCTTCTAGTTGTGCAGGACGTTGACTGTATCTGTGAATAATATTATTCTTTTCAACGTCTGTGGAGTCCTCAGCCAACTCTTCCAAATCTGTTTTATTTTTCAGCATGAAAATTCGGTCTGCGTGTGGTGATTTTGTTTATGAACATTACATCTCTGGTACATTTTGAAAGTGGCAACTGTAAGACCAGGTAAACAGCTTCTTGGGCGCAAACCTCCACACTTTTTAGAAACATATTTCCTATATGACGAACACTTTCTTTTATATCCATGTTGCCTGCTCTGGTCTCTTTGCATGCTCGGTCCAATAAAGCACTCATCCCTTTCTGAGACTTGTTGATATAGTTGACAATATACATAGCACATGCATAGGGATCCAGTATGAACTGCAGATCATGATTGGCCTTCCATGCTGATAGTAACTGTTGACAATACGCATTTACCCTTATGTCACAGGGGTCACGTTTCAAGTATATTTTGGCATTTGTTATGGAACTACGAATAGCCGTTATATACTGAGATTCTGTCATTTTGAGCTTGCGCAAAATTTTTTCAAAAGATAACTTAATACCATCTTTGTTTTCAGCCAACATGGTTTCAATTTTTCTCATTCTTTCAGCATTTGTGTCAGTGTTTGAATCAGTATCATCTTCATTGGTGCTTGTATTATCTAAAGGCATCAAGATCATAGTCCTGGGCATTGGTGGTATTGGATAACCAAATCGACATATTGCTCTACCATATTTTCTACATGTTTTTGAGTGTTTGTGCATTTGACCCTTGAATATTTGTTCAGAATTAGCAACTGCGCTGGAACACGATACATACTGGTCAATGAACTTCACTATTTCGGCGTTTTCACTTTCACCCAAAACAGGTGCATTTTCTATCCATATGAGCATGTGAATGTGAGGGGAGCCTCTCTGTTGAAATTCTACTCGATAAAAGTAATCTTTCATTTTCCCAATAGGAGTATGGTCACTTCTGAGGACAGAATTTATGAAAACTGAAACTCGATTGTTAAAGTACCTGGCACAAGTAACAGGATCTGATTGTAAGAGCCTCGTGTGTTCTGTCCAATCCATACCTTCAATATCATCATCTGTATATTCTTTCTTGTCCACTAATTTCCCAAGCATTTTCAGTAAATCTGGCCATTTTGTGTCAGCAGCAGAAAAAGATGCGAACCGTGTTGGTAAGCCAAATTGTCGTATCATGGCAAACACATCTTTCTTCCTTTTTTCGAGATATGCTGGGGAATTTCTTATGGATTTAAAAATGTAGAAGCCCTCATCTAAATTTACTAAATTTGTGAATGCGTTTGGTTGCAGTAACTGACCAGCTGTCATTTTCTTGGATCCCATTTTGCATCTACGAACTGCCAGTCCTACTTTATCTTTAACTTGTTTCAGCTGATTCCTCTTCATCTTGTAAAATAAATTGGGTACGGACATAGCTACTCTGCGATCTTCGGACCGGAGCTCCCATTTACAAATGTCACTGTAATGTACAGACCTTTCCCTTTCAGAATTATCTGGACGTTTCTGACCACAAAAAATGGTCGGGAAAGCTAAATATTCAGAATTTTCATCTTGAAACATGGCGATTGGAGTCTGATCTTCTCCAGGAGCAAATGTGTAGACTTTGGTGTCATCAAAAATGTCTCCATCATCTAATAGTGTGTCCATGTTACCCATGACTTGTTCTCGCTCATCCACTTCACTGAAATTGTCATCATCATCACTACACTTGGTGTCTTTTGGTGCCTGTTCACTATCTGTCCCGACTATCAGATCAGTATCATCATTTATTATGTCACTTGCCAGACCAGTCAATTCTAAAGTTTCAATGTCATTGTCACTTGTTATTTTATCAGTCCATTCATTGTCAAGAGAAATGTTCTCAGCTTTGTACAAGGGACTATTATTTAGTAGGTATTTAACAGCATTCAATACTTTTTGTGGGCGAATGTTTTCCGTGAATACAGAGCTGGCGAAAGAGACTCTCTTCTTCAGTTGCACAGAAATTGTTCTACTTTCAGACAAGTTTCTCGGTAAATTGCGTATAGTTGGTTCAATATCACAGGGAACATTCACAATATTACCACGGATTGACAGCTGACCACCTCTGGGTAATTCTCTGATTTGCATAAAAGGAATACGCAATGCAACAAATCTTTTTTCAAGGGGGAAAAGAACTAGTTCATTTGGTTTGTCTGGAAACAACATGTTATTTGCCATAGATAATTTAGGGATTTTACCAGCTTTTAAAGATCCATAGCAAGTTTTACATATCCATTCACCAGGAGTGTCCCCTTCGTCACAAAAATTTAGAATACATTTCTGAACAAGAGTCTTATCAGATGGAGACAATAGAATTCTGGACGACTTTTGAACAGCATCTCTGAAACAAGTTTGGCGACAACAACAACACAGATAAACAGGACCTTCTGCTATTTTGATATGAAACTTCTCAATGCAATCATCCAGGCTATTTCCAAATATTGTTTGTCGTTTTGAAGACTTTTCTCGATATACAAAATCAGAGGACTTTTGTTTCTGTGATTTTCTCTTTTGATCATTTTGTTGTTCGACTTTCTTGTTTGATTGATCGAGACGTTTTTGCTTTTTAGCAACACGTTCCTTTTCTTTGAAAAAATCACATTCCCTTTTTTGTTGCTTGTGTACCCGTTCCATATCTCTGTACTCTTTATCTGCTCTCATGATACGTTTCTGTTCCCTTTCTTTATCCCTGTACTCTTTTTCTGATCTAGCTGTATGTTTTTGAGTCCTTTCCTTACTTCGTTCTTTATTTCTGTACTCTTTATCTGCTCTCACGATACGTTTCTGTTCCGTTTCTTTATCCCTGTACTCTTTTTCTGATCTAGCTGTATGTTTTTGAGTCCTTTCCTTACTTCGTTCTTTATCTCTGTACCCTTTATCTGATCTCATGATACATTTCTGCTCCTTTTCTTTATCTCTGTACATTTTTCTGATCTAGCTGTATGTTTTTTTAATATTTTCCTTGCTTCTTTCTTTATCTCTGTACTCTTTATCTGCTCTCACGATACGTTTCTGTTCCTTTTCTTTATCCCTGTACTCTTTTTCTGATCTAGCTGTATGTTTTTGAGTATTTTCCTTACTTCGTTCTTTATCTCTGTACTCTTTATCTGCTCTCACGATACGTTTCTTTTCTTTTTCTTTATCCCTGTACTCTTTCTCATCTAGCTGTATGTTTTTGAGTCCTTTCCTTACTTCGTTCTTTATCTCTGTTCTCTTTATCTGCTCTCACGATACGTTTCTGTTCCTTTTCTTTAACCCTGTACTCTTTTTCTGATCTAGCTGTATGTTTTTGAGTCCTTTCCTTACTTCGTTCTTTATCTCTGTACTCATTATCCACTCTCACTATACGTTTCCATTCCTTTTCTTTATCTCTGAACTGTTTGTCAGTTCTAAAATTAGGCCAAGGGCCGAAGATAGGTTACCGGTCAATGTTCAATATTTTAGATGTTAGCCAGGTCACTGGTTGAATTCAAGGTCAAGAGAATATTCAGCATATATAACATTAAGCATATATCATGTCCACAGTTGATTGCTAAGCTG
Source organism: Terebella lapidaria (assembly GCA_949152475.1). Classification (NCBI taxonomy): domain Eukaryota; kingdom Metazoa; phylum Annelida; class Polychaeta; order Terebellida; family Terebellidae; genus Terebella; species Terebella lapidaria. The sequence goes on from OX424555.1 coordinate 20,709,492, forward strand.
TAAATTCAATAATCAGAGAGATATTAGCAATTTTGTGCTGTGGCCTTGAAAATGAAGAGGCAAAGGTCAAATTCAAGATCATCAAAATATTCAATGTATATCATTTTGTATATCATGTCCACAATTGATTCCCAAGCCATACAGTCAATAGAGGAGCTAGATATGAGCCAGTTTGTCCTTGGACCTTGAAAATGAGGTCAGAGGTCAAATTCAAGGTCACGAGAATATTCAGCATATATCATTTCCTATATGTCCACAATTGATTCCTAAGCTGTAAAATCGATAATAAGTGAGATATTAGCCATTTTGTCCTGTGACCTTGAAAATGAGGTCAAAGGTCAAATTCAAGGTCATGACAATAATCTGCATATATCATTTCCTATATGTTCATAATTGATTGCTAAGCTGTAAAGTCGATAACAAGCGAGATATTAGCCATTTTGTCCTGTGATCTTGAAAATGAGTTCGAAGGTCAAATTCAAGGTCACGAGAATATTCAGCATATATCATTTCCTATATGTCCACAATTGATTCCTAGTCTCTAATCTCAATATCAAGTGAGATATTAGGCATAATGTGTCCCATTATAAAGCATAGGAGAATTTAACATGGGAAAGTCCCATTTGGGCCGAGTTTGGGCCAAAATGGCCCACTTCGAGCAATTCAAGCGCAACGAAATTTATAGACATCATAGAAGTACATATGAGGAGTCTTATGTATCAAAAAGAAAAAAGTTACTGAACAGATTTTGAGAAAATGGCCGCCAAAGTCCAAAATCAGGCCTTTTTCGTCGAAAACGGCCGCCATTTTGAAGAAAAAGCGAAAATCAAAAAACCAAAAAAATACCTCCTTCTTGAATTATTTTTAAGTATTTTTCTGCAAAATTTCAGAAAAATTCGCCCGTAAACAAAAAAGATAAAAATGTGGACGACGACGACGACGACGACGGACGCAACGCCATGCCAATAGGTTATCGGACCATAAAAATTCTTTTTTGGCTTCTTTCTTTGGTTCGTTCTAAATTTCTGTATTCCTCATTTTGGCGAGATTTTTTCTTTAGGTAACGGATGCGAAGCTTTCTTTTTTCTGTTTTTGTTACATCTACTTTCGTTTTCTTTTGCATTTCGAAAATTTTGGCTTTATCAGCTTGATCTTCCATGTAAGTTTGCATTGAAATATCAGTGACATCTTGGAGAGTGTTAATCTCTTCTGAATGAATGGCTACTGGCTGTACTTCAAATTGGAAATCTCTGTTACTGCAAGAAGCCACATCCATCAGGTATGAGCATAACATTTCCATGCTTCTAAATTTGAGCATTACTGCTTTACCCGACTCGGCTACTTGTCCGTTGCAATCTCTCGCATGGGAGTCGATTAACATGTACCCTTTGCTACATTTTGCTGTGGCTATACAGTTACTATCAATCATCAAAAGAACATAGTTTGCTTGTGCCAGACCATCAGCAAAAGCATTCCGCAGACTGAACCGAAACTCTTGAGGAAATTCTGGAGTGCCACAAATACCGCTTATACGATCTAAGAAGGTTATTTCGAAATGCATCTTCCACATATCAAACTCTGATGGCATTTCTTCAAAATTTAAATAGACATTTGTAAGTTTATTACGAAGTGCTAAATCCTCAATAACTTTTCGGTACACGTAATCTCCTTTTTTGAGTACATCATTGATTTCACCGCGCGTTAGCATCCTTGAATTGTTTGTTTTTACTAGTCTGCACAATGCAGCCAGAGAATTACATGTACATTGCCTACCGCGACTGACTTCGGAAAATGTAACATCACCTTGATGGAATGAGCCAAGAACACTTTTTTGATGATACTTCACAACTCTAGGTCTGGGTTTTACAATCTTGGTTTTTTGAACAACCACAAAATGATCAGACTGCTGAGAAACATTTGTATTGCCAGATGTTGAAGGCTCAGCTAGTGAATTATTCATAGTAGCAAACAAACCGCTGAAAGAACGAGCAGGTCGGTTATTATCAGGAAATTTGGATCGACAGTCACCAGTTGACACAGAAAATTGTGAGTCGTTCTCAGAATTTGGGCAGCACTCTGGGCCATTTCCAGAATCATTGCCAACATGGCGAGCATCATTCGAGCATGATTCAGATTTTTGTTCAGTGGTTTTGCTTTGTTTCCTCTGCAAGCCTTGCAAACATGATTCAGATTTCTGTTCAATTTCATTTCTTTCATTTCGTGGTATTTCAAGGGGTTGGAGGTGCCCTCCTTGTACGGTATTTTTTTACGAGGTTACCACCCTCGAGTTTATTGACGGGGTAACTGTCCCCGTGGAGGTTGCCCTCCTTGTACGGTATTTTTTTTTCGAGGTCACCACCCTCGAGTTTGTTGACAGGGTAACTGTCCCCGGGGGCTCCCTGAGCACCCACATCCGGTACCTCCTCGTCAGGACATGGTGGTGACGACTCCACAAGGCCCCTCGCCTCATCGATCGCCCTCAAGTTCTGCAACAGAAGAGACCATGAACAACAATGTCATTGAGACAGAAAAGTTTAAACCATATATTAACAAGGTTATACACATTTGATAATTTTTACCTTATTGTACAACATATTTACATGTAGCTATCGCATGCACACTGAGCCATACTTGAATACCGATCCATAAAAATATTGCCATTTACCACAATGGTTGATTTCGAGACAAACATATACAAGTATAGACAACAACTAAGTACAGCATATTTTGAATCTTACACAACCATCAACAAACACTGATTGCTGTTTTTTGGTAATTGTGCAACTCAACACAAGAAACAGTAGTCTCAATACAAACCTTCGCCAATAAGGCAGCTTCCTTCGCAACACTCGCCTTCCTCTTACCCATATCGATTTATTCTGCAAAAAACAAAACCATGTCACGATGTATACATGAAAAAATTCAGTTTAGTTAAACTTCGCAAATTGACATGGTTGGTACAGGTTGCACAAACACCAACTAATGCTGGGCTAACGACTTACATAAAGCGAACATTTGAAAATTAAATGTGGACAAGAATGAAAATCTCATACACGGGTGACATGTTGGAAAATTCAAATTAGAACTGCATGTCATGATCACAAACAGCCATATTGAACATTCCACCAGAAGTCATATTTTCACTCAAAATATGTGCCAAACGTTGTTCCAAGTTGGAATTCCAACTAAAAGTTGACTAAAACTGTAATTGAAGATGATGTTATTGAAGCTGGACTAGAGTTTTCACATAAAGTTCAAATTTCACCCCAAATATATACTAAATTTGGAGTGAAATTCAAATTCCATTGAAGTTGACCAGAACTGCATTGCAGATGAAATTGGAGTCAAATCAAAGTCATCATCAAAAGCTATATTTTCACACCAAACTTGGTTCTGAGTTAAAATTCTTATTAAAAGATGTCCAAAACTGCATTTCAAAATTGGTGCCAGACATATGTGCCAAACCTCGTTTCAAGTCAAAATTCCAAGGAAAGGTAAACCAAAATGACATTTCAGAATGACATAATAGGACCAAAATCTTAATTTTCACCAAATGCTAGACGCTTCCGGCGCTTGGGTGTATCCCCCGTAGCCCTATCATCACTGTTGCACCAAATATATTACTGATGTACATTGTGAGTGTGAAACCTTTCAAGCTTATTGAAGGTCGCATTCAAGATCACCACTAAAATCACTGCATACGAATTTCCATTTCGACATGTTCGATAAAATAACGAAAGTACAGCCAGATAAAAGTTTCCACCGAAAGTTATATTTCAACTCAGAATATTTGACTAAATTGGAGCCAGAACGAACTTTTCACCATAAGTTATATTTCAACTCATACTATGTGCCAAACTTGGTCTCAAGTTGAAATTCAAAGTAAAAGTTGACCAAAACTACATTTTAATATGACGAAATTGGAGCCAGATCAAACTTTCACCATAGTTTAAATTTTAACTCATAATATGTGCCAAACTTGATTTCAAGCTGAAATTCAAGTAAAAGTTTACCAAAACTGCATTTCAAGATGATGATATTGGAGCCAGATCGATCTTTTCACCATAAATTATATTTTAATTCATAATATGTGCCAAACTTGGTTTCAAGTTGAAATTCGAAGTAAGAATTGACTTTACTGGTAAAAATAATGTTAACTTATCCGGTTACACCCATGAAATCTCTACTGGACAAAACTTTTAAATTGTTGAGCTCAATAATAAATGTTTCTTGTTTTAACTATTTTTCTTGAGGTCAATAATAGACTTAACTAGTAAAAATAATGTTAATTTATTCGGTTACAGCCATGAAATCTCTACTGCACAGAAGCTTTACCTTGTTGAGCCCAATAATAAATGTTTCTTGTCTTAACTATTTTTATTGTGGTCAATAATAGACTTAACTAGTAAAAATAATGTTAACTTATTCGGTTACACCTGTGAAATCTCTATTGGACAAACCTTAACCTTGTTGAGCTCAATAATAAATGTTTCTCGTCTTAACTATTTTTATTGTGGGCAATAATAGACTTAACTGGTAAAACCAATGTTAACTTATTCCGTAATATTGTTCTGTTTTCACCAAAAACATCAGTTCTCTATTCTGAACAAGAATCCAGTGCAATTTGCTTTCATAGTACAAGTTATTTGAGTGATCACACATGTCAAAGTAGGTATTTTAATTGTCGTAATAAGTTAACCTCTCAAACTTATTAATATCTATTCGATCATTCTGAAAAACAATAGGTTTCGTGTGATGGTCTTTCTCAGTGAGCCTGTGCGATTTCATCATCATTCATCGAAAACTCCCACCCATAGAGCGTTCACAACCCATGTGTGTTAAACAGGATAATTTGAGCACAAAATGTTACGCCAATCGGCTATTTTGGTTGCTATGGCAACCAAAATCGATAGGTGTCGTGATCTCACCATAAGACATGTCCATATAAAATATTATCAAAATCGGTTCAGATTTGCAAGCTGCAGCGCGTTCACAAGAAAGTGTCTGCGGACGCGGCAACGGCGGCGGCGGCGGCGCGACGATCGTAAATCCATAGTATCCACCGAACTTTGTTCGGGGGATACAATTATGTTTTAGCTCCAGGTGCCAGACTTTGTTTAAAATTGAAATGCAGACAAACTTGACCAATACTTTCTTTCACGACGATAATATAGGAGTCTAAATACCAATCAGAAGTTTCCTAAAACTGCATTTTCAGGATGATGACATTGAAGCTGGATCAGACTTCACAAAAAGTTCTATATTCACCCCCAAATTTGGTTTGAGGGTGAAATTCCAACTAAACGTTGACCAGAATGTCCGCATTTGAAAATGATGAGTTTATCAGTGACACAAAATGATAATCGCAGATAAAAAGGACAAATGATGTGTCATAGTATATAATTTTCTATCATAATCAATTGTCGATCCAGATCTAAACTACAGGGCGGTGGGGGAGAGGCAGTCGGTCTCACGACCGCACAGGTGTCCCCCGGTTCGTTTCGGAAAATTCAATAGTAACCTACCCCAGGGTCCAAAGTATGTGTACAAAAAGTTTTGTGATGATATTTTGTTGCGTTTCGGAATAAAGTGCATGATGTGGTTTCTGGGTTACCTCTTCATGGTATAATTCGCGAATTCAAAATCATCCAAAGTCAATATACACTTCTGATCGTGCACTCATCAATAACAGTAACAGTGACGCCTGTTGTACTGTTTTTTGTGGTGGCCATCTTGTTTTTCCAATATGGTTGAAATTCAATAGCAACCTACCACAGGGCCTGATGTATGTGTACAAAAAGTTTCGTGATATCTTTTTATGTTTCGGAATGAAGTGCGTGACGTCGTCCCCCCCCCCAAAAAAAAAAAATTAGCCCAATGGGCTAGAAAGGTTACCGGAGAAATATACAGAGTTAAGCCGAGAAAGTTGAAGGTCAAATTCAAGGTGACCACTGAAATCGCCATATCTCTAACCTTGAAAATGGGATCAAAGGTTAAATTCTAGATCACCAAACTATTCAGCATACATCATTTCCTATATGTTCACTATGGACCCCTAAGCTGTAAATTTGATAATAAGCGAGATATAAGCCATTTTGTAATCTGACTTTGAAAATAAAATGACTGACCTTGAAATTTAGGTCAAAGGTCAAGCTCAATATCATTCAAATATTCAGAATATCTCATTTCCTATATGTTCACAATTGATTCCTAAGCTGTAAAGTCGATAATAAGCAAGATATTAGCCATTTTGTCCTGTTGAGCTTGAAAATGAGGTCAAAAGTCAAATTCAAGGTCACTAGAATATTCAGCATATATCATTTCCTATATGTTCACAATTGATTCCTAAGCTGTAAAGTCGCTAAGAAGCAAGATATTGGCCATTTTGTCCTGTGACCTTGAAAATGAGGTCAAAGGTCAAATTCAAGCTCACGAGAATATTCAGCATATATCATTTCCTATATTTTCACAATTGATTCCTAAGCTGTAAAGTCGATAATAAGCGAGATATTGGCCATTTTGTCCTGTTGACCTTGAAAATGAGGTCAAAAGTCAAATTCAAGGTCACTAGAATATTCAGCATATATCATTTCCTATATGTTCACAATTGATTCCTAAGCTGTAAAGTCGATAATAAGCGAGATATTAGCAATTTTGTCCTGTGACCTTGGAAATGAGGTCAAAGGTCAAATTCAAGGTCATGAGAATATTCAGCATATATCATTTCCTATATGTTCACAATTGATTCCTAAGCTGTAAAGTCGATAATAAGCGAGATATTAGAAATTTTGTCATGTGACCTTGAAAATGAGGTCAAAGGTCAAATTCAAGGTCATGAGAATTTTCAGCATATATCATTTCCTATATGTTCACAATTGATTCCTAAGCTGTAAAGTCGCTAATAAGCAAGATATTGGCCATTTTGTCCTGTTGACCTTGAAAATGAGGTCAAAAGTCAAATTCAAGGTCACTAGAATATTCAGCATATATCATTTCCTATATGTTCACAATTGATTCCTAAGCTGTAAAGTCGCTAATAAGCAAGATATTGGCCATTTTGTCCTGTGACCTTGAAAATGAGGTCAAAGGTAAAATTCAAGGTCACGAGAATATTCAGCATATATCATTTCCTATATGTTCACAATTGATTCCTAAGCTGTAAAGTCGATATTAAGCGAGATATTAGCAATTTTGTCCTGTGACCTTGGAAATGAGGTCAAAGGTCAAATTCAAGGTCACGAAAATATTCAGCATATATCCTTTCCTATATGTTCACAATTGATTCCTAAACTGTAAAGTCGATAATAAGCGAGATATTAGCCATTTTGTTATGTGACCTTGAAAATGAGGTCAAAGGTCAAATTCAAGGTCATCAGAATATTCAGTATATATCATTTCCTATATGTCCACAATTGATTCCTAAGCTGTAGAGTCGATAATAAGCGATATATAAGCCATTTTGTGCTCTGACCTTGAAACTGAGGTCAGAGGTCAAATTCAAGGTCACGAGAATATTCAGCATATATTATTTCCTATATGTCCACAATTGATTCCTAAGCTGTAGAGTCGATAATAAGCGAGATATAAGCCATTTTGTGCTCTGACCTTGAAACTGAGGTCAGAGGTCAAATTCAAGGTCACGAGAATATTCAGCATATATCATTTCCTATATGTCCACAATTGATTCCTAGTCTCTAATCTCAATATCAAGTGAGATATTAGGCATAATGTGTCCCATTATAAAGCATAGGAGAATTTAACATGGGAAAGTCCCATTTGGGCCGAGTTTGGGCCAAAATGGCCCACTTCAAGCGATTCAAGCGCAACGAAATTTATAGACATCATAGAAGTACATATGAGGAGTCTTATGTATCAAAAAGAAAAAAAGTTACTGAACAGATTTTGAGAAAATGGCCGCCAAAGTCCAAAATCAGGCATTTTTCGTCGAAAACGGCCGCCATTTTGAAAAAAATGCGAAAATCAAAAAACTAAAAAATACCTCCTTCTTGAATTATTTTTAAGTATTTTACTGCAAAATTTCAGAAAAATTCGCCCGTAAACAAAAAAGATAAAAATGTGGACGACGACGACGACGACGACGACGACGACGACGGACGACGACGGACGACGGACGACGGACGCAACGCCATGCCAATAGGTTATCGGACCATAGGTCCGGTAACCTAAAAAAAAACGCAGAACGATGGGAGCGGGGGAGGCTTGTGAACGGCGGCAACATGACATGGCTATGCTACTGATTTTAGGCTCCGATGACTGATTATCTTGACTTGCGTCCATTACTTACTTAATTACTTACTTACTATATCAGGGGACATAATTATAGGAAATCAGCTGGGAATGAAATTGCCCACTAAATTGTACTTGTAACCCCAATCTGTGAATATATAAGTCACCAGTGCCAGCATTTGCTTCCAAATTTGTTTGGTAACAGGACGGTTCACCGACGGGTCGATTCACTGACGCTTTTCTCGAGACGATTCACCGGCAGTTCATAGCCCCGATTCAGTGATTCACCGACGGCTGGCTGGGCGGGCCAGACTTGCTGTGGGCTTAGCTAGAGAAGTGTTGGGAAGTAATACCTATACAAGTTGCATGACTTTGTCGTCATAGATAGGTCGGGCCTAGCACTAGACTTAATAGATTTAGAATAAAACTCAATTGAAGATGGTGACTTAGAACGGAACTTATAATTTTTTTGCATTGCTCACATACCGTAGTTGTCATTTGTCATTGCTTTTGGGCCCAGCGGGCTTTTGGGCTTTACATGGGCTTTTGGGCCCAATGCCAATGGCTACACATGCAAGCTAGACTGTACAATACAGTACATGTAGGCCGTCAACTTCAATGTTGGGGTTTACTCGACCATCTAGGTGTTATAACTCCTCAAGCCTATCGCCACTCGTCGGCGAATAACTGTCGGTGAATCGTCTCAAAAAACCATCGGTAAATCGTCCTGTCGGTGAAACGTCTAGCATTCATTTGTTTGGGGGATACAATGAAGTGCAGTGAAAAACATAATGAGTACAAATGTATCAATACATAACAATCCAATGTTTAATGAGTTTATTCACCAATCAAAGTACAACCAGCAAGACATGTACAATATTAAAGTTCATCTGTGAGTGAAACACGCTTTTTGGCTGTAGTTTTGTTTTGGATAAAAATTTCAAGTTGATTCGATTATCCAAAACAAAATTATCGCCCAAAAGTGTGTTTCATCGACAGATGAATTTGATTATAGCAACGTACTTAAATTAAAACGCTGCTGATGCATTTTTGGGCAAATTTTATCATCTACAATACGTCTAGTTCAGCCCAATAACCGTGAATAGTGCTACAATACATCCGGATTTAGCTAATTTCTTAATGTTATGATACCGGAATCTAGATTTCAAACTCCTCAAAATCATCAGAATACTCGGAATCAACCCATGGTTAATATTTCATATAGAGTCTAGACAAAGCACGTCTTTCGGGGGATACCTGCTGAGGACCATACCTGCTGCCTGTGCTGGGGACCGCAGGTCCCTGCGGTTCTCAGCATGTATTCCCGAAAGACGTGCTTTGTCTATATTTCATATTACTAATATTTCATATTACTAATATTTCATATTACTATCAAGCGAATAAAGTGACCCTCATTGATATTCTCCGTATGAAAATAAGCCGTTCACAAGGATAAAATGTCGGCCTAAAGCCATGGCATGTGGTGGTTGACTGCCACACAGCATCGATCACAATCATGCTTAATTGCAAAAAAAATAATGCGATGTTTGTGGGTTTCTAACACTGCTGATAAATCATTCTACCAGCATTTGTATCTCTTTTTTTGTTATCTCCATTGATGAACACGATGTTCGATGATTAAAAGTGCAATTTTCCGATGGTTTGTTTACCTTCCAGTAAAAAACGAAATCTGCCTGTGCGCATGTGCACCAGTGACTTCCTTTCCAGCCGCTTCATTTCTAGCCAATCGTAGCCAACGTCTGATATACACACGTGCATTTGTTGACAATATTTATGTCCGTTATCACATTCACCAGGTGTCAGCACAAAATGTACCTAGTGTTAAATATCTTTTAGTTCCCCTAGGTGGCAACACAAAAGATTGAAAGAATCAGCGCTTACTGTACTGCAGAAAGTGATGAAAAGTAGGCCTATCGTTGAATAAAATATGAGTACTTTCAGGGATATCTAGGGCTGTAGTCGTACTGTCAACAAAACCATATGCCGTACATATCCTGATGGTCTTGCATCAGGATATGCCAATTTGGGCCAGTTTGTACCCCTTTGACTGATTCATTTTTGTAGAAATCATGGGCCCAATATCATGAATATGGGCCAGCTAGTCTGAACGATTCAAGTGAATAAATAAAGCCAAGTGAATAAATGAGGAAAAGAGTGCCGAAAATTGTCTGAGTCTAAAGTTTTAATGCATAAAAGTAATGCGATTTGGGGCGAGAAAAGTATTTTTCGTTGAATCGTTAAAAATTCAAAATGGCCGCCACACGGAGATCGGCGATTCAAGGGCAACAAAACTTATACATGTCACAGAGGTATATAAGAGGAATCTCTCAAACTGATCAGAGAGTTTTCAAGAAAATACAGACCAGGTGCAAATTTGAGCATTTTTTGCCCCAAAATGGCTGTTTTGACCTTTCAAGGTCATCCAAGGTCAAATTCAAGGTCACCACACAAGTCGCCATATATGACTTCCCATTTGAAAGTGCCAATTTCTAAGCTCTATCTTCAAGCGTTCTATGAGTACAGTCCTGACAGCTCCCATTATGAAGGAAAAAAGTGCCAAAAAGTCCAACATTTTTTTCAAAGAATGAAAAAATTTTTTTGCCTAGAAATGGCCCAAAATGGATAGTATTGCGATTTGGGGTGAAAATTTTTTTTTTCACGGGCTCGTCAAAAATTCAAAATGGCCGCCACACGGAGACCGGCGATTCAAGGGCAACAAGACTTATACACATCATAAAGGTTCATGAGGGGAATCTTTTGAAACAAAAATCTCAAAACTGATCAGACAGTTTTTGAGAAAATGGCTGCCAAAGTTCAAAATTGGCCATTTTTCGACAAAAATGGCCGCCATTTTGGAAAAAATGCGAAAATCAAAAAACTAAAAAATACCTCCCTCTCGAAATATTTTTAGGCATTCTTGTGCAAAATTTCAGGAAGATTCGCTCGTAAACTTCAAAGATATTAATGTTGACGGACGACGGACGCCGACGACGACGGACGCAACGCCACGGCAATAGGTTATAGGACCAAAGGTAAAAACGCGTTAAACGTAACATGGCATTGTACAATATGTTGACTGATCTTCTTGCTTTTCGCCCGCCTTCAAATGCAAAATTTATCAAAGCGCACCTCTTGCATATAGATGTTTCAAGATTATACTTGACCATAAACACTTGCCATATTCGTAGATTACATCACACTCTAATTTGGTTCTAACTTCAACTGACCAAAGCAGACCTGTCTGGTTAGGTATTTCCGGGACGTGACGAAATGTGGACTCACTCAGATGAGGTTTGACCAAGATAAATGAGAAGTATACACCTGATGAGATCTCTATCTCCTATATCACACCAGCTCAACTCTCAGATGGAACATCTTATGAAGCTGAATTATATTACCTATAACTTTGGCACATATAGTATAAACAAATACTATGGAATCAACTGGACACGCTGTTTGTTACTGACGAAGCGTTATCAAAATGTCATGTAGATTGATCATGTAAACGGGTTTATTGTCAAGCTGGAACATACACTAACGACATATAAGAGAGCAGAAAGCTTCTTTGATTGCCAAAAAAGAACACAATATGATTTGATTCCTCATTACACCAATAATCCAGCGGACGCTCCTTGAACCAGCCACGCAGTTTCACACATGAGTGCAACACAATACAACTTCAGTATTGCAAAATGTTGTATTTTACGCTTGTTATTGTCATCATCAAAATCTCGATGTATTGGTGGTAATAGATTGATACTTACATGCATACCACTGGGCCAGTGTCACTGCTGGTGGACGTTAAATTTGTCCCCGAGGATTACATCCACTCAGTAGCCTTTTGGCTTGTGATTAGATCCTTATGTCCTTGTCATATATCTATTCCATGGGGGTATGTTTCGGATTTATAATTTATTTTCATAGATTGTTGGGCAGTTGTATACTAATTCCATCAGGTGTATAGTAGAAACCAACTACATTTAACACACTGTCCGCCCATGATGACGTCAGTGCGTCTTTGGATAAACTTTTTGATCGGGCTTTGTTTCTATTGCATTAATAAAATGTTGTATTTTACGTTTGTTATTAGCATCATCAAAATCTGGATGTATTGGCGGTAATAGATTGATACTTACATTACAATAGAACCAAAGGTCGTCTTATACACTTCAACGCGTAAATAATGCATAAGTATCACATTATACTTGTACGACAAAACCGAGACACATGCCTGTTAAAAAGTCAACGCAACAGCCCCGGCGCCACGGCTGGTTACGGTGCGAGCGCCTTAATGGGATACATCATGGAAAGGCACAAATTGTTTGTGTATTCCTGTAAATAGACCCACGTTGCCGTATAAAGGCATTTTAATTTTCACAGTTTAATCGTGCATGACTAATATTAATCGATATTCATAGGACATGGTCAGTGCAGACCAGTAAGGCGACTAAAATTTGTCAACAATACTGACTTTGTTATGCATGGAAGGTTTTCCCAGAAGAGGGCATTAAATGCAACGTTGGTCTTTACTGAAAGACTTCAATGAATTTGTAATTGGCGTAGGTACCCCATTGACTGCGCTACGTGCAGAAAATATTCGTAAATTCATATAGGGATATCTATTTATTAATATGCATGTTGTTTCAGGATCTAAAGGGAACTCCATTTTACAAATTAATCTCTCTAACCATTAGTATAACATAGACACATATTTCATTTGAAACCAGAGGATATGTGGTATAGAGTGTCCCATTAATAGCCATAGGCCTACTATCTCCAGCAACTCTGAACGAAATGCTTCCAATTAAAGGCTGGTGCACATGTGGCAGCTATTCAAGCACAAACCAGCCGTGAGTCAATGAACAGTTATTAGCATGTGAAATTTATAACTGCCACTGTGTTGATAGAGCTGACTTCCCAAAGTCGCTACGCAATAAAGGTTCACCCATTCTGATGGATAAATGAAATCCTGCTCATCTTTCAAGTCAGAAGTTACATTTGTAGCTCCTTTATTGTTTTACCAAACATACCTAAGCTGTTGTGTTCATTCATTGTATTGTGATATTCTGGTGTTTTATCACGTGAAAGTCTGACCAAGAGGTAACAATCCATATTGGATTTAAAGTTAGAATCAATTTTGAAATCAGCCAAATTTAGCATTCTTTTTTGTCACGCAAACTTGAAAGTACATCTCGAGATAGTCGGGAATATATAGGAAATATGCACAGTTCGACAACAGATACTTAGAAAATTGCCGTTAATCGTGCATGAAAACAGTGGATAGAGAATGATCGGTCTGTCTACAATGCCGGTTGCCACAGTATCTAGACAAATACCAATGACGTCATGAGACTGTGTGTAAAACTCGCCCGCAAGGCGGCCCGTCCGCTTTGAGGAAAAAATTTATGCGAGATTGACTGGCCCGAGTGTGAATCTTGATTTGGCAACTCAAATTAGGCACGTAATACACAAATTGACACCCAAATTTGTACGATTTTTCATTCTAAAGACAAAACAAAGGTACTGCAGAATAAATACATTTTGTCAATTCTAAAAGTGATTATAGCTTTAACATTTTGTAAGCTGGCAATCATGTCAGCGCCATTCACGTTGGTCTATTGATGCCTCACGCTTTCCGACATTTATCACAGACATTTCCTTTTTTAAATATATGCCATTTGTTTGTGCGTGGGCATCTGGTGTTACTTTTACCATAGTTTCACTGTGACTGGACTCTATTTACCCCGCGAAATGAACTTGAATACTATATCAACTCATAACTATATGCCCATGTACATATTAAAGAGTTACACGATTTTACGTGTAAAATTATCTGGATGAGCAGTGCACATTCAATGTTCCATGCATAATATTCACTATTATGGCCATGGTTGTTCGCTGTTTGTTGTGTTATCAATATTGTGAATGTTTATGTACCCTGTCATTCTACATGATGCCACACAGCATGACGTGTATCAGTGGAACTACTTCTCCATTCCACAGGAAGTGTTGGGTGATGACTGAATGTCATGGGTAAAACTCGCAATAAGCCACGTAGTAACTAAACCAATTTACACCTTGTACTTCAGATTCAATGCTTACTTTTTTGACATGATGAAGAATATACTGTCAGCAATGCCCCTCAGCCCATTTTCACACGCACAAACATTCCACATTCTGTTCCAGCACAGTTGCTGTATAATTGAAGATCACTTAAAATTTTCGATTCACTATATTTCCATTTGAAATACATACGTCAGCCAATGAATCATATACGTCGAAATGAATAGTCGTCACTGTGATATGCCAAGACGAAACAATTTGACAGTGTGTGTAGCAAAGACAGTTCATTCAAACGACTTATAATCAGATACACGCACTACAATATACATGTAGTGCATATATATATATGGACAAGTATTTGATGATCTGATTGGAAAACAATAGAAAATAGAATAAATAGAAAATCCAAACTAGATTTAACAAATACATCCGAATAAACATTATCTGTCTCCGACCGTGTGTAAAATACAAATTTTTCTATCATTTTTAAAAGTATGCAGTGAAAATAACTATTCCACATCTATATCCCAAGTTTGTTTTAATTTCTAAATTGTTTTGTTTGATTGGTTTGCCGATCAGTTGAATAGTTCTGCAAATAGGGTTACATATAATAGATTATCCATTCAACGCCCACTGTTAATGCTGAAAATTCTTTAGATATAAAATGATTTTAAAACAGGTGTGCCTTATCTCAGTGTATTGTTGTCGAGTGTAATGAGTACACGAGTACACTAGTAGCTGAGATTGTTTTTTTTATATTTTCAATAGAATGTGACGTCTGGTGCTGTAATGTTGTTGCGGTGTCTTTTTTCATCATAGTAACACAAAGGGTACATGTTGGTAACACATCAGCAGTGTGGAAATCGTGCATAGTCAACGTACAGTAATTTGAATTGTTATAGCAACGAGTTGGAGAAATGAGTGCATGCTATTTTCATGGGACCATGTGAGTTTTCTATAAATTGAAAACGGTAACTAATAGCACCATCATTGACAAAGACAATCGGTTATAGCTTGTTTGATTCGTGTTTTAGGTTCCCAGACCTATGGTCCACAACTGTTGTGGCATTACGTCTAGTGTCCATCCATTCGTCGTATGTCCACATTTTCATCCTCAAAGCTATAATCTTCCTGAACTATTGGGAAGAAATCCCTAAATATTTCAAGAAGGATGTATTATTCCTCAGAAAATGAGAGCTACCTATCTTTTAACAAACTGACATCCATTTTCAATTCAAAACACCAGATTGAAAATTTTTGTACCCACATATTTCAGAATGTGATAACTTGTTTTTCTAATTGAATCCCTTGAATCGCCGGTCTGTGTATGACAGTGAGTTTGATTTTCAAAACAAAACAAAAGTTTGCAAAACAATTATCAATTCAAAATCAAGTTACTCCTTGTTATGAGTCATTTACATCCATTTTGTTTTGGACTTATCCACTTTTAATGGACGTTGTCTGGAGCAAAATCTCGGAACATTCCCAAGATAGAGCTTCGGTATTGGCACATTCAAATAGGGAGACATGATGACAAATTTACAGATGAACTTGGCTTTGACCTTGAAAGGTCAAAACTACCTTTTTGACTGCCTTGGGCGTATTCTGAAATGTATTTGATAAGATTTTAAGCATATTACGTCACATATTCGCCCTTGTGAAGTGTATACGTTTTGTTGCTTTGCATTGCTGCTGAGCGCAGTGGCCATTATGATTTTCCAACAGGTCAGCCCAGTTTTGGCGGTCTAAAATCGAAGTTACTACATTTTAGCTGATTCATATAGGACGTCGTATATGGCAATCTGAGTTGTGACCTTAAAATCGACATGCAATGACCGTGATGAACACGTAAAATTCCTCCTGCAACACCTCTAACACTTGGGCGAATTTTCTTTCTATGACCTTTCGTTGATTTCAACTGAATGTGGTGTTTTCATTGCAGACGATTCAATTTGCTTACATTTGGGAAATACTTGTCAGACAACGTGGGCAATTATATGCATATGCATATGCATGCCAGTGATGGCATGATATTTCGAATACACAAAAGTGTAAGATATTGGCCACATTTGTGTGTTGTTTGTACAACATTATTTTTGCACAGCAACTCCAGCTGCCAGCACTTAGACGTGATTAATATGGATTTGGTATATTATTGATAAAACCAACCATCGTGAATTACATCGGCATGAAGTGTTCTTAAGGCTTCGATTTTTTATTGCTTTTTTCGTTGATGAGCAGACTCCGCAGGTGTGTAATTATTTCATGGTACGTAGTTAGATATTGGATCTTTGATTAAATTGTCTGGCCGTTTTGTCCTGTAATGGAATTAATGATTTGGTATGGTGGTGCAAATTTGGTGTTACCTATTCTCACTGTCGGATGTATTTACGTAGTTTCAACTCAACAAAAAATAGTGTGTAATATATATTATGTACGTTGAATGATAACATTACAAGCAAGTAACAGTAAGTATGAAGGGCAAGTACGCTGTCATTGCCCTCCTTCTTGGACATTGATACTCATTTACACATTGCCCATAATTCCATCCATAGTGAATGTTTAACATAGTCCTTGAGAAGTGCTATTAAATTTACAACATCAATAAATTTCACGAGATCAAGTCTTATTGGTTACGTTTGCATTGATGATCATGAAACAATTCTCACAATATATGAATTTGGAATACAACACACCGCTTATAGACTAAGACAGGACACATAAACATGTATTTCCAATACATCACTGGCAAAATAAAATGTGACAATCCCAAATTTCTGTGAGTAAATGCACCTATGAAAGAAAAATCCAGGCTTAGATGGGTTAGGTTCTCTCGTAATGTAATATGGGACTTGTCAGCACATTATTGCTATTGTGAAAATTGTTCCTTACCAAAATTAAAGGACATTTACAATTTTGACAACATAGCAGAATTTTTCCCATATTGTATTATCAAGAACTGGTTCGTTACTACAGAACAAAATTTCCAAAATAAATATATTAGTCTTTCTGTCATCAAAAACATATTTTATTGAAAATGGCCACACTTATGGCCACACTTTACAATTTTGATAACATAGCAGAATTTTTCCCATATTGTATTATCAAGAACTGGTTCGTTACTACAGAACAAAATTTCCAAATAAATATATTAGTATTTTTGTCATTAAAAACATATTTTATTGAAAATGGCCACACTTATGCCACTTATGTGTTTAGTTGGGTGACACGTGATCCAACGCAAGTCCTGTGTACCGATCTGTGTGATGGGAGGTCGAGTTGTAATTGTGTTTGTTGGTGGTACCTGAAGCTTTCTCTTCGCCACCATTTCTTCGTGGATTGCATAAGAACTAATCTACATTATCGCACCATAAAATGACACGTAATAGTAATTCGTGGAATAACTGGAATAACCAACGAGTATAGCTGGTTCCTCCTGGTGACGATTTTTTTATTGATACTGCGTGTGACAAACACGGAACTCACTTGAGTTGGATTCATAAGGTGCACCAACATACTCCATGATATTACATACTTCGTCGG
The DNA here is from genome assembly GCA_949152475.1 of Terebella lapidaria. Classification (NCBI taxonomy): domain Eukaryota; kingdom Metazoa; phylum Annelida; class Polychaeta; order Terebellida; family Terebellidae; genus Terebella; species Terebella lapidaria. Next base: position 20,727,366 of record OX424555.1, read on the forward strand.
AATATCTGCAGCACACACCTCATGGGTAATTGAAACCAACCAAAGTTGGTTGTTGAGACAAACAAAGTTGTTGAGGCAAACAAACCCATCAACATACTCAGGTCCCGAAAATAAAGTCAAATCAAATTTGATGAAAATTGATTTGTGTAGAATATCAAGGGAAAGGCAATTTGGTAAGTGTTCATAGTTTAATGAGGTTCTATCGGATCCACGAAATACAGTGCAGGGGATGTATTTTCGGTAAAATTACAATGATTCCTTTATGAACCTAATGTCATTGTGATACACCGGTGTTATAGAACACATATTGGGGAGTTATTCATTGTGAGATATCTACTAGATATTATCTAGTAGTAATGAGTCTATTCTGGTACGTTGGAGATGCTCTCTACGAGGTCCTGGATCTGCACCATACTGACATCATACGAGACTGAAGAAAGAATATGACATTTAACACTACAGCGTTTCATCCAACATGGCGGGCGTGTTTGTTTGCACCGTCAATTACTGAGGTGTGCTTTGGCATATTATGCTTTGACAGAGGGTGAATAATTAGATTATTTAACATTTTGCCCACAACCATTCTGCAATTTTCACATTTAGTAATAGTTTCAGTTCTGATGTGTTAGAAAGTTCTGCAATGTTTTACTATGGTGTTTGATGCAACATGTCTATCTGAAACTCTTCAAATGAGTTCCACTCAAATAATAGTGATTATAGTAAAAAGAAATACAAATACCACGAAATGACAGTATCTCACTTATTTAGGTATAGTTAGTTTTGAGTTAGGTAGCGCAGTGGATCAGGTGTTAGTAACATACAGGTTGGACAAAAGGTTCTTAAATATGGAAGATCCAATTATTATCCATTTATGAAATGTTCCCTGTGTTGAACAAAGCGACGGATTGCATACGGTTCCCGCACTCACTTGACAGCATGGTGGTGAATGTGAAAATTCGCGTCAGTTATGAAAATGAGTGGAAACAGGTTTCCATTATCTTGTTGTGATGTTGTGGAGGGAAATGAAACATGAGAACACCAGGAGTGTTCAATAGAGGGAAATTCCTGCAGTGTGATGAAGTCAAATGCAATTCCGATGCAGAAATGTTTTTGCAGTGAGGGCATTGTCCGTTGTCAACGTGAACTATATTTCAGGAAATTAGAGTTGCTACAGCAACGAGGTAGAGAAATGAGTTAATAATATTATCATAGTGTCATGTGATATTATACAAATATTGACGTTTGGTGAGGTGAATACGTGAAAATATGTACCTCTCGCAAAAGACATATTCACCGAGCTTGCGAGGTGAATATGTCTTCAGCGAGAGGTATATATTTTCACGTATTCACTGAAACCAAAAGTTAATATTTGTTTTATTATATAATACATGTGATAAGTTCCTGCAAATACTGACGCAATGTTTATGTATGACGTGGATGTTATGATATAAACACAATACATTCAGAACTATAATGTGTTGATTCGAATAAGTACTGCGCCAGTCCAGCAGTCAGGCCTTTAAATTTCAGTTTGATGTCAATATTTCAGGAACACTATAAACAAACGAGGAATGATTTCTGAAACAAGCTCATTCAATTCACCATATCACTGGATACGCGATACTTGTAACAGAAAAAAAACAAGCATGACAAAGCATTTGAGATGCTGTTTGGCGAGAGGTACATATATGTGATATGGACCGATCGGTGAATATCAAAAAAACTTCACCGGCTGGTCTGGTGAATATGTACTTTTATGCATAGACACATGACCAGCTTTTAACCAATGACAAGGTCGGGATTCTTAGCAGTATTTAATAAAATGTTATATGTCTGTATAAATTGAAACTGATTACTAATAGTCGAACCTGTGGACACTATGACCGTTTGATTTGTTTTTTCCGTATTCGAATCTGGATATTAGATAGAGTGGTATACACCTTCCAGTCTTCTGTTCATATCCAAAAGTCAATCAGCAAATCGCGTGAACACACACTAACAAAACTTTCACAGGGCAATCGGTAAAATATATAGCGAACTGTGGCATCGAACATCTTTCTCAAAGTTTTAGTTTTCCACCAGTTAAAATGAGTGTAATCCCATACTGTATTTTTCTCTCATTTTTTTTTTCCTTTCATAATTGTAATGCTATTTAGCTGACGCATCTGCAATATCATTATTTTGTGTTGAATACTCAACAGAGTATCAGATTGTCCAAACCTAGCTTCATTATCTCCGCGCATGTCTACAGGTGACAGGTTTCCGTCGACAATCAGACCACAGTTACATCAGCATGTCAGAAAGCGGTGGATGATGCGTGTAACGAATACAATGTCCAATCACGGGATCACCAGTCAGCAGGTGGGCGTACTGTCCTATCATTGTGTTCCTCATTTCCTCTTCTTGAAAGGCCATCTCTTATGCTCAAGAAAAAAAAAATTCGACAAAATATGAATATAGGAAAAGTTCCACAGGTGGAAAAAGGAAATGCTCACAGTTTGCTCCTCCCTGACATCCTTAATTGTTTTGAAATTTTCCCGAAATTATGCAGGGCGGGATAAACACTGGACCTAACAAAGACAGGTCCATTCGTGGATTTCATTCATCTCCCAAAGTACCACATAAAAATAATATTACTTTCATGTGTCATGGATGGGTATTTGTTACCTTACCTATGCTACACAATAGATATATAAGTGATAGACAACGATGGTGTCTGAATATTCCCCAGTACTGTGAAGGGCCCACGGCTGTTATCAAATGGTCACGCGATGTTATCGCACAGCTGAACAAAGATATTTGTGAACATTTTTAACAATGTCACAGCAACTTCAGCCGTCAGCACATAAACATCATTGAAAGCGAACGACCGAATGGGTTTCAGATAATATTTAGGCATGTAAACCAATCAGCCATCATCAAGTACATGTACATTGACATCAAGTATTTTAAGGCTCTGATTTTTTTTATGTTGGTGAGCAGAATCCGCAGGTGTGTACATGTAATTATTTCATGTGACATGCATATATATTGGATTTCTGTTTAAATTGTCTGGACGTTTTGTCCTGGGCTGGCAATAATTGTTTGGTTTGGTGGTTAAAATTTTTGTGCAACTGATTCTTGCTGTCTGGTGTATTTTCAGATGAACTGAAACGCATAAGTGTGCTGCCGCCCTCAACCATGTTGAACACTAATAACCCCCTGTTCCTTGTTATCGGGGTTTCTCGATTTCCTAAACCTGGTATGCAAGTTTAGTTACTAGTACATATGTATTTCAAGCTGATTTATGACAGTACGACTATCACAAGGCTACAAGTTATTGATCTGAAGTGGACAACACAAACGTGTTTTCGTGTGGTAGACAGATAAATCGCCGGATTTAATTGGCGAGCAAAAGCATTGCATTGAAAAAAATTAAAGCGGCCTCTTGCCGCTGCTCTCAGTATCGATGGCTGCGTGCTTGGTTGTGAGATTCCGCAGGTTCTCTCGCCCTCTTCGCTAAAGATACAAGGACGAATCAAATCACAACTTCTGTTAGGAGTCAACATGATTTTCATCGATCGTATCATTGAAGGAGTCATGGTCTTCGACAAATTCACTTCAGTGAGAAATTCGTGGTTTTTGCTAACGGCTTACCCAGCCCTTTTCAACTCGCGCATTTGACATTTGAAATTCATATTGATTGCCCCCGCTGAACTGTGGCGACATGATCAGGCCAAAGTTCGTTTATGTTCCTCCAAGTGACGATTGAACCCATGTCTGAAAATGTATGCCACTTTTCTTCATCATTTGCTTTGAAACTCTTTTTCGGTTGCTCATCAACTACATTATCTCATTCTTCATCGTATTCGCCTAGATCAGCTTCTTCATTCTTTTCTTCTGTACTGATTCACCAAAATGCAATTGCATACTATATAATAATGTGCATTGTGAATATTGTTTGTAGTCAAGTATGGGGCCATACTACTATTTGCAGTGATTACAAATTCCATAATTTGTAAGTTATGCTGACTTGTATTCATTTGTGTAGTTGCGTGACTTGAATGATTAATTGTGTTGTTTGATGGCAGTAGCATATTATTATTGTTTTTCCCATCGTGCCATCATGGTATGCTTTGAACCAATCTACGTCACAGCACATATTGACATGTAATAGGGTTTCCTCATGAAAGAAGTAAAGTGTTTGGCTGGTTGCTCATGATGACACAATTAGCTTAAATGAGCCTCATACAGACAGTCGGATACCTATGATAAGGAAAAAGGTGATATCAGAGCCATTCCAAGTCTGTGTGTGTGTGTGGGGGGGGGGGGGGATACACTGCACGCGTCCCAAAAATATCCAACCAGACAATACTGCTTCGGTCAATTAGTATGTGAATCACCAGTATGAAAAGTGATTCTGGTTGACAACGTGCTCAGAATAATTGCTTGGATAACATACCCACATTACGACAATACAAACTAGACGCTTCCGGTCGCCTACGACCGTTTGGGTGTATCCCCCGTAGCCCTATCATCCCTGTTGCCCCAAATATATTAACGATAAGTGTGAAAAAATAGAGCAAGGGCTAACAAGTTTACCAGAGGAGTGTAAATTCTTAAACCACAACTGTTTTTTTTCAACCAAAATTGCTGCATTGATCTTTATAGGTTATTGAAGGTCGAATTCAACATCGCTCAAATCACTGCATATGAATTTCCATTTCGAATTGTTCGATAAAATAACAAAATTACAGCCAGATCAAACTTATATTATTGAAGTTATATTTCAACTCATAATATGTGCCAAACTTGGTTTCAAGTTGAAATTCAAACTAAAAGTTGACCAAAACTGCATTTCAAGATGACGAAATTGGAGTCAGATCGAACTTTCCGCCATGAGTTATATTTCAACTCATAATATGTGCCAAACTTGGTTTCAAGTTGAAATTCAATCAACAGTAGACCAAAACTGCATTTCAAGATGACGAAATTGGAGTCAGATCGAACTTTTTGCCATAAGTTATATTTTAACTCATAATATGTGCCAAACATGGTTTAAAGTTGGAACTCAAACTAAAAGTTGACCAAAACTGCATTTCAAGATGACAAATTTGGACCCAAATCGAACTTTTCACCATAACTTTCGATAAAATAACGAAGTTACAGCCAGATCAAACTTATATTATTAAAGTTATATTTTAACTCATAATATGTGCCAAACTTGGTTTCAAGTTGAAATTCAAACTAAAAATTGACCAAAACGGCATTTCAAGATGACGAAATTGGGGCCAGATCGAGCTTTTCACCATAAGTTATATTTTTAACTCATGATATGTGCCAAACTTGGTTTCAAGTTGAAATTCAATGTAAAAGTTGACCAAAACTGCATTTCAGGATGACAAAATTGGAGCCAGATCAATGTTTTCACAAAAAGGTCTATTTTCACCCCAAATATGTTCCAAATTAAATTCGAATGTGAAATTCCAATTACCTGGTTCAGCTCAAAGATAAATGTTTCTCGTCTTGATTATTTTTATTGTGGCCAATAATAGACTTAACAAGTAAAAATAATGCTAAAGTTTTCGGTTACACCCAGGAATCTCTACTGGACAAAACCTTTATCTTGTTGAGCTCAATAATAAGAAGAAAAAAATTCACAAGAAAATCTCTATGGCGGACGCGGCGGCGGCGCAACTGAGACAAATCCATAGTATCCGCCGAACTTCGTTCGGGGGATACAATTACAGTGCATGGCATATATTTTGTTTGAAATTGCAGTGATTCGTTTACGGACGAGCCTGACGCCATTGACATACATCAAGTATATATTTATACATGTACATACGTATATTGGGAAGTTATTTATAGTGAGAAGATATCTCATAGAAATGGGACTATATCTGAGTACGATGAAAATGCTCAATAGAAGGTCCTCTTTTATACACCTTAGTCACATTATCCGGGGCTAATTGAAAATAATGACACTCAACAGTGCAAAGTTTTATCAAACATTGCTGGCGTGTTAGTGGGAATCAACGTATCATCTTGCACCTCAATTACTGTGGAGTGCTTTGATAAATATTGCCTTTGAAGGTGGATGAATTTTAAGACCAGTCAACATTTTGCAACCTGCTATAATAGAACATCTTTCACATCTATTAGGTCGACAGGTTTATAGAACAGTCAAGAATGTTGTTATTGAATGTGAATACAGCATGTCTGCCCAAGCTATATATCGAATCGCGGTCAAATAATGATACTTGTAATAAAAATAATCTTCACAACATGGCAGTATCACTTCAATTTAGAAACCTTTAGTTCTGTGTTAGGTAGCTCAGTGGATCAGGTGTTGTGTTTGACAGAATCCTTAGTTAGTAGCTGGAATAGTGACTATTACCTACGAAGGCTTCCAGTTTCAGTAACGTAGCCCCCTATAGAAAATGGAATATGTAATACAAATACGGTTACTACCGTGTTTCCATAAGGACATGCTACACCTGTATATCGGATGTACCTTTATCTGGTGAAGTAGTATATTATATGGTGGTAGATAATTGTTATGTCGACGTATATTGTTTTTGCAGGGCACTCCATGATGCCTGTTGCTGGGAACTAAACGAAGGCAGTCATCTGATATGTGGCGACCTGACAGTGGTAAGAATTATTCTTACATATTTTGATTATATCATATTGATTATACTCGGAAGTCTGATTACAGCACTGTAATTAGTATGTACGAAAAAAAGTTTCCTAATTTTATTGATGCACATATAACCAGTAACGATAAAATCCTTTCTGATTTAAAAGGACTCACATGTGTTCCATTGTTATTAATGGTTCAGTGGAAACTTTTATTGTCGTCAGTTCCTATGAACTGAAGTGATTGCGTGGTACATGCAATTAATTTTTGTGCATAATGCTCATCTGACGTGTATCTAGTTTTCCACGAGATGGGAAGTTGATAATGGATTGCTCGAAAATAAAGCAGTATGGATGTCATATTGGAATTGAATGTGACTCACTCCGCTACTGTTCATGATAATCTCAGCTTAGATTTTTGTAGAAGGCTGTGGCTCAAATTTTCGTTTGTCAATTGTAATGTTGATAAGTATCAGCACAAGCGTACTGAACTCCTAACCAAACTAGGAAGACACGAATCAGAACTCATTTAGGATTGGATATGAATATGTGTTCACAACTCCCAATTTATCAAAATTGACTTTTTTGTGAATGAATATGGATTGTCATTTTATTAAAATACATGTATAAGAAACCCTGGTGTCATGGTAACTACATTTCTGCTTTCAATATGTTTATTCAGGTAAGTCACATGATTCCGGCAAGTTTGTGGCCCAATGTCTGATGTTGTTTTGTCATTCAGTCTGCAGAGCGAAGGTCTGCAATCTCCGATTGTTTAGTTCTATTTTCTTTGCTGCACTCTTTGACAGTTTCTGGTTTGGAATTTTTTTTTCGTTTTAATTTCATTGTTACGCCACCGACCCTAATACCTACCCAACACAATCATGATCGTTGATACAGTTGAAGCAAGATGACATCTCTGAATAGATGCTCTGCTCAGCTAGTATTTCACCGAAAATACCAAAAGGCAATGGAAGAATATTCCTAATGTAAGCAGACCCTGTTTGTGTGGTGGATGCTCGCACATGATTCATTTATTTGCAAAATTTGCGGTCATAATGCAGGTGTCTAGTTAAATGCCACTAAACGAAACACTGTATTCAATATCTATAGTCTAAGGCAAGAGGGCGTAGCCACAAAATAAGTAATTAGGAAAAAAATGGAATGAATAAAATTGAAACATAGAAAAACCTAGGCTCCATTTCGTAAATAAGTCTTGCAGCCTATATGACGGAAAATAGAAAATATTGGTAATGAGCCGCGTGCACAGCCGCAAGCCACACTTCATTTGTAAGTCCTGTTTGTAAAGCCTATTTGCGAGAAAATACGGTATTCACGACGCCAATCGATCTGATCGATGTGCTTCGTGCATAGCACGTGGGAAACGTCAACAATGATAAATGTTAAATCGACGTCACCCCTGAGCTGAAATGTGTAAATTGGCCTCAACAGACAAAATGCTTGTAGATAGAGTGCATGCTTATTTTAACATAGGAAGTTGTATATGGTTCAACTAATGGTGACCTTGAACTTCACCTGAGATGACATGGAGTGTGAATTCTCGATGTCACGCCTGACAAGAAATGTGTAAATTGGCCTCTGGGAATGAAACACTTGCACATACATCTTAGGATTGTATAATGAACATACAGGAAGTCATAATACAGCACATCTTTTGGTGACCTTGAACTTGAATGTAGACGACCTCGAAGGCTAAACATCATGGTCACGGCTGACTGAGATATGTAAATTGTCCTGTACAGACAAAAATACTTGTCGCGGAGCATATGTTTGTATTATGTACATATAGAAAGTAATATGCATCACACCTTATGGTGACAGTTAAGTTCAGATATTGGATTGGCAAATCTCAACGTCATTATGTCACCTGCAATGCTAAAAGCCAAAATTGCCCGATAACCTATCTTAGTCTTTGGGCTAATATTTTCACTTGAATCAATCATGCACATTTCAACATCGCTGACAAATATATGGTTTTTGCAACCATATAACCGTGTGATTTCGCTGTTGTTGGAATAAAAATCGTCACAATAATACAAGGTATGGAACATCTGATAAACAGCAGGCGGGTCTGGATGAAACCACCGTGATACCGTATTCATTCGTAGGACTTCAATGACAACTACACGGAATCACTCGCTCGCACATCACGACAATCCCTGCGTGAGCCTTCATGACTTCATCAAATGCAACTCACAAACATGTTCGTGTCCCCAATTTTATCAACAGTTTCATGGTGAGATATCTAGATTTGTTAGTTTCTCGGAGTGACAGAAAATTATCTATTCACAACGACCACTAATAACGAATCACGATCCGATAATATTTTATATTCCGTATTTATAGCCATCTACATTATTCATGATTAATGTGATACCGGTTCCAATTTCCTAGTAATGCAGAGTGGAATGTTCATGCGGGGAAGGAGTGGTTGAAAATATGGCTAAATAGTAAATCATGTTGAGCGAAATACTGCAACATTTCTTTTCGGTAGGTATCTGACATATTCAGATATCACTGTGATAAGTGAAATACTTCGCGTGCCTCAACTGTGACCACGAAACCAGAAGATATATCAACCGCAATCGCTATGTGCTGTTAATCATAGCTATTCAGCACTAGTACATACTTTATTGAGAGCCAGAGCCAACAAAAAGGCTCAACGCTTAATTTCTGCAAAAAAACACAACATTCCACTGGCGAATCTTATCCAAAGTCTCGCTTAGCGATACAGGCATTGGAACAACTAAAACGAATAATCATTATAATAGAATCAGAGCACGACCTCAAAAAATCAATTGGATCAACTGTAATAGATTTGAATTGCATAGGACTTTGGAAAGAGGATATATATTAGAATACACTTCAATATATCTTCTAACTTAAACAGATCGTAATTGGTACATTGCTCATGGGCATAAACATCTTGGAATATCCTTGTAATCACTAATTTCACACGGAAATTTGGCATTGGGATAGTTTCTCAACTTTTCAGTTTTGAGGATAGAATTCTGAAATTTGGTCGGTATGTATTGATTAATGCCAAATGAAAAGACAATGAAAACTTAAAGATAATGAAAATGAAAAGTTTCAAATTGATCCGACGGGCCAAAACAATGTTGGCAAGAATCATTCGAGGTCTTGCGTTCAAATTGACTTTAGTGTAACTTTTATTGGTGAGCACTTCGGAATATCGATAACAGTTCGTTAGTATGGGTTCAAATGTCTACGACTTATCATTTTTTCAAAAATCACACTCACAGCTGATAGTCAATCATATTCACAAATCCCCTTGATTTTATTGTAATATGAGGTATGATGTTGTCGAATAGTGTGACTTAGTTTCATTTCTCCCATGTTACAAATAATCATGAAGTACCCATAGTTGGTGCCAAACTCGACTGCGACGCTGGTGTCATGAATTTATGTGTATTTTACACATGCATATGTTTCTCATAGCATGACAGATTGCAGTACATTAGATGTACAATGTTCGTCCCTAGAGGACAGATCAGACACTGCAGCAAGAAGACCACACCGGCCGATTTATTATCATATTCTTCCGTCAAGGTATTGTCATTAATACACGTTGTCTTCTGTAGAGCTTTTGTTGGTTTTTATGAAGACATATCGCTTTCACCCAGTTTCTTCATTATCCCTACAATGTCATACGCGATGGTTCATGGGTGTGATATTTTTTCCCCAGAAAAGGATGCATCTGACAAAAACACGACGTGGAACTCAAGTAACTAAAAACCAGTCGTAATTAATAGACCATCTGGCATCCGCTCGCATATAACTTGTGAATCACATTTGTTTTAGTACAGTGCTTCATGGAAAAAAAATGAATGAATGTCAACGCTGCAGTAAAATTAAATTACTCAGTATAAGCTCGCTGGACTCCTTACCGGTTTAAAAATATTCGTTCGTACGTCGTTTTAACATAAACCGAGATGTGGTGTGGTTCAATCGCAATTTATAACACATATAGAAGGTACAATATATGAGTTTTGCCAGGAATATTTTGATCCGAGTTTTTCATCCAAATTAAAGTCAAGGTTCGTCGGTTGTGTGTATCATTTGTAAGCAATTATTATGAGATAATGATGATATTGAACTTAATCACGGAATTTTGTTCTCCTAATTTACTGATTACTGATAATATTGAAGTTGGTCACTCAGGGAATGTATACCGCAAATATGCAGAGGTTTCCCCTGGCATGTTTGTATGTGCAATGTTCATGTCAATCACTTGATGCATGTATGTATGTGTTCTATCATTTCTTTCAAGTCACCCATCGTATTTGCTTCGCCATGTACTTGAAACATTCAACGAGAGACAACTGTATTAATAGTTCCGATGACATCGCAACAGGCCACGCCCCCTTGGCAACTGCAGAATATTCCTACAAAGTTCCCCATAAATCTATCCATGACTGTTGCAATTGCCCCACAGGCGGTTTGTTCGTAGGACATGAATGATTGTTGTTGAAGCAATGAAGCTCACTGTGCGGAACTTTAGGGGTGTTCAATGTTGCGACCGATCCTAGCGAGTGGGGTTTCAACCCCAATTAATTACAATTGGTGTTAGTTATTATAAAAAGTCACTCAGTCATCTTTCTCCACTTAAAGTATTCATTCGCATGAAAAAACTTCATTCTATTAATTTCATTGCTCAGTATATCATGACCAGGCGTTTGAGGAAATGGAGAATCACATCAGCTGCGATGTGTCTTGAAGATTGACATGTTGAATCATACTGCTTCTCCGTTTATGCAACAGAAACTTTCACAACCACAGGGACACGGATCCAGGAATTTTGGTGAGTTGGGACGGAGAAACCCGAAATGACCAAAGCGGGCCCATTGCCGCCCAAGCCGGTCAAGGACCCGAGACGTCAGAGCCTTCTTCACGTTATGCGATACTCTTGGCCTCTCTCGAACATAAATTAAACACAAATTCACTCTAATCACCATGCTTTCGAACACATTTAAATCCTTTTATCATTGGGGGAGGGGCAAGGCCCACCGCCTCCTCTCCTAAAGGCGTCTATGAAGCATAGTGCATGAAATGATCATATTCCAAGTGCAAATGGTACACCAAGCATTTGCATTATCATATATTTCTATCATGGTGACATCAGTTATTGTCTTGTGTATACTATCTACCCTTTTTTATGACAATGTATTACTGCCATTAAATTAGGTTTGTTCTTTGTGTTAGGAGAATGTCATTGGGGATGTCATTGTGACATGAATACAGTGTTTGTTGACATGGCATGATGCAGGTGGTGGAGATCCACTATACATTACATATTAAACCACAGATCTATAATATACAAAGGGGATTTTGCAAAACAGGGTATCAATTCGTTATTGAACTCAGATATTGCCAGATTCTATTGCAATTTGGTATTGCTCCCAGACTCTTTATGCTGATATTTTTGCTGGTTATGAAGATATTTTCAGTGGAACTATTATTGGGTATTACAGACACGCATTGTAAAATGCAGTGTACGGGCATTGTAAACTCTCATTCTATGAATTAACAGGATATATTCTCATCAAATCAATTCAAAGCCATCTACATACATATATATGCGCATGTCATGACCTGTTTCCTTTATCATAATGTTAATCAACAATACATTAGTAACAAACATAATATTACACAAAATATCTATCGGATTAGTAACTTCTTCTCTGCTGGGTGAAAATCCTTGACAACTGAGCACGTTCACACTGGCTTGTTTATTTGCTCTCATCCCACAGGTGTCCTTGAGTGAAGGATGATGCTGTCATTTACTTGGGATCGCCCTCTACAAATTTTCGTAAATTATTCTGCTCAACTCTGATCATAGCGAAACTGGTTAGGACCGTCTCTCGTCATTCCTGCCAACTCTGATCTAGCTAATTAGATCAGATTATATAACAGATCCTCGTCCTTTGGGGGTTTATCAGATTATGCTTGCCACGCAATTCATCACATGACATACATACATATATAGTGGTCGACTCGATGCCTTTCAGAATGTGACAATACTGTGTGGTGACCTTCTTTCAGAACTATGGCAAATATATTGTAAAACAAAATCATGCACAATGCAACATGTGCAATCGCACAATGTAACATGAGTTCAAAGTCATGAGTAAATGTCCATACTGGACTGTAGGGTCAATACTAATGCTGGTTATATTCATGGTTATATGTTTATATTTTATATATGTAAATTTACATTCAATTGTGTTGAACTACTCATCAATCATGAAGCAAAATGTCATTAATATGCATGTAATGTATGCAACCACGTGAATTCACTCCATTGACTTGTGCACTGAACTGCTCGTAACGTCGTTACGAAAAGAAATGCAAAAAGAGTAGTTTTAAGAAAATAAGGTGACAATTTCTAATCATCTGAACATGGTCAGTCATGTTCGGATGCCTCGTGATCAACCGGCGTGATCAAAGAGGTTCCCGACCGGAAGAAGAAAGTGAAAAACAGATAGGTAAACCCTACAAAATGAACATGATGCAGTCGCGAAAAATAGGGCCTATAAGAGTAAATGTTCATGTGAAATACATGGCACCACTTTGTGAGCGTAGTCTATGCAGCCGATAGCTATGCAGCATAGCTTCCAGATGTATAATGTAAACAAGAGCATGCGTGTATTGTATGTGTACCAATATTATTCTACAATTGATTGATGATGAATAACAGAATAATAGACTTGAGTAGTCAAACCGGTACCTATCTGCCGAAGCGAAGAGGATTTCGTCCAAGGATAACATTCAATATATTCTGACTACGCCACATTTGCATTTTATTTGCAAGTGTTTGCACCCAAAGTGACTTACTGGCAATATGAAAATAGACCACCCATAAGTCGATCGGTTGAATATCGTCAGAGTCTTTCAAAGGACGTAACTAGTTTTTATTGCCTGTGTAAACATGCAGAAAATATGTATTATGTAGCGAGAATACCTATTCTATTCAGCTGCTTCCATAGGATGTTAAATACATTCATCAACATGAAAGAAATCATCTGTCACTCGAACGCAGGTATGTTATTATAAAGTACGGATGATTATGTACATTCACCGAACTGTTGTGAAACAGTCATATTCAGCAAATATTTGAATATATTCAGTTATACTAGTGTTCGATGATTCCGAAAAAAATAAACACCAAATAACTAAAAAAATTAGCCCAATGGGCTAGAAAGGTTACCGGAGAAATATACAGAGTTAAGCCGAGAAAGTTGAAGGTCAAATTCAAGGTGACCACTGAAATCGCCATATCTCTAACCTTGAAAATGGGATCAAAGGTTAAATTCTAGATCACCAAACTATTCAGCATACATCATTTCCTATATGTTCACTATGGACCCCTAAGCTGTAAATTTGATAATAAGCGAGATATAAGCAATTTGTAATCTGACTTTGAAAATAAAATGACTGACCTTGAAATTTAGGTGAAAGGTCAAACTCAATATCATTAAAATATTCAGAATATCTCATTTCCTATATATTCACAATTGATTCCTAAGCTGTAAAGTCGATAATAAGCAAGATATTAGCCATTTTGTCCTGTTGAGCTTGAAAATGAGGTCAAAAGTCAAACTCAAGGTCACTAGAATATTCAGCATATATCATTTCCTATATGTTCACAATTCATTCCTAAGCTGTAAAGTCGCTAAGAAGCAAGATATTGGCCATTTTGTCCTGTGACCTTGAAAATGAGGTCAAAGGTCAAATTCAAGGTCACGAGAATGTTCAGCATATATCATTTCCTATATGTTCACAATTGATTCCTAAGCTGTAAAGTCGATAATAAGCGAGATATTAGCAATTTTGTCCTGTGACCTTGGAAATGAGGTCAAAGGTCAAATTCAAGGTCACGAGAATATTCAGCATATATCATTTCCTATATGTTCACAATTGATTCCTAAGCTGTAAAGTCGATAATAAGCGAGATATTAGCAATTTTGTCCTGTGACCTTGAAAATGAGGTCAAAGGTCAAATTCAAGGTCATAAGAATTTTCAGCATATATCATTTCCTATATGTTCAAAATTGATTCCTAAGCTGTAAAGTCGCTAATAAGCAAGATATTGGCCATTTTGTCCTGTGACCTTGAAAATGAGGTCAAAGGTCAAATTCAAGGTCACGAGAATATTCAGCATATATCATTTCCTATATGTTCACAATTGATTCCTAAGCTGTAAAGTCGATAATAAGCGAGATATTAGCAATTTTGTCCTGTGACCTTGGAAATGAGGTCAAAGGTCAAATTCAAGGTCACGAAAATATTCAGCATATATCCTTTCCTATATGTTCACAATTGATTCCTAAACTGTAAAGTCAATAATAAGCGAGATATTAGCCATTTTGTCCTGTGACCTTGAAAATGAGGTCAAAGGTCAAATTCAAGGTCACGAGAATATTCAGCATATATCATTTCCTATATGTTCATAACTGATTCCTAAGCTGTAAAGTCGATAACAAGCGAGATATTAGCCATTTTGTCCTATGACCTTGAAAATGGGGTCAAAGGTCAATTCAAGGTCATCAGAATATTCAGCATATATCATTTCCTATATGTCCACAATTGATTCCTAAGCTGTAGAGTCGATAATAAGCGAGATATCAGCCATTTTGTGCTCTGACCTTGAAATTGAGGTCAGAGCTCAAATTCAAGGTCACAAGAATATTCAGCGTATATCATTTCCTATATGTCCACAATTGATTCCTAGTCTCTAATCTCAATATTAAGTGAGATATTAGGCATAATGTGTCCCATTATAAAACATAGGAGAATTTAACATGGGAAAGTCCCATTTGGGCCGAGTTTGGGCCAAAATGGTCCACTTCGAGCGATTCAAGCGCAACGAAATTTATAGACATCATAGGAGTACATATCAGGAGTGTTATGTATCAAAAAGAAAAAAAGTTACTGAACAGATTTTGAGAAAATGGCCACCAAAGTCCAAAATCAGGCATTTTTCGTCGAAAACGGCCGCCATTTTGAAAAAAATGCGAAAATCAAAAAACTAAAAAATACCTCCTTCTTGAATTATTTTTAAGTATTTTTGTGCAAAATTTCAGAAGAATTCGCCCGTAAACAAAAAAGATAAAAATGTGGACGACGACGACGACGACGGACGACGACGGACGACGACGGACGACGGACGCAACGCCATGCCAATAGGTTATCGGACCATAGGTCCGGTAACCTAAAAACATGCATTTTCCCAATGTGAATATAAACAACATCTACGGGAACAGCCAATGCCAATACTCGTGATATGCACATTGATATAGGATCCTCTATAAGAGGATCCTTGCATTGATGTTCAATTGAGCTGGCGCGAGAGACCAGAGCTTCGTTCGTTGTTTCGTTACGGCAACGTATCTGTGTTAATGATACACACTACCGTTATCCAGGTGTTGTGTCCAGGTATTGCATCATTAATCCACACACGACCGAATGCACTTTACTTGTATCTTGCTCCAACTTTCTGCAGATCTGTGTGTCTTGGCATCTACATTTAGTTATATTAGATCAACTACTAAATTGCATTGCATGCTAAATTTCACCAACAGAGATGCATAAATGGATATGTACAGGGTAATGTAGGATGGAATCAATGTATTGAAAAGAAAGTAGCTGCAATTTGAGAATACTTGTCAACTGTATTGTGCAGCAAATTGTTATCGATTATGAATTTGTCAATCAAGGTCATTGAAGGCTCTCGAATGGTATGAATCATTCATACCATTCGAGAGCCCACGCGATGGCTTTTATGCACCAAATAACATCACATATATATTTCTACTTCGGGTATGTTTCTAATATGTAGATAATGATTTGTGAATTATTAATGTCATTAAGATTTGGTGAACATTGTGAACATTGAGAATAATCATTAGACATCATGAGGGACGGAACAGCTACGTTCAATAAATTTCAACCAATCAACACCGTGTTTTTGCACTTCTGTAACCACACTGGGCTATTGTACCACAAGTCGTGCAACATCTATATAAAAGAGTCTATGATATTGTGACTAACATTTTATCCTGTTATAAACAACCCTGAAATACTCAGTTGGTGGCAAAACTCGACTACGACGCTGGTATCAGGAATTTATGTGTATTCTAAATATGTATCTGTTTCTCAAAGTATGACGGATTACAGTGCATTAGATGTACAATGATCGTCCCTAGAGGAAAGACTAGACACTGCAGCAAGAAGACCACACCAAACGTGTTGTCATATATTCATATTCTCCCGTCAAGGTATTGTCATTAATATACGTTGTCTTCTGGGGAGCTTTTGTTGGTATTATGAAAATATATCGCTTTCACCCATTTTTTCCCCCATTATATCCCTACAATGTCATGCGCGATGGTTCATGGGTGCAATATTTTTTTCCCAGAAAATGATGCCTCTGACAAGAACACGAAGTGGAACTCATGTGACAGTTGTGGGTGGGGCGAAATTAACCACACGTGGGTTCCTTTTTTCTAATTTATTTCGTCAGAATAAACCCTGCAATGTGTATAAACAACATATGTATAACCCGTGAATAAACCGTGACAATGCAGTACATGTAGATGTCAATTTCATAAAATTCCAACAACAGTAATTCAACATAGTAACAAGTGATAGTACCAAGTAACATGTAACAGCTACCTACCCAGCGAATAGTGACAGTAACAGCAAATAATATGACCGTATGTTCAAGGAGAACATGAACGTTTGCCTGCAACCAAAACTATATAAATGAACGTTTGCACAATACCAACGGAATAATGAGTTCACGCAAATTCAAACCAACTGCAATGATTGAAAATCATTCCCTCCACAGTAAAGCGTTTTGAGAAACAAATGCATTCTGAATGACAGAAATGCAACGTATTAACAACCAAATATTATAAATGAACACTCACCTTGGAATCTGTCGATTCACACAATAAATAAATGTCAGAGTTCCAATGTTCTCGATGTTCAAGATCCCATTAGCGTATGTCGAGATCCCATCAGCGGTCGGCTACATGTGAATACTGACCAGAATACTGCACCGGCTTTTATTAGACAGCAGGCGCGCCAGTTGTACAACTTCACTCGACGCCGCGTGCGCGTCTCGACTCGTGTCCAACCGAGACAATACCTGCGGAGGGCAGCTACGACTCGCCGGGCCCAACCCCAAAACTGGCCGACCCGAGTACAAAAAGTACAAGGAGTCCAAGGTCCTTAAAATATGTCCCTGCTACACTAAATAGCAGTCGAAATTTATAAATCATTTGCCATCCACTCACACATAACTTTCGAAACACAATTGTGTTATTACTATGTGTCATTGAAAATCATTGAATGAACAGCGTCGCTGCAGTAAAACTAAATTACTCTGTATAAGCTCGCTACATTGCCTAGCGGTTAACAGTAAATAGAGGTATATTTTACACGGCCGTCTTAGCATAAATCGGGATGTGGTGTGGTTCAATCATAATTGATATCACGTATAAGGTACAATATGTGAGTTATGCTAAGAATATTTTGACCCGAGTTTGTTATTGAAAGAATAAAGTCAAGTTTAGTCGGTTTTGTGTATCATTAATGCTTTTAATGTGAAATGATGATATTGTTATTCATGGAGTTTTGCAGCTAATTTACTGATAACTGATAATATTGGGGTTGGTCACTCATAGAATGTACACCTAAAAATAGATGTAGAGATTTTCCCTGGCATGTCCATGTGTGCATTCACACAAACAAATATATATTTCAGGTTCAGCATCATGTTCTACCAAAACCCAAAACCCTTTCTAAAATATTAACTGTTATTCGTCAGTTACTTTTGTTATTCAACCGAAAGGCAACTGTATTTACAGTTCCGACGATATCACAACAAGCCACGCCCCCTTGACAACTGCAGACGAAATAACACATCAATCTATCCATGCATGTTGCCCCACAGCCTGTGACATGAATGACTGTTGTTGAAGCAATGAAGCTCACTGTGCGGAAAACGAGGGAATTCAGTGTCGGGACCGCCCTTAGCGAGTGATGTTTCAATCCTAGTGAATATCAATTGATGTTTATTATTATGAAAAATCCCATAGAATCCGGGAGTGATGTTTTTCCTCTGAAAATATTCAGTTACATAGAACTTTCATGCTATTAATTCTATTGTTCAGTATATATTAAGTAGGTATTTGGTGGAAGTGAGAATCACAACAGCCGCGTTGTGTGTTGAGGACTGATATGCTGGATTATACTGCTTTTCCGTTTACGCAACAGAAACTCTCGTACCTTTCAACCTGTCTGACAAATTGGCCACATTGTTCATTGGATAAATTGTTCATCGTGTGGTACTTCCCGAGCGGTCTCTTAATATATCTCACTTTCACGCATATTACTGTAGAATGCTGATTTGTGCTAACCGGCAATGTGCTCTACACTAAAATATTGTAATTCCTCAGGCAATTCCCTAGTGAAGAGGACAAATTATTTTATTGGAATGGAATAATCGACTCTATTTACTGATATCATATTCGTATCATTATACAGCTATAATATATTTCATAAAGTGTTCCCAGGACAGGAACGGATCCCAGCATTTTGGTGTGTTGGGGCAGAGAAACCCGAAGTGACGAAGGGCTCTAGAAATCAAAGCCTTCTTTATGCTTCTGTATACTTCCTTCTGATCTTATGACAATATATTGCTGCTATTAAACCTGGTTTGCTCTTTGTATTCGGGACATACATATTTGTATGTCATCGGGACATGAATATAGTGTGTGTTGACATTATATGATGCAGTTGGTGATCGACTTTACATACAGAGTAAAGCACAGGTCTATAATACCCAGCGGGAATACAGTCTCAGATACAAAACAAAAGTATCAATTCGTTAATGAACTCAGATGTTGCCAGATTATATTGCAATTCAATATTGCTCCCAGTCTGTTTATTCACATGTGTGCTGGTGGTATTTTAATGCATTTGTGTGCACCCAATATTGGATATTACAGATAATGCATTGTGAAGTCTCATTATATAAACTATCAGAAAAAAATCTCATCAAATCAGACCAGAACAAATATAACAGAAGTATGTTTCAAACAAATACATATAAAATATAAATAAAATACGCCGTGTACAAGCCAGATACCAGCTCATCCATGGCTTAGTTATATGTATGCATGAGTATGTTGGATCTTGACACTGCATCCTAATAATAATCAACAAACATTGAATTACAGAGAATGCCCAACGGGTCTTCTAGAAGAACATCCAAGACGAACGAGTCTGTTCGCACCCAGCATATTTATTTGTTCTCACCACGGTAGATGTCCTGGAGTGAGTAATGACTGTTGTCATTTCCTTGGAACCGCCTCTACCGATGTCGTAACTGTTGCGCACAGCCCTGGTCACCGCGAAATTAGCTAGGACCGCCTCTCTTCATTCCTGCCAACTCTGATCTAGCTAATTAGATTAGATTATATAACAGACTGTCGTTCTTTAGGGGTTTATCAGATGTTTACCACGCAATTCATCACATGACATGCATACATATATATGGTGGTCGACTTGATGACTTTAAGGATGTAAATGCACACTACATGGTGAGTTTATTCAAAATTGTGGTAGATATATCATACAACAAAAGCATATACAATGTTACACAATGCAACCTAGTTCAAATCATGAATAAATGTCCACACTGGACTGTAAAATCAACATTGATGCTAATTTTGTTCTACATGTATCGTTACATTAAATTGTGTTTGATTGGATTGCAATAACGAAAAAAGAACTGTAATAACGAAAAATATGGCATACAAGTGTTAATTTTCATTGTGAAAGTAGCCTATGCAGCTGATAGCATATCTTTTAGTGTGTTTTTTTTAACTCCATCTGCCGAAGTGAATTGGGTTTTGTACAGGGATACCACATTGCACATAGTCATCCATTGAAACTTAGACGAAGTGTATGTGTCTGACCTCTTAGTGAATTTACCGAGTGTTTGCAGGAGTCAGGAGCGTTTACTTGATAAGTTTACGAACCAAACTGTTCCCATGCATAAACCATATACCAAGGTTCAAAACTATCGGATAAGGTGATTGTGCCTTTGATTTATAATACATTATCATGAAAAAGATTTCACGCCATGTTCAAGTATTACTGCAAGGTCATCAGGGTTTATTGGCCCCACATAATAAAATATGATCTGGCCTCTTGTTTTATAATTTAATCAGCTTATGCCACTAATCTACATTCATAGAAATATTATTCCCACACATCAGCACGTATGGCACGAGAATTCTGGATATTTTTTTTTCTTTGCAGGTGTTTGCACCCATAGTGACTTATGAAAAATAAGAAAATAGACAACCAAAAGATCGATTGGTTGAATATCGCTAGAGAGTCTTGCAAATGACGTAATTATTGGTTAATGCCTGAGTAAACATGCAGAAAATATGTATTTATATAGCGAGAATATCGATATTGTTCAGCTGCTTGCATAACATGTTAAATACATTCATCAATATTAGAGAAATCAATTGTTCATAACCATTGAACTTGGCTCTTTGGTCTGCTGTGGTGGTTAAGCTCCAGTTACATGTGTATGGAGAGCAGTATCAGCAAACTAGGACACCAAGTGTCACCAGACTGGAGTTGAATAATGATATTGAATTGTGGTAAAGACCTTTCAACCTCGTCCAACATTGACCAGTCTAGACAATGATAATGTATAAGATTATGCTGATAAGGTTATTTTTCTATTCATATATTCCTGGGCTAATTTAACGGCAGACTACATCATATATTTCTTAGATGTACGCAATGTAATTAATTACCATAGTAGACGAGTTACAAGTGGATGTTATTACATAAATTAGTATAATTCGTTCCACAGTATGCAGATTGCCAGCTATATCACAGATAGAAACGAGAAAATGCATCTGCAAATCGGACGTACTCATATTATGGTACAGTAGGGATGTTTATGTACACTCACCAAACTAATTTGTTGTAAAACTCTTGTATTCAGCATATATGAATATCTTTTGTTTCAGTAGTATTCAAGGATTTCGAGAAATATAACACCACATAACTAACAAACATACATATTCCCAAATATGAAAAAAATAACAGCTAAAGGCACAGTCAGTGCCAATACTCGTCCGATAACCCATTGATATTCAAATGATCTGGCGCAGAGATAACAGAGCTTCGATCATTGTTTCGGTTGAGGCAATGTATGTCTGTATCAATCTATTAACAGCAATACAGTCAGATTTTGATGATGCCAATAACAAACGTAAAATACAACATTTTGCAATAGAAACAAAATCAAAGATAGTGTCTATCTGTGATAGACACTACATTATGTGCACCATCAACAACATGGAGTTACCCAAGTATTGTGACCAGGTAATACAATATTTTATTATTTTATTTCACACACTACCGAATGCACTTAGTTTGTATTTTACTCCCACATTGTGCAAATCTCTGTGTCTTGGCATCAACATTTACAAATGTACTTATATTATATCATCCACTTCAGTGTATTGCATGAAAAAGTTTATCACCAGGGATGTATAAATGGACATGTGCAGGTACTGAATGTACTGAAATGAATCTAGGTGCAATTTGAGTATACTTGTCAACTGTATTGTGCAGCAAATGGTTATCGATTATGAATTTCTCAACCAAGGTCATTGAAGGTTCTCGAATGGAATGAATCAATAATACCATTCGAGAGTTCTTAAACACCAGATAGCACCGCAAACACATTTCTACTTCAGGTATGTTCCTAATATGTAGGTAATGATTTTGCTGTGAACAATAATGCCATTAAAAACTTTGTGTTAGATAATGTGAAAATTTAGAATAATCATTAGACACTATGAGCGACGGATCATCTGCGTTCAATAAATTTCAACCAATCAATACAGTGTTTCTGCATTTATGTGACCTCACTGGGCTGATGTATCACAAACCATGCATTATCTATTCACAAAAGAGTCCTGTTTGTTTCTGCATTGTTCTGCTGTTATTGTAAAGGTATTGTTTATAATCCATGCCCTTGCAGTGCTAGTCACCAACTCGGTTGTTGCAAATACTCGCGTGTATTGGAAATGGTCAAGTGAGTGATACATAAGTACGTATCCAGATGTTATCGTAAATTACACTCGGTTATCACAGTGGTGACACTCATTGTGCTCCCGATCGTTCCATAAGATCGATGCGTCGCCCGATTCTCGTACATTATCATTTTCGCAATAATTACGAGGCATATGAATGCATGCATGTACATGATGATTGGTATCGATGGTAGAGAATTCGTGCCCTGGAAATAATAGTGTTTCTATTTATATTTAACATTATATGCGTCTTCAAAATGTCGCGGTAACTAAGCATCGGTAACGATTACCTTCTGAAACCTAGAGTGCGGGTAACGAATAGTTGCAGTTGAGGAAACGACGAATTAAGTTGAATCCCGACACCTGATGATTGTGATCTTTATTCGTTTTTGTTGTACAGGATGACAGTGTACTTTGTGTTAACAGCCACGTCTGCAGAGCCAAGGTTAGTGATGCATGGTATGACTCTGGCAAACGGGGCCCTTGCAACTCCCTTCACCATTGGCGGTTGCTTAAGACAAAACATTCACATTGAAGTTCCAATGCAAAATATCCCCACATATGTTTTTCTTCGCATACAATTCTCAGGTGCAATTGTTACATTTGTTTAGTGCTAACCGCAAAAATACGTGTGACAATGAGTGAGAGCTGGTTTCTGAATTAGGAAACTACGATTGGTAATTGGGATGAAATATATAATTTCCTATCAACATATTCTTGGAATTTGTAGGTTACAAACACTCTGCAGTCCACCTCTGGACTGGGAGACCACATTTTCAGCCTGAAGCACGCGGGTACACTTGCCACGTGTGCGGCAAAGGGTTCATGTTCAAATCAATATGGCGGAGCCACCACTTAATATTTTTATGCCGTTGCCTCAACACTCTTGGAAATGAAAAGACTCATTCCCCCAGCTTTACGAAATCATTACCCCATCACATCGCCAGGTAGTGTTCATTAAATACTCCCTCCCTCAATAGAAGAAAAAAATATTCTCTAAAATACGGGTTTCATGTTTTTATACATTAACCCTATATTTAGCACCTAACGCCAAAAAAAAATCTGACGTATGCACTTTCCGTCATCATGGCCAATCTGCGCATAAGGAACGATCCGGAGCTGTATGAATTTCAGTGGTTATAATAAATATTGAATATGCATTTACAATTTGCTAACTAATTGCATGATGAAATGGAGGTATAATATGATGGATTTTTTGTCACAGTGTTTTGGTAATGGTATTACGACGCCAGATGGTAGCATTTTATAAGTTCGCATACTTCAACTTTGAGTCAAAAATAACTATTGCAGATAGGAGTATCAAATTTGCTAGAAAATTGCCACTGTATTCCCCTATAACATGTGTAAAGTATGCCAAGTTAGAACGCGTAGACACATTTGCAATTGAGCTGTGTATCGATATTTTGGATCCTGCAACTGAACGGTGTATCAATATTTCAGATCTTCGAACAATGAGTACATGTCACTCCACATAAACCTAGCCATCAAACTATCATGCTTCCAAACATGGAGGACAAAAGCTAATGGCACAACTAATAGCAATACTCGTCTGGTCACAATTTGATGTCCATCCATATCCAATTAATCTGGCGCAAAAGGAACAGAGCTTCCATCGTCTTTTCGCCTGAGGCAATATCGGTGGACCTCTGCCACAACATAGAATGTGTGTACCGTTTACAACATAGGATCAATAGGTTTATACCTCGAAATGCCCGGGTAATGTAGCATAGATATAAATATATGTTGCCAGTATCACACGTCGCTGTATATCAAATCGACTTTACCATTTATTTCCCCAGGCACCTGCATCTACGTGGGTATTGTGTTTACTAAAGAATGAATAACATGATAGCTTTTTTCACGCGAGATAAGTAAATGGATCTCTTCTGTGCAATCAAGGATGAAATCAATGTTCTAAACTGAACATTCAAGCAGACAATTGACTGTAATTTGAGAATCGTTGTTCAATATCGTGTAGCAAACGGCTATTGGTTAATTGTTTATCGATCACGGACATTCTGCGTTTAAGAAATTCTATGGACGTCATCATGATATGGTTGATAAATACTCCAAATCCATGTCTGCCATGCAACTAGATCTGTTTTCATGGTAATTTTGGGGAATTCATGACGGGTGCCACTGGTGGGGCAGGAAATGCTCACTCTTTCCGGAACACCTGATTTCACCTCCTAATGGCCACTTTTGGGGGTTCATGAGTTTCCCTGTTATTTTTGTTTTCTCTCACTTCGTATTCCTGATATGACTTTCTGTCCCCGGACTATGAGATTGGATAACGGACCCTGTTTTGTTTGCTCGGAATACTTAATACTGGGTATTGATTCCACGTCTATTCAGACCACATGATTGATGGCTGTTGTGAACAAGAAACAATTACAATTTTTATTCTACACATAGATACAATTCCTATGAACGGATGGTGACTCTGTTCTCAATGCAAAGTGTCATTATAACTTCGTCTATGAACAATGCAGCACATAAAATATTACAAGGGACATATCGTCTAGGTTCCATATTTACTTTAACCAATCAAGGCAGTGTTCTGCACTTCTGTGACACCACAGCGATTATGTAACACGAAATGAACATTATCGCTAAAAGAGTACATACGTATATGATGTCTTGTTTGTTTGTGCATTGCACTAGAAGGAACCCACGTTTTGGGGGTGTTGTAATGCAGAAGCATTTGCTCGTCGTTAACAATGTCCTGGTAATATTGAATTATGCACGGGTGGTCGGATGATATTACTTAAAATAAGTGAATAGCTGTGTTCCAAAGTGCCCATGAATATTTTTATAGTCAATAAGCATAGGAAAACACTACTAACGACACATATCAGTTTTGAGACACTGGACAGCGCATAGGGCAGTACATCGTCTGTTCAAATACCATGACATATCCACTTAACAACATTGTACTCACGCACCGATTCATGATAGAGAATATTGCCTTCCAAAATATCCCCAGACATTGCATCTGCTGGACAAGTTGGATTTGGTCTGATTCGTGTCATATGCTAATGTCGTCGTTCAACCGAAAGAGAGGCATTTATTGCCAATATAGACCACTAAGTGTCACCAGGCATGTCACCAGGCGTGAGCTAAATAATGATAGTTAATATTTGCGAACAAACCCCGGAATCCTTTTTGCCAGATATAGACGAGACTAGACAAAGACATATATTATATCTTTATATTATGTAAGTGTGGACTGTATACATAAGAAATGTTTTGGTGGCAAGACATCGATCTAGAAATGTACTTATAATTCAATTCTCACTGCTGGTCACTAGCTACGTATACACTTAATGATGGTAAATATAGAGTATGCTAACTAATTGCATGCTAAAAATTTATGTATGTAAATATCAATATATTACCTATTATATGCTACAAATCAGAGTATACACACATGCAATTGAGCTGTGTATGTAATCATGGTAATGTAATGTAATGTTTATTCAGAACCAATCACCTACATATTCAAGCTATAATCACTTTTAGAATTGACAAAATTTATTCATCCTGCGGTAACTTCATTGTGTCCATAGAATGAGAAATCATACAAATTTGGGTCTGGAATTGTGTATAAGGTGCCTAAATAAAGTTGCCAAATCAAGATTCAAATTCGGGACAGTAAATCTCGCATCAATTTTTTCCTCAAAGCGGCCCGCCTTGTGGGCGAGTTCTACACACAGTCTCATGACGTCATTGGAATTTATCTAGATAATGTGGCAACCGGATACTTAATGTGGCAATCTAAGTATCTGTTGTTAATCCGTGCATATTCCCTATATATTCCCGACTATCTCGATATGTACTTTCAAGTTTGCGTGACAAACGAGAATACTAAATTTGGCTGATTTTAAAATAGATTTCAACTTTCATATATATACATACATTACATGTATCGGAATTTTGGATCGACAAACCGCAAGTACATGTTAACCCAGCCATCAACCATACACGCTTTAAAACATGAAAGACAAAAGCTGATGGCACAACTAATAGCAATACTCGTCCGTTTGCACCCTGATGTTCATCCATATCCAATTGATCTAGTGCAAAGAGAACAAAGCTTCGATCGTCTTTTCGCTTGAGGCAACACTTGTGCTAGTGGTGCACACCCCACAACATATTGCGTGTAACTTTTTCAACATAGGATCAATCGGTATATACTTAGAAGTACCCAGCTATTGTGGCGTTATTATACCATTCACCGGCCATTATAAATTGCCTGTTTTTGACGTCCCTGTATTGCAAATAGACTTTATCATATATCTCCCCAGGCACCTACATCTACGGGGTGTTCACCATTTGAATGAATATCATGATATATTTATCAATCGAGATAAGTAAAAGAATCTATCCTGTACAATGTAGGATGAAATAGATGTTCCAAACTGAAATTAATTGTAATTTGAGTGTACTTGTTCAATATCGTGTAGCAAACGGCTATCGATCATACCACGTGAAATTCAAATTGATGGCTTTTATAAACAAAAGGCAATTACAATTTTTAGGTTACCGGACCTATGGTCCGATAACCTATTGGCATGGCGTTGCGTCCGTCGTTGTCGTCCGTCGTCGTCCACATATTTATCTTTTTGTTTACGATCCAATTTTTCTGAAATTTTGCACAAAAAAGGCTTAACAATAATTCAAGGAGCTATTTTTTCAGTTTTTTTATTTTCGCATTTCTCACAAAATGGCGGCCGTTTTCGACGAAAATTGTCTGATTTTGGACTTCGGCGCCATTTTCTCAAAATCTGATCAGTAACTTTTTTCTTTTTGATACATAACTCTCCTCATATATACTTCTATGATGTGTATAAGTTTTGTTGCGCTTAAATCGCTCGAAGTGGGCCATTTTGGCCCAAACTCGGACCAAATGGGACTTGCCCATGTTAAATTCTCCTATGTTTTATAATTATCACTAATATCTCACTTAATATGGAGATCAGAGACTAGGAATCAACTGTGGACATATAGGAAATGATATATCCTGAATATTCTCGTGACCTTGAATTTGACCTCTGACCTCAGTTTCAAGGTCAGAGCAAAAATGGCTTATATCCCGCCTATTATCGACTACAGCTTAGGAATCAATGGTGAACATACAGGAAATGATATATGCTGAATATTCTCATGATTCTGATGACCTTGAATTTGACCTCTGACCTCATTTTCAAGGCACAGGACATAATGGCTAATATCTGGCTTGTTATCGACATTTCAGCTTAGGAATCAATTATGAACAAATAGGATATGATATATGCAGATTATTGTCATGACCTTGAATTTGACCTTTGACTTCATTTTCAAGGTCACATGACAAAATGGCTAATATGTCACTTATTATCGATTGTACAGCTTAGGAATCAATTGTGGACATGTAGGAAATGGTTCTTGTGACCTTGAATTTAACCTCTGACCTCATTTTCAAGGTCAAGAGCGCAAAATGGCTAATGTCCCACTATTTATCGACTTTACAGCTCAGGAATGAATTTCGAACATGAACGAAATGTTATATTCTGAATATTGTCAAGACTTTGAGTTGGACCTTTGACCTAATTTTCAAGGTCACAGGACAAAATGGCCATTATCTCGCTTATTATCGACTCTACAGCTTAGGAATCAATTATGAACATATGGGAATGTAAGTATCAATCTATTACCACCAATACAGTCATATTTTGATGATGCCAATAACAAACATAAAATACAACATTTTGCAATAGAAACAAAAGCCCGACCAAATAGTATATCCAAAGACACACTGGCGTCATCAGGAGCAGACAGTGTGTACATGTAGTTGTTTCTACTGTACACCTTATGGAATTAGCATACAACTGCCCAACAACCAATGAACATATTTTAGAAATCCGAAACAAACCCCATGGAACAGATGTATGACAAGCACATAAGTACCTAATCACAAGCCAGAAGGCTACTGAGTTGATGGTGTCCTCGGGGACAGATTCAACATCCGCCAGCAGTGACGCCGACTCAGTGGTATGAATGTAAGTATCAATCTATACCACCAATAGTCAGATTCTGATGATGCGAATAACAAACATAAAATACAACATTTTGCAATAGAAACCATACAGAAATTATATATACAGATTAATTATTATCTGTATAATATGTATATATAAATTATATATACAGATTATTCTCATAACCTTGAATTTGACCTTTGACATAAATTTCAAGGTCACAGGACTAAATGACTAATATCTTGCTTATTATCAATTTTACAGGTTAGGAATCAATTGTGAGCATATAGAAAATGATATATGCTGAATATTGCCATGACCTTGAATTCGACCTTTGACCTGATTTTCAGGGTTAAAGGACACTATTGACTTTATGGCTTGGGAATCAATTGTGTACATATAGAAATGATATACACTGAATATTTCGATGACCTTGAATTTGAACTTATATTCAAGGTCAGAGCACAAAATGACTAATATCCCGCTTATTATCGACTTTACAGCTTAGGATTCAATAGTGAACATATAGGGAATGATATGCTGAATATTTTGGTGACAATGAAGTTGACCTTTAACTTTAGGAATCAACAGCGAACAGAAAATGATATATGGTGAATATTCTCATGACCTTGAACTTGATTTTTGACCTAATTTTCAAGGTCAGATCACGAATGGCTTATATCTCACTTATTATCAACTTTACGGCTTTGGAATCAATTGTGGTCAAACTCCAAATGATATACGCTGAATATTCTCGTGACCTTGAATTTGACCTTTGACCTCGTTTTCAAGGCACAGGACAAAATTGCTAATATCTGGCTTGTTATCGACATTACAGCCTACGAATCAATTATGAACAATGATATATGAAGATTATTGTCATGACCTTGAATTCGACCTTCATTTTCAAGGCCACAGGACAAAATTGCTAATATCTCTCTGTTTATTGAATTTACAGCTTAGCAATCGACTGTGGACACGATATATGCTTAATATTATATATGCTGAACATTCTCTTGAATTTGAATTTAACCAGTGGCCTGGCTAGCATCTAAAATATTGAACATATATTGTCCAGTAACCTATCTTTGGGCTTGGCCTAATTTTATTCTACACATAGATTCAATTCTTATGGGTGGAAGGTGATTTTATTCTCAATGCAAAGTGCCAATATAGTTTCGTCTAGGAACAGTGCGGTATATAAAATATTATGAGGGACATAGTGACCACGTTCCATACTTCTGTCACACCACTAGGCTGATGTATAGTGTAGCGCCGGATTGTGGCATTCTAGACTGGGGTAAAGTGTACAGTAGTCATTCTAGACTGGGGTAAAGTGTACAGCGCCCTTGCTTAGAACTACGTTCTATAAAGGAGCGCTTAAACTTGGAATCAATTTTAAAATCAGCCAAATTTACCATTCTTGTTTGTCACGAAAACTCGAGATAATCGGGAATATATCACGAGTACATCTCGAGATAATCGGGAATATATAGGAAATATGCACAGTGCGACAATAAATACTTAGAAAATTGCCGTTAATCGTGCATGAAAACAGTGGATAGAGAATGATCGGCCTGCATTCATTGCCGGTTGCCACAGTATCTAGACAAATACCAACGACGTCATGAGACAGTGTGTAGAACTCGCCCTCAAGGCGAGCCGCTTTGAGGAAAAAATTGATGCGAGATTGACTGGCCCGAGTTTGAATCTTGATTTGGCAATTCAATTTAGGCACGTAATACACATTTTCAGATCCAAACTTTTACGATTTCTCATTCTGTAGACAAAACAAAGCTACTACAAAATAAATAGATTTTGACAATTCTAAAAGTGATTATAGCTTTAATAAATGTTAACTTTACTTAACTTTACTTTAAACCAACTGTCCAAGTCTCGTTCAACATGTAATTCTCCCCATCTGTCTCTATCACGGCAAGCTGCCGTTTTCAAGACATACACCTGACTAGTAATAAAAAAAAACACAACGGTCTGTATTTCAGAACAATGCTGAATGATTTCTATTTTGCACAGAAATATCCATGAAATCCTGAGAACAGCGAAAAAAATTTGATGCAATAGATGTTCCTTAGCAATATGTTCGAAACCAAATCGAGACTTGAGTAGTTTGGTTCCGCTATAGAAGTATCATCAGGAAATATGTTCCTGTCTCATTTCAATGGTGCACAATGGTTAAAATGGATATACCACCATCACGATTTTTTATGAACAGTCTATTTTATAAGACGACCAATTACAATTTTAGATGCACGTCAATGCCTAAACGCAATATAGCAAAACTTCATATTTCTCATGTATATTGAAAACTTTGAGGTATTTCTCACTGCTACCATATACATACTCCATTGGTGGGCGAACCATTGCTCATGAATGCCCCTTGTCCAAATACTAGGCACTCACCTGTTTCAGGTTATAAACCGTAGGAAAGGTTCCCGACATTTCCAATTATGTGGCGAGACTGAACTTCGCTGGCCCTTATCACGGAATCAAAACTTACAACATTTACAACGCGGAAATAGGTCTGGGTGTCCATGGTGTCACAAGGGTTGAATTTGTCTTAAATCGTGTGCTATGCTAAAGCAGTAATTGGAATGAGAGAGGCATTTATTGGCAATATAGACCAATACAACACTAAGTGTCACCTGGCCTGAGCTAAATAATAAAGCGAATCGATGTCAATGAAACCCTTGTATGCCTTTGTCAAATATAGACCAGTCTAGACAATGACATTTGTTTATACTGACTAGTCCTGCCTTGATATTATATAAATGTGTTTCACGAAATATTTTGATCACAAAGACAATGATCAAGTAATGCACTTAGAATGTTTTTACAGAAAGTCATGTCAGTGTGCTGGTTGCTAGTTCAGTTGTTGAAAATACTCTTGGCGTTGGCAATTGCTGTGTCAAGTGAATGATACATAGGTCCGTATCGACTATTCAGATGATTTCATATAATTATGCACTTTATGATGGTATATATATAATATGCATGTACATTCTGCTACCTAATTGCATGCTAAAATTGTAAGAATTGTATGCTATGGTTTTTTCGACTTGTTTACGTCGTTTTTGGTTAATATTA
The DNA here is from genome assembly GCA_949152475.1 of Terebella lapidaria. Classification (NCBI taxonomy): domain Eukaryota; kingdom Metazoa; phylum Annelida; class Polychaeta; order Terebellida; family Terebellidae; genus Terebella; species Terebella lapidaria. The sequence continues at coordinate 20,759,314 of OX424555.1, forward strand.
TTGTGATGCCAAACGGTATCGTATTATACTTAGGCATACATGTACTTCATCTGGGCATCAAATGGAAACTTGCCACCAAACTGCAAACTTTTTATCAAGTAGGAATGGAAGTGTTGTTTTACGAACATACTCATTTCAATAGATTGCACTGCTACAAAGCAGCGAATGCAAAAACTCGGGTGCAGACGCAGAAATTATATGATGGGGATAAATTTACCATTGGCCATATAAGGGGGAGTGTAACCCAATGTTAGCTACTGGTCCCATTGTTCTCCAGAGGTCGATAACTAACTTATACACCCGCTAGCAGGTATATAACTAACAACAATAAAGCCAGTAGCTTTATCTGGCGCTTCGGTGAATTAGAATATTATGAAACCTCGCGGCTTCGCCGCTCGGTCCATAATATTCTAATTCACCTCGCGCTCAGTGTATATCTATTACTTAATTTTAGCCCTGTCATATAATTTCTGGGTCCGTATGGGATATTGTGCATTTGCGGTTTTTATAACGGCACAAAAATGGTGTAAACGAGTTTCAAAAATCCCGTAAACCAAGCTGCAATTAAATAGTGTAGTGATTGTTTCATTAGTGGTAATTTTGGCTCTTCGAACAACAAATACAGTTGCTCCACATATAACTGACTATCAAACATTGTGTACTTCGAAACATGTAGGACAAACGATGTCTTCTAAACGCTGGTACGCTGGTATACTGGTACAAGCATTGTGAATCTTATTGAGGCATACACGAAATGAGCAGTATTGTTGAGTTCATGCACCTTGCAATGCTTGTACCAGCATACCAGTGTACCAGCGTTTAGAAGACATCGTAGGACAAAAGCTGATGGCACAACAAATAGCAGTACTCGTCCAACATTGGTGGACTGGTGGTACTCACTCTACAACATACCTGTTACAGTATATGATCAATTGGTATATACTTGAAACTACCCAGGATTTGTGGCAACGATATACCATTCACGGGCAATTTGCCTTGAATCTCATGTCACTGTATTCGAATCTAAATTACCAATTACTTCCCCAGGCATTGACTACATATGAAATGTTTTGTTGGCAAGAAATTGATCAAGTAATGTACTGTATTCTGACTGTGCTGGTAGCTAGCAAAGTAGGTATTTATTATTCAGACTCTGTCATATAATACACTTAATGATGGTATCTATAGAATATGCAAGCACATTCTGCTAACTAATTGCATGCTAAAAATGTAGGTATTATACTTTAAAAATCAGAGTATACACACCTGCAATTGAGCTGTGTATCGGCATTTTGGAGCTTCAAACAACAAGTACATGTCAACCCAGTGAAACAGGAAGGACAAATTAAGGTTGTTCGATACACCGAACGCGTCATCAATGTGGCCCGTCTATGGTTGACCAAACGTGTTATAAACAGCGAATGTAACGGCGGGGTGAAATAGGGATCGGCGGGGTATGAATGTTGCCGTGCAATGGGAGTACTGGAAAATCCGGCGGTCTGTAATCAGTACGGCGGAGTCTCGACTTGAACACACAAAGTACTGGAAGCATCACAGCATATGTCTAGTATCTTTCAGTGGGCCAGCCTCGGTTAAGAAGATAATACTACTAGAACATCCATTCGTTACATAGTTTTAATATGTATATGAGTAAACGTTTGCACAACAAAACTAGTAGACCTAACAATTTCCAAATCTTCTGATTAACATAATCAAACAGATCGTAAAATTATTCAAAACACTGTTAAATAAATTGACAACACTTCTGTGGATCATGGCATAATTTTCAATACAACTCTAGCTCAGCGATAATAATATTTTGAAAGACTATTCATGGTATTGCAGATCTCGTAGGGCTAATAAGCATGAATGTACTAGTATGGCATAACACATGGAATTTGTTGCTACTTGACTTGAGTGGACCAAGGACAAAAGATACAACGAATGCAAGAGCAAATTTGAGGGGTGGGGGGGGGGGGGAGTTGCTAGCGCAAGTGGCGCTCATTACTTTGTATATGATATCTGTGTAAGACCAATAAAACAAGTGTGAGGGTTTCTTCCGTTTCTTACCACATCCTCCAATCCGCCGAATCCTGAATTTTGTGCCCCTGTGGAGTGTTTTCTTCACAATTCCAATCTCTTAGAACTTCAAAGTTCACCACAAAATATCCAAAGGTCGTCACACACTCTTTTATAATAGTTTGTCCTATGCGCCCCTAAGTTTGTCCAAACACGCATATGCATTTCCAGTTCCACTAAGCAACATTCCATTGACATACATCAATTCCTCTATAGCCTGTCCATTATATAGCCTGAATATACCAAATGTTCACTCTTTAAGAGGAATACATCATAAGAAGAGCTCAGCTTCATTGGGCCGCAACAATTACAGCCCACCAGGCTCGATTTCGCGGGGCTTCGTTTTCGTTACAGTTGTCATTTTTGACACGTTTCGTCTACCATACCCGTTCCGCTATGTAAGCCGAATGGGGCTAACTTTTTTGTTTCCGCAGCTTATCTGCCCAGAAATTTACACTATGTTAGGCGATTTTCTGCCAAAATTCATCGAGATGCATGAAATAGACCTATAGACGAAATAATCTCCAAAATTCACCGCGCACAGATCAGCGCTACCCTCTCAGTCAAATCCGTTATCAGCCATTTATATATAATAAGCTATATCCTCACGTTTTCCGCATGTATAGGCCTACAAGTTATCGCAAAATCCTGTGCCAAATGTGGCGGTCATCTTGCTCAAGCTAATTGGGTGAAATTTATTCCTAAAGTTCTACTGACTTGCCAAATTTGATGGGGATATTTCAACTATAAGGCCTACTGAGTTGGCGACCGGAGAGAATCTCATCTGAGCCAATTGACCAGTCAACATCTAGGGGTTCATTCTAGCAGCCTTACCTTATGCTAATGATCACATCTACCATGCCAGCCTTTTATACATTTCTGAGTCAAGTCAGAACATACAATATATGAAATATATGATTTTTTTTCAATTCATACTCACAAAAACTTGAATAATTTGACATAGTATGCACTCCAAATTCATGAAATTATTGATTTTTTGTTACCATAAAATGACACGTTTCATGTTTTAACGCTTATATCGCGAAAAGTAACCTGGATAGGTATATTTTTTACATCATTTTTACAAACCCAAAATATCATTGAAGAAATATGTGTAAAAAAATTAGAAAAAAACACTGTATTACTGACCGAGCAGTGATACTCAACGTTGTATGGATTATCAGAAGTTACTCTTTTTCTGTAAAATTTCAGTGCTGAAATATATACACAAGTTCTTACTCTTGCCACGAAACATATCAAACTCAGTGCTAGCGAATTTTGTTTCATCAGTTTAATGAACCGTTGCATATACAACAGTTCTGTACTGAAAAATCCTATAAATATATAGTTTTAGGCAAAAATATGCAGTTAGATTGCATGTCATGATGTAATGGATTGTGGCTATTGCTGAGGTACTTTCAAGACTGATAGGAGGTCAACAAAATGCATCATAGCAAAAAATATCATACGGTGACCTACTATTTTTTTCTGCTTTTTGTAACCATCACATATCTAGCTATCAAGAAATATAACTTTTTACTCAATAAAAACACCTTTCCGGGTGTTTCGAACAACCTTAAGGACATTCATACCACGCAAAATTCAAACTGATGGCTTTTATAAACGAGAGTCAATTACAATTTTTGTTCTACACATAGATTTAATGTTTATGGGGGGAAGGTATTTTGTTCTTAATACAAGAACCATTATACTTTCGTCTAGGAACAATGCGACATATAAAATATTATAAGGGACAAAGCGCCAACAGTCCATATTTATTCAGCCAATCAACGCAATATTTTTGCACTTCTGTGACACCACTAAGCTGATGTATTATGAAATAAACATTATCGGCATAAGACCACATACGTGAACAAAGTGTTGTTTTGTTTTTGCATGGCATCTGAACGAACCCATATATTTGGGTGATGTAATGCAAAAGCAATTGTTTGTTGTTAAAGTGATATTGGCAGGAAAACTATTTTTTTCGAAATCAGTTACATATATGCCTGTGGTCTCAGAAAAATAGGTTGCAAAACAAACTATGCTTGATCAGATGGATAAATCAACCATTTGACAGTACTAGCAGCCGCTTTTCTTTTGTTTTGTGCGCCACTCAGATTTGCTAGAACGCTCGATTTGCTAGAACATACACGAGTAAGCTGAAATCGCACTGCATCACGGGATACAAAGCACCAAGAATGGCGGTAATGTAAACAAACTCAAAATATCTCCACCAGAAATTCACAACGAAATCAATTAGAAAGGGGCGTGTGACTGGGCAAGATATATAGCTGTTAAGTTTTCTTCGTTCGATCAGAAAGATATGGAAAAATCCATAACTTGCTGCCAATATTATGGATAAATATTGAATTATAAAAATATGGTGGTCGGGTAATAGTACTTGAAATGAGTAATAAGAGAACACCACTAAACAGAATTATATCAGTGTTAAGACACTGGACACCGCATAGGATAATACATTATCTGGTTAAATCGAATAAAATGACATATCCACTTCACAACATAATATTCAAGCACCAAACCAAGATGGAGAATATCGGCGCTCAAAAAAAAACCGACACGACAATGCAGACATAAAGGGTTGCTGCTCTCTAAGGCTGTTTGTCGGCATTTCTGTGGAGTAGCGTCACACGTTCTGACACGGAGTCTCTTCCACCGAGAGGTTCGAGGTCATTGGGTGACGCCGAATCCGTAATTGGGTGAAAAAGGACGTAAATCTTGGCACGACTCATTGCTCCACGATAAAGCGTGAAAGCAAGAAAAAGAACCATGATATTTCCAGCAAATTTGCTCGATTGATCATACTGTAAAAGGGTGTCGATGAGAAAGCCGTGTAATGATGGCGGAGGTGACTGCTGTTTAGCCATAATCCCTACTATATGTACAAAACGATGACCGTCCAACGGTATGTAGCACACAGTGTGCAGAAGTAGGAAGTAGGAAAAAAAACGTTTGTTTTTGTTTGTGTTCCGTTTGTTTTCTGTTGGAGTTCAAGTCCGGGGTCACTTGTAGGGATTGTTAAATGTAACGGTTTATTTCCACGGACGCATCATCATCCAATAGCCCGTCTCTGTGGCGAAAACACAGGCACTTGTATAGAAGCGAGCGAGAACAACAGACAACTGCAGCCAGAATGATAATGATGGGGATGAAGGCATTCACAAAGTCATCCCCTTCTGCCAATTTATGGTGAATGGATTTATAGTCATATAGCTCCATACACACCAGTCTTTTTTCCCAAAAGCGTATGCGCCATAAAAAAATACTAATATTCATATGCACACGGCAGTAATTGCTGCTGTTATCATTAAAACACGCGGTCCCCAGCAATGACAGAACTTCCGGCAGAAGCTCCCTGGTGTCATGCATTTGGCGCTGAGAAATACGATGCACCAGACGGCCAGGAACTTGGGAGATACAAGAGAGGAACGTCGAAAACTGGCACCAGCCTCCTACGTGAAACATGGACAGATTGACGCCCATGTCCTCGATCCACGTGTGGAACAAAGATCTGCCACGAATATATCCGTGAGATAGTAGGTACCATGCTGTGCGCAAGAGATTGGTTCCCTCAATGTGAGGTACTTAGCAGGTTTCCCAGAAATTCAAGAGGCTATATGCAAGGTAGATATTACATATGAAACTGACGTACTATCTGCTGTAACTCCATTAACCCAGGCTCCAGGATCATCAACTGACAACTGCAGCCAGAATGATAATGATGGGGATGAAGGCATTCACAAAGTCATCCCCTTCTGCCAATTTATGGTGAATGGATTTATAGTCATATAGCTCCATACACACCAGTCTTTTTTCCCAAAAGCGTATGCGCCATAAAAAAATACTAATATTCATATGCACACGGCAGTAATTGCTGCTGTTATCATTAAAACACGCGGTCCCCAGCAATGACAGAACTTCCGGCAGAAGCTCCCTGGTGTCATGCATTTGGCGCTGAGAAATACGATGCACCAGACGGCCAGGAACTTGGGAGATACAAGAGAGGAACGTCGAAAACTGGCACCAGCCTCCTACGTGAAACATGGACAGATTGACGCCCATGTCCTCGATCCACGTGTGGAACAAAGATCTGCCACGAATATATCCGTGAGATAGTAGGTACCATGCTGTGCGCAAGAGATTGGTTCCCTCAATGTGAGGTACTTAGCAGGTTTCCCAGAAATTCAAGAGGCTATATGCAAGGTAGATATTACATATGAAACTGACGTACTATCTGCTGTAACTCCATTAACCCAGGCTCCAGGATCATCAACTGATTCTGCCTGTCCATCTCTGCGCCCACTGTCCAAGTCTCATTCAACATTCTCGCCATCTGTCTCTATCATGGCAACTTGCAGCTGTCTTCAAGACATACACCTGAATAATAATAATAATAATAATAATAATAATAATAAACAGAATTTGTTTGACGCAGCAGACATTGATATTCCTTGAAAAGTTTTTCCAATTGAGACTTTGGTAATTTGATTCCACTCTTGAAGTATCATCATGAAATATGTTCCTGTCTCATTTAAATGGACAGGTGCATAATGGTTAAAAATGGATATAACACCATCAGGATTCTTAATGAACGGTCTATTTTGAAAGACGACCAATTACAGTTTTAGATGCACGTCAATGTCCAAATGCAATATAGCGAAATTATTTATATTTCATGTATATTGAAAATTTTTAGGTAGGAAACTCTTGACTGTTAACATATATGTGTTCCATTCATAGGTGAATCATTGCTCATGAATGGCTCTTGTCCGAATACTAGGAACTCACCTGTTTAAGGTTACAAACGGTCGGAAAGATAATAGGTTCCAGACATTTCCAATTATGTGGCGAGTCTGAACTTTGCTGGCCCTTATCACGGAGTCGACATTCACAATGTGGAAATAGGCATTGGTGTCACAAGAGTTGGATTTGGCTTAAGTCGTGTGCTATGCTAATGTAGTAATTCAAACGAAAGATGCATTTATTGGCAGTATAGACCAATACAACACCTAAGTGTCGCCAGGCCTGAGTTAAATAATAAAGCAAATCCATGTGAATGAAAGCCCTGAATCTTTTTGCCATATATACACCAGTCTAGACAATGACATATGTTTATATTGACTAGTTTAGCCTTAAGATTAATAAGTGTGGATTACATCAGGAACTGTTTTGATGACAAAGACATTGGCCAAGTAATGCAATGTTCTTACAGAATGTAATGTCGTGCAATTATCACTGTGCTGGTTGCTAATATAGTTGTCCATTTGTATTTGCAAATGCTGTGTCACGTGAATGATACATACGTCTATATCTACTATTCAGATAATGATGGTAAATATATAATATGCATGTACATTATGCTACCTAATTGCATGCTAAAATGTAAGTTTCGTATGCTATGGCTTCTTCAACCTGTTCACGTCTTTTTGTTCGATTAATATTACTGTTATGCCAAACCATACTGTGTTATAATTGGGCATGCATGTACTCTCTTTATTATGTATTGTAGGCCGTCGGCCCATATACATCACAAAATACATTCATACATACAGGCATACAAACAAGATAAAAACAAGTGTCGTCAGATATGGCCAAACAGAATGTGGGCATTTGTGTGAAGTTTAACAGAACAAAATGAAATCTTTTCGGAGCTTGAAACAGTGGTACAGAAAATGGCTGATTATAACGATACAATTCTTTTTTTTTTTCTTAAGTAAGTTGTACATGCTGTTATGGCTGATGCTCTCAATATCTGTTTTGAACACAGGGCCTAATATAATATCTCGTAAATCTTTATATGCTGGACAGTCGGTAAAAAATGATGTTCATCTTCAACAACTTCAATATTTGAAGTGTGATTACAATATTTACATAGTCTTTCCTCTCTAGTTGTGAAATTTGGGCCATGTCTGCCAGTTTCTACTTCTAGTGAATGATTACTACATCTGAATTTGGCTATTATCGAAATGAAATTCTTCTCTCTGAGTACATCAAGATAGAAGGCTCGTTCAAATATGTTTGCAATGTTGCTGTATAAAGTGCATTTTACTACTTTCTGATATATTTGCAGACCACTCCTGTAAAAAACAATCCTGGACTCGTTGCTTAAATAAATTCAGAAAAAATCTCATTATTTTCAACTCCTTGTGACATAGGTTGTTGGGCAGTTGTATACTAATTCCATGAGGTGTACAGTAGAAACAACTACATTTAGCACACTGTCTGCCCTTAAGGACGCCAGTGTGTCTTTTGATAAACCGTTGGGTCGGGCTTTGTTTCTATTGCAAAATGTATTTTACGTTTGTTATTGGAATCATCAAAATTTGGCCATATTGGTGGTAATAGATTGATACTTACTCCCATACATGCAGAAATCCATATCTACTCAATAAGTTTTCCACTTTTCTGCAGCATGTTCTTCTGCCACTATCATGCAGAGACTTATTCAACAAGTAACATTTATATGTCAAACGGTTTTCTATCATTTCACCACTTTGAACCAGTACTTAATAAGTTTGCTGAAATATTCAGAGTACAAAGGAAATCTGCCACATTCACCAAGCATACATGTACTTCACTTGTGCGTCAAACGGCAATTTGCCACCAAATTGCAAACATTTAGCATAAACAGTTTTTAAAAAGGTGACAATTCAATCCAATGATGAATTTTAGCCCAAGATGGCTTCTTGGAGAGCATGCATATTTCGGCACCTCGTTGTGTTTATATTCAGTAGGAATGGAAGTATTGTCAAACAAACATATTCATTTCAACAGATTGCACTGCTACAAAAGCAGTAAATGCACAAAATCGCGTGCGGACCCAGAAATTATATGACAGGGATACATTTACCATTTGCATCAAAGTTGGCAGTGTAACCCAATGTTAATTTTAGCCGTGTCATATAAATTGCACAGGATAGTGTGCATTTGCGGTTGTTATAGCGGCACAAAAATGGTGTAACCAGTTAGAAAAATCCAGTCGATTGTTTCATTAGTGGCAATTTTGGCTCTTTTAACGACAAATACTGTTGCTCCACATGGAGGACAAAAGCCGATGGCACAACTAATAGCAAAACTCGTCGATTACACATTGATGTCCATCCATATCCAATTGATCTGGCGCAAAGGGAACAGAGCTTCGATCCTCTTTTCGCTTGAGGCAACACTGGTGAACTTGTGATGGTGGTGCGCTCTCCACAACATAGAATGCGGGTTTATTTTACAACATAGGATCAATCGGTATATACGTGGAAGTACCCATGTATTGTGGCGTTGTTCACCGGCCATTATAATTCGCATGTGTCTTATGTGCGAGTATTGCAAATAGATTTTATCATATATCTCCCCAGGCACCTACATCTACGGGGTGTTAAATTTACCATAAGAATGAAGATCATGATATATTTATCAGGCGAGATAAGTAAAAGAATGAAATAGATGTTCCAAACTGAAATTAACTGTAATTTGAGTATACTTGTGCAATATCATGTAGCAAACGGCTATCGACCAAGGACATTATACCACATGAAATCCAAATTGATGGCTGTTATAAACAAGAGGCAATTCAATTTTTATTCTACTTCAATTCTTATGTATGGAGGGTGATTTTGTTCTCAATGGAAAGTGTCATTAAAGTTTCGTCTAGGAACAATGTGGCTTATGAAATATTATGAGGGACATAGTGCCTATATTCTATATTTATTTCAGCCAATCAACGCAATGTTTTTGCACTTCTGTGACACCACTAGGCTGATGTCACACGAAAATCTCATCGGTATAAGAGTACATACGAAAATACATACATAAATTTTGTTTTGTTTTAGCATTGGACCTGACGGAACCCATATATTTGGGTGATGTAATGCAAAAGTAATTGTTTGTTGTTAAAATCGTCCTGGTAATATTGAATTATGAGTGGGTGGTCGGGTAATATTACTTGAAATAAGAAATAGCTGTGTATGTGTGAAAATGAAGTTCACGAAGATGATTATATTCAATATGCATAAGAGAACACCACTAAAGACATGCATCAGTTTTAGGACACTGGACACTGCATAGGACAGTACACTCTCTGGTTAAATCACATAACATGACATGTCCACTTCACAACATTATTCTCAGGCACCGAATCAAGATGGAGAATATCGCCTCTCAAAATATTCTCGACACGACGATGCAGACATAAAAAGGTTGCTGCTCTCTCAGGCAGTTTGTCGGCATGTCTGTGGAGTAGCGTCACACGTTCTGAAATGGAGTCTCTTCAACCCAGAGGTTCGAGGTCACCGAGTAACGCCAAATCCGTAATTGGACGAAAAAGGAGTAAATCGCGGCACAACACACTCATTGCTCCACGACAAAGCGGGAAAGCAAAAAAAAGAACAATGATATTTACCAGCAAATTTGCTCGATTTAACATACTGTAAAAGGGTGTCAATCAGAAAGCCGTGTAGTGATGGCAGAGGTGGCTGCTGTTGAGCCATATTCCCTACTATATGTACAAAACGATAGCCGTCCAACGGTAGGTAGCACACAGTGTGCAGAAGTAGGAAGTAGAAAAACGATTCTGTTTGTTTTCTGTTGGAGTTCAAGTCCAGAGTCACTTGTTGGGATTGTTGAGTGTTAAGGTTTATTTCCATGGACGTATCAACATCCAATAGGTCGTCTCTGTGGCGAAAACACAGGCAATTGTATGGAAGCGAACGAGAACATCAGACATTCGCAGCGAGACTGATAATGTTGGGGATGACGGCATTCACAAAGGCACCCCCTTCTGCCAAATCATGGTGAATGGAGTAATAGAACTCCATACACACCAGTCTTGTCCCAAGAGTGTATGCGTCATACAAAATACTAATATTCATATACACAATCACGGCAATAATTGCTGCTGTTATCATTAAAACACGTGGTCCCCAACTGTGACAGAACTTCCTAGGGAAGCTCCCTGGTGCCATGCATTTGATGCTGAGAAATACGGACGGTGTACCACACGGCCAGGAACTTGGAGATACAAGAGAGAAACGTCGAAAACTGGCACCAGCCTCCGATGTGGAACATGGACAGATTGACGCCCATGTACTGGATCCACAAGTGGAACAAAGTTAAGATCTGCCACGACTATCACAATGAAATAGTAGCTACCATGCTGTGCGCAAGTGATTGGGTCCCTCAACGTGAGGTACTTAGCAGGTTTCCCAGAAATCCCAGGAACTATATACAAAGTAGATAATACATATGAAGCTGATGTACTATCTGCTGTAACTCCATTAACCCAGGCTCAGGGATCATCAACTGCCTGTCCATCTCTGTGCCCACTATCCAGGTCTCATTCAACATCCTCGCCATCTGTTTTTATCATGGCAACCTGCAGCTATCTTCAAGACATACACCTGAATTATAATGAAAACCAGTTTTTTTTTTTGACGTAGCAGACATTGATATTGAAAAGTTGGTCCAATTGAGACTTGGGTAATTTGATTCCACTATTGAATTATCATCAGGACATATGATCGTGTCCCATTTCAATGGTGCATAATGGTGAAGTAATGAATATACCACCATAACGATTTTTCATGAACAGTTTGGAAGACAATCAGTTATAGTTTTAGATGCACGTCAATGCCTAAACGCAATATAGCAAAACAATTTATGTTTCATATATATTGAAAATGTTCAGGTAGGTAACTCTTGACTGTTACCATTTATATACTTCATTCATAGGTGAACCGTTGCTCATGAATGGATCTTGTCCGAATACTAGGAACTCACCTGTGTCAGGTTATAAACCGCCAGAAAGATAAAAGATTCCGGACATTTCCAATTATGTAGCAAGTCCAATTATGTTTGCTGGCCCTTATCACGAAGTCGAAATTTACAGGGTGGAAATGGATATGGGTGTCACAAGAGTTGGATTTGGCTTAAATGGTGTGCTATGCTAATGTAGTAATTCAAACGAAAGAGGAATTTATTGGCAGTATTGTTCAATAGAACACTAAGTGTCACCAGGCCTGAGCTAAATAATAAAGCAAATCCGTGTGAATGAAACCCCTGAATCCTTTTGCCATATATAGACCGGTCTAGACAAAGATATGTGTTGATATTGACTAGTCCAGCCTTGAGAATATATAAATGTGGACTACATCAGGAACTGTTCTGATGACAAAGACACATTGACCAAGTACACTTAGAATGTCCTTACAGAATGTAATGTCTTGCAATTATCACTGTGCCGGTTGCTAATTTAGTTGTCCATTTGTATTCGCAAATGCTGTCACGTGAATGATACATACGTCTATATCTACTATTCAGATAATGATGGTAAATATATAATATGCATGTACATTCTGCTACCTAATTGCATGCTAAAATGTAAGTATTGTATACTATGGCTTCTTCAACTTGTTTACGTCTTTTTTTTTTGGTTAATATTACTGTGATGCCAACCGGTATTGTGTTATAATTTGGCATACATGTACTTCACCTGTGCGTCAAACGGCAATTTGCCACCAAATTGCAAACATTTAGCGTAAGAAGTTTTTAAAGAGATGACAATCCAATGATGAATTTTGGCCCAAGATGGCTTCTCTGAAATAGGAGCATGCATATTTCGGCACCTCGTTGTGTTTATATTCAGTAGGAATGGAAGTATTGTCAAACAAACATATTCAGTTCAACAGATTGCACTGCTACAAAAGCAGTAAATGCACAAAATCGCGTGCGGACCCAGAAATTATATGCCAGGGGTACATTTACCATTTGCATTAAAGTTGGCAGTGAAACCCAATGTTAATTTTAGCCCTGTCATATAATTCGCACTAGATAGTGTGCATTTGCGGTTTTTATAGCGGCACAAAAATGGTGTAACCAGTTAGAAAAATCCAGTCGATTGTTTTATTAGTGGTAATTTTGGCTCTTTTAACAACAAATACTGATGCTCCACATGGAGGGCAAAAGCTGATGGCCCAACTAATAGCAAAACTCGTCTGATCACACATTGATGTCCATCCATATCCAATTAATCTGGCGCAAAGGGAGCAGAGCTTCAATCGCCTTCTCGTTGAAGCAACATTGGTGGACCTATGCTGGTGGTACTCACCATACAACATACCTTTTACAGTATATGATCAATTGGAAATATCCAGGATTTGTAGCATTGGTGGGTGATAATATGCAATGTGAGAAGATGCGTCGTATACGTGATCTGAAAGGCCCAATGGAATAGAATGAATACATAATTCGTTATAATATTTCTCATTAATTACATCTAATTTGAGATGATAAACGCACGTATTGGTACAAGGGTTGTGCAGAATAGTCAACAAACGTTTGTAAATGGCATTTCGCAAGGAAAGAGGACGTCATCCTTCACTCTGGGACATCTGCTCTGATGGAAGCAAATAAACAAGCCAGTTGCAAACAGGCTCGTTTGTCACAGATTCTTCATTACTTGCCGGAATCTTCGATTTTGGCAAGTATGTTGGTCGGTTGGTTTGTACTGGTGTCTGTCTGTCTGTTTGTTTGTTCGCCCTCTAGTGTCTACATTTCTCACCTGATTTTTTCCTGACTTAGTGAATATATTCTGTAGGTTCATGGCTCGCGACTGCACACTTTTGGTGATTTTAGGTGGAAGGTCACGGTCAAGGTCGTGCAAAACAATGAAAACACATAAATGGCCATAGCTCCGGTTCTAATCGTCCTAGAGACTTCAAATTAAGTGCATATTGTAGATGAACTCGAGTTCCATCTTCTGTAACCTTGACCTTGACATTTGACCTTGACCTTGAGAAGTTCGCCATGAGGTGAAAGTCAAGGTCAAGTACGAAGGTCAGCGAATCATATCGTGTAGTATATTGTTGGAAAGGTCTTACCCCCGCTGATTGGAGTGATACCTTATTTTCGGCGCTGCGACGTAAACTGACGTCACAATGACGTCATAAACGTCAAAAATCCGAAATTTCAAAGGGCCATAACATCGTCAATAGTGTATGGAATCCCTCGAAAGTTGATATGCATTTTGACAGCATTGACCTCTACGAACTGAAGTACAAAGGTCAAAGTTCAAGGTCAAGGTCATCGAAATCCCAGAAAAACACGTTTCTGGTAATAACAACTGTTTTAATCATGGTGGGCTCATAAAATTTGAACCATGTCATTCAGAAGAGGTATATCAATCAGACAAATATGTCAATTCCATGATTGACCTCGAACTTTGTCTATAATCTGACAAAACTTAATCAGGACTCTATGAGGATTTCGGATTTTACAGATATTTTTTATGTTTTCATGGCTCCAATTTTCACAAATTTACTGAACATTCAATTCTGAAGCATTTCATGCAGTCAGTTGAAGTGTTATTTCTAGTTTATGGTCCACTTTTCACATTTGGAATAAATTGAAAACTCGCCGAGATATCGAAGTAGAAAGAGCAGTGGGGTGAATCTGATTCTCAACCCGATAATTCACTTGCCAATAAGCTGTAGAAACGATTATCCCCTGTGGACATGTCCCCTTCTAAATATACACACTCGGTTGCATAGTATTACAGTTCATCATATATGTTTCCAAGTGCACATCTCAAACAACATTTCTTTTGTTTTCTGATTCAGATGTGTCCAACTGATATAATAAACTCTAGAACTCATGTCTAAATACACTCTGGGTCAAGCGACAGGACACTTTATATCAGAACTTTATTACTTGCCGGAATCTTCGATTTTGGCAAGTATGTTGGTCGGTTAGTTTGTACTGGTGTCTGTCTGTCTGTTTGTTTGTTCGCCCTCTAGTGTCTACATTTCTCACCTGATTTTTTCCAGACTTAGTGAATATATTCTGTAGGTTCATGGCTCGCGACTGCACACTTTTGGTGATTTTAAGTGGAAGGTCAAGGTCATGCAAAACAATGAAAACACATAAATGGCCATAGCTCCGGTTCTAATCGTCCTAGAGACTTCAAATTAAGTGCATATTGTAGATGAACTCGAGTTCTATCTTCTGTAACCTTGACCTTGACATTTGACCTTGACCTTGAGAAGTTCGCCATGAGGTGAAAGTCAAGGTCAAGTACGAAGGTCAGCGAATCATATTGTGTAGTATATCGTTGGAAAGGTATTGGCCCCCTGATTGCAGTGATACCTTATTTTCGGCGCTGCGACGTAAACTGACGTCACAATGACGTCATCAAAAATCCGAAATTTCAAAGGGCCATAACATCGTCAATAGTGTATGGAATCCCTCGAAATTTGATATGCATTTTGACAGCATTGACCTCTACAAACTGAAGTACAAAGGTCAAAGTTCAAGGTCAAGGTCATCGAAATCCCAGAAAAAACACGTTTCTGGTAATAACAACTGTTTTAATCATGGTGGGCTCATAAAATTTGAACCATGTCATTCAGAAGAGGTATATCAATCAGACAAATATGTCAATTCCATGATTGACCTCGAACTTTGTCTATAATCTGACAAAACTTAATCAGGACTCTATGAGGATTTCGGATTTTACAGATATTTTTTTATGTTTTCATCCACTTTTCACATTTGGAATAAATTGAAAACTCGCCGAGATATCGTAGTAGAAAGAGCAGTGGGGTGAATCTGATTCTCAACCCGATAATTCTCTTGCCAATAAGCTGTAGAAACGATTATCCCCTGTGGACATGTCCCCTTCTAAATATACACACTCGGTTGCATAGTATTACAGTTCATCATATATGTTTCCAAGTGCACATCTCAAACAACATTTCTTTTGTTTTCTGATTCAGATGTGTCCAACTGATATAATAAACTCTAGAACTCATGTCTAAATACACTCTGGGTCAAGCGACAGGACACTTTATATCAGAACTTTATTACTTGCCGGAATCTTCGATTTTGGCAAGTATGTTGGTCGGTTGGTTTGTACTGGTGTCTGTCTGTCTGTTTGTTTGTTCACCCTCTAGTGTCTACACTTCTCACCTGATTTTTTCCAGACTTAGTGAATATATTCTGTAGGTTCATGGCTCGCGACTGCACACTTTTGGTGATTTTAAGTGGAAGGTCAAGGTCATGCAAAACAATGAAAACACATAAATGGCCATAGCTCCGGTTCTAATCGTCCTAGAGACTTCAAATTAAGTGCATATTGTAGATGAACTCGAGTTCTATCTTCTGTAACCTTGACCTTGACATTTGACCTTGACCTTGAGAAGTTCGCCATGAGGTGAAAGTCAAGGTCAAGTACGAAGGTCAGCGAATCATATTGTGTAGTATATCGTTGGAAAGGTATTGGCCCCCTGATTGCAGTGATACCTTATTTTCGGCGCTGCGACGTAAACTGACGTCACAATGACGTCATCAAAAATCCGAAATTTCAAAGGGCCATAACATCGTCAATAGTGTATGGAATCCCTCGAAATTTGATATGCATTTTGACAGCATTGACCTCTACAAACTGAAGTACAAAGGTCAAAGTTCAAGGTCAAGGTCATCGAAATCCCAGAAAAACACGTTTCTGGTAATAACAACTGTTTTAATCATGGTGGGCTCATAAAATTTGAACCATGTCATTCAGAAGAGGTATATCAATCAGACAAATATGTCAATTCCATGATTGACCTCGAACTTTGTCTATAATCTGACAAAACTTAATCAGGACTCTATGAGGATTTCGGATTTTACAGATATTTTTTTATGTTTTCATCCACTTTTCACATTTGGAATAAATTGAAAACTCGCCGAGATATCGTAGTAGAAAGAGCAGTGGGGTGAATCTGATTCTCAACCCGATAATTCACTTGCCAATAAGCTGTAGAAACGATTATCCCCTGTGGACATGTCCCCTTCTAAATATACACACTCGGTTGCATAGTATTACAGTTCATCATATATGTTTCCAAGTGCACATCTCAAACAACATTTCTTTTGTTTTCTGATTCAGATGTGTCCAACTGATATAATAAACTCTAGAACTCATGTCTACACTCTGGGTCAAGCGACAGGCCACTTTATATCAGAACTTTATTACTTGCCGGAATCTTCGATTTTGGCAAGTATGTTGGTCGGTTGGTTTGTACTGGTGTCTGTCTGTCTGTTTGTTTGTTCGCCCTCTAGTGTCTACATTTCTCACCTGATTTTTTCCAGACTTAGTGAATATATTCTGTGGGTTCATGGCTCGCGACTGCACACTTTTGGTGATTTTAGGTGGAAGGTCAAGGTCAAGGTCATGCAAAACAATGAAAACACATAAATGGCCATACCTCCGGTTCTAATCGTCCTAGAGACTTCAAATTAAGAGCATATTGTAGATGAACTCGAGTTCTATCTTCTGTAACCTTGACCTTGACATTTGACCTTGAGTGTTCGCCATGAGGTGAAAGTCAAGGTCAAGTACGAAGATCAGCGAATCATATTGTGTAGTATATCGTTGGAAAGGTCTTGGCCCCCTGATTGCAGTGATACCTTATTTTCGGCGCTGCGACGTAAACTGACGTCACAATGATGTCATCAAAAATCCGAAATTTCAAAGGGCCATAACATCGTCAATAGTGTATGGAATCCCTCGAAATTTGATATGCATTTTGACAGCATTGACCTCTACGAACTGAAGTACAAAGGTCAAAGCTCAAGGTCATCGAAATCCCAGAAAAACACGTTTCTGGTAATAACAACTGTTTTAATCATGGTGGGCTCATAAAATTTGAACCATTTCATTCAGAACAGGTATATCAATCAGACAAATATGTCAATTCCATGATTGACCTCGAACTTTGTCTATAATCTGACAAAACTTAATCAGGACTCTATGAGGATTACGGATTTTACAGATATTTTTTATGTTTTCATGGCTCCAATTTTCACAAATTTACTGAACATTCAATTCTGAAGCATTTCATGCAGTCAGTTGCAGTGTTATTTATAGTTTATGGTCCACTTTTCACATTTGGAATAAATTGAAAACTCGCCGAGATATCGAAGTAGAAAGAGCAGTGGGGTGAATCTGATTCTCAACCCGATAATTCACTTGCCAATAAGCTGTAGAAACGATTATCCCCTGTGGACATGTCCCCTTCTAAATATACACACTCGGTTGCATAGTATTACAGTTCATCATATATGTTTCCAAGTGCACATCTCAAACAACATTTCTTTTGTTTCTGATTCAGATGTGTCCAACTGATATAATAAACTCTAGAACTCATGTCTAAATACACTCTGGGTCAAGCGACAGGCCACTTTATATCAGAACTTTATTACTTGCCGGAATCTTCGATTTTGGCAAGTATGTTGGTCGGTTGGTTTGTACTGGTGTCTGTCTGTCTGTTTGTTTTTTCGCCCTCTAGTGTCTACATTTCTCACCTGATTTTTTCCAGACTTAGTGAATATATTCTGTAGGTTCATGGCTCGCGACTGCACACTTTTGGTGATTTTAGGTGGAAGGTCAAGGTCAAGGTCATGCAAAACAATGAAAACACATAAATGGCCATAGTTCCGGTTCTAATCGTCCTAGAGACTTCAAATTAAGTGCATATTGTAGATGAACTCGAGTTCTATCTTCTGTGACCTTGATCTTGACATTTGACCTTGACCTTGAGAAGTTCGCCATGAGGTGAAAGTCAAGGTCAAGTACGAAGGTCAGCGAATCATATCGTGTAGTATATCGTTGGAAAGGTCTTAGCCCCCTGATTGGAGTGATACCTTATTTTCGGCGCTGCGACGTAAACTGACGTCACAATGACGTCATAAACGTCAAAAATCCGAAATTTCAAAGGGCCATAACATCGTCAATAGTGTATGGAATCCCTCGAAATTAGATATGCATTTTGACAGCATTGACCTCTACGAACTGAAGTACAAAGGTCAAAGTTCAAGGTCAAGGTCATCGAAATCCCAGAAAAACACGTTTCCGGTAATAACATCCGTTTGAATTGTCATAGCTATCGGGCGTATATGTCAATTTTATGATTGACCTTGAACTTGGTCAGGAAAATAAGGTCATATGAGGAATACTTCAAGGTCAAATTTTAAAACTAACTGAAACCTATCAAGTAGTATATTAAATGAAAGGTCTTGACTCCCTGGTACATACTTCATCATCAGTTTTGAGATGTGACGTTTATTGACGTCTCGTTGACGTCATAAACGTTAATTTATCGAAATTTCAAACGGTTATAGTGTCCACAAATCTTGTTCGATTCTGATGAAATTGTACAGGTATATTATATATCTCCGTGCACAGGCAATGCACAATTTTCGTGACTCAAGGTCAAAGGTCAAGGTCAAGATCAAGGAAAAGTTCAAAATCACATAAATGGCCATAATTTTGGAACTAATCGCCATAAAGAGTTCAAACTAGGACCATACTGTAGCATATCAAAAGGTCTTTCTTATGTGTCTTTGAATGTGACCTTTGACCTTGACCTTGAGAAGTTCGCCATAGGTCAATGCCATGTACGAAGGTCAGTGCACCATATCAAGTAGCATACTATTAGAAAGGTCTTGGTCTCCTGATTCCAGTGATATCTTATTTCCGGCGCTATGACATTCAGTGACGTCACAAAGACGTCATAAACGTCAGATTTTCAAAATTTGAAAATGCCAAATCCCAGAAAAAAACACCTTTTTGGTAATCACTTCTGCTTGAATCTTTGTATGCTCATGAAATTTGAATCATATCATTCAGAACAGGCATGACACTCAGACTTATATGTTAAATGCATGATATGCCTTGAACTTGGTCAGAAAAATGAAGTCACATGAGCAAACTTTCAAGGTCAAGTTTTGAAAATCGTTGAAACGTGTCAAATATCCATTCCGGCAAGTGTGTGACCTATGGCCTCTCGTTTGTATGGTGCACCTTCTACCAGTAGGTGCAATGCCCGGAAAAGTAAATGAGTGTTAATCTACGGTAATGATCAATTCCTTGAGCGTACATATCCGTAAATTATCTATATCCCATCGTGTTCAATTATTACATTCGTCCATCACCTTTAGTCTGTTTCTGGCTTTTTTGTTGTATTTACTGAATTTCAGACCACCAGTCAAAAATACACGTTAACATTCATTAACAATTCTTTTGAATTGTGATTTTTCTGATATATCCAAACGTGAGCACAGGGCCATCATGGCTTGTTTTAAATACACATTCAAGGAAACCAATTGACCACCCATCAGCATATGTATGGCACATATTGACAAGCTCAATGTTATTCAAAGAATAACTATTTCCGGCTGTGTTCACCTACAGTGCCCATATTACTGGAAATTGAAGACAGTTTAGAAATGGATACAAAGAAGTCGATTACAAGCTTTTACTTGGTTCTAATCACTGACAATCTGTGCTAAGTAATGAAAATGTGGGGAAGAAGGATGAATGTGTTTATTGTTCTTCATTGTTATGTACTATTATAGTGCTGATCACAAACTAGTATGTTGCTGATCACAAACATATCATTATGAATGTACATGTATGGATGGGTTTGACTTTATTCATTTCGTAGAATATGGGTCTTTGTTCTTTGCTATTGGACAAGTTGGATTTGGTGCCATGCTTAATTCGTGTGCCATGCTAATGTAGTCGTTCAACCGAGAGGGGCATTTATTGCCAATATAACACTGAGTGTCACCAGACGTGAGCTGAATAATGATAGTGAATCCTTTGCGAATAAAACCCCGGAATCCTTTTCCTCAATTATAGACGAATCTAGACAATGACATATGTTTACATTGACTTCTTCAATCTTGATATTATATAAGGGTGGACTACATAGGAAATGTTTTGGTGACAAGACATTGATCAAGTAATGAACTCAGGATACTATTCTGACTGTGCTGCTCACTAGCTACGTATGTGTCTATTATTCAGACGCTGCCATATAATTATGCACATCCTGCTAAATTGTTGCAAGTTAAAATGTATATATTATATGCTACAAATCAGAGTATACACACCTGCATGCAATTGAGCTGTGTATCGGTATTTTGGAGCTTCGAACAGCAAGTACATGTCAACCCAGCTATCAAACATACAGTGGGGTCCAAAAATCTTAGACCACCTTGAGAGTGTAATTATGATTGGCGTACTATAGAAGACTGGGTTTATTACATGCTGGCTCTAAAGCTGAATCCTCTGCCTGTACTTTAAAGACATGTATCTCATAATGACACTAGAATGTTTTTCTCCTTAAAATTAATAAATTTTACCAAATTTTTTTTTGAAAATATAGAAATGTAACATATATATTCATTTGTCACCAAATCTTCTTAAAATTGTGAAACACATTAAGATAACTGGTTACAATGAAACTGATGTTGACCAACACACAATCACCAACCACACTGCAACTTGATCTTGTTATTATTCGCATTCCATCGTTTTCCCCAAACAAATTTAAAAACATTCAAATTCTGTGTTTTTTCCCCCAAAATTAATCCAATATTCTTATGTTGCACAATCAGACTTTCTGAATATCTGATGTTATTTGTGCTTACATACATGGAGGTGACTGAAAGAACAAATATCAGAAAACTTAGATGAAATAAATTATATTTTAATGATAGGTTTTAGAAAAGGTGATATTTTCAGGGTGGTCTAAGACTAAAGGACCCCACTGTACATGCTTTGAAACATGAAGGACAAAAGGTGATGGCACAACTAATAGCAATTCTCGTCCAAGCCCACATTGATATCCATCCATATCCAATTGATCTGGCGCTCATTATCTTTTCGCTTGAGGCAACACTGGTGAACCTGTGATGGTTCACAATATAGAATGCGTGTACCTTTTACAACATAGGATCAATCGGTATATAACTGGAAGTGCCCAGGTATTGTGGCGTTGTTATACCATTCACCGGAATTCATAACTGGCCTATGTCTCACATCCCTGCATTCAAATCTACATGTCCATTTAGATGACATTGAGGTTCTGAACAGAAATTGACTGTAATTTGAGTGTACATGTATGTTCATTATCATATGGGAAATGGCTACCGTTCAAGTATTCATCAATTAGGGACATTCATACCACACGATATTTGAATCTGATAGCTTTCCTAAACAAGAGACAATTAAAATGTTCACTTTACACATACGTTGATTTTGATGGGCGTTATATTGATTTTGTTCTCAGATATAATTTAAAAGAAAAAACATTTCATGCTAATTAGTTTATGATGCATTTTCTTGCAAATAATTATACTGGTCATTATCATTAAACCAGGTAAGTAAAACGTCTTCAGAAGAAGAATCTTTGACAAACGAGCCTGTTTGCAACTGGCTTGTTTATCTGCTTCCATCAGAGCAGATGTCCCAGAATGAAGGATGACGTCTTCTTTCATTAGGGAACGCAATGTACAAATGTTTGTTGACTATTCTGCACAACCCTTGGATCAACATGTGTTTTATCATATTAAATAATATATAATTAATGAGAGAGATTATATAACGAGTTATGTATTAATCCCATTCCATTGGGCTTTTCAGATCACGTATACGACGCATCTCCTCGCTTGGCATGCATATTGTCACCCAGCTGATGACGACACTCCGCGAATAACATATAATATAAACATCAGCAGATGAATTATCACATGCTGATGATGTAAAGTCATGGTATTCCATTCGTATTCCAGGAGTGGTAATCTACTGTAATGTACAGGTAAGGTAAGGTAAGGTAATGATGTATTTAAGTCACTTGTACATCAACATACAACATTCATACTACACAATACAAAAACTAAAGTACCCAGCCCAAAAGGCTTATAAGTGACACTCATTATTATTACTATATCACAAGTAAGTACACATTTAAATATAATCTACGGGCACATTCTTTTTCGGTTATACATCTTTCTGATAATCCAAGCATTGAACACAAACTCCACACATGCCCTCCAATTATCATTCATACACGAGATAAGTTTTTCATCATTATTCAGTACTTCAAAATTAGAAATCAGTAAACTACTTTTCATATCGTCATAAAACAAAGACCTCAGGTGTGCATATTTCGGACTGTTAAATAGAAAGTGTTGCTCGTCATTATTACAAATTTTACAAGTTCTTTCTTCGGCTGTTTGTTTTCTAAATTTTCTAGTAATACTGTCTTTCACATTCTTAAACCTACCAGTTTCTATTGCTAATGGCAGTACACCACATCGGAGTTGTGCAAATAGAGAGCGTTTATATTTCGATAAATATCTGAGTACATATAACTCTGGTTCAAATTTATTTTTAAATTTAACATAGGTACGTAATTTGGGTTTTGACATCACACATAACTGCCATTATTTACAATAAATTTCTTCATTGTAACGATCCGCCGTCCTTTTGTGCAGAAGATAAATGTTTTTTGCTCGATAAATTTCTTCGTTCTAACGATAATTTTGCCCATCTTACTGAAAATTGATGACAATTTTGAAATGCCACACAAATGTTGATTACGATCACTTGATTGGTTTCACTCAATGACACTCTGTGCGTGAGCTTACTAATGATAGTGAATCCCTGCGAATAAAACCCTAGAATCCTTCTCACCAAATATAGACCAGACCAGACACTGACATACGTTTATATAGACTAGTCCAGCCTTGAGATAATATAAGTGTCAAGTAATGTACTTATAATACAATTTTCACCGTGCTGGTCGCTACCAAAGTAGGTATTTAATATTCAGACCCTGTCATATAATAATACACTTAATGATGGTATCTATAGAATATGCAAGCACATTCTGCTAACTAATTGCATGCTAAAATGTAGGTATTATACGCTAAAAATCAGAGTATACACACCTGCAATTGAGCTGTGTATCGGTATTTTGGTGCTTCGAACAGCAGAAGTACATGTCAACTCAGCTACCAAATAACTCAGCTATCAAATATATGCTTTGAAACATGAAGGACAAAAGCTGATGGCACAAATTATAGCATTACTCGTCCGATCACACATTGATGTCCATTAATATCCAGTTGATCTGGCGCAAGGAGAACAGTGCTACGATCGTCTTTTCACTGTAAGCAACACTGGTGAATTTGTGAATTTGTGCGCACTCTACAACAAAGAATACGTGTTCCTTTTACAACATGGATCAATCGGTATATACCTGGAAATACCTATGTATTGTGGCGTTGGTACACCATTCACCTGCAATTATAAGTTGCCTGTGTTTTTAATTTTTTTTTTATCAACATCATCACAATCTCGTTGAATTGCTGGTAATAAGTCGATACTTACACTAGTAGCCTGGCCCATGGACGTCTTCAAGGACTAGGAGTCCTTCCCGGCAGCATTCTTTTCTTCTTGTTTCTTGTCCTCCTCCGAATCGTCCCTCCTGCAGGCTGCTCTCTTCACCACATCTGCATAGCTCATCTTGTGAGTTTCAAAAGTAGTGTGTCCAAAAAAATTCTTTGAAAGATTTTAGCATTGGTTTGTAAATCTGGTTTTATAAAAATGGGTAAGTTAATATTGGTGGTGTCACAACCGGGGTGACAAAAGTGTGTATACCGACGTTATACGGAGAGCAATATGGTCAAAATCATTGAATTCCTTCATCGTACCTAGTGCAATGGATTCTATGTATGCATTAGTATATTCCCAATAAACTCAAAGAGTTTTGAAACTTTTATTTCATATTGGTGAGAGTTTGTTGCCTTATTTAAAGCACGCATAATTTTTGTTTTAACAAATCATGTGTATTGTAAATCGACTTTATCATATATTATTTTGCCAGGTATCTACATCTATTGGGTGTTAAGTTACTATAAGAATGTTTCAAACTCAAATTGACTGTAATTCGAGTATACTTGGATGTCGTGGCAAACGGCTATCGATTAGGTGTTTATCGATTAAGGACACTCATACCACGCGCAATCCAAACTGATTGCTTTTATAAACGAGAGGCAATTACAATTTTTATTCTACACATAGATTCAATGTTTATGAGCAGAAGGTGATTTTGTTCTCAATGCGAAGTGTCATCATAGTTTCGTCTAGGAACAATGCAGCATATAAAATATTGAAGGGACATAGCGCCAACAGTCCATATTTATTTCAGCCAATCAACGCAATGTATTTGCACTTCTCTGACACCACCAGGCTGATGTAACACGAAATTAACATTCTCGGTATAAGATTACATACGTAAAGTCTTATTTTGTTTTTGCATTGTACCTGATCGAGCCTACATTTTGGGTGATGTAATGCAGAAACATGTGTTTGTTGTTAAAACCGTCTTGGTAATATTGAATTATGAGCGGGTGGTCGGGTAATATTACTTAAATAAGTATAGATGTGTATGTGTAAAAAATTAGCCCAAGGGCTAAGAAAGGTTACCGGACAATATACATTTTAGATATTAGCCTTTTGTCCAGTGACCTTGAAAATAAAGTCACTGATCAATTCAAGGCCATGAAATTTTCAACAAATATATCACTTCTAGTATGTCCACAATAAATTCCTAAGCTGTAAAGTCGATAATAAGTGAGACATTAGCCATTCTGTGATGTGACCTTGAAAATGAGGTCAAAGTTCAAGTTCAAGGTTATGAAAATATTCAGTATATATCATTCCTCTATATTCGCAATTGATTCCTATGCTGTAAATGTAAGTACCAATCTATTACCACCAATACAATCAGATTTTGATGATGTCAATAAGAAACGTAAAATACTACATTTTGCAATAGAAACAAACAAAGCCCGACCAAATAGTTTATCCAAAGACACACTGGCGTCTTCAGGGGCAGACAATGTGTTAAATGTAGTTGTTTCTACTGTACACCAGATGGAATTTGTATACAACTGCCCAACAACCTATGAAAATAATTTAGAAATCCGAATCTAACCCCATGGAATAGATACATGACAAGTACAAAAGTACCCAATCACAAGCCCGAAGGCTACTGAGTTGATGGTATCCTCGGGGACAGATTTAACGTCCGCCAGCAGTGACACCGACTCAGTGGTATAAATGTAAGTATCAATCTATTACCACCAATACAATCAAATTTTGATGATGCCAATAAGAAAGGTAAAATACAACATTTTGCAATAGAAACAAAGCCCGACCAAATAGTTTATCCAAAGACACACTGGCGTCATCAGGGGCAGATGTAAAGATGATAATAAGCGACATATTAGCCATTTTGTTCTCTGACCTTGAAAATGAGATCAAAGGTCAAATTCTAGATCACCAAAATATTCAGCATACATCATTTCCTATATGTTCACTATGTACCCTTAAGCTGTAAATTTGATAATGAGCGAGATATAAGCCATTTTGTATTCTGACCTTGAAAATGAAATGACTAACCTTGAAATTTAGGTCAAGGTCAAATTCAAGGTCACTAGAATATTCAGCATATATCATTTCCTATATGTTCACAATTGATTCCTAAGCTGCAAAGTCTCTAATAAGCAAGATATTGGCCATTTTGTCCTGTGACCTTGAAAATGAGGTCAAAGGTCAAATTCAAGGTAACGAGAATATTCCGCATATATCATTTCCTATATGTTCACAATTGATTCCTAAGCCGTAAAGTCGATAATAAGCGAGATATTAGCAATTTTGTCCTGTGGCCTTGGAAATGAGGTCAAAGGTCAAATTCAAGGTCACGAGAATATTCAGCATATATCATTTCCTATATGTTCACAATTGATTCCTAAGCTGTAAAGTCGATAATAAGCGAGATATTAGCCAATTTGTCTTGTGACCTTGAAAATGAGGCCAAAGGTCAAATTCAAGGTCACGAGAATATTCAGCATATATCATTTCCTATATGTTCACAATGGATTCCTAAGCTGTAAAGTCGATAATAAGCGAGATATTAGCCATTTTGTCCTGTGACCTTGAAAATGAGGTCAAAGGTCAAATTCAAGGTAACGAGAATATTCAGCATATATCATTTCCTATATGTTCACAATTGATTTCTAAGCTGTAAAGTCGATAATAAGCGAGATATTAGCCATTTTGTCCTGTGACCTTGAAAATGAGGTCAAAGGTCAAATTCAAGGTCACGAGAATATTCAGCATATATCATTTCCTATATGTCCACAATTGATTCCTAGTCTCTAATCTCAATATTAAGTGAGATATTAGGCTTAATGTGTCCCATTATAAAGCATGGGAAAATTTAACATGGGAAAGTCACATCTGGGCCGAGTTTGGGCCCAAAATTCGAGTGATTCAAGCGCAACGAAATTTATACATGTCACAGAAGTACATATGAGGAGTGTCATGCATCAATAAGCAAAAAAAGTTACTGAACAGATTTTGATAAAACGACCATCAAAAATCCAAAATTAGCCATTTTCGACGAGAACGGCCGCTATGACCTTGAAACCAAGGTCAGAGGTCAAATTCAAGGTCACGAGAATATTCAGCATATATCATTTCCTATATGTCCACAATTGATTCCTAGTCTCTAATCTCAATATTAAGTGACATATTAGGCTTAATGTGTCCCATTATAAAGCATAGGAAATTTTAACATGGGAAAGTCACATTTGGGCCGAGTTTGGGCCAAAATGGCCCACTTCGAGCGATTCAATCGCGACGAAATTTATAGACATCATAGGAGTACATATGAGGAGTGTTATGTATCAAAAAAAAAAAAAGTTACTGAACAGATTTTGAGAAAATGGCCGGCAAAGTCCAAAATTGGCCGATTTTCGACAAAAACGGCCGCCATTTTGAAAAAATTGCGAAAATCCAAAAACTAAAAAATACCTCCTTCTTGAATTATTTTTGTGCATTTTTGTGCAAAATTTCAGAAAGATTGCTCCGTAAACAAAAGAAGATAAAAATGTGGACGACGCCGACACCGACGCCGACGCCGGACGCCGGACGCAACGCCATGCCAATAGGTTAGCGGACCAAAGGTCCGGTAACCTAAAAATTGAGCTCACGAGGATGTTCATATTCAATATGCATAAGAGAACACTACTAAAGACATGTACCAGTTTTAAGACACTGGGCACCGCATAGGACAGTACACGGTCTATTCAAATCAAATAACATGACATATCTACTTCAGAACATTATACTCAGGCACCGAATCAAGTTGGAGAATATCGCTTCTTAAAATATCCCCAACACGACAATGCAGATATAAAAGGGTTGCTGCCCTCTAAGGCTGTTTGTCGGCATTTCTGTGGAGTAGCGTCACACGTTCTGACACGGAGTCTCTTCCACCGAGAGGTTCGAGGTCACCGAGTGACGCCGAATCCGTAATTGGGCGAAAAAGGACGTAAATCGCGGCACGACACGACTCATTGCTCCGCGATAAGGCGGGAAAGCGAGAAACAGAACCATGATATTACCAGCAAATTTGCTCGATTTAACATACTGTAAAAGGGTGTCAATGAGAAAGCCGTGTAGTGATGGCCGAGGTGGCTGCTGTGCAGCCATATTCCCTACTATATGTACAAAACGATAGCCGTCCAACGGTAGGTAGCACACAATGTGCAGGAGTAGGAAGTAGAAAAACGATTCCGTTTGTTTTCTGTTGAAGTTCAAGTCCGGAGTCACTTGTTGGGATTGATGCTGAGTGTTAATGTTTATTTCCACGGACGTATCAGCATCCAATAGCCCGTCTCTGTGGCGAAAACACAGGCACTTGTATAGAAGCGAGCGAGAACAACAGACAACTGCAGCCAGAATGATAATGTTGGGGATGAAGGCATTCACAAAGGCACCCCCTTCTGCCAATTTATGGTGAATGGATTTATAGTCATATAGCTCCATACATACCAATCTTGTCCCAACAGCGTACGCGCCATACAAAATACTGATATTCATATACACAACCACGGCAATAATCGCTGCTGTTATCATTAAAACACGTGGTCCCCAGCAATGACAAAACTTTCGGCGGAAGCTCCCTGGTGTCATGCATTCAACGCTGAGAAATACGGTGTACCACACGGCCAGGAACTTGGAGATACAAGAGAGGAACGTCGAAAACTGGCACCAGCCTCCGACGTGAAACATGGACAGATTGACGCCCATGTCCTCGATCCACGTGTGGAACAAGGTTAAGATCTGCAAGATTTCCACAACGAGTATCCCTGTCAGATAGTAGCTGCCATGCTGGGCGCGAGAGATTGGGTCCGTCAACGCGACGACAGTGAGCAGGTTTCCCAACAATCCAAGCGAGTATATACAAGGTAGATAATACATGTGAAGCTGACGTACTATCTGCTGTAACTCCATCACCCCTGGCTCCGGGATCATCAACTGATTCTGTCTGTCCATGTCTCCACCAACAGTCCAAGTTTCATTCAAAATGTAATTCTCGCCGTCTGTCTCCATCGCCGCGATCTGCTCACTTCAAGATATACACCTGAATAAAACAAGAGATTCGTCGGAGTAAAAAGAAACTGAAGAAAAAAGGGGTTGTTTTGCAGAACATTACTGAATGATTTCTATTCTGAGCAGAAGGTTCCATGAAATCTTGACGACAGCGACAAAACTTTGATACAGCAGACATTGATATCCCCTAGACATTTGCTCCCCTATCACGACTTGGATAATTTGAGTCTGCTATTTAAGTATCATTAGTAAATCTGTTCCTGTCTCAATTCAATAGCGCTGGCGAAATAATGGACATATCACCGTCACGATTTTTTTGTGAATGACTTGTTTTCGAAAACAACAATCCATAGCTATAGTTTTAAAGGCACGTCATGACTAAACGCCACACCACAAAACAATTTATAATTGACGTGGATCTACATTGAAAACTATGAGGTATGTAACTGTTTTGACTGTTGCCGCACAATCCCCATTCGGTAGCTATGGTTCATAAATGACCCTTGTCCAAATACTAGGCACTCACCTGTTTCAGGTTATATACCGTCGGAAAGATAATAGGTTCCCGACATTTCCAATTATGTGGCGAGACTGAACTTCGATGGTCCTTGTGGAATCGAAACTTACAACATTTACAAAGTGAAAATAGGTACGCGTGTCACAAGAACATCCCATCTATTATATTGCATCCACACAAATAGGGTGTAATCCACCTTTCCAGTTTCTCGGAAATTATCCCACAAGGAAAATGCGAGTTACAAAATCCGTTTTGTTGTTTAGAATTCCATTATTATATTACGCGGAAGTCCACTTCTGATAGCAACACCCGAGAGATCATCTGTTTCATTAAGCAAAGTTGCAGGTTTCCACTCTGTGTGGATCGGGATGCTTGTCTCACTGCTTAAATCCCCGAGCCCGTCTGACAGCTGACTGACCAGAATAGCTACTCGTGGCGGGACCAAATCGATATTTATGTGCTGCGTCGTGGCGTGGTGAGGAGTAGAAGGGGAGCGCAAGCATCAGCTCCCAGGGCCTTCAGGTCTGGGGGCACATGCCTACTTCCCGCAGTGTATCATACACCCGGGACCCTCCATAAAAGTCCTCGACTGCCTACGCCCAGCTTATCTACTGGTGTGAAATTGCGCTGTTGTTAAACGTTACTAAATTATACGTGTGGGTGTTCGTGTGGCCACTAGCTATTATGTTTAATTAATGGCTTTGAAAGACCAACACACGGTTATGGCGAAATTATGTACTAGAGAGAAAGCATAGCATTACTGGACATTATCTTGAGTAGATCAACACACGGACACATGTCGTCAATTGTAATTCCGTGGCCAAAAATGTTCTAAACACAGGTAAACCCTTTTGGGGCCTTACTTCATTTGCAAAGCCTCTGAGGTGAATTCCAATTTGGTGAGGACAAAGGCTTCGTCCCCTTTCATTCAACCCACAGTGATGGTTTGTGTACATAGTACAGACGAAATGACAGTATCTAAATTAGACCAGTTGTTAGGCAATATATGTTTCCCAGATTATCAGGTTTCTCTGAAATCAATTTACCAATCTGCGTGTCAGATGCACTGCCAGATTTGCAGTAGTTGCCTCAACGCTTTACGACAGTTGAAGGTCAGTTGGATATAGAGAGGTTGAATTCGCTTTGAACTTATTGCTGGGCTATTCGTATTCATTCTGGATTATGGAGACGTTAATGCCCTTTGAACTTATTGATGGGCTATTCGTATCCATTCTGGATTATGGAGACGTTAAATTCCCTTTGAACATATTGCTGGGCGATACATGTTCAAGAAGAAATATAGATTGGTATGAAAACCTGGCACGAGCAAATATGTTGCATGGGTGGGCTTTCATGGATATATTGGGCGTATTTTATTTGTACGGATCGGAAACCTGATCCCGGATCGGGATCAGGTTTCTGATCCGTACAAAAAAAAACATGTTTTCTTGATTCAAGATCAGACTTCTGATCCGTACGGAAAAATGTCTGATCCCGATTCCTGATCAGTGATCAATAATAGTTGCTAGGTAACCAGAACATATTTGAACACAAACAAAAATACAACGATGACAATGGGGCGTGGGCAAAGCTCATTCGATAGGTGGCAGCATTGTAATAGTGGTAAATTTGACGCCAAATCACTAGGGAATGTCGTCTGTTGTGAACCATGCACGTGGCATTTGGCGCGAAAATTCCGTATGTTTGGAGTAATACCATGGTATCCTGATAATAAATAACGTTATGACGTCATTTTACCACTAAAACAGTGCTGCCAGCTGGCGAATAGGCGTTTTTCTGCTCATGCCCCATTCCGTACGTAGGCCTACAGCGTACAGTTGTATGTTAGTTTGGTAATCATGTTCTATCACAGCTAAATCATACATGTAATGTACCCAGTAATGCCTAAGTCACATTTGCACCGATGCCTACGCAGATTAGGATACGATACCCGGAAAGGCTGAAATTTGGCGATTTTGGTCGGTCACCAACCGAGTACGGGCAATTCATTCGTGGCCATCGGGCAATAATCGGACATCGTAGACACGCCGGTGGAGGCATCGGAAGAAAATAATGGAGAGTTATTTTCTTGAGGCGACCGGAGGAAAAATTGACATCGGTAGTGAATTGCTAGCACGCCTGCTGGCGACCGGCCAGAGCCCCTTCAGATGCCCACCAGATGCCGAGGGGATCGACGAATTTTTCGGTCGACCAATGTGGGTAGTTATCAGCTAACCAGACGATCATCGAGGGGTATCCTGCCGGGCGCCGATGAATGTCCAAAAGGTGCCCTTCAGATCAACGGCCGATTTGTACATATCGGACAGTTACCGAGCAGGTATCAGTAGAGTATCATGCGGTCTCCAATAGGGCATCGTTGTTTGGTCAGTCTTTCTTGAAATTCTTGAAATTTCAAGAAAGACACGTGAGCGGTGATCGGTGGACAGTGCCTGGTGGTTTCATAACCACTCGAAAGATACGGGATAGATGTCTGACAAACTATCACCGGCGGCCCGTGCAAATGTGACTTAGGCATAAGACACATTATGTTCCAACTTGGAATTCACCCCTTTTATTTCATTTTTAAGATGGTTTGTCAGTTAAATATACTACACTGACAGTCTAAGTGACAGGCATGGACAAGGTCAATCAAGTAAAACTTCATAATCACGTTTTGATATCAAGCAACCATTTGTAACCAATTCTGATCTTTCTGATCCCAAAAATGTTTGATCGGAATCATGATCCGTACACTTTTCGTAGGGATCAGTTTTCTGATCCGGGATCAGGTTTCTGATCCGTACAAATAAAATACGCCCATTGTATTAGGTGCAGAATATGATGATTCTTATCATGGGTCATTCTGAGAGATAGATTCTACTGATCACAACATCAGAGTAGAAGAATTTGCTGGCAAATGAATATAATAAACTGTTTGCACACTGTTTGCCCCTGATAACGCCAGTGTGGATTTGGCTGTAAATATTTGTTCGGGCTTTGTTTTTATACAAATTATGTTGTATTTTAGGTGTGTTTTCGTGAAAATCTGGTTGCCTTTGTCATAATAGGTGATGCATGCACTCACTTCTGGTACAACAAGATTCGGATGGTACCAACGCTCTTTGAAATGGAATGGTATGCAATCATAATCCTGTTTGCATGTACCTCAGAGTCCAAAACTTTTCCATTGGTCACACGATACCCAGGGTAACTTAATACCCTTTGTTGCGTTGGCAATTTGAAAGAGAATACATTGGTTCCGGTGATGCTATTCAAGCATAAGCTACTTGTCGTGTGTTGTAAACCTACGACACTGCTATATTTAGAGCGCTCTCTGTGGGAGTGTTCTATTTACCGTGACCCCATTCACTCTAAGTAGCAATCCCAGTCCCAGGGAATGCAAAAAATCTTTTAGCAGGAGCAGATTGACAGAAGAATCCGCTATTCAGACTAATCGGAGGTACGATTGTCATTTTATGCGAGGGATTTTGCTAATTATTGTCCCGTTATGTATGTATCAGCCTATGACCACATGCCTTTGATGCTCCTAAACGAAAGGTGTTGTTCTGGAATGAACACAGTGATATCAAGCTCAGACAGTATGTAAACATATAGTTGTTCCTAGCCATAAAATACAGCCGCCTCAGAGCGGCTGTAAACCAACGTGCCTTTTTATTAGAAACGACTTTTTGAAACATCATAACAAGTATGAAAATCACCGGGGGACATCATCTAACACATGTAGTTTGGATCTAAAATAACTCACCTTACTGCATATAAACACAAAATTTTACATCCTGAGTGCAGAGTCGTTTTATCCAGAGTTTTTGAGACAAATGTCTTCATTTTCAGTCATGATTATCGATCCCCGTTTTGAGTTTCCCACCCGACCATCATATTACGTTTATGACGTTTTCTATTGCATTGTCTATGCATACAGCTTGAATGTTTATAATTTTGTGACGTTGGTCTCAATCTCTGTTTATCGGCAAGATCACAGAGATTGCATTCAATCTAAGTTGTTCCTATTGTACACCTGATGGAATTAGTGCACAAATGCGCAAAACCGACCAAAACTTTGGAAAATCCAAAACGAACCCTATGAAAAATATATGACAAGTACGTAAGTGTTGACTCAATATCCGAAATGGCTATTTATTTAATGAAACTTGGAAGATGTTAGGTATTTCCAATTATTTCCTTGACCTGTAATCCAAACTTTCTCTAAATGTGTAATTCTGATGAAAAATGTGGCGGACACTGCTTGTTACGCAGGACAGTCAGGTGAAAAAGGATGTGTTATTTATATCCTTCACTAAAGTCATTTCAGTCTTGCATTCATGCCTTGTGAGATAAAATCATTATCTGAGTGATGAAAAAAGTGAGTATATCTATTGATTGATCCCCTCAGCACAAAATATACACGTACAACATGTGTGATACCAGTATATAGGTGTTTATTTGATAACAAAAGTAAATGCTTCATACAAAAAACAACATATATTATGTGCTGGTGTAGCTGTGGCAGCATCCTGAAGCACAAATTCTGAGCGAGTATCCTATCCACGACTCTCTTTTGGTCTCCGGAACATCAAAATATGTGGCTCTGAAATTTGAAGGATGGAACATATGATGAAAATATGGATATCATTAAGAGACCCATAGTATTACCTAATCAGTATGAGAGTAACAAGTACTAGCAACAAGTGAAGCGTTGATTACATCACATATTAGAAGGTTGAACTGCCATTTAATTTACCTGGTGCATGGAGCATGTAATGTATCCAGCCTGGGGACTGTCGCACGTGCAGACGCCTCCACTGGTCTTCTGACAGTAACTGATCCCTGGGAACCAACTGGGCGATATCGGCAGGCAGTATCACGTGTCTGTGAAAAACAAAATATGTAGCAGGGTGTATCATTCATTTATATAACCAATGTTTTTCATGACAGTAATAAATTAGCTGATGACATGTTCGTTTGTTGTGATCAAACATTTTTCTCACCTGTATTCAAAGTCGTCATCGTAACAAACCTTTGAGTAATATATTTGGTTTGCAGGCATTCTGAATTCGAGGAATGTGGCAAGATATATAAAAGTGATTAATGCTGCGTCGAATATGTGCTTGTAATTCAAGAGCCACCCGGTCAATATTTGATCAAATCCACAAAGTTTTTTCCCGTATATATAGTGATCAAATTCAGTCTGGTTTTCACAGTTATTTTGAGGATGATATTTTTATTAATAGCAATTGAAAACAACATTAGTACATGTTCAATCTTGCTCAGTTGAATTATGTCTTACATTAGCTTTAACCGGATTATCCAATTGTGAACAATCTGTCAAAACTTTCACGCACCGAATTGAACCCCAATTTTTATCTATATAGCAATAATGAAGGAAAGATTTCGAGGTGTGGCGTATGTACATGTAATTGTGCACTGGAGGCAGTGTGTTCAGCAGATAAATATGTAGTCATATCTTATATTATTGTCATGTTTGTCTCCGAATAAGCATGTAGTCATATCTTATATTATTGTCATGTTTGTCTCCAAATAAGCATGTTGTCAAATATTATATTATTGTCATGTTTGTCACGAAATAAGCATGTAGTCATATCTTATATTATTGTCATCCTACAGCTTACAGTGCGGATAAACCACACAATGAAAAATATGTAAATATACATGTTACCACATAATGTTGTAATTGTTTTTGGCTAGCCAATATGTCGATTAAATAATGCATTCAATTAGTAAGTTTGTTCAATCCTGGTGGTTTAAACACAGATTCCCACATATCATTAGATAATTTTTACCGCATCATAAACTATATGACATATGAACAGAAATCCGAAGGACTACGTGTACTCTAAGGCCACACTACTGTCTGATTCCCATATAATGTACTATACTTTATAAGAAACATGGGAATGATAGGTTAATAGTGTATTACCTTCACCGATACTAATGTGAAAATATACCACACAATGATAGCCAGGAAATCCATTCACCTGGCGCATCGAAACTTGATTTTTAAAATTGTACCAAGTATACAGGTACATGTACACGTTGAGCTAGTGGTGATATTATATTTTTCATATTATTAAGGCAGAAATGCCTTTATCATGTTTATGGTTTTGTCAATTTTTTTCTTATTTCTTTTTTTTTCAATTTTTAGTTTACGCACGATAACTTCATTTTGCCTCGATGTGACGGGACATTTGCAGAATTGATAAAGGCCATAATCATAAAGACATTTATCATCTCAACAAATCTCCAAACAAAAATTACATTTTGCTGGGTGTAGTTCTTTCAGATTTCTTTCTCCTCAAAGTGAAAATGGGTTGGCCTCAAAATCAAAAATCATTCAGTATTAAAGGCGATTAATGCACATACAATTGATATGCTGAACATCCCTGGTTCGTTTGATGTTTTGTCATCAGAAAATCAATCCAACCATTTTTCATATCTCTGTTACCACGCCAAGCATTTTATT
This sequence comes from Terebella lapidaria, assembly GCA_949152475.1. Lineage (NCBI taxonomy): Eukaryota > Metazoa > Annelida > Polychaeta > Terebellida > Terebellidae > Terebella > Terebella lapidaria. The sequence continues at coordinate 20,795,719 of OX424555.1, forward strand.
GATTGTAGTTTACATCGTCACAATATTCTATCCTCAAATAAATAAAATACTATATTAAAAATATATTGAATCTAAACTAATCCAGGGTGAAATGTATCCCACTACATGCATGATTAAACAGCAATATCTTTCGTATTTTTAACGTTACGTTCTTTTACCAATCACACTATTCGCCAAACAACGAATGTAATCGTGTGTGTTGTTCTTATCCCACATTCATCTAAAATCAATATCAGAATATGTTTACACATTGCAAGCATAATCATCAACGTTATTGATCAATATATCCCGCCGAAACGTGCGTTACAGTTTATTCTGAGTTGTCGAGAGCAGTTTTGTCGGATATTCCAAGCTCGCATTTCTTTCTCACATTTTTGCTCCTGGGTGTTGGATCCTTCTGATATACCTGCCACAAAGACTTGACAGTGGACACATTCTCAATATATTGATCAGTCTATTGTATATCAAGTGCATGTCAGTCTATTGTATATCAAGTGCATGTAATTCACGATCAACACTTGTACCAAAACATGCTTCCATGGACCACAGGGTGTGTTGTACATAAATGTGCAGTTTATTGCAATAAATGTTTATTGCACATTCAAATAAATGTGCAGTTTATTGAACAACTTGTATATGAATAATTATTACATTCGATCACATTTTTTTCATCACGAGATTCGGTTGTCTCTTTCGTCCATCATCATATTTTGAAAGTATCTGCAAATAATGGACATTACAAGTAAATGTTTAATGTAACTAAATAGTTTATCCAAAGTCGCACTGGTGTCATTAGGGGCAGGCAGTGTGTGAAATGTACTTGTTTCCACTGCACACCCGATGGAATTAGTCACAACTGCCCGACAACCTATGGAAATAATTCAGAAACCCGAAACAAATCCCATGGATCAGAAATATGGTAATCAAAAGGTAAAAAGGCTGATGAGTTTATAGTATCCTCGGGGACAGACAAAATGTCCACCAACCGTGACACAGGCCCAGTTGTATGAAGTAAGTATCAACCTGTTACCACCAATACAACTAGCTTTTGATGATGGGAAAAGCAAATGTAATATACAACATTTATACAGAGAGTGTGTGAAAAAATTACATGTGTTGGAGTGGTCGGCATGGGCAAATATAAACCACTGTTGAACTGATTATTTTAATGACAAAACGTCAAACAAAGGAACAAATGATGTTTAGGTTATAAATAATCATTGTCTGCACCTTTCCCAACCGGTGTCTGGTTATAGGATAACCAGTCATTTTGAGGATCTCTGGGTGGGAGCTTGCCCATGATTCTTGACGAGTCAACTCGGTAGAAATCTTTCCTCGCAGGGGCTTTGCTCGGCAAAAATCTTTTGTCGCATGGGCTTTCAGATGCCCCTGTGATTGAAGATTTTTGCGGAGCAATGCCCCTACGAGGAACGATTTTTACCGAGTTGACTCGTCAAGAATCATGGCAAGCTCCCACCCAGTGAGGAAAGAGAAATTCGAAAAAATTACATTCAGCAAAGTATTTTTTTCTACGTGAAAAATGGTGATGATTATAAATGTCTGCAAAATCGCAGCTTCTTACATTTCGATGCTTCCGAACAATACCTTTGCTCAATCGGGATATGTTTTACAAGCTCAATGAGACTTAATCTATTACCACCAATACAGTCAGATTTTGATGATACCAGAACAAACGTAAAATACAACAATTTGCAATAGAAACAAAGCCCGACCAAATAGTTTATCCAAAGACACACTGGCGCACTAATAAAAAAATGATCGTCAGTCAGCATAATATTTGGATAGATGTACACAAGCTTTCAGTAGTTCAAAGATATTTGTGTGAGAAATCACCGTTTTCGATGTAATCGTGGCCGAACGCACTGGCTACGTGTTTCATGCCGTCTCAAATGTGAAGCTAGTCGTGTTCAAGACCAACAAAAGCTGTTGGGAATTGATTTCAAAGATGTCAAATATTTTCCGTCTATTTTCTTTGGCTTCATATACACAAATGAATTTTGCAAGAGGAAACCATTTACAATACCGTGAATATAATATTACCATATTATTGTACGGCCTCAACCGTACTATATAATACAACCAGAAGGTCTCCTTATGGTATGATAAAGTGGAAGCCTGACAACAGCATGTGGAAGTTGAAACGCCTGGCATTTGCCATGGCGCCCATAAAAATCTGACGTTTCCGGCTTCACATTTGAGACGGCATGAAACACGTAGCCAGTGCGTTGACTGCGTTCGGCCACGATTACATCGAAAACGGTGATTTCTCGCACAAATATCTTTGAACTATTGAAAGTTTGTGTACATCTAACCAAATATTATGCTGGCTGAGCATATTGTCTTCATATGGATGTAGCCACCACATGGCTTCCCTGGGTTATTATCGACTAACGTTATTCATGAGTCAATCATGAGTTATTCAAAAATTTATTATGTGCCAGAAGGGAAAATGCAGATAGATCTAGATCAACACTGATCTCAAACTGGCATATTACTTGTATTATTAGTTCCCGTACATAGGCCGGAGGTAAACAGATCACAATTCATACCCAATCATATTTTCCACTCTGATCCCAACCCTTATATCGTTACCATTGGTGCAAAGATGCAGGTTGTTAAAGCTGGGGTCACCTCTGTCTCCATCGGCCAACAATTGATTCAGACAGCCTTCAAGGCAAGGAACATTGAAGTAAGGGATACAACCAGATAATTGCAAAACCGATAGTGTACGGTCGTTTTTGCCTTACATGACGATGCTAGTCCGGATGTTCGGAGAGTGGATTTTTACACCGCCATCCAAATTAACTTGTCCTCTGATATCAGATTTATGTTGCATTCCTCTTATCTGCCTATTCTGCCGTACTCTGACCGCTGTTTGCTTGTATTCACGGTGATGGGACATGCTAATTCCCCCCTTTCCCCACGTGTTATCATCTCGTTTCTACAGGTGATTTAAACTCTTCCAGCTTCTGGTCAACTGTGTAATAACATCCACTAGGGAGGGTTACCACAAGCACAAAAAACAAAATTACAATCAAGATTCCATCCCCAACGGATTTTATCCCATGGTTATTGTTGTGTGGTATCTTTTCACAATAATATTGGCGTGGGTACACGTCATTTTCCAGATAATTGCATACCCACCATTCCCAAACTCTGTGGCAAACATAGTACCAAACTACCAAATTGCTACCAAACTACCATAGTACCAAACTACCAAATTGCTCAAACAAGGATACCAAATGCCTAGGCTGAGGTCGACATTCAAGAAGTTTTATGGTCGTCACTATGATCTGGTTGAAGGTTACGCCAATCCTGTCACACATATGATGAAAGATATCATCCCATCCTTATAGTTTTGTGCATATATTTCTGTCTCGATATGCCAGTGTGGGTATCACAGCGGGTGTCGCATGCGGGGCAGGCGATGCTCACTCTTCCGGAGCACCTGATCTCACACTCAGCTGGCTGGATGTCTATGATTTTCACATGGCTTTGAATTTGATATTTTAGTATTTGACTACTCACACTTGATTACTCATACTGATCTTGTAAAATTCGTCCATGGATTCGGTCTTGGAATATGAATTTGTCTGTTAGTAGGTATCCATTTTGACTTTTATAGTACATTTCCTGGAAATCAAATACTAGCATAGCCTCGATGACCACATATTCTTGGGATCAAAAATCACATGTCATACAGCATGCGATATCATAATGGTGATTTGATTATCTGTGGGAACTCGTGGGTTTCATGCACCAGGATTATATGCTGGCCTACCTTGCAATGTGATGTGGTATATTCAAGTAGTTTGCCTCAAACTGACTATATTTTGCTTTAAAATATGATTACAGGACTGATGAACCTGATGAACGGTTTCCGTGCTCAACATTGCAATTGTATGCAACACTTTAAAAAATCATTTCTTACACAATTGCACCACAGATAGAAACACCGCTTCAATTATGATTATGAAAGTTGTGACAGATTGTTCAAAATTGAATAATCCGTTTACAACTAATAATTAATGCAACATGCAATTCAAATGAGCAAGAGTGTACTTGAATAGGATAGTTCTTAATTGCTATTGACTACTGATAAAAGTATGACTGTCAGGACAACTGTGAAAACCAGCCTAATTTTATCACTATATATACGGGAAATAACCCAGTGGATCCATCAAATAATGCCTAATTTCAAGCTCTAATTTGATACAGCAAACCCAGCAAACTATCATTGGATAGTGAATCGAAAAACGTATCTTGCTAGATTCATTGCCTTCGGAATGCCTGCAAACCAAATTTATTACTCGAAGATTTGTTGTGATGACGACTTTGAATACAGGTGAGAAAAAATGTTTTATCACATGAAACGAGCACTTCATCAGATAATTTATTACTGGAATTAATAATATTATATGTAGTTATAAAAAAAGAATCATACATCGTGCTACAAATCTTCATTGACAGACACGTGATACTGCCTGCCGATATCGCCCAGTTGGTTCCCAGGGAACAGTTACTGTCAGAAGACCAGTGGAGACGTCTACACGTGCAACAGTCCCCAGGCTGGATTCATTACATGCTCCATGCACCAGGTAAATTGAATGGCATCTCAACTTTCTATTAAGTGATATAATCATTTATTCACTTGTTGGTGATACTTGTTACTCTCATGATCACATATCATCTAAGTAATACAATGAGTTCATTTGAGATATCCATATTTTATCGTATGTTTATGAATGGTTTTTATCATCAAAATCTGGTTGTAATGGTGATAATATGTTGACACAATAATCCATAAAATTTCAGAGCCACATATTTTGATGTTCCGGAGATCCAAAGAGAGTCGTCGATAGAAACATACGACATCAGAACAAACTCGACAACGTCAGAGTCCTCAAAGATCCCTTGAAACAAGTGCACCAACACCGGGATAACATATATACTTCGTTTTGTTTTTTGCTCTAAGCACTTATATTTGTTGTCAAATAAACACCTACAGTTCTTGCACAACTGGTGTGTGTTTTTTTCCTGTGTCGAAGGAATTATTTGATAGATAGACTCGAGATACTTATCAGCATGGCCATGGTTATATCCTCCGAATAGGCATGAGAACATGTCCAAACATGATATTCGTGATAGCAAAATCAATTGTACTACGAAACACAGAGTGGAATTGGGATATAATACAAGTCTAAAAATAAAGTGAAACGGTATTCGTCTTACAGGACTAATCTTTGTAATTAGCATTGTATTCGACACACTACTGCCACTGGTGTCATCGGAAACTCATAAACTCCTCCAATATGCCAATGCTGCGTTCATTAGAACATGTGAAAATCGTGATTCCCAGTTCACAAGTTGTGATTTGCGTTCATTTCGCCCTTTTCACTGTGATCACAACTTGTGAACTTGGGTATGAATTTCTGTCTCGATCTTCACAAGTCGCGCAGGGGCGGATCAAGGATTTTTGAATAGGGGTGGGGGGGGGGGGGCTCTTCTTGAATGTACGTAATCTTGAAATAGTGTGAGCAAGCGTAGCGGGCGAAGCCTTCTGCGGTCTGGGGGTTTGGGGGGCGCCGTAAGCCCGCCGATAAATTTTTGGAATTTATTGGGTCTGAGATGGTTTCTAAGGTGTATTTACAACTTGAAGAGCGAACTTGAATAATTCAAGAGCGAAATTGAATAAGGTAGTTCTTAATTGCTATTGACTACTGATAAGAGTATGACTGTCAGAACAACTGTGAAAACCAGCCTTAAATTGATCCCTATATATACGAGAAATAACCTAGTGGATTCCATCAAATATTGCCTAATTTTGAGCCCTAATTTGACACAGCAAACTATCATTGGATAGTGAATTGAATAACGTATCTTGCTAGATTCATTGCCTTCGGAATGCCTGCAAACCAAATTTATTACTCAAAGATTTGCTGTGATGAAGACTTCGAATACAGGTGAGAAAAAATGTTTTATCACATGAAACGAGCACATCACCAGATAATTTATTACTGGAATTAATAATATTACATGTAGTTATAAAAAAGGAATCATACATCGTGCTACAAATCTTATTGACAGACACGTGATACTGCCTGCCGATATCGCCCAGTTGGTTCCCAGGGATCAGTTACTGTCAGAAGACCAGTGGAGACGTCTACACGTTCGACAATCCCCAGGCTGGATACATTACATGCTCCATGCACCAGGTAAATTGAATGGCATCTCAACTTTCTATTAAGTGACATAATCAGGTATTCACTTGTTGGTGATACTTGTTACTCTCCTGATCACATATCATCTAAGTAATACTATGGGTCTCATTGGGATGTCCATATTTTATCGTATGTTTTTTGAATGGTTTTTATCATTAAAATCTGGTTGTAATGGTGGTAATACGTTGACACAATAATCCATAAAATTTCAGAGCCACATATTTTGATGTTCCGGAGATCCAAAAAGAGTCGTCGATAGGAAAGTAGGACATCAGAAGAAACTCGACAACGTCAGAGTCCTCAAAGATCCCTTGAACCAAGTGCACCTACACCGGGATAATATACTTCGTTTTGTGTTTTGCTCTAAGCACTTCTATTTGTTGTCAAATAAACACCTACAGTTGTTGTACATGGGGGTTGATTGGTTTACAGTTGCTCAAATTCAACAGTTTATGGGAGGTGACACTCGTCTGTTTGTGTTTGTCAAGCAATTGTTTATCGTAGCACACGCGAGATATGTGCTGCAGGATTCACGTAACAGGCGCTTCAGTATTCACGTAACAGGCGCCGCAGTATTCAAGTAACACTAGATGTAATATTGGCCCCAAATATATCTCTCCACTAAATTAACTTTGTACACGTCAATGTAAACACAGACAAAGGTCAGATGGGAGGTGCCCATGAAGTGCCACTCCAAATAGCGTCTCCAAGGGCATCATGAGTTTCCTTGTCATTTTTGTTTTTAGGTTACCAGACCTTTGATCCGATAACCTATTGCTGTGGCGTTGCGTCCATCGTCGTCATCGTCCGTCTACATTTTTATCTTTAAACTTTACAATCGAATTTTTCTGAATTTCGACTTTCGCAATATTTTCAAAATGGCGGCCAATTTTGATGAAAAACAACCAATATTGGAATTTGATGGTCGTTTTCTCAAAATCTGTTCAGTAACTTTTTTTCTTATTGATGCAAAACACTCCTCATATGTACCCCTATGACATGTATAAGTTTCGTTGCCCTTGAATCGTTCGAAGTCGGCCATTTTGGGCCCAAACTCGGCCCAAATGGGATTTTCCCATGTTAAATTCTCCTATGCTTTATAATGGGACACATTATTGCTAATATCTCACTTAATATTGAGATTAGAGACTAGGAATCAATTGTGGACATATAGGAAATGATATATGCTGAATATTCTCGTGACATTGAATTTGACCTTTGACCTCATTTTCAAGGTCATAGGACAAAATGGCAAAAATCTTGCTTATTGTCGACTTTTCAATTGCGAATATAGAGGAATTATATATGCTGAATATTCTCATGACCTTGAACTTTGACCTCACTTTCAAGGTCACATCACAGAATAATTAATAAGTGATACTAGAAGTGATATATTTGTTGAATATTCTCATGGCCTTGAATTGATTAATGACTTTATTTTCAAGGTCACTGGACAAAAAGCTGATATTTAAAGTATATATTGTCCGGTAACCTCTCTTAGCCCTCGGGCTAATTTCTCTCACTTCGTATGCCTTATCTGACTTTATGTTCCAGGACTATGAGATTGGATAACGGACCTTGTTTTGTTCGCTCAGAATACGTTATACTGGGTATTGAGTCTACGTGTATTAATCTATCATTTGTGAATAGCATAATAATATGATCAAAGTTTGTAAAATTACAATTAAATATAGACTCTGTTGTCATTTTTAGGTTACCGGACCTATGGTCCGATAACCTATTGGCATGGTGTTGCGTCCGTCGTCGTCCGTTGTCCGTCGTCGTCGTCCACATTTTTATCATTTTTGTTTACGGGCGAATTTTTCTGAAATTTTGCACAAAAATTCTTAAAAATAATTCAAGAAGGATTTATTTTTTATTTTTTTGATTTTCGCATTTTTTCCAAAATGGCGGCCGTTTTCGACGAAAAATGTCTGATTTTGGACTTTGGCGGCCATTTTCTCAAAATCTGTTCAGTAACTTTTTTTCTTTTTGATACATAACACTCCTCATATGTACTTCTATGATGTCTATAAATTTCGTTGCGCTCGAATCGCTCGAAGTGGGCCATTTTGGCCCAAATTTGCCCAAATGGGACTTTGCCATGTTATATTCTCCTATGCTATATAATGGAACACATTATGCCTAGTATCTCACTTAAAATTGAGATTGGAGACTAGGAATCAATTGTGGACATATAGGGAATGATATATGCTGAATATTCTCATGACCTCGAATTTGACCTCTGACCTCAGTTTCAAGGTCAGAGCACAAAATGGCTTATATTTCGCTTATTATTGACTCTACAGCTTAGGAATCAATTGTGGACATATAGGAAATGATATATGCTGAATATTCTGATGGCCTTGAATTTGACCTTTGACCCCATTTTCAAGGTCATAGTTCAAAATGGCTTATATCTCGCATATTATCGACTCTACAGCATAGGAATCAATTGTGGACATATAGGAAATGATATACACTGATGACCTTAAATTTGACCTTTGACCCCATTTTCAAGGTCATAGGACAAAATGGCTAATATCTCGCTTGTTATCGACTTTACAGCTTAGGAATCAGTTATGAACATATAGGAAATGATATGTACAAATTATTGTCATGACCTTGAATTTTATCTTTGACCTCATTTTCAAGGTCACAGGAGAAAATGGCTAATATCTCACTTATTATTGATTTTACAGCTTAGGAATCAATTGTGGACATATAGGAAATGATATATGCTGAATATTCTGGTGACCTTGAATTTGACCTCTGACCTCATTTTCAAGGTCACAGGACAAACTGGCTCGTATCTTGCGCCTCTATTGTCTGTATGGCTTGGGAATCAATTGTGGACATATAGAAAATGATATACAATGTACACTGAATATTTTGATGATCTTGAATTTGAACTTTGCTTTCATTTTCAAGGCCACAGCACAAAATTGCTGATATCTCTCTGATTATTAGGGCATTTCGGCCCGAAATGCCCTGATGGTTTTGTCTGGTTTTTTTTTCTTCTTTTTTAGCTTACCGGCCCTTTGGGCCGATAAGCTATTATCGTGGTTTTTCGCCCTTGTCCGTCCGTCGTCCGTCCGGGTCTGTAACTTTTTTTTGGCATGATGAATTTCCCCATAAATTTGTCAGAACATACCTTAGGCCAATATCTAAAAACGTTTTTTTAATTTTTTTGATTGAATCGTTTTTGTCGATTTGGCGGCCATTTTTGACGAAAAATTGCCAATTTTGGACTTTGGTGGCCATTTTCTCAAAAACTGTCTGATCAGTTTTGAGATTTTTGTTTCAAAACATTCCTCTCATGTACCTCTATGACATGTATAAGTTTCGTTGCCCTTGAATCGCCGGTCTGCGTGTGGCGGCCATTTTGATTTTTTGACGGGTCGGCGAAAAAAAAATTTTTTGTCCCAAATCAAGTCACTATTCGTTTTGAGCCATTTCCAGCAAAAAAAAAAAATTTTTTTGACCATTGAAAATTTTTTTGGACAGAAAATTTCACCCAATTTTTCCTTTATAATGGGAGCTATGCAGAGTAATCTCATAGAACACTTCAAGATAGAGCCTAAGTATTGGCACATTCAAATGGGAAATCATATATTGCGGTTTGAGTGGTGACCTTGAATTTGACCTTCAATGACCTTGAAGGTCAAAACGACCTTGTTCGTCGAAAAAACGATGAATTTTGCCTTTGGTGGTCATTTTCTCGAAATCTATTCAGACAGTTTTCCTCAAAATCATGTATAAGATTCTCCATATGTACCTTTGTGATGTGTATAAATTTTGTAGCCTTTGAAATGACAGTCTGCGTGTGGCGGCCATTTTGTTTTTTAGGTTACCGGACCTATGGTCCGATAACTTATTGCCGTCGCGTTGCGTCCGTCGTCCGTCTGTCGTCCATCGTCCGTTCACATTTTTATCTTTAAAGTTTACAGGCGGATTTTCCTGAAATTTTGCACAAAGTTGCCTAAAAATATTTCAAGAGGGGGTCATTTTTTAGTTTTTTGATTTTCACATTTTTCTCAAAATGGCGGCCATTTTTGACGAAAAATGGCAAATTTTGGACTTTGGCGGCCATTTTCTCAAAAACTGTTAGATCAGTTTTGAGATTTTTGTTTCAAAAGATTCCCCTTATGTACCTTTATGATGTGCATAAGTTTTGTTGCCCTTGAATCGCCGGTCTCCGTGTGGCGGCCATTTTGAATTTTTGACGGGTCGGCGAAAAAAAAATTTTTTGTCCCAAATCGCGTTACTATCCATTTTGGGTCATTTCTAGACAAAACAATTTTTTTCACCCTTTGAAAAAAATTGGGGACAGAATTTTCGGCACTTTTTTCTTTCATAATGAGAGCTGCCGGGACTGTACTCATAGAACGCTTGAAGATAGAGCTTAGATATTGGCACTTTCGAATGGAAAGTCATAATGGCGACTTGTGTGGTGACCTTGAATTTGACCTTGGATGACCTTGAAAGGTCAAAACAGCCATTTTTGGGTCGAGAAATGCTCAAATTTGCACCTGGCCTGTCTTTTCTCGAAAACTGTCTGATCAGTTTTGAGATTATTGTTTCAAAATATCCCCCTTATGTACCTTTATGATGTTTATAAGTTTTGTTGCCCTTGAATCGCCGGTCTCCGTGTGGCGGCCATTTTAAATTTCTGACGGGTCAGCGAAAAAAATTTTGTTTGCCCCAAATCGCATTACTATTCATTTTGGGTCATTTCTAGACAAAAAAAAAATTTTTTTGACCTTGAAGGTCAAAACGACCTTGTTCGTCGAAAAAACGATGAATTTTGCCTTTGGTGGTCATTTTCTCGAAATCTATTCAGACAGTTTTCCTCAAAATCATGTATAAGATTCTCCATATGTACCTTTGTGATGTGTATAAATTTTGTAGCCTTTGAAATGACAGTCTGCGTGTGGCGGCCATTTTGTTTTTTAGGTTACCGGACCTATGGTCCGATAACTTATTGCCGTCGCGTTGCGTCCGTCGTCCGTCTGTCGTCCATCGTCCGTTCACATTTTTATCTTTAAAGTTTACAGGCGGATTTTCCTGAAATTTTGCACAAAGTTGCCTAAAAATATTTCAAGAGGGGGTCATTTTTTAGTTTTTTGATTTTCACATTTTTCTCAAAATGGCGGCCATTTTTGACGAAAAATGGCCAATTTTGGACTTTGGCGGCCATTTTCTCAAAAACTGTTAGATCAGTTTTGAGATTTTTGTTTCAAAAGATTCCCCTTATGTACCTTTATGATGTGCATAAGTTTCGTTGCCCTTGAATCGCCGGTCTCCGTGTGGCGGCCATTTTGAATTTTTGACGGGTCGGCGAAAAAATTTTTTTTGTCCCAAATCGCGTTACTATCCATTTTGGGTCATTTCTAGACAAAACAATTTTTTTCACCCTTTGAAAAAAATTGGGGACAGAATTTTCGGCACTTTTTTCCTTCATAATGAGAGCTGCCGGGACTGTACTCATAGAACGCTTGAAGATAGAGCTTAGATATTGGCACTTTCGAATGGAAAGTCATATATGGCGACTTGTGTGGTGACCTTGAATTTGACCTTGGATGACCTTGAAAGGTCAAAACAGCCATTTTTGGGTCGAGAAATGCTCAAATTTGCACCTGGCCTGTCTTTTCTCGAAAACTGTCTGATCAGTTTTGAGATTATTGTTTCAAAATATCCCCCTTATGTACCTTTATGATGTTTATAAGTTTTGTTGCCCTTGAATCGCCGGTCTCCGTGTGGCGGCCATTTTAAATTTCTGACGGGTCAGCGAAAAAAATTTTGTTTGCTCCAAATCGCATTACTATTCATTTTGGGTCATTTCTAGACAAAAAAAAAAATTTTGACCCTTTGAAAAAAAATTTGGACTTGGAAAATTTTCGGCACTTTTTTCCTTCATAATGGGAGCTGCCAGGACTGTACTCATAGTACGCTTGAAGATAGCGCTTAGATATTGGCACTTTCAAATAGGAAGTCATATATAGGAAGTTGGGAGGTGACCTTGAATTTGACCTTTGATGACCTTGAAAGGTCAAAACAGCCATTTTTGGGTGATAAAATGCCCAAATTTGCCTCTACAGATGAAATGCATGTAGATAGAGCTTCAGTTTGCATTATGAACATATAGGAAGTCATATATGGAACAACTAATGATGACCTTGATTTTGACCTTGGATGACCTTGAGTGCTAAATGTCTGACTTGAAATCTTGAAAGTGGCCTCTGAAGCATAAACTTCTGCACATACAGGTTAGGATTGTGTATAAGCCTGTAAAAAAGTCATGTATAAATGGCACATTTTTTGGTGACCTTGAACTTGACCTTGAAGACCTTGAAGGGCGAATCTCAAAATCTGAAATTGGCCTCTACACACGAAATACTTGTTGATAAAACTTATATGTTTGTATTATGAACATACGAAGTCATATGCAGCATACCTGATGGTGACATTGAGATTTACAAAGATGACCTTGACTGGTAAATCTCAAAATCATATGTCACCTACAATGCTTGAAACCAAAATTGTCCGGTAACCTATCTCAGCCCTTGGGCTAATTTTTCTGACGAGTCGGCCAAAAAAATTTTTTTTGTCCCAAATCGAGTCACTATTCGTTTTGAGCCATTCCAGCAAAAAAAAAATTTTTTTTTTTGGCCATTGAAAATTGTTTCGGAATTTCACCCCTGGTTTCCTTCATAATGGGAGCTATGCAGAGTAATCTCATAGAACACTTCAAGATAGAGCCTAAGTATTGGCACATTCAAATGGGAAATCATATATTGCGGTTTGAGTGGTGACCTTGAATTTGACCTTCAATGACCTTGAAAGGTCAAAACGACCTTTTTTTTCGATAAAACGATGAATTTTGCTTTTGGTGGTCATTTTATCGAAATCTATTAAGACAGTTTTCCTCAAAATCATGTATAAGATTATCCTTATGTACGTTTGTGATGTGTATAAGTTTTTTGCCTTTGAATCGACTGTCTGTGGAAATTTGTCATTAACGAAAAAAATCTTTCAAGATGTAACTTGATTTCGTATTATAGACCATACAGAAAATGTGTTTCTATCAACATTTACGAAGATGTTTTAACATATTGATTTTAATATCAGTGTAACAATTTATATGTATTCAGTGTTCTACGCAATTCACATGATTGCCGGTCAGCTACAGCACCCTTGGTGCTATGTTTTTCACTTTCCGCCGTTTTGGTTTCCGATCAAAAACTTGGGAACGCCTGAACGGATCTTGACCAAATTTACACCACTGGTCAGAAATATTACATGGAAGACCCTTATTGTTTTGGAGGCGGCTCCGGGGTCCGTGAGGTCCGTGAGGATGAAATCAAGGTTGATTTTGAGACTTGGTTTCCGAGCGATAACTAGATAAAGTATTCATGCAATGGCAAGTATTCTTCGCATGGGAGTTCATATACCACCAAGGAAGAACTCTATTGATTTTGGGATCAATCCGTCGAACGACCTTTGATCTAGAGCTCGGAAGAATTTTTGCTGATTCATCCTTGAGGCTTTCATGCATATCTCGGAAACGGTGCGTCGTAGAGCGAAACGGAGCTCAATTTCGGCCTCCTGACACTAGACAAACTAGTCTAGGGGGTATCTTGGGTCAAAACGACACCTGGTGTCGATTTTTTTTTCGCCGACTCGGCACTTCCTGTTTGGCCGTATCTCGTAAACGGTGCGTCGTAGAGTGAAACGGAGCTCAATTTCGGCCTCCTGGCACTAGACAAACTAGTCTAGTGGGTATCTTGGGTCGAGACGACCCCTGGTGTCGAATTTTTTTTCGCCGACTCGGCACTTCCTGTTTGGCCGTATCTCAGAAACGGTGCGTTGTAGAGCGAAACGGAGCTCAATTCCGGCCTCCTGGCACTAGACAAACTAGTCTAGTGGGTATGTTGGGTCGAGACGACCCGTGGTGTCGAATTTATTTTCGCCGACTCGGCACTTCCTGTTTGGCCGTATCTCGGAAACGGTGAGTCGTAGAGCGAAACGGAGCTCATTTCCGGCCTTCTGGTACTAGACAAACTAGCCTAGGAGGTATCTTGGGTCGAGACGTCTTCTGGTGTGAAATTTTTTTTTCACCGACTCGGCACTACCTGTTTGGCTGTATCTTGGAAACGGTGCGTCGTACAGCGAAACGGAGCTTGATTTCGACCTCCTGGCACTAGACTAACTAGTCTAGAGGGTATCTTGGGTCGAGACGACTTCTGGTGTCAATTTTTTTTTCGCTGACTCAGCACTTCCTGTTTGCCGTATCTCAGAAACGGTCCGTCGTAGAGCGAAACGCAAAGATGCCTAAGGGCGGGGTATGTCACTTAAACTTTGACCACGGACAGTTTCAGAGTCATCATGGTCATCATTAGGTAGGAATAGAACTCACACGAAATGCCCCAAGGCATCTTCAGGCCTTGACGTCTAGTTGAATTTACAGCTTAGCAATCAACTGTGGACATGATATGTGCTTAATATTATATATGCTGAATATTCTCTTGACCTTGAATTTAACAAGTGGCCTGGCTAACATCTAAAATATTAAACATTGTACGGTAACCTATCTTTGGACATCGGCCTAATTTTTGATATTGAAATCCTGAGGTAGTTAGTTACACACATCTGCCGACCAGTCATGATAGTTACTCATTGACCTTTCGCTAGCTGCTGTAAATGGCTAATACACTTAAGATTATGAATGGTATTTTCTCTATTAAATAATGTTGTGGGCATTGACCATGTACACCATTTCCCTGAAGTCCTATCGGGATTGTATTAAGTACTGGTAATTGATGATGCCGAATAGAGCATTAAATGAGACGGGACATTTGCAGAATTGATAAAGGCCATAATTATAAAGACATTTATAATCTCAACAAATTTCCAAACAAAAATTATATTTTGCTGGGTGTTTCAGATTTCTCTTTCCTCAAAATGAAAATGGATTGGCCTCAAAATCAGAAATCATTCAGTAAGGCGATTAATGCACATACAATTGATATGCGGAACATCCCTGGTTCGTTTGATATTTTGTCATCAGAAAATCAATCCAACAATTTTTCATATCTCTGTTACCACGCCAAGCATTTCATTGACTGTAGTTTACATCCGTCACCATACATTTATCCTCATATAAATAAAATACTATATTAAAAATATATAGAATCTAAACTAATCCAGGATGAAATGTATCCCACTACATGCATGAATAAACAGCAATATCTTTCATACTTTTAACGTTACGTTGTTTTAACAATCACACGATTCGCCAAACAATGAATGCAATCGTGTGTGTTGTTCTGATCCCACATTTATCTAAAATCAATATCAGAATATGTTTACACATTGCAAGCATAATCACCAACGTTATTGATGAATATATCCCGCCGAAACGTGCGTTACAGTATATTCTGAGTTGTCCGGAGCAGTTTTGTCTGATAATCCAAACTCGCTTTTCTTTCTCACATTTTTGCTCCTGGATGTTGGATCCTTCTGATATACCTGCAACAAAGACTTGACAGTGGACACATTCTCAATATATTGATCAGTCTATTGTATATCAAGTGCATGTAATTCACGATCAGCACTTGTACCAAAACATGCTTCCATGGACCATAGGGTGTGTTGTACATTGAAATATCAGCCGCTGATAGATAATCATATAAATGTACAGTTTATTGAACAACTTGTATATGAAAGATTAATACATTCGATCACATTTTTTTCATCATGAGATTCAGTTGTCTTTTTCGTCCATCATCATATTTTGAAAGTATCTGCAAATAATGGACATTACAAGTAAATGTTTAATGTAACTAAATAGTTTATCCAAAGTCGCACTGGTGTCATTAGGGGCAGACAGTGTGTGAAATGTAGTTGTTTCCACTGCATACCCGATGGAATTAGTTTACAACTGCCCGATAACCTATGGAAATAATTCAGAAACCCGAAACAAATCCCATGGATCAGAAATATGATAGTGCATGAAGTGCCTAATCAAAAGGTAAAAATGCTGATGAGTTTATAGTGTGACGTTTGGTAATGACTTGTTTTCGGTGTGGCCCAAAAAACCTGGTTTCTCTGATCGTATAGACTTTATGTAACTCCCGCTCGTTGTGATTCGAGAGCCGTCACTAAATTGGTGTCCCCCAACGCTGGTGTATCATCACTCCGTAGCTTACCGGCTTCACTTAGGCAAGAAGCAACTCAGATGTAAATAAATTGAAGATTTATATACATCAAATCAACTTACAATTGTATGGCTGGTCACCCACGTGACGTACAAATATGAAGTTCAGACATGGAGCACTGTATGATCACATTTCAAAAATAAATAGTGCACGAGGGCACAACTAAAAAGAGTTCTTAGCCGGCGGCGTCTCTCTGTCCCTTCCCGTTGAAGTTTCCCGTCCCGTTTAGTCGAATGGTTTCTCCAGGTAGTCGGTCTAATCCCGGTTGACTCTAAGGCCCTGAAGAAGGAGTCGTCCGCACGGAGTTCGTCGAGTCCCTTGGCTGTGGCGGTGACGATCTCCCCACGGTCGATGTCGCTGTTGCAGTGCTCTCAGAGCGGCCGTCCGCTCTCCCTTATATAGCCAGGGTGGCTGCGCGCGCATCTTCGTCCGCGAACGTATCTTCCGCACTCTTCTCCACGTGGTGAAGACTGCGTCCGCGAACGGTTCTTCCGCGAAGGCTCCTCTTCCGCGAACGGTGCTTCCGCGACTGATGCTTCCGCTGATGATGCTTCCGCAATCGTGCTTCCGCGAACGGTTCTTCCGCTAACGATGCTTCCGTTGATGATGCTTCCGCAATCGTGCTTCCGCGAACGGTTCTTCCGCGAACGGTGTCTTCGCAAGTGGACTTTGTAGATCACGTAACCGTTCCTAACGAACGTTTCAGCGTGGCAGTTGCATGGTTTTGTTACAACTCCACCCTTTCTGGAGATCAACGTCCCCGTTGATCCTTTCTCTCTCTTCTTTTCTCTTCTTCCTCCTTCTTCGTCTTTTCCTGCCTGTCTGTTGTTTACAGGGCTCTCTCCCTCCACTTCACTGGCGATCCACCTCGCTTTCGGACGTCTCCGCCAGCCTGTCCCGAGTGTCTGTATATGCTCGGAGCTGTTCCCGGAGCAGCTTGGTCTCTCGGACGTGGGCTCGCAGCTCCTTCCGGTGGCTCTTCTCTCGTTGAGAGGCCTCCCCTCGCAGCTGCAGCACCTCGGCCTCGAGCTGTCTCCGCTCCTCCTTGGCTTGGAGCCGAGCCTCCGCTGGGTGAGGTGGCGTCGTCCCATGGCTATCGTGGACGCCAGGTCCTCCAGGGCCTTCTCTCCGGCAGTGACCGCTCTGCCCAGGCCCTCCACATACGGTCGCAGTTGGTCCTCCTCCTCCGGAACGGGCTTGAGGTACCAACTCAGGTCTAGGGGCTTGTAGGTAGGGGCCGAGTCTCTGGGAACGGGGGGTCCGTCGTCCTCAGGGGTGGGGGCCTCCGGGGATTCCGCCTCTCTCCGCTCCTGCTGAGACTCCGGTTCCTCTTCGCTATTCGGGGGGTCGTCCTCGGGGTCTGGGGCGTCCTCTGACCTGGGGGCGTCCTCCCGGGGGCTTGACGGCGTGGAGCTGGTCGTCCCGCTGGCCGCAAAGCTGACAGTCTTCAGCTCAGGGGCAGACACAGTAGCCGGACCATCTCGGGGGTCGGACACGGGTCGGTCTCATGCCGGTCTCTGTCGGCTCAGCGGGCGAATCGCTGGCTGCACATCTTGCAGAGGTGCCGCCCCTCCTGCGTGTGTTTGGTCGCCACGTGTCGGCTAAAGTTGGATGCCGTCACGTGGATCCGGCAGGGGCTGCACCAGCGTCGCCCTCTCTCGGTAGACAACTTCCGGGCAGGGGACCGTCGACCTCCTCGGGGCTCCTCACGACGCTCCCGGCTCCTCGAGCGCTCCCGCTTCCGGTCAGGCTTGTCTATCTTGGTAGGTGGGTCGCTCATCTTGTCGACTTCAAGGGGCAGAAAGTCAGCCAAGTCGAAATCTGGAACGTCCCCGAAATCTTCGTCTGCAAATGCGGGTATCTCAATGATCTGCAGAGTTGGTGTGTTCATGGTTGAAGTGATGACGGAATCGTAGGCCGGCCTGCTTATATAGAAAAGGCGCGGACCAGGGATCTGGGGGAAAAAGCATTGTCGTGGAACGAAATAACGTTTTTCGCTTGCTTCCGCGAACGGTTCTTCCGCGAACGCTGCTTCCGCGAACGGTACTTCCGCGAACGCTGCTTCCGCGAACGCTGCTTCCGCGAACGGTTCTTCCGCGAACGCTCCCGTCGTCGTTTACATTGTTTGGACTGCATTCCCGCCGTTTTCCACTCGTCCCTCGTCATCACTGGGGGTCCGGACTGGGGTCACATCGTCCGGATTGGGTATCCAGGCGTCGGTTTCAGGGGTAAACCAGCATCTTTTTATATTGTCAATGTGGACATCTTTAATCTTGCCACCGGGTCGATCTTGTATGGACACCATCCATCCGAGATGAGACTTCACAACGAGATAAGGTCCCGTTCACCCTAGTCCTAGTTTTGGTCTAGCCTTTGGAGGGTACCAATACATCACCCAGGTGCCCACCGGAAAATGTCGAGCGGCTGATTTCACGTCATGATGGCGCTTTTGTCGCACCGTAGCCGTCTTCAGGCACTCTCGGGCAGTCTCATGAGCTTGTATGGTGGCTTCCTTCACCCATTCGACGTATTCGGACGCACACTCGGGGACTGGTCCTCCCAAATTGTCCGGTTTCGTCCGGTACCTCAGGTCCAATGGGGTGGTTGCCTCCCGTCCCATCATCATTCGAAATGGTGTACACCCGGTGCTTTCGTGTACTGATGTTCTATAAGTCGCCATCACGTAGGGCAGATGGTCGTCCCAGTCGTCATGGTTCTCGTCCACGACCACGGCCAGAAGGTTCAGCAGGGTCCGGTTGAATCGCTCGACCATCCCGTCTGATTTGGCGTGATAAGGGGTTGTCCGAGTCTTCTCCCCTCCTAGGATCTTGATCATCTCAAGGAAAAGCTTACTCTCGAACTCTCATCCCTGGTCGGTATGTATCTTGGCTGGCATTCCCAGGCGGCACACGAACTCAGTCACAAAGACGTCCGCCACCGTCTGAGCCTCATGGTTGGGTAGAGCGAAGGCCTCAGTCCACTTGGTGAAATAATCACCCACGACCAGTATATACCGGTTCCCAGAATTGGTGATCGTTCCAGGCTCCAAAATGTCCATGGCCACCCTTTCTAGCCGATCGCCTACCGGTAGATTTCCCATGGGGTGGTACTTGGGCCCCGGTCGCGGCTTTCTCCCACTACACTTCAGGCACTCCCGGCACCAACGCTCCACGTCCTTCGTCATACCCGGCCAGTACATTCTCGCTTTTAGTCGGTTGACTGTTTTGGTGACTCCCTGGTGGCTCATCAGCTTGCCGGTGTGGACCTCCTTCATGACGGCGCGTCTCAGGACCTGTGGAACGACCAGTTGATGGATTGGTGCGTTCTGGCAAGCCGCTTGGTACCGCCGGTACAGAAGCCCATCACGTAGCTCCAGCTGGTCCCACTGTTGCCACAGAGTCTTCATTTGCTGACTTTTTGTTCTGACTTCGGGCCATGCAGGTCTCTCAGTGAAAATATTCTTCCACCCGAGGATGCCTCCAACTTCAGGGTCAGCTCGTTGAAGGGTCACTAGGTCCTCCTGGGAATAACCATTCAGGACCTCGGCCTCCGGGGCTCCCTCCATCGGATTCCGGCGTCCTCTCGTAGCCATAGCCCGCGTGACAGCTAGCATTTGTTTGTCTGGATCTCGGACCACAGGGTTGGGGCATGGATCCAGGAAGGGCTCCTCTCGGCAGCGCATCCACACGTCGGCCGTCGCGCCAATCGCTACTCCGGCCACAACCTCCGGTCCCAAACCATGCAGTGCGAAGAGCATCATCAGGAGAAACCAAACCCAGGCAGAGGGGCGGAGCTGATGCAGGGTTCTGCAGACGCTCCTGGCTCCTTCCTCCGTCTGTGGGGGGCTCCGGTCAGGCAGGCACTCCTCGGTCGGCTGGGTAGTCGTCCTCGGGTCCTCCTGGCAGCGCACCTCCCAGATCTGGAATATCCCGACTCCATCTCCGCAATAGTAGTCCTCCGTCCAGGGCTCCACAGGGACCTCCCGCAAGATGTTAACTTGAGGTACTCCGGGGCTCCATCCTTCTCCGCTGATCGGTGGAAGCAGATCCTCGTCAGAGAGGTCCTCCAGGGGTAGGGGACACTCCTCCTGAGTCGGACAGGCCTCCTCTTCTCCTTCGGGTCTTGTGGTGTGGCGAGGGGCGGGACAATCCGGTCTCCGGCACTGTCGGCATCTGGACATCCCGTCTGCATTCCCGTGTTGTACTCCCGGTCGGACCTCACATCTGAAGGCGTAGCTGGCGATGCGAGCTGCCCATCTAGCGATCATTCCTTCCGCATCCCGAAAGTTCAGTAGCCACTTGAGAGAGGCGTGGTCGGTTCGTAGTAAGAACGCTCTCCCCCACAAGAAATGTCTGAAATGGTGTATCATACTGACGACGGCCAGGAGCTCCCGCTTGGTGGTGCAGTAATTCCGCTGGGTGTCCCTCAGGGTTCTGGAAGCATAGGCGATCACCCGCTCTCGTCCGTCCTGCACTTGGGATAAGACGCCTCCCACTCCGTAGCCGCTAGCATCAGTATCTAAAATAAATTCTTGGTCTATGTCAGGGTATATCAGCAGGGGTTGGTCAGGGGTTGACGCAGCGCCTCGATCGCCTGCTGATGAGCCTCGCTCCAATGGTAATTGACCTCCTTCTTTAACAGGTGGTTGAGGGGTCCCGCTCGGGTGGCAAAGTCAGGGATGAATCTGCGGTAGTACCCCACGAACCCAAGGAAGCTCCTTAGTTCTGTCAAGGTGGTCGGAGGAACCATTTTCGTTACAGCTTCGACCTTGGCAGGGTCGCACTGGATGCCTCGGTCGGACACGACATGGCCCAGGAAGTTGACCTGTTGTCGAAACAGCTCACACTTGGCGGGTTTCAACTTTAGCCCGGCAGCCTGCAGTCTCCGGAACACGTCCTCGAGGTTGTCCACGGCTTCTTGGAAAGTCTTTCCAAGACAGACGACATCGTCCAAATAAATTAGACAACGCTTCCATTGGAGTCCCCTCAGTGCCAGCTCCATTAGACGTTCAAAAGTAGCCGGGGCCGTCGCCAATCCAAACGGCATCACTTTAAATTGATAGAGTCCACTACGGGTAGTGAACGCCGTCTTCTCCTTGTCCCTGTCGTCCATCTCGACCTGCCAGTAACCACTAGCCAAGTCTAGCGTCGAAAAATATCGTCCTCCTGACAAGGTATCAAAACTCTCGTCGACTCAAGGCAGGGGGTACGCATCCTTCCGGGTGACATCATTTAGACGGCGGTAGTCGACGCAAAATCTCAGTGCACCATCCTTCTTTTTCACTAGCACGATTGGAGACGACCATGGACTGTCGCTTGGCTCCACAACGTCAGCTTTCAACATCTTGTCGACCTCGTCCTCGATCAGCTCTTGTTGGTAGTACGGGGCTCTCCTCAGAGGCTGCTTGATCGGGGGGTGATCTCCCGTGTCGATGACGTGTTTCGCCAGGGACGTCCGGCCCAACCTCCCATCTGGTCCCATAAAGACCTGCTGGTGGCGTCGAAGGAGATCGCTGACGACCTCCACCTCCTTTTCCGTCAAGTCCGGATGCATTCCCTCCAGGAGCGGTTCTAAATGCTCCGGGCACTCTGGTGTCTTCGTCGACGATTCTGCATGCATGGCGTGCACTCTGGTTTCGGGCTGCTCAGGCGTCCGGTTCCGCCACTTGGTGGAGTTTGGTGTAAGGGGCTCATGCTCCCTCCCGTTCTCCTCCCGGTACCACTGTTCCCTTTTAGGTTCATTCTGGGTTGTTTTCCCTCCATCGGGACGAAATCCCAGGTCGATCACGGCCTCTATTCCGTGAAGCTCGGCTAGGATGGTCCCCATCAGCACAGTGCAAGCTCCAGCGCCGGCGTTCAGAAGTACCACCGGTACCAGGCGTCCTCGGGGTCGTACCAGGGTTCGTCCCACTACGAGGGGGTCGTCCTCCAACGGCTCTCTTGCGGACTGCACGAGGCCGGCCTTCGGAACTCCTCCCTCACTTCCTGTCAGCTTGAGGTCCACCATCATCTCTGAAAAGGGTGGCAAGACGACCGTCTCCTCCGTCACCAGTGTGTAGACGGCGTCCTCGTGGCCCGAGCTCATCACTACGGTAGTGTCGCCCACCTGCCACTCGCCCTTACGCAGATCCAGCTGTCCCCCAATCTGTTGAAGTACATCAAGCCCCAACACTCCCGGGATCCCTAGTTTGGCTACCAGTACGTCTGCCGACACGAGTCGTGTGCCCAGTAGAAGTTGAACTGTCATCTCTCCTTGAACCTGTAAGTAGTCTCCGGTTGCTGCCCGTAACCTTATTCTCGTCTGCCTTATCATTGCTTTATGTTCGTCATCCATTTGGTCGAAGAGACACTCGTCCAGAACGGTGGAAGAGGCACCCGTGTCCACCAACATACGAGTCGCCTTCCCCATAACGTGGCACGCCGCATACCACGCCAATGTGCCTCGGGCACCGGCTGACAGCGACACCACCTGGCCATTTCTGTCAATCTTAAGAGAGCTGCCACTCTCCTCAGGGACGCCGCCCTGGATAAGTACTGAGTCGTCCACCCACAGTGATGCACCACCCTGGTCCTCTCTGTCAGTCTTAAGGGAATCACTCCCCTCGGAACCGCCGCTCCGGATAAGTAATGAGTCGTCCACCAGCAATAGCTGCTGCGCTGGCCCCTTGGTCATTCCGCTCCACCGGCCCTCCGTCTCCTCTTTCACGGCCGCTTGTGGTTCAGTTGCATAGGGGGGTCCCTGCTGTTTCGCAGCCTCCAGCCTCAAGGTTGTAACCTGTTGGTTCTCCTTGCTGCTAGCAGAAACCTCGTTGATGTCTCCGTGGGTCCCCAGACGCTCCACGGCTCCATCGGTCTGCATTTCGTCGACGTCTCCGCGGGGCATTAGACGCTCCACGGCTCCATCGGTCTGCATTTCGTTGACGTCTCCGCGGGGCATTAGACGCTCCACGGCTCCATCGGTTTGCTGTACATTGGCACTCCCGTCTGTGTTGACAGGCTTGCCCTCCAAATAGTCGAGAATTCGATCCTCGAGCTCCTCCTGCGCCCATCCAGTTACTTCGGATGCACACCGGAAAAACCTATTAAAAATCTGTGAAACTAAAAATTCCCCCCTGGCAATGTGTTCTTTACGTCTTCGTCGAGCTTCTCGCCTGTGAAGCCGTGCACACACCTGCCAATGGCCCATACGGTTGGGGGCTGGTATGAGCCCTACTGGTTTTCCGACTCCTCGTCTGTCAAACTGTTCCGTTCACCAATCTCCTCGATTAGTCGACTCAAGCGCTCCTCCTTGGTCCGAGGTGGCGGCCGATCTGGACACTGGTACTTCCGATGACCCGGCTTCCCACAGTACCAACAGTCATCTGGTCCCGGCCTAGCGCTTGGTCCCTTGTTCTCAGCAGTGGCGGCCCTCGGCTTGATGGATAGCACCTGCTCACACAGCTCGATTAGTCGATCCAGCTTCCTGTCTTGGCTCTCAAAGAGCCCCTTGAAGTAGGGAAGTCTGGGTAGACCCGCTACGTTCGGCTGGTTGCTCTGCTGCCCACTGGTGGTAATCTCGCCTCCCTGCTGGTTCTTTAATAGCTGTAGGACCCGTCCTAGAGCTGGCTCGGAGTCCTCCGACTCTATGGACATCACCGGCTTCCCAAGCTTGGGTTTGACACATTCGTACTGGGTCACGAACGCTATGGCCTCCTCCATGGTCTTCATCTTCCTCATGAGCGCCATCACCTTCATGTCCCCATCTGGATGGCCCTTCCAGAAGTAGTCTAAGGCGATAGCCTCCTGAGCTGCGGAGTTCAGATCCGGATAACCACGGCCGGCCAGTCGCTGCAACTCATAGCCGTACTGATGGGGTGTCTCTGCCTTCCTGCGGGTTCTCTGTCCCAAGGTCGCCTTGTAGGACTCCTCCTGACAGTCAGGGTCGAATCGTAGGGTCAGCTTGTCGGTCAGAACGTCGATGTCCCTCCGGTCTGCAGGACTCAGGCTGGTCAGCATTCGTCGCGCCTCTCCTGTCAAGCTCCCGGCTAAGTAGACGCCCTGTTCCCGCTTGCTCCATCCGTTGACCACTGCGATGACGTCAAAGTGGGCCCGGTACACCGGCCACTCTATGGAAGTCCCATCGAACTTGTCAGGGGTCAGCATCTTCCGGTTCCTTCTGCCGTTCTGATTCCAGGCTGTGCTGTCCTCGGACGAAGAGTCCTCCTGCCTCCATCTCGGCCTAGGGCTTCGTCGGTGCAGCGGCGGTCCCCGCCTCGGTGGTCTCCTCCCCCGTCCTGGGTAACCATGGCTGCTGTCGGTCCCTCCATCAGATGAAGCCCCCTCATCGCCCGATGATGAGAAAGGGTGCTGTCTCCGGCCTCCCTGGGTGACTGAAATAGAAGCTGGATTTCTCCAGGAGGCTGGCTGTCTCGGTTGTCGACTGGGTGAAGACCTCCCTCTTCCGCGAACGCTGTCTTCTGCGAACCCTCCGCGAACACTGTCTTCCGCGAACCTTCCGCGAACGGACTCCTCCGCCAACAGCTCCCGAAGAAGTTCTTCCGCGAACAGGCCTCTTCCACGAACGCCGTCTTCCGCGAGTCTTCCGCGAACGGGCTCATCCGCCAAGATGTCTCGGAGACGTCCCTCCACAAAAGATGTACGTCCGCGAACGCCATCTTCCGCGAGTCTTCCGCGAACCGGCTCATCCGCGAATGGTCTTCCCCGTCTATTCTGAAAAACTGGAAAGGAAGATTGGTCGCCTGGATCACTCCTTTCGTCGAGCCGCCGTCTGGGTGAAGACTCCTCTCTTCCGCGAACACTCTCTTCCGTGAGTCGTCCTCGTCCGCGAACGTGGTCGTCCGCGAAGGGCCCTCCCCGGTCACAAGCGTCCTCGTCACCAAAGACTCCCCCTCGCCCACGAGCCCGTTCATCCACGAAGGATCCCCGGCTGCAAGCGTCCCTGTCGCCGAAGAATGCCTCTCGTCCGCGAATGTTCTCTTCCGCGAAAAGTCATCTCCCTCTCGAGCTGCTCTCTTGGGTCGGAGCCCAAGTAACCCGTCCTCCAGTCACTCCCGTTTGTCGACTCGTCACACCAGACCGCTGCCCTGTTGCACCAGACTGCTGCTCTGTTGCACCAGACTGCTGCTCTGTTGCACCAGACTGCTGCTGGGACTGGTCCCAAAGCCGTCTCAATGCTGCATTCTCTGGAGGTGCCACTTGAACTCTGCTCCGGTAGCTGTAGCCGATCCCTCCTCGCCCAGATTTCGCCGTCCTCCCTGTCCAGATTGACGTACTCCGGTCCCAGCACTCGTCGGAACTCGGGGCCCCTCCTAACGCTCTCAAGGTAGGTTGACCTCTCCCTGTCTCGATCGTGCTGCCACCCAGAGTCGTGTCTGAAAAGGAAACGGTTGTCGGGTGTCTGGCTCCGGGGTCTCTGTTGACTCGTCGACTGGCCCATGGAAGGTCTCGACCTCCCTGGTTGCTCCTCACTCGTTGAAACGTCCCGTCTACCCCTGGCTGTGAAGCTGCTCTTCCGCGAACGGTCGTCTTCCGCGAACGTTGTCTTCCGCGAACGGTCGTCGGCCTCTTCCGCCAAGGTCGTCTTCCGCGAACGGTTGTCGTCCGCGAACGTCTTCCGCGAACGGTCGTCTTCCGCGAACGTCTTCCGCGAACGGTCGTCTCCCTCTTCCGCAAAGGTCGGCTTCCGCGAACCGCTGTCTTCCTCGTCCGCAAGTGAGGCCGTCCGCGAAGAGTCTTCCTCTTCACCTCCTGTCTTCCCTGGGGCAGTTTCGTCGTTTTCGCCGGACATGAGTGATGCTGAGGTTCGTTCCCTGGCAGTAGACCCTCGGGGATCCTGGTCACGGCACCAAGTTGTGACGTTTGGTAATGACTTGTTCTCGGTGTGGCCCAAAAAACCTGGTTTCTCTGATCGTATAGACTTTATGTAACTCCCGCTCGTTGTGATTCGAGAGCCGTCACTAAATTGGTGTCCCCCAACGCTGGTGTATCATCACTCCATAGCTTACCGGCTTCACTTAGGCAAGAAGCAACTCAGATGTAAATAAATTGAAGATTTATATACATCAAATCAACTTACAATTGTATGGCTGGTCACCCACGTGACGTACAAATATGAAGTTCAGACATGGAGCACTGTATGATCACATTTCAAAAATAAATAGTGCACGAGGGCACAACTAAAAAGAGTTCTTAGCCGGCGGCGTCTCTCTGTCCCTTCCCGTTGAAGTTTCCCGTCCCGTTTAGTCGAATGGTTTCTCCAGGTAGTCGGTCTAATCCCGGTTGACTCTAAGGCCCTGAAGAAGGAGTCGTCCGCACGGAGTTCGTCGAGTCCCTTGGCTGTGGCGGTGACGATCTCCCCACGGTCGATGTCGCTGTTGCAGTGCTCTCAGAGCGGCCGTCCGCTCCCCCATTATATAGCCAGGGTGGCTGCGCGCGCATCTTCGTCCGCGAACGTATCTTCCGCACTCTTCTCCACGTGGTGAAGACTGCGTCCGCGAACGGTTCTTCCGCGAAGGCTCCTCTTCCGCGAACGGTGCTTCCGCGACTGATGCTTCCGCAATCGTGCTTCCGCGAACGGTTCTTCCGCTAACGATGCTTCCGCTGATGATGCTTCCGCAATCGTGCTTCCGCGAACGGTTCTTCCGCGAACGGTGTCTTCGCAAGTGGACTTTGTAGATCACGTGACCGTTCCTAACGAACGTTTCAGCGCGGCAGTTGCATGGTTTTGTTACAATAGTATCCTCGGGGACAGACAAAATGTCCACCAACCGTGACACAGGCCCAGTTGTATGAAGTAAGTATCAACCTGTTACCACCAATACAACTAGCTTTTGATGAGGGGAAAAGCAAATGTAATATACAACATTTATACAGAGAGTGTGTGAAAAAATTACATGAGTTGGAGTGGTCGGCATGGGCAAATATAAACCACTGTTGAACTGATTATTTTGATGACAAAACGTCAAACAAAGGAACAAATGATGTTTAGGTTATAAATAATTAGTGTCTGCACCTTTCCCAACCGGTGTCTGGTTATAGGATAACCAGTCATTTTGAGGAACACTGGGTGGGAGCTTGCCCATGATTCTTGACGAGTCAACTCAGTAAAAATCTTTCCTCGCAGGGTCTTTGCTCGGCAAAAATCTTTTGTCCCATGGGCTTTCAGATGCCCCTGTGATTGAAGATTTTTGCCGAGCAATGCCCCTGCAAGGAACGATTTTTACCGAGTTGACTCGTCAAGAATCATGGGCAAGCTCCCACCCAGTGAGGAAAGAGAAATTCGAAAGAATTACATTCAGCAAAGTATTTTTTTCTACGTGGAAAATGGTGATGAATATAAATGTCTGCAAAATCGCAGCTTCTTACATTTAGATGCTTTCGAACAATACCTTTGCTCAATCGGGATTTGTTTTACAAGCTCAATGAGACTTAATCTATTACCACCAATACAGTCAGAATTTGATGATAACAAAACAAACGTGAAATACAACAATTTGCAATAGAAACAAAGCCCGACCAAATAGTTTATCCAAAGACACACTGGCGCACTAATGAAAAAATGATCGTCAGTCAGCATAATATTTGGATAGATGTACACAAGCTTTCAGTAGTTCAAAGATATTTGTGCGAGAAATCAACGTTTTCGATGTAATCGTGGCCGAACGCACTGGCTACGTGTTTCATGCCGTCTCAAATGTGAAGCTAGTCGTGTTCAAGACCAACAAAAGCTGTTGGGAATTGATTTCAAAGATGTCAAATATTTTCCGTCTATTTTCTTTGGCTTCATATACACAAATGAATTTTGCAAGAGGAAACCATTTACAATACCGTGAATATAATATAACCATATTATTGTACGGCCTCAACCGTACTATATAAAACAACCAGAAGGTCTCCTTATGGTATGATAAAGTGGAAGCCTGACAACAGCATGTGGAAGTTGAAACGCCTGGCATTTGCCATGGCGCCCATAAAAATCTGACGTTTCAGGCTTCACAGTTGAGACGGCATGAAATACGTAGCCAGTGTGTTGACTGCGTTCGGCCACGATTACATCGAAAACGGTGATTTCTCGCACAAATATCTTTGAACTTTTGAAAGTTTGTGTACATCTAACCAAATATTATGCTGGCTGAGCATATTGTCTTCATATGGATGTAGCCACCGCATGGCTTCCCTGGGTTATTATCGACTAACGTTATTCATGAGTCAATCATGAGTTATTCAAAAATTTATTATGTGCCCGAAGGGAAAATGCAGATAGACCTAGATCAACATTGATCTCAAACTGGCATTTTACTTGTATTATTAGTTCCCGTACATAGGCCGGAGGTAAACAGATCACAATTCATACCCAATCATATTTTCCACTCTGATCCCAACCCTTATATCGTTACCATTGGTGCAAAGATGCAGGTTGCTATAGCTGGGTTCACCCCTGTCTCCATCGGTCAACAATTGATTCAGACAGCCTTCAAGGCAAGGAACATTGAAGTGAGGGATACAACCAGATAATTGCAAAACCGAGAGTGTACGGTCGTTTTTGCCTTACATGACGATGCTAGTCCGGATGTTCGGAGAGTGGATTTTTACACCGCCATCCAAATTAACTTGTCCTCTGATATCAGATTTATGTTGCATTCCTCATATCTGCCTCTTCTGCAGTACTCTGACTGTTGTATGCTTGTATTCACGGTGATGGGGCATGCTAATTCCCCCCTTTCCCCATGTATTATCATCTTGTTTCTACAAGTGATTTAAACTCTTCCAGCTTCTGGTCAACTGAGTAATAACATCCACTAGGGAGGGTTACCACAAGCACAAAAACAAAACAAAAATACAATCAAGATTCCATCCCCAACGGATTTTATCCCATAGTTATTGTTGTGTGGTATCTTTTCACAATAATATTGGCGTGGGTACACGTCATTTTCCAGATAATTGCATATCCACCATTCCCAAACTCTGTGGCAAACATAGTACCAAACTACCAAATTGCTACCAAACTACCATAGTACCAAATTGCTCAAACAAGGATACCAAATGCTTAGGCTGAGGTCGGTATTCAAGAAGTTTTATGGTCGTCACTATGATCTGGTTGAAGGTTATGCCAAGCCTGTCACACATATGATGGAAGATATCATCCCATCCTTATAGTTTTGTGCATATATTTCCATCTCGTTATGCCAGTGTGGATATCACAGCGGGTGTCGCATGCAGGGCAGGAGATGCTCACTCTTCCGGAGCACCTGATCTCACACTCAGCTGGCTGGATGTCTGTGATGTTCATACGGCAAGATGTTGATACTTTAGTATCACTCAGATTTGACTACTCACACTGATCTTGTAAAATTCGTCCATGGATTCAGTCTTGAAATATGAATTTGTTTGTCGGTATCCATTTATACTTTTATAGTACATTTCCTGGAAATCAAATACTAGCATAGCCTCGATGTCCACATATTCTTTGGATCAAAAATCACATGTCATACAGCATGCGATATCATAATGATGATGTGAAGATCTGTGGGAATTCGTGGGTTACATGCACCAGGATTATATGTTAGCCTACCTTGCAATGTGATGTGGTATATTCAATTTGTTTGCCTTAAACTGATTATATTTTGCTTCAAATTTTGATTACATGACTGGTGAACCTACGGTTTCCAGTTCTCAACGTTGCAATTGTATGCACCACTTTTAAAAATCATTTCTTATACAATGGACTACTTCACAGAATTTTCCCGCCATGAACTAATGTTCGGAAATCTCTAGTTTCGAACGGACCAATCACTGCTGCGCGCGTTGCCCGAGGCAACAAGTGTAACCACATAGGGAAAACCCAAAGTGCATGTAAACACATGCGGGAATCAGTAGACTCACGGACGTGGTTATTGCGCGTGATATTTGACGGTTGAAAAGTGTAATGTCGTGTGAACCGGCGATTATTTTCAATAAACTCATCTGAACTGTATATTTAGACTAGACTGTATATTTGTGGTTTACAGTCATAATGGTTGATAATTTGAAAGGTGTGGTGGGTACTCGATGCAGATGAAATTGAAGTGATTACCGTTGTTGACACTTTCGGTTCAAAATCTACGCGCAACAGTCATTGGTCGGCTGCTTGATCTTTTCGGGAATGCCCGGTAGAATTTGGCGGGAAATTCTATGAACTAGTCCATTGCACCACAGATAGAAACACCGCTTCAATTATGATTACGAAAGTTATGACAGATTGTTCAAAAATGAATAATCCGTTTACAACTAATTATTAATGCAACATGCAATTCAAATGAGCAAGAGTGAACTTAATAAGGTAGTCCTTAATTGCTATTGACTACTGGTAAGAGTATGACTGTCAGAACAACTGTGAAAACAAGCCTAAATTTGATCACTATATATACGGGAAATAACCATATGGATTCCATCAAATATTGCCTAATTTCAAGCCCTAATTTGATACAGCAAACCCAGCAAACTATCATTGGATAGTGAATCGAATAACGTATCTTGCTAGATTCATTGCCTTCGGAATGCCTGCAAACCAAATTTATTACTCAAAGATTTGTTGTGATGAAGACTTTGAATACAGGTGAGAAAAAATGTTTTATCACATGAAACGAGCACTTCATCAGATAATTTATTACTGGAATTAAATAATATTACATGTAGTTATAAAAAAGGAATCATACATCGTGCTACAAATCTTATTGACAGACACGTGATACTGCCTGCCGATATCGCCCAGTTGGTTCCCAGGAATCAATTACTGTCAGAAGACCAGTGGAGACGTCTACACGTGCGACAATCCCCAGGCTGGATACATTACATGCTCCATGCACCAGGTAAATTGAATGGCATCTCAACTTTTTATTAAGTGATATAATCAGTTATTCACTTGTTGGTGATACTTGTTACTCTCCTGATCACATATCATCTAATTAATACTATGGGTCTCTTTGGGTATCCATATTTTATCGTATGTTTATTCAATGTTTTTTTATCATCAAAATCTGGTTGTAATGGTGGAAATACGTTGACACAATAATCCTTAAAATTTCAGAGCCACATATTTTGATGTTCCGGAGATCCAAAAAGAGTCGTCGATAGGAAAGTACAACATCAGAAGAAACTCGACAACGTCAGAGTCCTCAAAGATCCCTCGAAACAAGTGCACCTACACCAGGATAATATACTTTGTTTTGTTTTTCGCTCCAAGCACTTATATCTGTTGTCAAATAAACACCTACAGTTGTTGCACAACTGGTATGTGTTTTTTTTTGTATGTCGAAGGAATTAATTGATAGATAGATTCGAGATCCTTATCAGCATGGTCATGGTTATATTCTCAGAATAGGCATGAGAACATGTCCAAACATGGTATTTGTGATAGCAAAATCAATTGTACTACGAAAAATAGAGTTTAATTGTTATATAACAAACAAATTATATTCAGGTTCGTTTAGCAAGGAAAATCAGATTCATTTAAACGAAGCGTTCTCGCGTACAACAACACTCAAGGAGGATTATCTGTCCCGGACGTATACGACAATAACCGCATATTGAAAACTGCGGGGGTGAAATGAGCGACTCAACGGCTCAAGCTGGTCCAAGTTAGGGTAAATTGCCGGTTAAAAATTTGAATCAAAAGCAATCTGAATAATAAGGATTTTAACGACATTGTTAAAACATTAAAAACAAGAGTAGTTTTAAAAAATAAGGTTGAAATCTCTTATCATATGAACATGTTCAATCATGAGGGATGCGTTATGATTGACCAGCGTGATCCAAGTGTTTTTCGACCGGAAGAAGAAAGTGAAAACAAATGAGGAAGCCCTAAACAAAATGATATGCGATATCATCAAATGCTGGCATGATTATAAATACATGCGTCAATGATAACAAACTATGGCCATGAATTGGTATGTGACAATTCCCATATCCGCATTGGTGATGCGCCAATCTACAATGATGCGTTTCAAAAGAAACAAATCAAAATTATAGATTTGTTTGGTGAAAACGGGGCTGTCTATGAAATCACCAATTTTAAAACAAACTATAATCTGAAAATATCGATAACGTTGTACCACGGTGTGATGACAACGATCACCAATGCTTGGAAACAGTCGCTAAAGAGCTGTTACGCCAAAGAAATCTCCCAGATGACGATGAACATGGTATTCCAGAAAGTATGGAACTCGAGAAAATAACATGCACATATATATAAAACTCTGAGATAAGAGCGTCAACTACGATGAAATCACAGGTCTTAATAAATGGAAAGCTTATTTCGGACCAGTCCTGACAACTGCTCAGTGGTTGCGAGCTAATAGAAATATGTACAAAATTACTCAACACACGGAAATTTTAATTTTCAATTCAAAATAATTCACTATGTTTTAATAACTATTGAAATTCTGTATAAATGGAAAATCCAAGAAAGTGATTTGTGTATCCAGTGTAATGAACAAATTGAAACACCACCACATATTCTAATGGAATGTGAAGTTGTTAAAGTATTTTGGGGTGAAAAGCATAACTGGATATCTCAAAAAATTAATCCCAAGTGTGATATTTCCGCCAAAGATATTGTCTTGGGCCTTGTGGAAAATGACGATCTAAGTACAGATAATAAATGTAATAACGATAATGCTATTCATGCTATTGAAAAAATATCTTTATGCTAAGAGATTCTTGTACACTGAAAACAGTAAAAGTTCGTTTCTGTGTTTTTAAAAAAATTACTGCATATTTTAAAAGGAATATGGTTGTTGAAAGAACAATCGCAGCATCAACGCAAAAAGGTCTGGACCTGGAGCCTTAACCAGGTTGTGTAAGGTGCATTTCTGCAAATAAATAAATATGAATAGATAAAAATAAATAAATTAAAAGGGCTCTTTTTATACCTTTTATAGCATTCCCAGGGTCTGACTAGCAAACTCAAACCGGTGTACTCGGGGCCATTCCTTGTCACCGAGGCATTGTCGCCAGTGCTCTACAGGATCGAGGGTGGTCACAAGTAGATGGTATCACATCATGATCTTCTTCGTATCTACGAGGATCGGGTAGTCCTGATGTGGGTGCGTAGAAAGAGGAATCCGCTGATCAACGTTGCAGACCAAGAAACAGAGCCAGAACACCAGCCTCTGGACAATGAGGAGCCTGACGGCGGCCCCAAGGAATTCCCTTGATGCTGACGTGATCTCGACAGAAGTGCAGCAACCAACAACCAGCACCACCAGGGCCGGGAATACAGTTCGACCACGGCCTGGCAACAAGATTACTGAGCGTAGTTAAGTATTGTCACACCGCTATTTAAGTTTAACCCTAACCTTAATGAGGATCATTATTGGAGGAACAAAACTGAAGTGTAGAGGTTCAGTATGTATCTCTTTCTAGGAGTATGGAGGACGAAAGTCTGTTTGCTCCGGACTATCAAGGAGAGTTGGAGGAGCCGGGACCTCCCGTGGCCGCTGGAGGACGTCACCTTTGGGCTCGTTTTGGGGGTCGTACTGCCTCTGGTTCCCGGAAGCAACCGGCAGAGTCCCCTGCACCGGCACTGCGGAAGAAGGTTCGTAGCATCCAGTGCCCTGTCTGAAGTGCTACTGTCGCCGGGAATGGCCGCCACGCCCACGACGTCCACCTCCCGTGACTCTTCCCGTCGAGAAGACTTGCTGGACCTGTCAGAAGGGAGAGGCTACGCCCTACAAGCTGCGGTTGGAGCATACCCTGCGGGGTCACGACACCGCCTTCACAGAGTCAAGACTCCAGCAGTGGGTGGGCGGGATGCTCACTGCTCTCCCACAGTTCTTGATGGACCTCGCGGGAGTCAGCAATGCTGCGGAGCTCCTAGCCGTTGTGGGGGCGTGTGGAGGCGTGTGCTCATCAGGTCGCACTACAGCGAGGAGCAGCTAGTCGATTCCGGGTGCTGGGGAGTGTCATCGACCCGGTCGCCACGTGAAGTTGACGGAATATTGCTTCGACCCTCCTCAAGTTCCGAAAGCAGTACTGCAGTGGAAAGTGGTGGTGATGCTATTTGCATAGCAGTCCGACGCCACAAAGGATACCTTGCATGGTGGTCAGCCGGGCCTACCTGTTAGTCACTACTCACGCGTCACTACCGATAGCCATTTGCACCTGGATATCTGCTTGGAGTGCCTGCGGATCACAGAATCCGGATCTCTCTGTGATTGGATGCATCTCAACCGGTCCCGTCCATCGCCATGGTTCACCTGGCCGTCTCCATCAGCTTCACCCACAGTTTCAGCTATTTCCACAAGCTGGTGGGGAAACCGCTGCTCCGGCTCACCATTGGCTGCTCACCACGCCACCCTAACGCGAGTCTACGGCAGGACCTGGAGGGGATGTCGGCGCACTCCTTGTGTGTTGGAGTGGCGAGGTCGGGATCGACCATCACCGTCCAGTATCGGCCACCAAGCGTAGGAACCATGTCTGTTACCTGGAATCCGCCTGCCAGCTGGCCAGCACACTCCACGAACCGATGGTGATCCAACCGGATGTTGCTTGACGCCTCTGCATCGAGACTATGACCAGACACCTGGACCACCAGCATCCGGTGTACGTGCACCACTTCAGCAACGACCTAGCCGCTGCACGGGAGTGCATTGCGGCCTTCCCACTGACCCACTTCGGACTCGGGGGCCGAGTTCAGAGATGGTACCTCAAGGAACGCATCCAGGAGCTGGGTCACAGCAGGCTCCTGCTGGAGTCCGACGCCCCATATCAACTGGACAATCCATGTAAGCTCACCGCAGTCGCGTCCCTCCTTGGAGAGTAGCCGGGGTTGCCCTCCACGTACATGCTCGAGTTCGGGAGCCTGAACGCGGCCAGGTTCTTCCGGTTGCAGGGAGGACTGTTTAGTGTAGATGTTTCACCTAGTGTTCTTATACATGTTTTCCTTCGGGCTTGCTCTGGAGGAAGAGCATGTATAAGGTTAAATTATTTGTTTTTAAATTTGTATAAGCTTTCCGGGCTTGCTCTGGGGATGAATACGTACATTTTGTGTATATATACTTTTCGGTTATTGTACTCGTTGGAACTCTCGGGCTTGTCATCAGAGGGCGGGATGGCCGAATGGTTAGGTGCGAGTGCTTAGTTGCTCAATTTGAACCAGCAGCTATCGCCGGCATGGGTTCGGTCACACGATGGGCCACATGTGCGGTAATTGTAGGGGGATTTCCTCTATGCCCTCACATCTGACAGTGTGCCCGTGACTCGGATATCATGTAAATGGCGGCCCCATCTCTAAAAAATGTTGTGAAGGGATGTTGAGAACGATGTTGAGAACGACATGGACCCTGGCAGTGATCACTCTCAGAGGACCAAATTCGCCGGCATATGGGTTCGGTCCCACGTCGGGCCGCATGTGCGGTAATTGTTGGGGGATTTTCTCCTTGCCCTCACACCTGGCAGTGTGCCCGTGACTCGGATATCACGTGAATGGCGGTCCCATCTGTAAAAAAAAAATGTTGTGAAGGGATGTTGAGATCGGTGTTGAGAACGACATGTACCCTGGCAGTGACCATTCTCAGAGGACCCAACTCAAAATTGTGAAGCGCTTAAATGTGTGTAACGTTGATAAAGCGCTATATAAGAACCGGCTATTATTATTATTATTTGTCTCGGCGAAACTAATTGTGAACATCTGTGAATATCTGCTCATAACTCAGATCTGGCTAATTGTGATAGGGATTTGGTTAGCTATTTCAAACGCTGATTTGTTAGCAGCCCTTTTGCCAAGAGGGAGGGAGAAGCATAAGGGAACCGTATTTTTGCAAAGTTTGCATTTTGTTGTAGTAGTCATTTCGCAAGCCATTGAAATAGTAACCAGGGATGTAATTGACACTGGATTCAAAGATGTAAAACCATATACACTGTAACGTTGACGGCACTGACGCCATGCTTCCATTCAAGGAAGAAGCGGGGGAGAGAGTGGGGCAAAGCGCGTAAACATCGATAATTCAGATGACGAACAGCACTACACGATGCCGAACGGACAAGCGAATGCCGGCCCAAGTATCATACGCTGAGCCTTAATACTACTCGTCCACTAAATGAATGCCATTCAATCCGTCTGTCGCCTATTCAATCCTTATTGAATATAGAGGAAGGCGCAGGATATGATACTTGGGCCCCAATCCCTACGGTTAGTAGCCAGGCATCTCAAGCCATAGTTCAGACACTATATTCCATGAATTGTAGTATTTATCGAATGTTCACAAGCAAATTTAGCAGATGTAGCAAATTTGGGCCCATGTAGGGCAGCTTACTATTTCTTCTAAATTCAATGAGGTTAAAAATGTGCCAGACGGATTGAATATGGTATACATTCAGTGGGTGAGTAGTATTAACAGAGTAAGGTGCGCTATTTGGGCCCAAATTTGTCGGTAAAAGCATGCGGCAATCATAATATCTCACTCGCTGCAGCGGATTACGCTGTAGGCGTTACGGCCCAAGTATCATATCCTGCGCCTTCCTCTATATTCAAGAAGGATTAAAAAGGTGACAGACGGATTAAATGGCATTCATTCAGTGGACGAGTAGTATTAAGGCGCAGTGTATGATACTTGGGCCGGCGTTACAATAACAACAACTCTACTCAAGCGAATTAGCGATCTGACTTTCCTCAGGTGTTGAACTCAATGGAAATCTGGCCCAATATCATACACTGCGCCTTAATACTACTCGTCCACTAAATGCATGCCATTCAATCCGTCTGCCACCTTTTTAATCCTTATAGAATATAGAAGAAGGCGCAGTGTATGATACTTGGGCCGGAAATCTTTTCATACACTCAACTCAGAAATCATGCACACAAAATAGAATTGATAAATACATGCTGGGTATTCCATGTGAGTGTTTACTTTTTCTATGACATTCGAGAACCTATGGACAGAATATCAATAATTGGTGTAATCATAATATTTATAATTATATGGAATGTTTTTCAGGATAATTGTTTTCATGAATGTAACGTGTCTTTTTAATATTTTTAATGTTTGCGATAATTTCCGTCTGAATGGCTGCACTAAAGCTTCAATTGTAATGCCAATCATTTCCACGTACTTTGATATTCTAATAGATGTGAAAAAATGAATAAGTATGGAAGATCTAACAAGAGGATGAAATATAAATGAACATGCGTGACCCATTCACAATTTGTTGGATAGAGCCTATTCTTCTCTTATAATCTATTTACAATACATACAGTGACTGATATCACAGTAGATAACACACATGCAGATCCTATTGTCTATGGAAGCATGTTCTGGTACACACATACTCGTTCAACATAACATGTGAGGAGCAAGAATTTTCCGGACTGATGTGGAAGATCTAACAAGAGGATGAAATATAAATGAACATGCGTGACCCATTCACAATTTGTTGGATAGAGCCTATTCTTCTCTTATAATCTATTTACAATACATACAGTGACTGATACCACACATGCAGATCCTATTGTCTATAGAAGCATGTTCTGGTACACACATACTCGTTCAACATGACAAGTGAGGACCCGGAATTTTCCGGACTGTGGAGGTACATACAAGGACCAGTGCTTCCAGTTACACACTAAAAAGGAACTGATTACTTGATAACTGTTGATCCGAGGTAAAGTGAGAACCAAACTCACCACATGAGGACCATATTAATTAGTTTTGAAGTGACGTCACTATTGAGCAAAACTGGAACCCTATTTGTTTTGTCACTTTATTGATAAGGCTATCATCGGTCCGTGTACATTGGTGTGCAGTCAACCCTTTGTCCTCACATTGATTGTGACATAAACACAATGTTGACATTGTAGTTCATACACTTACTATACAATATACCGATCCATATATGGGAAATGCGTCCAATGTCAAGTCTTTGTGTCAGGTCTATAACAAGCAACCAACACTCGAAATTTGAGAAAAGAAATCTGAGTCCAGGGTATCAAAACAAATTGTTCCCGGGAAAATTTTATGATACACTGTAGAATGGGTATTGAGTATCCTCATGAACGCACATTGGAGGATGTATATTGATCAATAACGGTGGTTCTTGTGCATGCACTTTGGTCATACAGTCGCCAACATATTCTGATATTT
Source organism: Terebella lapidaria (assembly GCA_949152475.1). Lineage (NCBI taxonomy): Eukaryota > Metazoa > Annelida > Polychaeta > Terebellida > Terebellidae > Terebella > Terebella lapidaria. The sequence goes on from OX424555.1 coordinate 20,834,295, forward strand.
ATGGTTCATGTATTTGATATGAAAATTACAATCATTGCGATGAATTACAGTGATATAATATTGTGGCGAGATAAAACACATTCTATAAAACGTTCGGCTCGCTAACAGAAACATAAAATATTATTTGATTAATTATTTTGATGACAAAACAACAGACGAATTAGTACTGTCCTGTATGTCGTTTGATCACATATCATGAGATCATTTTACCATACCACAAGCTGTTTGTAATATAATCAGAAATCCCAAGCATTATAATGACACCATACCAGTATTTGATTTTCATGTAAATGTACTATGTTTAATTCAATGTGGGAATGGTGGGTATATATTTATATACTTATCGGGGATTGATGCCTTACCTTTGCCAACATTAGTGAGAAAAGGTACCACACAACAATAGTCATGGATAAAGCCCTTGGCGTATCAAATTTGTTGTTAAAATTGTAAGAAGTTATTGCAAGAAAGGACCTGGACGACTGCTTCTAAACATTCAGCCCATTATTACATTGATATACATCTTGATCTAGTGGTAAAATTATACTTTCCATATAATTTATCTTCTGTCAAAATTATAGCATGTCGATCATATCGATATAAACGTGGATCTAGTGAAAACATTAGTTCCTTCCTAAATGCAAAACTCGCACGTCTGATCGCTGACGTTTCAGCAGTTAGTGTTGTTAGGGTTCCAGATATTTGCAGAAATGAAGGAAAGTAGGAAATGGTTGTGTGACAAAAACACCATATTATTACCTAATATCAATTATGCAAAGGTCATCAGCTCAATTATCCAATTGATGAACTTGATGTAGATTAATAATTTCAAGTTCAATTGAGCCAATTGCAATTAAAGATGGATTTCATTTGAAAACTCACAAGCTTGTTTATGTATCAGAAACTTTGATACAATATACATATCATTTATTCGTCATTGTTAAACATGATACAGAACGTTAGATGTTATTTGAACAACAGAACAACACATAATAAAAAACATGGCAGTAAATAAATTATGATGTACAAATATTGGTGATCAGGTTATCAATTTCGTTCGCATTGAAGAAGGTATAGGTATGAATTTTTCTAAGAGAGATCAAGTCTTGTAGCAATGCCGCTCGGATGGCACAAGCGGGGTCAGGTTGGCATCAAGTAATATGAGAAAATATGTTAGAATTAAATCGATCTTTATCGAGCTTATAAAAGTTGCGCACTTCATTTATATTTTTTAGCTAAGTCAGACGTGCTACCTTGAAATGCTAAGTCATATGCCAGTCGCACCAACATATTATTACTGCACAACATCCTGCGCACAAACTTAATAAATCTGATTATCGTTTATCTTTGGATAAACTATTTGGTCGGGCTTTGTTTCCGTTGCAAAATGTTGATTTTACGTCTGTGATTGACGTCATCAAAAGTGACTGTATTGGTGGTAATAGATTGATACTTGCATTGATACTGATATCGTTACAAATCAGATAAAGCAGGTTACAGTGAGTTTTGCCAGGAAGGTTGAATAGTTTTCTTACACATTTCCGCCAGGCAATGTAAAATCTCTCCACATGATTATTAATGTAATCCCATAGATAGGATCTATACAAATATGGAATATGAATTTGTCTGTTAATAGGTATCCATTTCTACTTTTATAGTACATTTCCTGGAAATCAAATACTAGCATAGCCTCGGCGTCCACATATTCTTTGGATAAAAAATCACATGTCATACAGGATGCGATATCGTAATGATGATGTGAAGATCTGTGGGAATTCGTTGCTTTCATGCACCAGGATTATATGTTGGCCTACCTTGCAATGTGATGTGGTATATTCAATTTGTTTGCCTTAAACTGATTATATTTTGCTTAAAATTTTGATTACATGACTGGTGAACCTAAGGTTTCCAGTGCTCAACGTTGCAATTGTATGCACCACTTTTAAAAATCATTTCTTACACAATGGACTACTTCACAGAATTTTCCCGCCATGAACTAATGTTCGGAAATCTCTAGTTTCGAACGGACCAATCACTGCTGCGTGCGTTGCCAGAGGCAACAAGTGTAACCACATAGGGAAAACCCAAAGTGCATGTAAACACATGCGGGAATCAGTAGACTCACGGGGTGGTTATAAGTTTTGCGCGTGATATTTGACGGTTGAAAAGTGTAATGTCATGTGATCCGGCGATTATTTTCAATAAACTCATCTGAACTTGAGATATAACAACTGAATGACGTGTAGACTGTATATTTGTGGTTTACAGTAATAACGGTTGATAATTTGAAAGGTGTGGTGGGTACTCGATGCAGATGAAATTGAAGTGATTACCGTTGTTGACACTTTCGGTTCTAAATCTACGCGCAGCAGTCATTGGTCGGCTGCTTGATCTTTTCGGGAATGCTCGGTAGAATTTGGCGGGAAATTCTATGAACTAGTCCATTGCACCACAGATCCATTGCCTAATTTCAAGCCCTAATTTGATACAGCAAACCCAGCAAACTATCATTGGATAGTGAATCGTATATCGTATCTTGCTAGATTCATTGCCTTCGGAATGCCTGCAAACCAAATTTATTACTCAAAGATTTGTTGTGATGAAGACTTTGAATACAGGTGAGAAAAAATGTTTTATCACATGAAACGAGCACTTCATCAGATATTTTATTACTGGAATTAATAATATTACATGTAGTTATAAAAAAGGAATCATACATCGTGCTACAAATCCTATTGACAGACACGTGATACTGCCTGCCGATATCGCCCAGTTGGTTCCCAGGGATCAGTTACTGTCAGGAGACCAGTGGAGACGTCTACACGTGCGACAGTCCCCAGCCTCGGTACATTACATGCTCCATGCACCAGGTAAATTGAATGGCATCTCAACTTTCTATTAAGTGATATTATCAGTTATTCACTTGTTGGTGATACTTGTCACTCTCCTGATCACATATCATCTAAGTAATACTATGGGTCTCTTTGGGATATCCATATTTTATCGTATGTTTATGAATGTTTTTTATCATCAAAATCTGGTTGTAATGGTGGAAATACTTTGACGCAATAATCCATAAAATTTCAGAGCCACATATTTTGATGTTCCGGAGATCCAAAAAGAGTCGTCGATAGGATAGTACAACATCGGAAGTAACTCGACAACGTCAGAGTCATCAAAGATCCCTTGAAAAAAGTGCACCTACACCGGTATAATATACTGCGTTTTTTTTTTTTTGCTCTAAGCACTTGTACTTGTTGTCAAATAAACACCTACATTTGTTGCACAACTGGTGTGTGTTTTTTTTTCCTGTGTCGAAGGAATTAATTGATAGATGGACTCGAGATCCTTATCAGCATGGTCATGATTATATTCTCAGAATAGGCATGAGAACATGTCCAAACATGGTATTTGTGATAGCAAAATCAATTGTACTACTAAAAATAGAGTTTAATTGTTATATAACAAACAAATTGTACTCAAGTTCGTTTAGCAAGGAAAATCAGACTCATTTAAACGAAGCGTTCTCACCCACAACAAAACTCGAGGAGGATTATCTGTCCCGGACGTGTACGACAAAAACCGTATATTGAAAATTGCGGGGGTGAAAAGAACGATAACAGATAACGTCTCAAGTTGGTCCAAGTTATAGTAAATTGCCGGTTAAAAATTAGTTATTTTGGGAAAGCAATCTGAATAATAAGGATTTTAACGACATTGTTGAAAACATTGAAAACAAGAGTAGCTTTAAAAAATAAGGTTGAAATCTCTTATCATATGAACATGTTCAATCATGAGGGATGCGTTATGATTGACCAGCATGATCCAAGTGTTTTCCGACCGGAAGAAGAAAGTGAAAACGAATAGGGAACCCCTAAACAAAATGATATGCGATATCATCAAATGCTGGCATGATTATAAATACATGCGTCAATGATAACAAACTACGGCCATGAATTGGTATGCGGCAATTCCCATATCCGCATTGGTGATGCGCCAATTTACAATGATGCGTTTCAAAAGAAACAAAATTATAGATTTGTTTGATGGAAACGGGGTTGTCTATGAAATCACCAATTTTGACACTGAATATATAAAATCTGAAAATATCGCTAACGTTGTACCACGGTGTGATGACAGCGATCACCAATGCTTGGAAACAGTCGCTATAGAGTTGTTACGCCAAAGAAATCTCCCAGATAACGATGAACATGCTATTCCAGAAAGTATGGAAAACATGCATACACTGCGGGGTCACGACACCGCCTTCACTGCAGAGTCAAGACTCCAGCAGTGGGTGGGCGGGATGCTCACTGCTCTTCTACATTTCTTGATGGACCTCGCGGGAGTCAGCACTGCTGCTCTGGGTGTTAGGCATGATTTTTGTATAACACAATCACGAGGCGAATTGTGAGATATACTTCATGTTGCGGCAGAGTAATCAATCAAGAAAAAACGGTTTGAAATTTATGACGATTACTACGGTAACGTTAGTCGCCCATTACCGTAACGCCAATTTTCAAATTTCAAGTACTGACGAAACGCCTGTTTGAACCCATATTTCAAAATGCATTTTAATTTTAATGGATCATAATATATGATTCCGGTTAAGAATGGATAGTGTTGATATTGTTGTAATATGTATGTAGATAGTTTACCACGAGGTAGGGACAATATATTTGGGAATTTTCCATGCAAACCAAGTTTAACCGGGGTGCAGCTGCACCTTGGGACTATCTGGGATTCTGACAGCAGTGTGACCTCCAATCCCAACACCTAGTGACTATAAATATAGACAATTTTTGCTCCACAAACTGTGCCCGGTAGTAATCTCCACTTCGATATCACCTAGATGGCCTTTGAATTTACATTAAAAATGTTTGAGGTACGTATGATTTGCCGTTGTCAGAACATAGTGCAAACAAAAACAAGTCAAGATTCCTTTATTCCTGCTACGTACTAATTGTTTTTTTATTGAAAGAATAAGGTGCATTTCACAGAAAGCTAAAATTATGTTATCCATCTGCATTATGCAAGTAGATCCGACTGGTATGAATATTTCAAATGTCTAAGAGTAAATCAGGTATGGCTGAATTATATCAATGCCCATAGGAGCTGACCAATCGGGTGATCAAAACATTGACCTTGCTAGGTGCATAAATGTTTTCTCCAGAAGAGGGCGTGCAATACAAATCACGTCTCTACTGAAGTTACTTCAACAAATTACAGAAAACAGTCACACGATATAACACTCAACTGTACCTCCTCACCCATCTCATGTGAAAGTTATGGTTTTTTTTTTCCGAAATATTTAGTTGAAACATTGGAAGATACAAATATAGAAATAGAGAATGAAAGCGTTAGGTTAGTGTTACGGTAGTGCACACTCGGCGTTACGGTAGTACCCGGCATCTACCGATGTGACGTTACGGTAATATGCAGACTAATTTTATTTTATATTTTCTGACTAACTGAGGGTGATATCACCAAAATAACTTACACCTTTAGATGCGTAACGTTAAGAAGTACCAAAGCGCACTATTGAACAAGAGTGACATGTGTACTAGAAACGATAATATCAAGAAAACCACTCGAGCTACTCGCAAGCCACCATCGTCCCTTACTACCGTAACGTCGCGTTACGGTAGTGGGGTTCCTACGGTGATGGTAGCGTGACAGCATGAATTGGCTATGTTTATTACCACTTGGCCCTGACCTAATTCCACTGACCTGACCTGAAAACATTTCCGAACTCACGTATTGGTATCCCATGCGAGTGTTTATTATTTTGGCCATGACATTTGAGAACCTATATGTGGACAGAATATCAATAATTGGTGTAACCGTAATATTTATATGGAATGTTTTTCAGGGTAATTACTTTGTGCCTTGTTTTCATCATGAATGTAACATGTCTTTTGCATATTTTTTAATATGGTTCTGATAATTTCAGTTTGAATGGCTGCACTGATGTTTCAATTGTAATGCCAATTATTTCCACGTACTCTAAGATTCTAATAGATGTGTAAAAATGAATCAGTATGGAAGATCTAACGAGAGGATCAAATATAAATGAACATGCGTGACCCATTCAAAATTTGTTGGATAGAGCCTATTCTTCTCTTATAATCTATCTACTAACATACAGTGACATATATTACAGTGGATAACATACACGTAGATCCTATTGTCTATAGAAGCATGTTCTGGTACACACATACTCATTCAACATGACATGTGAGGACCAGGAATTTTCCGGACTGTGGAGGTACATACAAGGACCAGTGCTTCCAGTTACACACCAAAGAGGAACTGATTACTTGATAACTGTTGATCCGAGGTAATGTGAGAACCAAACACACCACATGAGGACCATATTAATGAGTTTTGTAGTGACGTCACTATTGAGCAACACTGGAACCCTATTTGTTTTGTCACTTTATTAATTAGGCTATCATCCGTGTATGTTGGTGTGCAGTCAACCTCTTTATCCTCACATTGATTGTGACATAGACACAATGTTGACATTGTAGTTCATACACTTACTATACAATATACTGATCCATATATGGAAAATGCGTCCAATGTCAAGTCTTTGTCTCAGGGCTATAACAAGCAACCAACACTCGAAATTTGAGAAAAGAAATCCGAGTCCAGGTTATCAAAACAAATTTTTCCAGGGAACATTCTATGATACACGGTCGAATGGGTATGAGTATCCTCATGAACGCACATTGGAGGCTGTATATTGATCAACGGTGGTTCTCGTGCATGCACTTTGGGAATACAGTCGCCAACATATTCTGATATTTATGGTACATGTATTTGATATGAAAACAGCTCGCAAGATTACAATCATTGCGATGAATTACAGTTCATGAAATACATTCGAAATGAAATACATATAAACGTATATAAAACGTTGGGCTCGGTAACAAAAACATAAAATTGCATTTGATTGATTATTTTGATGACAAAACATCAGACGAATCAGTACTGTTCTGTTTGTAATTTGATCACATATCATGAGATCATTTTACCATACCACAAGCTGTTTGTCATATAATCAGAAAATCACAAGCATTATAAAGATACCATAACAGTATTTGATCTTCATGTAAATGTACTATTTTTTATACAATGTGGGAATGGTGGGTATATATTTATATAATTATCCGGGGATTGATGCATTACCTTTGCCAACATTAGTGAGAAAAGGTACTACACAACAATAGTCATGGATAAAGCCCTTGGCTTATCAAATTTGTTGATAAAATTGTAAGAAGTTATTGCAGACAAGGACCTAGACGACTGCTTCTAAACATTCAGCCCATTCTATTACATTGATATACATGTTGATCTAGTAGTAAAATTATACTTTCCATATAATTTATGTTATGTCAAAATTATATCATGTCGATCATATCGATATAAACGTGGATCTAGTGAAACATTAGATCCTTCCTAAATGCAAAACTCGCATGTCTATTCGCTGACGTTTCGGCATCTAGTGTTGTTAGGGTTCCAAATATTTGCAGAAATTAAGGAATGTAGGAAATGGTTGTGTGACAAAAACACCATATTATTACCTAATATCAATTATGTAAAGGTCATCAGCTCAATTATCCAATTGATGAACTTGATGTAGATTAATAATTTCAAGTGCAATTGAGCCGATTGCAATTAAAGTTGAATTTCATTTGAAAACTCACAAGCTTGTTTATGTATCAAAAACTTTGATACAATATACATATCATTTATTCGTCATTGTTAAACATGATACAGAACGTTAGATGTTATTTGAACAACAGAACAACACATAATAAAAACATGGCAGTAAATAAATTATGATGTACAAATATTGGTGATCTGGTTATCAATTTCGTTCGCATTGAAGAAGGTATAGGTATGATTTTCTCTAAGACAGATCAAGACTTGTTACAATGCCGCTCGGATGGCACAAACGGGGTCAGGTTGGCATCCAGTAATATGAGAAAATATGTTAGAAATAAATCGATCTTTATCTAGCTTATAAAAGTTGCACACTTCATTTATATTCTTTAGCTAAGTCAGACGTGCTACCTTGAAATGCTAAGTCATATGCTAGTCGCACCAACATATTATTACTGCACAACATCATGCGCACAAACTTAATAAATCTGATTATAGTTTATCTTTGTATAAACTATTTGGTCGGGCTTTGTTTCTATTGCAAAATTGGTGGTAATAAATTGATACTTGCAGTGATACTGATATCGTTACAAATCAGATAAAGCAGGTTACAGTGAGTCCTTCCTAGCCAGGAAGGATAAGTAGTTTTCTTACACATTTCCTCCAGGCAATGTAAAATCTTTCCACATGATTATTAGTGTAATCCCATAGATTGGATCTATACAGTGACATATAAAAACAGTTCACATCTCGCACATCATGGGGTACAATGATGTGACACTAGATATGACACTATCTATCATATCCCTGTTTACATTATCACCAATCACGTGCCCTAGATGTGGATGACTAGACACAAATTCGATCACACCATTCATGAAGATGAGCTTAGCCGATATATTCAATGGTTTCTTTGAGTAGGACAGAAGTTTACTCTTTGCCGAGTTAAACATAATCAGCGCAGATGTCCAAAACGTTCCAAACACTATAGAGTGTAAGAGCCAACAAGAGTGTCACATCATCAGCATAACCAAATGCGCCTGTGAAACGTATACGACAGTCAGACTCAGCTAACTTAAGTGACATTAGTAATTCGTCAATATAAATATTGAACAACAAAGGCGATAACATGCAACCTTGCTTCATATCGTTAAATTCATAGTAGCAAGGTACCATCATATGTTGTTTTCCTGTTCATATAAAGACATTGTGGACATTTGGTGATAAAAAAGGTGTTCGCAATATTGCAAAATTGGTGGTAATAAATTGATACTTGCAGTGATACTGATATCGTTACAAATCAGATAAAGCAGGTTACAGTGAGTCCTTCCTAGCCAGGAAGGATAAGTAGTTTTCTTACACATTTCCTCCAGGCAATGTAAAATCTTTCCACATGATTATTAGTGTAATCCCATAGATTGGATCTATACAGTGACATATAAAAACAGTTCACATCTCGCACATCATGGGGTACAATGATGTGACACTAGATATGACACTATCTATCATATCCCTGTTTACATTATCACCAATCACGTGCCCTAGATGTGGATGACTAGACACAAATTCGATCACACCATTCATGAAGATGAGCTTAGCCGATATATTCAATGGTTTCTTTGAGTAGGACAGAAGTTTACTCTTTGCCGAGTTAAACATAATCAGCGCAGATGTCCAAAACGTTCCAAACACTATAGAGTGTAAGAGCCAACAAGAGTGTCACATCATCAGCATAACCAAATGCGCCTGTGAAACGTATACGACAGTCAGACTCAGCTAACTTAAGTGACATTAGTAATTCGTCAATATAAATATTGAACAACAAAGGCGATAACATGCAACCTTGCTTCATATCGTTAAATTCATAGTAGCAAGGTACCATCATATGTTGTTTTCCTGTTCATATAAAGACATTGTGGACATTTGGTGATAAAAAAGGTGTTCGCGTTATTTGGTAACTAATAACAGCGACATGTAATGGAGTATATTCTGCCTTCGCCTTCTCCAGCCGATGAAAGAAATAGCTTCGGCAAGTTCCGTAATCGTGACGTCAGTTGAGGCAGAATGTGCTTTGATGGCTCGCCGAAAACGTAAAATACGTAATTTGGTGGCCAGCTCAATGACGGAAACTCACTTCAAAATACATGCGATTCAACAGAAAACACGCAAAAACCAGCAAATACTGGACATCTTGCAGTTCAACAAACCTCCGTTCTGGGTGAATAAATAGTACTGATTCTAAATATCAAGACAAGAAATGACGCATTTCTGCCATGTCACCCCTTCACTTGAATTGTCAAACATACATCAGGGGAATGAATATGCGACATGCAGTTTTACCTTGCTGGCTACATGTACTTTCAGGTCTGCCTCAACTGACGTCACCAACCACGTGACCCACACTAAACTCAGGATCAAAATCTTCGGCAATTTACGGAAGGAGTGCCTATTTGGTTCGATATCTCTAAACCCATTGATTGTATTTGTAAAATTCGTTCGATTTTATTGAAAACTATTCATAATAGACTAAATGAAAAGCACTTTCATCGGCATGCTACTACCTCTTCAACTAAAGTGCAACTGTCGCTAGCAGTATTAGACCATTTAAAGACCCAGTAGCATGCCGATGAAAGTGCTTTTCATTTAGTCCATTATGAATAGTTATCTGTAAATTCGAACGAATTTTACAAATACAATCAATGGGTTTCGAGATATTGAATCAAATAGGCACTCCTTCCGTAAATTGCCGAAGATTTTGATCCTGATTGTAGTATGGGTCACGTGGTTTGTGACGTCATTTGAGGCAGTACTGAAAGTACATGTAGCCAGCAAGGTAAACTGCATGTCACATATTCATTCTCGTTGTGTATGTTTGACAATTCAAGTGAACGGGTGAGATGGTTGGAATACGGCATTTCTTGTCTTGATATTTAGAATCAGTACTATTCATTCTCCCAGAAGGGAGATTTGTTGAATTGCAAGATGTCCAGTATTTGTTGGTTTTCATGTGTTTTCTTTTGAATCTCATGCATTTTGGAGTGGTTTTCTATCTTTGAGCTGACTGCCCAAATTACGTGTTTTACGTTTTTGGCCAGCCATCAAAGCACATTTTGCCTCAACTGACGTCACGATTACGGAAACTGCCGAAGCTATTTTTTTCATCGGCATGAGAAGGCGATTGCAATACTGGCTCAATATACTCGATTATATGTCGCTGTTATTAATTACCAATTGACGCGAACATCTTTTTTTATCACCAAATGTCCACAATGCCTTTATCTGAAGAGGAATAAAACCATATAATGGTACCTTGCTACTATGACTTTAACACGCATGTTCTGAATTGTGTGTGGATTCAACAGAAACCGTACAGTTACTGGGCACATATTACGTTTATAACCAGAAGAGTTTACATAATGTACACAATCAAAAGCTTTAATTGCACCAAGCTTTGCTACATACACATTGGAGTGATTATTTGAATATTACCCTATCACTCCATACATACAACGGCCGTACATTGAGTAGAAGAATGACCAGATTTATCGTAGTTCTGAATATGTCTGAATGTTTCATGATATTGGTCAAGAGTTTGCCAATTATACAGCTCAGACTAATAAATCGGTAATAATTGGAATCATTCATAGATGTTTCCTGCTTTTTGGAATAGGAATGATAGTTGATACACATAGAAATAGATACACACAAATGGTGAGAACCCGTGACTGAGCATACAATTAAACAACATTTAATGGACAGACAACCTATGGGTGCCATTTAAAGATGGTCAGATGTGTGTTCGGTGCACCCATCTCCCATGGAACCTTTAAGTTTCTTTGAAACACACACATTGTCATTCACATCAATTCGATATACTCAATTCAATATACAATTCGATATACACACACATTGTCATTCATATCAATTCACCATCCATAGTGAGTCCAATCGGTTGGCAGGAATTTTCAATGGATTTACTTAAGTGCTGTACAACTACTGTCATGTCTGAAGCATCAAATGGTACATTTTTATACAAATTAGAATCAATAAGTGATTAGCTATGTCATCATTACCGTGCACATCGCCAACATAATTATTCTGTTTGTCTTTTTCTAACCACATTTCATTTTCTTGATTTCATTCCAGATCTCACGTTTTTCTGGACTACGGGACGATTCAGCTAATTTTTCTTTTCTAATAGTCTTCTCATTTCTTTGAACGAGTTTTATCATATACGTGATATTTGTTACGAGTCTTACGTATGATATCTACAATAACGCCACCAGTGGGAGAACCATTACTTTTCCAGACGTTATGCCAAAACAACGCCTGATACACCTGTACATGATCGTTCCAACCATTCACAGATCATCGACTCATGCACAACTTACTATATGGTATCACACACCCAGCCTTAATACATGCCAATAAAATATCATCGTAATATTTATCCGTATAGTCGTAACGAGACGAACACGAGTAATTGTTACATTCAAGCACATCATCAGGTACAGTAATATGAGACAGATTATCGTCAAGATCACGTTTGTATTCAGCAATATCTATTGCAGATGCTAAGTGCCTTAACAATTTGTCAGAAGAAGAACAAATTTTAATTGAAATTTAATTTAATGATATCATATGGCGGGCTCATATAAAATCTGCCTCGTCCAATGTAATATTGCAAATGGAAACCATTTCCAATACCATGAATACGACTCAATAAATATATACAATCAAAGACGAACATTTCTGCGTTCTCCTGAAAATAATATGTGAATACAGCGTAATGATAAAGTTGAAAGGAAACTTGGTCATTTACGTCTATCACAGACGATTAGACACGTTCTCTTCATTTTTGAAAGAAAGGGATCCCCACCACCAAAGCCAACGTGTTTGCACAGTTTGTGCATTACATATACAATGTAATCACTACAAAAACAATATATTGGTAAACGACTAAATGATCATACCCTGATCATATAAATAAACCACCATCCATAGTGATATGGGGAGTCATGATGAAGTTATGTTCAACCTCGTATTATCTTTAGAATGTGTGTTTAAATATTGCATGAATATTTATCAAGTTGATCCGTTTCAGCGACTGAAATTGTATTAAATGAATAGGCGTTTCCCAGCAGTGTTGTTTTATTCCCTTTTGGGCCCTTCTCTCTGATAACATTTAGTAGTATGCATGTACCACAATCTCATCACTTCCTCCCGTTCTACCAATAAAAATTCCTTGCGCCAGCAGATTTGATCGCATGGTTATTGTTGTGTGGTATCCTTTCTCACTAATGTTAGCGAAGGTAATACATCAATTCCCATGTAATTGCATACCCAGCATTCCCACACTCTGTGTACTATCAAGTACCAGTTTGTCCTCGAAATCCTCATTGTCTTTGGGATCTCTGATGATATATATATATATATTTTAATTGAAAATATGCCATACAGCTTAAGATATGTTAACAATGATCTAAGGGAATTAAAGTCGGGCGCATAATTTATTGGCGCGAACCCATCTCGTCATATTTCAAAATTCACTAACTTCTATTAATCCTAATTTATAAAAAGTGAAAACGGTACTATGACCATTCATGGACCTAGAGGTCTCCTCTAGGTCCATGGACCATTATGAAACAATGGCTGTTTTTCTGTCGTGTGCGTTTCTCGTCGTCGATTCAGGAAAATATGTATCCTTATGGGGTTCTGACATGGGAATTCTAGCTTGCCATTTTGATGCTGTATGGGGTTGAGACGAATCAATGGAACAGCCGATCTAAATAGGGACCATCTCAAAGAAAATACAATGGTCACAAATGAAAATATGTTTTGTTATTCGTGCTTGGAAATAGTTTGCATTCAAGAAATCACAATGCACGGGAGTTATTCAGGCCGAATGTGATCATACATCTCACAGTTACAGGAGTTGAAAGACAACTTCATGTTTCGCTCATATATTTCAATTTGTATTCATGCACATGTATGTAGGATACGTGTATTTTGGCTCATCTGCCACGGAATATCGGCCTATGTGCGGTACGTTGAATTTTATTGTGATCAATATTATCATCAAATTATTATGATCAAATTAATATGATCAATATTTTGTTTGATTGATCAACAGCGCAATCCAGCACGAAAATTTTGGCATTTTTCTGAAATCTGTTCCATAGGCATGGCATCTTTGAGAGAGTCCCTTAACCAATACTGGGCTGAGCTATATAATTTGACTCAGAGGACTCGGGCAGACCAACGCGAGCATGACCGGGCACGATACAAAGTTGGTAAAAAATTAGACACCCCAAATCCTCAATTGATATATTGCGGAATATTGAATATGTTCATTTGTTTAATGATAAGAATATACATATATATAACATAATTTGTGTCCTATTCTGCCTGTGACATATATTTTCTCCCTCAAATATACAATAATACTCTCAGCTATTCCGGGACATCAAACTGTGACCACTATCCGTTTTTTAACAGCATAACGCCATCACATTTTATTTTTCGGACCGTTGCACACCACTGGTCAGACCAATGATATTTCTTTGCATTAATGAGCTCTTGTATAGGCATTCACCACTGTTTTGACTGTCTGCTTTCCCGCTCGTTGTTACAATGGTAAAATCCCATAAAGAATCATATTTATTGAAACAGTAGTCTTCTGTATGAAAAACAAACTTCGAATTCACGTCAGCAATTTTGGTCACATGCTTTTTCAAACGTTGCCTGAATTTCACATAATACAAGTCAGTAAGTTCCGAGATTTCATGAGATATGTTCGCGCCAATAAACTATGCGCTGACTTTAGTGTTTTTCAGCCACAAGGATTTAACAATACGTGTATGTTATTAATCAAATGGCTAGGCACTGATTGTTTTTCACTTATAAACATGATGTGGTATATTCACACTATGTACTGTAGAAATGACAATAATAGTATTAGTCCATGACGACACATTCACTTCTTCAATAACTTTCATTTCACAGTTGGTATTACTACCCAAACCACTGCATTTGTGAACAAAACTAATTTTCATGACTATAAATACAGGAAATAACCTCGTCGGGTTCATCAAATATTGACTGAATGACACAGAATTTTCAAACACGTATTCGACGCAGCATTTTAATCACTTTTTATTTAAATTAAGATATCTTGTAACATTCGTCGACTTCAAAATGTCAGCAAACCAAATATATTATTCAAAAGTTTCTTGGGATGATGATTTTGAGTACTGTACAGGTGAAAAAGAATTTGAAATACAGGCACGTATACCACATCAGATAACTTATTACTGCCATGAAACACAATGGTTTTGAAGAGGAATGATACATTATGCTACATATTTTATTGACAAACACGTGATACTGCCTGCCGATATCGCCTAGTTGGTTCCCAGGGATCAGTTACTGTCAGACGACCAGTGGAGACGTCTACACGTGCGACCGTCCCCAGCCTGGGTACATTACATGCTCCATGCACCAGGTAAATTAAATGGCTTTTCAATTGTGATGTAATCAATAAAAGCACAAATGGATACCGACAAACAGAGAAATTCCAATTTCAAGACCGAATCCATGGACGAAGTTTACAAGTTCATTATCAGTGGTCAAATCCGAGGGATACTATCAGTATCATAGTCAGAGCCAGGTGAATATCACAGACACCCAGCCAGCGGAGTGTGAGATCAGGTGCTCCAGGAGAGTGAGCATCTCCTGCCCCGCATGCGACACCCGCTGTGATATCCACACTGTCAAATTGGGAAGCAAACATGCACAAAACTACAAGGATGGAATAATATATAATATAATGATAATATATATAATATCCTCCATCACATGTGTGCGTAACCTTCAACCAGACCATAGTGTCAGCCATAAAACTTCTTGAGTGTCGACCTCAGTCCAGGTAAATTCACTTGCCAAGGACACTGGAACCTCCCATGGTGATATGGTGACCAATCTACTTTACAAATATGGACCTATTTAACTTCACTACATTTTTATCGTATGTTCAATCTTTAAACTGTAAGAGCCTCATATATTGATATTCCATAAACCTGCAGAGAATGAACCGGGGATCGCTTGGAATTAATGCATCAGGACGCTGGGACAACTACACGAGCATGAAATAAACTTTTCATTTGAAGCAACCTTTACTGTTGTTATCAAATTAACAAACGGCCATATGCTGTTAATCTGTTATTGCATATTATTATTATCAGCAGTATTATTATTAATACAAATTTCTATAGTTCCCTGTTTAGTCCGTGTCGAACTACTCAACGGCACTTTACATAAAACAAACAACTATAAGGACACGACTAAGAAAAATAAAAAGACATAAAACTAATGACTTAAAATTAACTGTAAGAGAGTAAGAAGTAGTGAGTTCTGAGTCGTTCATCTGCTTGCTTGTGGTCCCTCAAGAACCTACTCAGGACGTGCAGACGCCTATTATGACTGATTGCACGTAACATACCATTGACTACAGGGCCCAAGTATCATATCCTGCGCTTCCCTCTATATACAATAAGGATTAAAAAGGTGCGAGACGGATTAAATGGTATGCTTTCAGTGGACGAGTAGTATTAAGGCGCAGCGTATGATACTGGGGCCGGCTACAGTGAGGCACTTTTCCATTGACTTATAATGTGGAAGTAAAGGTAACAAAATCACAAAGACAATACAATCCCATGTTTTAAAACTTGGTTAGCACACACATATATACTCATATCTGTATGATAAACCGAGACATGGTTTCATAAATGATATCACGGATTCCGAAGCTGTGCAATTTGATGATTAGATAAATCATTTTATGTGTTTCACCAGAACGAACATTCGTGTGTTCCGCTTGACAAACACTGGCTGCAGCATATATTTATTCTTTGTTGTGGTCAAAATAATGAGAATATCCATGGCTATACTACTTTCTGTGAGATGAATACAATGAGCCTCAATACTACTCGTCCACTAAGTGTATGCCATTTAATCCGTCTGTCACCTTTTCAATCCTTATTGAAAATAGAAGAAGGCGCAGTGTATGATACTTGGGCCGATTCTTGGGCCAACATTCGTAATCCCAAACACCTCGATGCACCCGAGTGCATATCACCCGTGAGTTTTACTGGCCTCACTAGCTATTTGCGGTACATCATAATACTCTCGCTCGCCCTGTTGTGAGTGTATCTTGTATACTGAGAAATAGGTCGGAGAATGACATATGAAAACGATGATTATAACAAGTTTAACATTGTTTAGTAAGAAGCGGAAAAGTTTCAGTTGATTTGAAGTGTGTAAATTCATGAATTTGTTTCCTTTATATTTACATTATAAGTGAATGGACAGCTGGTCGATTCCAGGTTGGTGATCAATTTAGGACAGATTTCACTAATTCCTTCTGCCATACAAAACAATGATGAACAAACCAAATTCAAATCTCCATAGCTCCGTCCCAGAACAAGGTGATCCTTAGCAGCCTATATACAAATCTAGCCAATTCATTTCCTCATCTCACTATAGTAAGGAAAATATATGTTGATAAATTGGATTTTTCGCTACAGCTCGAATTCTGAGGGTATCCCCTTGAAACGACTGATTTTCATGCCTGACAACCATATATATCGTTCGTCATCCGAGCCGTTCTGTGCGTGCTGTGGTCTTGAAACTGTTCGTGTGCAATGCCAACCAGCTCGGGTCAACAACCAGCCATAGCAAAATATCCCCCACCATTCTGCGGGGGATCAAAGGCATCCTTCGTTTTCGGAATTCTAAAATAGGGAATAGAATAGGGAATTCTCTAACGGATATGACGCAATATCATTGTTGTTGTGTGGCCTTTACATGCAATCAATCCTTAAAACCACATTTGCCTGGCCTGCTAACAGGACTGACTTTTCCACTAGTTTGATCACCTCCTTGAGTGGCACCTGTGATTTGCCCGACTTCTTTACCTGCTCCAGGTGTGACCAGACCTTACCTAAGGGCCCCATGAGGTCCATCAGTTTTACTTGAACCCTATGAAAACCAGTGTCGGTTTGTTTTACTCCCGGATGAGTCTGGACATTGAACAAAATACCATGTTCTGGTCTAGTGTCAGACCTTTAAGTTCATCAGACTCAGGGATCAGATTAACATCCAGTATATGTTCTTCAATAACGCTATCCTTTTAGATAGTCTTTGAAATGCTTGGATACGTAGCGCTCCTGTCCCCTGGACAGAGTCCACTTATTGGACTGAGACGCCTTGAGCGTATCAAATCCCTCCGTGTCAGAGTCCTAGTCTGCTCTTATATGCTTGGCGCTACTCTTGCGGCCTGCTTCTGAACACTGAGGTTCCTCCTCCTCGTCCATGGAGTCCTGTATGGAGCCGGCATAAGAGTCCTGATCAGAGCTTGACATGTCTGAGTCCAGCTCCTTGACGGAGTACTTGCCACTGTCACTGGCGTCAGAATCATGCCTGTTAGGACGCTTAGGTATCATATACTGGTGGCCTCTGCGTCATGACTAGCACTGCCAGTGTGATCATCATGATCATCATGATTGTCCATCGGACTAACAGATTGGCCATCGGCCTCATGATCAACGTTCCCATCGGGACAAGATATGTGAAAAAAGGAGTTGAGTATACACCCACCACGAAAAATAAACAAGTGAGTGACATAAAATGTCTAGACACGAGAGAAAAAAAATTCAGCAAAGAAAACTTCGACCGCGTGAAAAAAAAAGCCAAGATCATTATCAGGTCTACAATCGGTTAATGAAATGGAATTGATTATGACTATTACGACCGTATAATAATGGACCATTTCACAGGCCCCCCAGATGTCATGACCATCTGACGTTTCTCAGTAATTTTCTTAGTTCAAAATGGAGCAATGGCTACTGAGGGCAGAACACGCACATTCATGGCAACGTAAAACCACACATGAGATTCCGAAGGTGTCTTCAGCTGCATGCGTGCGCTCAAGTAGTCATGTTACATGGTTATACGCTGAAACCTGTCGAGAATGAACCACATGTAGGCCTACCGACAAAATGTGACATTTTGCAGATACATTTGTGTTTGAAAACGGTTGAAATTGCATCGAAGCTCCGCGCCTCTGATTGGTCCAAAAATGTTTACGTTTTCTGACTTCGGATTTTGGCGTTAAATGGTCTATTGTGTCATAATGGCAATATAATAATACCATAAATTAATTTAGTGAACGGTATTAACAATATTCTGATTTGTCGGAGTCACGTATTGTAGAGATATCAGATATGATCGGTTGTTGGGCATTTGTGAAGTACAGTATATCAGAAATACATCAGATATACAGTAGAAACAATGGTGATGGCATTGTGTTCCTTCTAAACAACAGGTTTCATTTCAGGACCAACAAAAGCCGATACATACCTTAAGAGGCAATAATGAACAAGATCCCACCCATGAAATGACAGTCTTTCCTCCCAATAACGTGATGGTCTGCCAATTTGCTGTCGATTTTTGTTCGCATCCCCTGGGGCTGGGATTGCTACTTAGAGTGAATGGGTTATGGTAGATATACACACTCCCAACAGAACAAGAATGCCACGAATACCAGTGTCCCTAAATTGTGCATAAATAACATTACAAGAACAAACGTGTTAACACCTAATTGCCAATTCAGCGGAATGTATTCTCTTTCAAATTACCAACGTAACAAAGGGTAACCCTGAATATCTTTTGACCAATGTGAATATTATGGGATTCTGATGAACGAGTTCACAGGTGGATGAGTGCATATCATTGCATTTCAGTTATTACTGGCACCATCAAAATATGAATGTTCTAGCAGTGATAAATCACTCTATCCATGTAGCAACCATCCAACAAGCTTACAAAGTTTTGAAAGAGTCAAGTTTGAATGAATATCAAATTGGTGGATGAGAATATTGTATTGCTTGGCATTTACCCCATCTTGTCATTTACCCCATCACTAATTGTCAACAAACTCCAACTGGTAAACGATGCTTTCTAATTGAGGAAAGAGAGAAACACAACGGATGGGCTCCAAATTCATTTGTAATTGAATATCAAACAATTTTTTTTCATTGGAATGGTGAACACAAGTCAAAAACCAATGGGGGCGTTCGCTTATAATAGAGAGGTATGTTTTTTAGAGTAATTTCATTCCAAGTTTTGCAGAAGATATCATGTTGGGAGTGATGTAACAAAGACATTTATTTCCTAATATTAATAGAGTATTATAAATTCATGAGTATGGAAACTTGATCATGGAAATTATGATAAAAATATGGAAGCACACATTTTCCTATATAATTAATTAATATTTGACATCTCTATTGAGTATGCTGTAACTCGAAAATGCAATGGTTCGTGGAACATCTCGAACGATCAGCTTTTCGGTGTCGAGAGCATACAGAACACAAGTAATTCAGAAAGTTCAAGGAAGGTCATGAATCACCTTCCCCCAAATGGCCATAAGGAGGTGAAATCAATTGTTGTGCTACATGAAACATGTGGCAGTTTTCATGAATTCCTAAAAACATATTATGTAAACGAGTAGTATTGCACGAGTAGTATGTAGGGTGTAATTTAAATGCACTATTTATATAATATACACAGGTTTACATGATTATATATACAGTTTTACAGCATACATTTGTACAGTACAGTCAGTCACGAAAATACAACGTCTAATCACACAGAAACGTAGCAAGATGAACAGTGATGCAGTGACGTGGCTCTATAAGCTAACGTGGCAACGAGGTGACACACGATGTTAAGAGGATCCTAGATGATGTGGGCGACGAACGACACAAGATGACGTGGGCAACGAGAGAACACTCGGCGTCATGGCGACGAGTTGGTGTGACAAGGCGATGAGTAGGTGTGACAAGGCGAGGAGTAGACACCCGGCTGCTTGACACTAGACAGCGCGACAACTCGACACTAGACGACATGGCGACGTGACACTACATGGCGTGACACTAGACGATGTGGCGACTTGACACTAGATGACGTAGCTAATTGACACTAGTCGACGTGGCGACTTGACAGAGTGAAGTCCAATGATAGTTCAATCCACTAAGCAGGTAACGCAACTTGTAATATAAAATGAATACACAAGGAAAGTTTTCAAGATCACGTTTTCCGTTATATTAACAATGGTGATCGACAGCAGAGTAACAATAATAATTGACAGTAAAGTCAACAAATTGTCCAGGTTTTCAATCGTAGAAATTGGATATAAAATACATTTAGATGATAACAACATACGTGATATTGCCGTATAAATGTAACGCTGAACATCACAGCTAGTGCAGAGTAAAAATGAGAAATTTACTTACAATGACGGCGTTTCAAGGTTGCTTATCACGTAGAATCCAAGCCTTTTAAGCCAATTATTGGTATATCTTATTTGGAATATAGATCAGCAATTCCGTGATTTATTTTGTTGAAAGGATCATTCCGGATCAGAAAGATGAAGTCGGTACATCCGTTCTCAATATCAGCCACGTAATCTTTAGAATACATATTTATCCATTGGTAAGCCCAGCTCGCTTTTTAAACCATAGAACGCGCAGTTGAAAAAAATTAGCCCAAGTGCTAAAAAAGGTTACCGGACAATATATATTTTAGTATTTTGTCCCGTGACCTTGAAAATAAGGTCATTGGTCAATTCAAGGACACGATGATATTCGGCATATGTCATTTCTAGTATGTCCACAATTGATTCCTAATCGACTTTCCTCAGCTCCTGTGTAAAGTCGATAATAAGCGAGATATTAACCATTTCGTGCTCTGACCTTGAAAATGAGGTCAAAGGTCAAATTCAAGGTCATGTCAGCATATATCATTTCCTATGTGTCCATAATTAATTCCTAGTCTCTAATCTCAATAATAAGTGAGATATTAGGCATAATGTGTCCCTTTATAAAGCATAGGAGAATTTAACATGGGAAAGTCCTATTTGGGACCCTTCGAGAACATGAAAATGGCCGCCACACCGGCGATTCAGGGGCAAAGAAACTTATACATATCACAGAAGTATGTGAGAGCAATCTTTTGAAATAAAAATCTCAAAACTGTCTGAACAGTTTTTGAGAAAATATCCGCCAAAGTCAGAAATTGGCCATTTTTCGGTGAAAATGACCGCCATTTTGAAAATTAGCCCAAGGGCTAAGAAAGGTTACCGGACAATATACATTTTAGATATTAGCCTTTTGTCCAGTGACCTTGAAAATAAAGTCACTGATAAATTCAAGGTCATGAAATTTTCAACAAATATATCACTTCTAGTATGTCCACAATAAATTCCTAAGCTGTAAAGTCGATAATAAGTGAGACATTAGCCATTCTGTGATGTGACCTTGAAAATGAGGTCAAAGTTCAAGTTCAAGGTTATGAAAATATTCAGTATATATCATTACTCTATATTCGCAATTGATTCCTATGCTGTGAATGTAAGTATCAATCTATTACCACCAATACAATCAGATTTTGATGATGCCAATAAGAAACGTAAAATACTACATTTTGCAATAGAAACAAACAAAGCCCGACCAAATAGTTTATCCAAAGACACACTGGCGTCTTCAGGGGCAGACAATGTGTTAAATGTAGTTGTTTCTACTGTACACCAGATGGAATTAGTATACAACTGCAGAACAACCTATGAAAATAATTTAGAAATCCGAATCTAACCCCATGGAATAGATACATGACAAGTACAAAAGTACCCAATCACAAGCCCGAAGGCTACTGAGTTGATGGTATCCTCGGGGACAGATTTAACGTCCGCCAGTAGTGACACCGACTCAGTGGTACAAATGTAAGTATCAATCTATTACCACCAATACAATCAAATTTTGATGATGCCAATAAGAAAGGTAAAATACAACATTTTGCAATAGAAACAAAGCCCGACCAAATAGTTTATCCAAAGACACACTGGCGTCATCAGGGGCAGATGTAAAGATGATAATAAGCGACATATTAGCCATTTTGTTCTCTGACCTTGAAAATGAGATCAAAGGTCAAATTCTAGATCACCAAAATATTCAGCATACATCATTTCCTATATGTTCACTATAGACCCCTAAGCTGTAAATTTGATAATAAGCGAGATATAAGCCATTTTGTATTCTGACCTTGAAAATAAAATGACTAACCTTGAAATTTAGGGCAAGGGTCAAATTCAAGGTCACTAGAATATTCAGCATATATCATTTCCTATATGTTCACAATTGATTCCTAAGCTGCAAAGTCGCTAATAAGCAAGATATTGGCCATTTTGTCCTGTGACCTTGAAAATGAGGTCATAGGTCAAATTCAAGGTCACGAGAATATTCAGCATATATCATTTCCTATATGTTCACAATTGATTCCTAAGCCATAAAGTCGATAATAAGCGAGATATTAGCAATTTTGTCCTGTGACCTTGGAAATGAGGTCAAAGGTCAAATTCAAGGTCACGAGAATATTCAGCATATATCATTTCCTATATGTTCACAATTGACCCCTAAGCCGTAAAGTCGATAATAAGCGAGATATTAGCAATTTTGTGCTATGACCTTGAAGTTAAGGTCAAAGGTCAAATTTGAGGTCATCAGAATATTCAGCGTATATCCTTTCCTGTATGTCCATATTTGATTCCTAAGCTGTAAAGTCGATAATAAGCGAGATATTAGCCATTTAGTCCCGTGACCTTGAAAATGAGGTCAAATTCAAGGTCACGTGAATATTCAGCATATATCATTTCCTACATGTCCACAATTGATCACTAAGCTGTAAAATCGATAATAAGTGAGATATTAGCCATTTTGTCCCGTGACCTTGAAAATGAGGTCGAAGGTCAAATTCAAGGTCATGACAATAATCTGCATATATCATTTCCTATATGTTCATAATTGATTCCTAAGCTGTAAAGTCGATAAGAAGTGAGATATTAGCCATTTTGTCCTGTGACCTTGAAAATGAGGTCAAAGGTCAAATTCAAGGTCATCAGAATATTCGGTATATATCATTTCTTATATGTCCACAATTGATTTCTAAGCTGTAAAGTCGATAATAAGCAAGATATTAGCCATTTTGTTCTTTGACCTTGAAACTGAGGTCAGAGGTCAAACTCAAGGTCACGAGAATATTAAGCATATATCATTTCCTATATGTCCACAATTGATTCCTAGTCTCTAATCTCAATATTAAGTGAGATATAAGGCATAATGTGTCCCATTAACATGGGAAAGTCCCATTTGGGCCAAGTTTGGCCCAAAATGGCCCACTTCGAGCGATTCAAGCGCAACGAAACTTATACACATCACAGGAGTACATATGAGGAGTGTTGTGTATCAAAAAGAAAAAAAGTTACTGAACAGTTTTTGAGAAAATGGCCGCCAAAGTCCAAAATCAGGCATTTTTCGTCGAAAACGGCCGCCATTTTGAAAAAAATGCGAAAATCGAAAAACAAAAAAAAAACTTTCCTTGAAATATTTTTAGGTATTTTTGTGCAAAATTTCAGAAAGATTCGATCATATACTTTAAAGATAAAAATGTGAACGGACGTTGGACGGACGGACGGACGGCTAGACGACTGACGACGGACGACGGACGCAACGCCATGCCAATAGGTTATCGGACCATAGGTCCGGTAACCTAAAAATGCTCGCACAAAGCCACGAATACTCTTGAATAATACCTTACACTGTAGTGTACGATTCTACATAGGGACTATAAGCACCTCACTCACACTTTGCTTGTTTAAGAACATTTCACATCACATGCAACAATTTATTCGACAAACTGCCATTTCAGTCCCGGAAATCAGCCACGCATGGAAACACCGACCACATTTTTTCAACATACACGCGATAGATGATCAGTTCGAATGATCGTACGATAACATGGCATGACAGTACCAGGTGCAAGAGCACTGGTACCACGTTGTTCTCCTAAACAGCGGATGTTGGGACCTGTCAGTGGGGGTTAATGTACCAGTCAACATATTCTGAACTTGAAACCTGGGTTTCCTAAACAATGGATGGATTTGACCAATATAGTGGACACATCATGTAGTTTGATTTATTACAGTAACAGTCATAATTACATGTAGATTAATTCCCATTTCACAAACCTATTAGGTTACAAATACATGTTAACAATATATCAAAATACTTGTCATATATATGACCGGCTAATACGGGCTGCCTGGGCATTTACGAGGGGGGGGATAACCCCCTATGGGATGCAATGATGAATATCCGTCCCTGGTACTACAGGTTAAATGAGAAATAGCTTCAATACAGGATGGGCGAAACGGCGAAACGGCGGGAGATCTGGGATCACTCGCACGTGTATATACATGTAAGGTGGGTTGTTACCCATCACCGACGTCAGTTCCAACATGGGATTCATACACAAGTGTCTGAAGTGCAGAACATATGTCAAGCGAGGATAGGAAGCGGTACACTCTGGCTGCCGGAGTCAGGGAGTCAGAGCTTCAGGTGGAAGACTGCTACTGCAGCAACATGTCGAGGTCCCTTTGACCACGGGTTACTTCTGTGGACGGTGCTACGACCAGCTGGGCCGAGATGTCAAAGGTCAGGGAAAATGAAATGACTAGATTCCAATCAACAGTATATGTTTTCACAATACCGAAGTAAAGAATTAAGGTATTGACGTCACAAATACTTATTAAGATACATTTCAAGGGGGAAATTAAACGTTTACTTTAATAAAAGTTATGTGTCTCGGGGATGTTGGAACATAAATCTAGGCATATCACAACAGGTCTTTAATATTTGACCCTCCATTAAAACAGAAGCTCCCGAGAGGAGCCCGCCCATGAAGAAGAGGAGTATGGCAAGAACTTCATTCCGAAAGCAGCCATGCCAAGGACATGTGTCTCGGGCACTGCGACTGTTACACCGGAACTCCCCCTTCGCTGTCCAGGCCATGGCAACACCCACAGGTATATGTTTGTTAGTAAATTTCTTCATTTTCTTCATTTGACGATGAACGTCGGTGAAAAGTATTATTATTATTATTATTATTACAATATCGATGCCATTTTAGTAACACCACAAATGTATCTGGATTCATACATATGGGTCTGGGTGTCCTAGTAGGGCTGGTGGTCGGGGTTTGGTAAGGCGTGAAGCTAAAATGGAATACTGACTTTTCCTTATTAAACTATAGTTTAACAAGTAAATGCGAAGCGCACTTACCCCATGAGGTAAGTACGATCAAAGTCGGACATGCTCTGATCGATATTATTATTAGTATTATTAACATTTACTGAGAAAAAGGTACAACAATCCGTAAAAAGATGAATTGGTTTGGCAAGTCCATCAAATTTCTGCCACTCACCAAAGCAAACTTGAGTAATTTCGAATGGTCTGAAACTTTGGATGAGGTGCAAGTTTCAGCTCATGTCACATACGATTGTCTGGATAAAGCCCTTGGTTCCAGATGTACTTGTTAAGTTACTAGGATTTCTGAATACAATGTGGTATTCAAATTTGTGTGGTTGCAATATGATATAATTTTATATAGAGCATGTGTGTAAGATGACTATCCATATACGTAATAGAAAAGCATATATTTCCAGAAACTCAACACAGTGCCGCCTTGGAGTAATGTTGAGTATCGCTCTGTTTCACGGAAATTCTCTTTTTTGCCGGCTGCCATTGGGCTGCAAATGTTCCGACACGGTGCATCAGGAAAGGCGAATGCTTTTTCAGAGTCAATGATACAAAGGCAATGTGTGCATTTTGTGTTATGCATTCCTGAATTATTTGTGCCGGCTGCCATTGGGCTGCAAATGTTCCGACACGGTGCATCAGGAAAGGCGAATGCTTTTTTAGAGTCAATGATACAAAGGCAATGTGTGCATTTTGTGTTATGCATTCCTGAATGATTTGTCATCAACATGGACATTAGGTTGTTCTATTTGCCTCGACAACAGCTTTTCAGATGTGTTTCAAATATGGGGCTGTGTCAAGGGATGGCAACTGCGCGTAAAAATTGTGACCGCATCGGAGTAGAAGTGAAATCCAAATTTCTTGACTTCAAACAGGAAATAGAAGCAAGTCTCCTGTACTGCAGGTTTACAGGAAAACTACAAAAAAGTCATAGAAAATATGGTTTCATTCCAACAAAATAGATGCAGTTACGTTTCAACTTTAGTAAATGGTCAGGGATTCATTCATACTGTGATATATTGAAGTACAAATATCCATAAAAATTATTTGCTACAGCACAGTACACGTCAAGATGCTGTGAGTCAGGACAGGTCACAGGAAGGTCCTTCCCACTCGGAATCGGACAGTAGCTGACGACCCTCTGGAGAGTCGGATATGGGATCAAACTTGGATGCAGAGTCAGTGGAACTGGAGGGGGTTCCTGTGTGCCCCGAACTCCCTGATGTTGTCCCAGGTATATACGTATAACGCCTAATAATTTTAGGTTATAACAGTAAAGGGTACGTAGGGCTTGTCACTCCAGTGTTGCATCGTCCAAGTACATGGAAAACGCTTTTGGGGATAAATAAAGATGGAAATAAATACTATGCATTGGACCTTTTACATTTTGCAATATTCCACGTAACAGTATTGTACTATTTAACATTGTATTTGGAATTTGTTACTGAATGTACTATGCTTTTATACAATATAATTACCTACCAACCTACAAAAGATATGTTCGTAACAGGTATTGCAATCGTGTGGGACAACACACAGATTACCCAGGAGAGGCGACACCATAGCAAAGGCAGCGGGTACAAGTGTCACATCTGGGCGAACGCATATGCCGTGGCAGATCTGGTGGAAGTACCACCTATAGAGGACTGCACTACGGTCATGAAGGTAATGAGCAATGTTTTCCCCCTAGAAAAAATAAATAGCCTTGCTCTCCCCAAGGAAAAAACAATATATATAGGATGTCAGAAATGCATTGCCTTTGTATATTGTCTAACATTTCCTAGACTTTCGTAAATTTAAAACTGACCTTTAAACATGCCTTCAGTTTCTACCTGATAAGGAACTGTTGATTTATGTCAACATTTCAATTATTGCAAAATGTGCTACAATATCAGAAAAAAATCAGCGGGAGAACATTTATATTACAGGCAGAAGATATCCCTCTGCAGGACAGCCTGCCGTCGGTGGACGACTACACCGCTCTTCGGGTGCGCATAACAACCATTGTCTCCAGGATCCTGGTTGATTGGCTGAAGCCCTTCCAGTCGACGACGCAAGGTAGGCACATTGCGCACCGATACTCGGAACAAACAAAGAGTCTAGTGGTGAGTGGCTAGAATTATGTGCAATCATGACACAAATTTTCCATCACCTTGGACCCAAGTTGCTCATGAAGAAGGACAATAGTAATTAGTCATGCTCCTTCTCATGTACACAGTTCAACATTGGCATCATCGATGCAAACCCCAGCACCACCGAAGGAGCCATCACGATTGCGGAGCAACTCCACAAGTTTGTTCCCAGCACCCCTTTCGGACCCAGGCCAACACCTGGCCATTCCGACGAGGGGGCCCATGAGAGATTGTGCGACGCCCAGAACGCCCGGAACGCACATCGCAACCCCAGACTGGAAGGTCTTGTTCTGGTACCGCAGGATTTCCACCACCGCGGTATCATGCTGCAGGTTAAGAGTTTCCCAATATCACTTGACATGCACACGGTAAATGTTTTAATGGATGCGGTTGTGAACGTATTGGGACACATGATTTTAATTCGTTTTTCAACAGGTGCTACAAGCATTTGTCCGCAGCAGACAGGGGAACGAGTACAGCCACCGGGGAGTCACAGCGAAGGTCATGTTCGATGACTTTAACCATCACGAGGATTTGGTGAAGTTCATTACCACGGGACTGGTCCTTGTCATGGCTACAGACTTGATGGGCATGGTCGATCTCGACTCCCAGCCGACGCAAGACCTGGTCGGTGCCCCTGCGGATGTCAACACTATTGCACGCCAGATTGGTAAGCAGACTATAGCCACTTGTAGCGATCCAATCGCATTAACGTTATAATGAGCATTAACATAAGTGCATACATCTCGATGAATTACTACTAGTGTTTCAGAAAGGAACAACCAACAAATGGTGCAGTGCTCCAATCTGTCCTGCCACATGAAGAGGTGGTACCACTCCCGCTGTGTGGGGTTTACCATCAGGAACCCACCTCCAGAAGAGGAAGACTGGTACTGTTGTAATGATTGCAAGGTTCGTTATGACTTCATAGGTGTTATTGTAGGCATATTTTCTGTTTAAAACAATAAGGTTGATGATTTACTGTTATCCCACATTTTCCCTTTGTTAATTTAATGTCGCTGATGACTTCACTACATGTTACCACTGTGAAGGTTGGTTTTAATACAAATTAATTTACATGGCATAGGAGTCTGGTCATTCTGTGTTTTGCACATGCAATCGGGTGCGTCTTGGGGTCACCATGGTCAAGTGTGCAGCCGAGTCATGTCCACTGGGGACTAAATTCCACGTGGATTGCATCGACAAAGCCCCTGAAAATGCAGGTACCGAATTATAACTTTGCGGATAGCAACGTATGAAATTCCGTAACCAAAGTTTGTGTTCCAAATTGGATTTCGGAACCATTCAGATGTGCAGTGGTTCTGCAGCAACACCTGCGCAGACTTACAGGAGGACCACCTTCAGCAATACACGGTTGACATGGTGCGGCGCGGTTTGATGGACGCCACACACAGGGACGCCATCAGGGAAGCAGACGGAGCAGCCGTCATGGCCCAGTGGAGAGTGCACATGCCGTACTTTTGGGTGCATAACTACTATAAGTACTTGGCTGTGACCCACAGGATGATGGCAGGTGAGTTATTGAGGGATACATAGATATTTTCTGTTGGATGCAGATATTTTGTGGAATTTCCAGTAATGTATACAGCAGTGTCCAAGTCTACATTGTCCACATGAGTGGAAATTCATGTATTTGAAGTACACATGCCAAGATATGTTGCAGGGATCAATGGTTGGCTGTTGGCTTCCAAAGGAAATTGGCCACCAAATCGTGCACAACCGGACTCAATTTACATAAAGGGGCGGGAAAGAACATCCCCAAGGACTTTGATGGTAGGTAACATGTTGGTTGCATGAAACGTATCATAGAGAATCACTGTTATTCATGGAAATTGTGACGTATATTTCATGACGAAAATCGGGTTGCACTAGTACTTTCTCATACAGACACTCTGAAGCATTCCCACGGAGTGTACACACCGGCAGTGGTTCAGAGCCTGAGGGCTGCATTGCTCGTCGGTCCAGCAGAACAAGACCTGGACTGCCGCCTCCAGGAGAGTGTCGGCGACAGTCCCCAGGTGTACCGGTCTTCATCTAATAAGCTGAAGATGAAGGACGTCAAAAACTTCGTGAAGACGTACCGTACCGAGTCCCTATTTGACTACATCTCTGGACGAGCCATGCAAAATTCCCAGCCCACACCATTGTCAGACGGTTGCCAAAAATACCGGAGTTGAAAATAAGGCTCCAGTGATATGCCAGGAAATCGGACGTCACAAGACAGACAAAAGAAACCGGTGGTTGAGAAATGGCGTGCAAGCACACACATAGTGTACAAAATACTACATCCAGAGATGGTAGTTCGAATCTCCCCCACCTTGTCGAAAAATAGGACACCCAGGTGGTAGTTCATCGGCAGAACACCCGATGGAACAAATCAAATTATCAAAACACAAATACATTTCCTAATGCCGACAAATCGCCAACAACTAAGAACATACATGAGACTCACACCAAGAGATGGGAGTTCGATTCTCGGCAATTTGCCAAAAACTTAAGGCTCAAAGGTGGTAGTTCAGTGGCATAACAATGGGTTAATAACATTACTTATCGTAAGACGATCACATTGCCAATGCTAAACAAATACATTTGCTTTGCCAAACAATCGCAACCAATTACTGAGTACATACAACAAACTCACACCTAGAGATGGAGTTCGGTTCTCCACCACTTTGCCGAAACTTAAGACTCAAAGGTGGTATTTCAGTGGCAGAACACTGCGTTAAACACAATATTAATCATGACACAATCACATTGCCAATGCCAAACAAATACATTTGCAATGCCAAACAATCGCAACCAATCACTGAGAACATACATCAAACTCACATCCAGAGATGGGAGTTCGATCCCCCCCCCCCCCCACACACACACTTTGCCGAAACTTAAGGCTCAAAGGTGGTCGTTCAGTGGCAGAACTCTGGGTTAAAACAACGTTATTTATCATAACACACTTGGGAAATTCTGTTTACATTCATTATAACACACCGATTGTCACACCGATTGTCATTCAGTATAATTAACTAGATGCTTCCGGTCGCCTACGACCGTTTGGGTGTATGTCCCGTAGCCCTTTCATCCCTGTTGCCCCAAATATATTTCAGATAAGTGTGAAAAACTAGAGCAAGGGATAAAAAAGATTACCTAAAAGTTATGGGGACAAACTGGTTCCAAGTTGAAAATTCAAAGTAAAAATATACCAACATTGCATTTCAAGATGAAGAAATTGGAGCCAGGTGGAATTTCTCGCCTTTGGTTACATATTAACTCATAATATGTGCCAGACTTGGTTTCAAGTTGAACTCAATGTAGAAGTTGACCAGAACTGCATTTCAAGATGACGAAATTGGAGCCAGATCGAACTTTTCTCCATAAGTGACACGTATTTTTGAACTCATAATACTCTAGTATGTGCCACACTTGGTTTCAGTAGTTGAAATTCAAACTAAAAGTTGACCAAAACTGCATTTCAAGATGACAAATTTGGAGCCAGATCAAACTTTTCACTATAGCTTATATTTTACCTCATAATATGTACCAAACATGGTTTCAAGTTGAAATTCAAAGTAAAAGATGACAAAAACTGCATTTCAAGATGACAAAATTGGAGCCAGATCGAACTTTTCACCATAAGTTATATTTTGACTCATAATATGTACCGAGCATGGTTTCAAGTTGAAATTCAAAGTAAAAGTTGACCAAAACTGCATTTCAAAATGACAAAATTGGAGCCAGATCAAACTTTTCACCACAAATTATATATTAATTCATAATATGTGCCCAACATGGTTTTAAGTTGAAATTCGGAATAAAAGTTGACCAAAACTGCATTTCAAGATGACAGCATTGGAACCAGATCAATGTTTTCACAAAAAGCTCTATTTTCACCCCAAACATGTTCCAAATTAAGTTCGAATGTGAAATTCCAATTACATGTACCTGGTTGAGCTCAATAATAAATGTTTCTCGTCTTGATTATTTTTATTGTGGTCAATAATGTTTTTGATTTGATTTTATTCGGTGTAAAAAGCATGACATGTAAAAACACGTAAAATACAATGAAATGAACATGAGAACAGCGTACACCATGGATAGCACCCTAAAGCCACAAGGCTTATTTCCAGGATGGTCCATAAATGAAGACAATGGACGGCAAGAATGATATGATATATTAAAAAGCTGACGAAAGGGGTGATTGGAGTTCTACATGTAGGTGAGGACATTCTGGCTTGTGGATACGGCATTATTTTGTATATAAGACTTGACCTTTCGTTTGAACAAATACTTGACATCAATGTTCTTGATTGAGGATGGAAGATTATTCCAGTACTTAACACCTTGTGTTGACATATTTGAATGCGATATTCCCAGTGATTTTGGTACAACAAAGTTTAATTCCGAGTTGCGAATACGATATGCGTGCTGAGACTGGACTCTGGTGAAAGAATCTGACAAATATCTGGGAGCTATTCCATGAAACACACATGTGGTTAAGGATAAGTTGTTGTGCTCGGTCTGAAGTACAGAGAAGATTTATGGAGCTGAGTTCGTTTTGACCGATGTGAGCACGTGGTCCGAGGTTAAGTATGAAGCGAACAATTTTATTTTGTGCAACCTGGAGTTTACGCTTACAATGTTTGGAAGTTGCGTGATACCATGCTGAAACACCGTAATCGAAATGACTCTGGATAAGTGCAGTAGTTAGAAGCTTACGAGAGCTTTGGTTGAGAACATCTCGATACCTGTACAAAAACTTTAACCGTGAGTTACATTTACTGACAACAGAGTTTACAATTTCGACTCCAGACAGACAGCTATTGAGCCTTAGGCCCAGATACTTGATCTCAGGTTTAGATTTAATGATTTGACCATTACACGAAATAGTAAAGGATTTAGTCAAGTGTTGCTTACGTTTAGACGAGAAGACAATACATTCGGTTTTACCCATATGCATGGATAACAGATTGTTGGCTAACCAATGAAAACAACTTGATATATTTGTGCTGAGGTTGTGAGACAAAACATCAAGATTTTTGTTGCTCATAAGTAAGACTGTATCATCAGCGTACATTACAACTTTACACGAGGCACAATTGTGCATATCATTAGAATATATGAGATAACACAAGGGACCAAGGATGCTACCCTGTGGAACACCAGACACAATTGTTTGTTCGGAAGACTTGGTTTTGCCAACAGTTACAATTTGTTTACGTTCATGAAGGTATGATATAAACCACTCAGGATCAATACCAGTTAAGCGGATTTTTTCACATAACATTTTGTGACTTACACTATCAAATGCCTTTTGAACATCAAGGAGGGCCATGCCCACAAAATTTCCCTGGCTAACTTCATTACGTATATAGTCGTGCAAATAAGTAAGACATGTGTCAGTTGAAAATTGACCCCTAAATCCAGACTGCATGGGATAGAATATACTGTTCTCTTTACAGTATGACTCTACTTGAACATGAACAGCCTTTTCTAAGATCTTTGACAACGTGGTCAGAACACTAACCGGTCTGTAGTTGCCCACATCTAATTTACTATTCTTTTTATACAGTGGTGTTATCACCGCCTTTTTAGTACATTCTGGTACAACACGATGGCTTATAGAAAGATTCACCAGATGAGTTACAATTTCAGATAGTCCGTCAGCTCCATCGCGAAGAAAGAGGGGGTCAATATTGTCAAGGCCGGTACTTTTTGAGCTTTTTAGGGATTTGAGTTCTTTTAGCACAAATGCTGCAGACACACATAATAGACTTAACTAGCAAAAAATTATGTTAACTTATTTGGTTACAGCCATAAAATCTATACTGGACAGCACCTTTACCTTGTTGGGCCCATTAGTAAATATTTCTTGTCTTCAATAGCTATTTTTATCATGGTCAATAATAGACTTAACAAGTGAAAATAATGTTAACTTATTCATTTATACCAAGGAATCTCTACTAAACAAACACTTTACCTTGTTGAGCTCAATAATAATTGTTTCTCGTCTTAACTATTTTTATTGAGGTCAATAATAGAATTAACTTGCAAAAATAAAATTTGACTTATTATGTTACAGCCATAAAATCTCTACTGGACAGAGCTTTTACCTGGTTCAGCCCCAAAAATAAATATTTCTTGTCTTAACTATTTTTATCGTGGTCAATAGTAGACTTAACTAGTAAAAATAATGTTAACTTATTCGGTTACACCCATGTAATCTGTACTGGACAAAACCTTTACCTTGTTGAGCTTAGTAATAAATGTGTCTCATCTGAACTATATTTATAGTGGCCAATAATAGACATAACTAGTAAAACTAACGTTAACTTATTCGATAATATTGTTAGATGTTTTCACCAAAAACATCAGTTCTCCAATCTGAACAAGAATCCAGTGCCATTTGCTTTCATCATACAGGATATTGGAGTGTTCACAGATGTCAAAGTGGGTATTTTAATGGTCGTAATAAGTTAGTCTGTTAACTAATTAATATTTATTCGATCATTCTGAAAAAAAGACGATAGGTTTTGTGTGATGGTCTTTCTCATCGAGCCTGTGCGATTTCATCGTCATTCATCGAAAACTCACACCTGTAGAGCGTTCACAGGCCATGTGTGTTAAACAGGTCAAGTTGAGCATGGAATGTGTTGCCAATCGGCCAATTTGGTTGCTATGGCAACCAAAATCGATTGGTGTCGGGATCTTAGCAAAAGATGTGTCCGTATAGGGCTGGAAAACGGAAGTATGGTCGGTGATAAATTCCAATAAAATATTCGTGAATAAGGCGTTGCCGGGGATAAACCCAATTATCGCCCATTTCTAACAACGTCAATAACTGCTGAAATAACATATCTTGTGTTAAATAACTTTAGCGAAAGTACAAAGCAGGTATACTTGTGTCAAAATTCATTAGAATAACAGGCCGTCTAGCAAGGCTTTATTCGAAGTGCCGTTTTTTTAGTGCCTCTTCGAAGCTTGGATATGTTGTGGAATTGGATTTTTTTTTATCTTTTACAACAGTTTTTGTATATCTTCATCGTGCATGGATACTATAATACCCTAAAGACATCGTAAATATACTTAAAATCACAATATTAAATGCACCCCCACGTTAAAAGATAGGGAGGCGTCAGGTGCTTATCCCCAGTCCGAATAAATTCATTGGAATTTGTCATCGATCAATACTTCCGCTTTCCAGCCCTATAAAATATTATTAGAAAATTAACGGAATCACATTTGGATCACACAATAATATAAGAGGTGATAAGAGTATATTTCACACAATATGGATGGATAACTGAAGTGTATGGAAAACTGAACGACCTACTTTCGATGGTGTCAGGCAGCATGTGGCTTTCAGCCGTGATGATCGCGGCTGAGATGTAAAGGGCTTTCCAAAACAATGCTTGATCCCTCATTGGAGCACTCAGCGGGCTTATGACCAAAGCTGCAATTTTCGGTCTCTTTTTGGTACAATGATTTGATATCCATGTTGAAGTTGTGATGATTGACTGCCAGCTAAATCGTTATATAGCGGCTGTGAGTGACACCAGAAACGCGCGAGTAAACGCCCGAGTAAGACCATCCTTGAGTCGAGTTATGACAGGTCCCAAGATCCGCTGTTTAGGAGAACAACGTGGTGCCAGTGCCCTTGCGCCTGGTAGGGTCATGCCATGTTATCGTATGATTATACGAACTGATCGTCTATCGCGTGTATGGTGAAAACATGTGGTCGGTGTTTACATGCGTGGCTGATTTCCACGACTGGGCTAGGATGTACAATAACGTGGGCAATTTTATTTCCAACTAGTTTCCCATACTTAGGATCCGGAATGACAATTGGTTATGATAGAAAAGTGTTCTTTATTACACACCAGATGTTCTTTTTATCTGTATTTATCATTTTGTGTCACTGATTAACTCATCGTTGTCATTGATTATCATAAAGAAACAGGATTGCCCACTAGATTGTACATGTGCTCCCAATGTGTGAGTGAGGTGCTTATAGTCCCTATGTAGAATCGTACACTACAGTGTCAGGTATTATCCAAGAGTATCCGTGGCTTTGTGCGAGCATTTTTTCAACTGCGCGTTCTATGATTTAAAACCTCTAAAATATCATGGCGAGTTGGGCTAACCAATACCTATAGTAATTGGTTAGGCTTGGATAACTATAGAATACATCGACTTTTTACATAGTGGACCTGTCAGTGTCTATGAACCGAGATTTTTTTTTTGAATTTACCGCCTACATTTGTTACAAAATGCCCGAATGTCTGTGACACACTTACAAAATGCGCCATTTTCAAAATATCACGGTGGATTTGGACAACACTCAGACCTGAAATATCAGCTTTTATTTTAATGATTCGCAAAGGATGGCTGACTTACTTGGGATTGGTACATAGTATACTCCATAATGAGACATCCACAGCCATGTGGTAATGCGTTTTTTCCCATGAAATTGTGTCTGAATGTTGGGTATATTCAAAGTCAGGTGCCACGAAATCGTGTTTACATTATTTCCCAGGTCAAAGTTTGATGTATCCTTACGCGAGACCATTGATCACACCAAATAATCCACTCACTGAATACTGAACGGAACTACTGCAGAAAATGTTCGTAGTACGACACATTACATGTGTTTTGTGATTTCAATTGTTGGCTATCATCCTCGGAATATTTCCTTCGGTTGTGAATACCATATTTTGCGACAGAGATTCGGTAGCTTCTTCTCCAAATGTTTTACCGCGAGGCACCAACAGTCCCATGTGTTATGCATGTATATCGGATTATGATGAAGGCAATTCCACAAGTATGTACATAATCGAAGACATATTAGTTCATAGGCAAAGAATTGATTTGAACGGAATGGCAAACACTGAAAACCTTGTTTCCAGACGATAACTGACATATCGCTCACCACGTGAGTTTGTATTCGCTCCGGTGAAAAAGCCGTTGAAATCCGTGCACTGGGTTTTGAGTTCAATGTGAAGAGCAGGACTCAACCTGCTGTTCAAGTCCCGTCTCGGTCAGTGATCGAATCGAACGACACGGAAAATCGTCGTGCACATGTACTGGGGCGGATTATTAACCCTTTTCCGACCCTTCATGCACATTGGGAGTTCCTTTTCACAAAGACCGAATTATGATATCATATTTGTTCAGGTAGTTGCATGTAATTTAGGCATTCTGTATATTGAAGCTATGTCGCTATCAACACTGAGCAAGTGTCTATGTATTATGAGTACATATTCCATAAGTTCGTGGTTAAATACAGGAATGTCGGTAACAAAATGAGATTGTATGTAGATGTATCTCTCTCTGTGTCTGTATATGTCAAGAAATTTAAATTATGTGTACTGATTGGCACAGGTATGCAATTATCAATGAACCGCTATACATGAGTTATATATTCACCAACATATATATTATATTACTCTAGAGCAAGAAGTTTACTTGATTGTAATATTCAAATGATCAATTCAAGGCAATGAGATAGGTAGCAGCAACAGAATAGAGTGACCATCTGACAAAACCCCCACCTCATGTTTCTCTGACTCCAGATTGAAATGACCGGCAAGTTTATTGAGTTCCTGACAGCTCCACATCACTTTCCTGACACCTCAGCCAGAAGACAACATAGCCAGAAGCTCCAGAAGCCTGGTTCAAGTCTCAATCAGAAGACAGGCAATAGCAGCTCCACACCACTTGAATGATTCTTCAGTGACAGGCACCCAGGAGCCAATCACTCACTTGGCCAACAATATGAATGTCAAAACATAACCAGAATTTGTGCTTTTAAAGTTTGCACCGATATTAAAACCATATATATAAAAATTCAAATTAAGTGCATGTTGGCCATGTGGTATCTGTAATTCTGAAACACCTGTAAAGAATTGCACACTGCATACATAGCATACATATATTCAACATTTTGGCTATTTCACTGTGAGACAATTACATATCTTATACAACAGCATGTATCATTTCCTATATTCTCATGTCCGACTTTGGTCGTACTTACCCCATGGGGTAAGTGCGACTCGCATTTACTTGTTAAACTAGTAGTGAAAACGGGGTGGGTGCCGTGTGCTCGCAAATTGATCGTGATACGAACTTGATGAATGCAGGGTGAGCGTGTTGGGATCACGAACATTGGGTGGTCCGTGAAAGCACGATATCTGTACGATTGCAATACGTCCTTACAATGCCCTTCCTGCACCCCCGGAGATGCGCCTGCGATGCTATCCTGCTCTCGCCATGACCATGATGCGTCGCTGATACGCTTAGCACTTTCGAACAACGATTATTATACGCCCACCATGCCCTGACCACGGTCAAACTACGCTCTAACACGCTGGGGGTAATCTCAAACAAATTGCGGGTATAAAAGTTGAAGATGCACTCCTGTCAAATTGTTTATGTCAACGTGCAACATGAAGGAGGCCACACTATTAAGGGTATATTAGTACAGAGCCAAATCGAACTCGATTACCAAGCCCTCATACTAATGAGGAGGATGAGGAGGCGAAACAGAAAACGAAGGTATTGCTGGGTGCGTCCGTGGCTTTCCGCAGAAAGACGACTTGTCTATGGTCATTATGATCGCATTCTTGCCGAACTTCGCATGGAAGATCAGCCGTCTTTGTTCAACTACTTGAACCTGCTGAAATGTTTGATGAGCTGCTGAACCGGGTTGGGCCCAAAATCCAGAAGCAAGACACTCGATACAGGAAAGTACTTGAACCGGGACTGAAACTTGCAGTAACGATATGACACCTCGCTTTTGGTGACAAATATCCATCACTTCAATTTGACTTCAGAGTGGCCCGTAACACAATATGCCTTTTTATTCCAGGAGTATGTCAGGCTATTGTAGAAGAACTGAAAGACAAGGACGTTTCGTGTCCTACAACATCAGAAGAAAGGCGGGCAATTTCCGAAGATTTCCTGAGAAAGTGGAATGTGCCACATGCCTGTGGGGCCATCGACGGAAAACACGTGGCAATTAGATTTCCTCCAAACTCTGGAACATTGTATCATAACTACAAAGGCTTCTTTTCATTGGTGCCCATGGCCTTGGTGGACGCTAACTACAGTTTTTTGTGGATAGACGTGGGTGGACACGGTTCTCAGTCTGATGCTCAAATCTACAACTGCTCGGAGCTAAAAGACTGTCTGTAAGATGCATCCATCGGCTTCCAAGATCCTGACCCCATACCGAACGATGACAGGAACATGCCGTACTTCATCCTAGGGGACGACGCATTCGGACTGAGATACACCAGTCGATACACAGCCGCAGTCGACGCGTGTATCAGTCGCACTATGAGCTTGCTCGGCGCGTGGTTGTGAGCGTGAGGAGCGTTGTGTGATCATATTACCATCAGCACGGTCGCTATATAAAGACGTGGTGAGCATGCTGTAAGCGTGATGCAGGCGTGCTGTTGGTCGTGGCATAGAGCGTGGTAAAAGCTTGTTGTCCGCAATGAGATCGGGATAAAGACGTCCTGGGTCGCACTATTGGCGTGGGAGCTCCTAACATAAACAATTGACCCCTCTCCCACCACGATCGATCCTTATCTTTGAGCGTAGTGCGACTGCAGTGAGATCGGGCTCTGGTGTGATGGGGGCATTAGGAAAAGCCAGTATTCCATTTCCATTTTAGCTTCACGCCGTCCCAAACCCCGACCACCAGCCCTACTAGGACACCCAGGCCCATAGAAATGAATCCAGATACATTTGTGGTGTTACTAAGATGGCATGACATGTCTCCCCATCGATATTGTAATAATAATCTGCACATTTTGTATATGCGGATCCATCTATATAATAATTCCACTTTAAAATAATAAAGGGTTTGTACTGGCCATTTGGTAAAATATGCTTGGTTGTCAATAAATGTCTGAACTTCAAAAATCATTTGTGACGCAATGGGACTTGAATTTGAAAAAAAAATTCTCGGCTCATTAACTAGCATATGTAGTAATGCTCAGAGAATACAATTTTTCTGGGCATAAATTTAGTCAATTTCACTAATTTTAACATAAGATGCATAATAACTGCACTGAAGATGCTCCAAAATAGTTATTAACATGATAACATTCATGTACAGTACGTGTTCATTTCCTCAAGAAAAATCATGTTCAAAAATATTCAGTGCGCATCACTGACAAAAAGATTGCGAGGGTAACAACCCCTTAAATGTACTTGTCATAGAATTTTTTTTCGTTTTATGAATTTAGCATTTTCCTCGAAATGGCGGCCATTTTCGTTGAAAAATGCCCAATTTTGGAATTTGACGGCCATTTTCTCAAAAACTGTTCAGACAGTTTTGAGATTTTTGTTTCAAAAGATTCCCCACATATACCTCTGTGATGTGTATAAGTTTCGTTGGCCTTGAATCGACGGTTTGTGTATGGCGGCCATTTTGATCTTTTCGACGGGTCCCAAATGCCACTTTCCCATGTTAAATTCTCCTATGCTATAAATAATGGGACACATTATGCCTAATATCTTACTTAATATTCTGCCCTGATCAGGCAAAACGCAGTAACTGCCACGTTTGGCGATATGGAGTTTGACATGTCATTCGAATCAGCAGTAAGTCCGCAATATTGTGTGAAAGTCTGGTGACCATAGGCTTGATCAATCTGGAGATATTGGCCTTGGTAAAAGGCAGTAACTCCTCTCTAACACCTGAATGGACAGGCAAAAAGCAGTATGTGGAAATTACTGCGTTTTGCCTGATCATCAACATTCTTTTACCGGACTTACTGCTTTCTGCCTGTCCATTCAGGTGTTCTTATGTTTTGTGAACAAACTGCATGTTTTCTGTCCATTTCTTACATGATTAAGCATACAATATCAGGGGCGTGTGCAGACTTTCTAGAAAGAGGGGGAACAAATTGATGTCGGGGGGGTCTGATCGGCCGCTCAAGGCCCCCAAGAGCTGGAGCCTTCCCAAGATATCCGATGGACTTTCGCCTTATTTAAATAGATTGCACATTAGAATATATAGGTAAATGTGACAGAGAACCTTGACTTGTGGAAGGCTGTTGCGCATAGCAGAGTGATGCACAAACAATGCTGCAATCCTGCACTCTGGATTTCAATTTCCTCCCGTCCTATAGTCGAATATGATGTGTATATCACAATGATCTGTAAATTTATATTACAGAAAAGGCCTGGGGCCTGCGGAGTCTGATCCAAAAATTTTGCTTGTAACCCAATTTGTACAATTATTTGACTAAGCCCCCTGACTATTATCATGATTATAGAATAGGCCTGGGGTCTGCGGGCCCCAGAAGCTGAAGGGGTTTTTCTCTGGCTGTTTGTGGGCTTTTTCAAGAGTACGGTCATTTATCAGGCGGACTAAATCTGAAATCCCCCTATTGTTTCGACCTGTATTTTCGTTTTCAAACATATTTTTAGTTTTTGTTTTCAAACATGGCATTTTCTAGATGCAGGAGTAAGCATACAATTGCTTATACATCATTTCATATCTTGACTGCAGTAAGTTTACAATTGTTTTTGTCACGGGTTTGATCATTAAGATTATTTCCACGTTGACGATCAGTCTATCACACAATAATCAGAGAATCCGATTTCGTCCTGCAGTGTCAGATTCAGTAATTTATTTTATACACGCATTCAACACGCATATATTCATCAGCATTTGTAAGTATCAATCTATTATCACCAATAGTCAGATTTTGATGACGCCAAAAACAAACGTAAATATCAAATCTATAAGACATTACTATCTAATTATTTTGTAAGTGGTATAAAAAGACATGATTTCTCGACTTCATCATAATAATTTTTGCCAGTAGGCCTATAGGGTCGCGAAATCACGAATTGTCCAAACCCTAACTTACCATAGAAAAAATGGATAACCATGGTAGCGATAGTGGCAACGTTTTGTTTGTGATCCACGCTTTGTTAGATTTCGCACAACCATGGTAACGATAGTGCTAAACATTTAGTTTAAAATTTTAACTCAAGGTCATTCCCCGGATACTCTCAGCGGGGTTTCACCCTTTGGTGTCAATGCTTCCATTTCCGGCGCCCCTGCCCTAGGTTGATTCTCATCAAAGAGTTTAACACAATTGTGCTAAACTCTTTGTTCTCATGTACTTCTATCAATTTTGTTCCAATTTTCCAAAGAGGTCGTGGATCATAGTTTCTTCAGAAATAGTTCCTTTAACAAAATTGGAAAAGAAACACTTGAATGCCCGGATCGTGCAACACAAGATGCATATTTTCAAGATACTGCTTTTTACCCGATTATTGCCATGATAACTTCCTGGGTAATATCCAGACAAAGAACAGTTTCGCTCATATCTTTAATTTTATAAGTCGTATCATATTTTACCAGTAGATTGTTAATTATCACCATTGATCCAAATAATCAAAACAAGAACAATTTTTATTGAACTATGTGTTATCTAGTTAGATACTAAAAACACAAAATTGTGATTTTCTCCAAAACACCATTCTGGCAGTTACTGCGTTTTGCCTGATCAGGGCAGTATTGAGATTAGAGACTAGGAATCAATTGTGGACTTATAGGAAATGATATATGCTGAATATTCTCGTGACCTTGAATTTGACATTTGACCTCATTTTCAAGGTCACAGGACAAAATGGCTAATAGCTCGCCTATTATGGACTTTGCAGCTTAGAAATAAATTATGAGCATATAGGAAATGATACATTCTGAATATTCTCATGACCTTGAATTTGACCGTTGACCACATTTTCAAGGTCATAGTACAAACTGGCTAATATCTCACTCATTATCGACTTAACAGCTCAGGAATCAATTATGAACATATAGGAAATGATACATGCTGAATATTGCTATGACCTAATTCGACCTTTGATCTCAATTTCGAGGTCAGAGAAAATGGCTAATATCTCGCCTATTATCTACTTTACAGCTTAGGAAGCAATTGCGAGCATAGAGGAAATGATATATGCTGAATATTCTCATGACCTTGAACTTGATCTTTGACGTCATTTTCAAGGTCTGATCACAAAATGGCTCATATATCCCACTTATTAACCAATTTACAGCTCACTCATCAATTGTGGACATACTAGAAATGATATATGTCGAATATTCTCGTGTCCTTGAATTGACCAATGACTTTATTTTCAAAGTCACAGGACAAAAGGCTAATATTCAAATTATATATTGTCCGGTAACCTTTTTTTAGCCCTTGGGCTAATTTTTTTATTTATTTTCAATAGGTTGTTGGGCAGTTGTGCACTAATTTCATCAGACGTACCGTAGAAACAACTACTTTTCTCACAATGTCTGTCCGTGATGACGCCAGTGTCACGCTGGAGAACCACTACGCTAAACTTGGTTTGGTCGACACATCCTGGGTTATGCAACGAACAGCCTGGGTGTATTGTACGCGCATCCTTGGTCGAAGACGAAAATTTCGAGTCGAAACCAATATGGAAACAACACTCAAACGGCAAATAAACATCAATGATTTGTTGTAAAATAGTTAACATTTATCATCCAAACCCATCGTGTAACTTGGAGTGGATATACCACGAAATTTATGATGAAATTAGTAGAACTTCCCGTATATCGATGTGATTGTGCAATACTAAAATTTCGTTCATGTGGCATAACAAAGCGCAATCATGGCTCTAACTACTAGCACTGATATTTGAGCACATTTTTTGCGTAACCAGGAATGAATTATATTCAAGTGACTCGGACGCAGTAGCCCTATGTGTCGGCCTTAAACGTCAACGTCAATTGTGGGCATATAGGAAATGATATATGCTGAATCTTCTTATGACCTTGCAGTGAACTCTTTTTCTAGGTCCGAGCATAATATGGCTAACGTCTC
Source organism: Terebella lapidaria (assembly GCA_949152475.1). NCBI lineage: Eukaryota > Metazoa > Annelida > Polychaeta > Terebellida > Terebellidae > Terebella > Terebella lapidaria. The sequence continues at coordinate 20,878,206 of OX424555.1, forward strand.
GCTTATTATCGATATACTACTACAGCTCGGGAATAAATTGTGGACATCACAGGAAATGAGGTATGCCGAACATTTTTGATGATCTTGAGTTTGACCTTTGACCTCTTTTTTAAAGTCAGAGCACGATGTCGCTAATATCTCACTTATTGACTTTACGGCTTAGGAATCAATTGTCCACATATAGGAAATGATATGTTCCGAATATTCTAGTGATCCTGAAAATGATCTTTGACCTTATTTTCAAGGCCAGAGTGCAAAATGGCTTATATCTTGCTCATCATCGACTTCATAGCTTGGGAATAAATTGTGGACTCATAGGAAATTATGTATTCCAAATATTTTGGTGACCTTGAATTCAACTTTTGACATCACTTTTAACGTCAGAACACAAAATGGCTAATCTATTGCTTACCGATTTTACAGCTGAGGAATCAATTGTGCACATATAGGAAATGGTGTATGCTGAATGTTCTCATGACCTTGAACTTGACTTTTGACCTTATTTTCAAGGTTAGAGCACAAAGTGGCTAATGTCTTGCTTATTTTCGACATTACTGCTTTATAATCAATTGTTCACATTAAAAAATGGTAAATTTTAGGAATATTGTCAACACCTTGATTGACTTTTGACCAATATTTTCAAAATGGCCAATATCTCGCGTATTACCAATGTATTGTGGACACATAGGATATGATGTATGCCGAATATTTTGATGACCTCGCTTTTTACCTTTGACCTAATTTTCAAGATCAGAGCAAAAAAATGCCAATATCTGTGTGATTATTGAATTCACAACTTAGAAATCCATTGTGGACATGATATATGCCGAATATGACAAGCAATGAATATTCTTGTAACCTTGAATTTGACCGATGACCTTATATTCAAGGTCACGGGACAAAAAGATACTGTCCGGTAACCTTTCTTAGCCCTTCTGCTAAATTTTTTTCTGTTATCACGTATCTGGTGACATAGCAAATTGCTCGTTTTTATTAATTGTTCCTGAAATATTTATATAAAATCTTGTGTTGGATTACTTGAGGTCATGGTAGATGAAATTCATCAAAATTGATTCACATAATTATGAATTCCTATACTATATAGTCTGAATACAAATATAAGCTCAGTGTTGTCTCAAAAGATTACACAACATTACACATGTTGTGTTGGATATCACATTCTGTTTGAGCGTTGCTAAATACCAAAAGATGGGATGTCTTTCGCTTCATGTAGGATCAGTCTGTTTGTTTAATTTTTGTCTTCAAGGACCAATTCAAACATACTGTGGTAGACATACTCTCGCGTATGAGCATACAGCACTGTTCAACAACTGTTCACGTTCAATTCCACCAAAATACCCTGCAATATGACTTAAGGATTGATTGCATGTGATCGTCATGAACCTGGCATTGACCAGCTGTCCATTCACTTATAATGTAAATATAAAGGTAACAAATTCATGAATTTACACACTTCCAATCAACGTGAAACTTTGCCTTTCTGATTGTTAGCCATCAAGGATTACTAACCGAGACTCTGTTCCTTACTGAGCAATGTTAAATTTGTTAAATTCATCGTTTTCATATGTCATTTTCCGACCTATTTCTCAGTCTACAAAATACACTCACAACAGGGCGAGCGAAAGGATTATGCTGTGCAGCAAATAGCTAGTGAGGCCAGTAAAACTCACAGGTGATATGCACTCGGGTGCACCGAGGTGTTTGGGATTATGAATGTTCAGCTTATTGTATTCATCTCACATAAAGTATAGCCCTAGATATTCTCATTATTGTGACGACAACAAGGAATACATATATGCAACAGCCAGTGCTTGTCAAGCAGAACACTCGAATCTTCGTTTTGGTGAAACGTATAAAATGATTTATCTAATCATCAAATTGCACAGCTTTCGTGATATCATTTATGAAACCATGTCTCGGTTCATCATCCATGAGTATATGTGTGTGTGATAGCCAAGTTTTAGGTAAGGGGATTGTATTGTTTTGGAGATTTTGTTACCTTTACTTTCACATTATAAGTCAATGGAACAGTGCCTCAGTGCAGTCACCGGTAAGTTACGTGCAATCACACCTTAAAGCTATAATCACTTTTGGAATTGATAAAATGTGTTTATTCTGCATTAGCTTTGTTTTGTCTATAGAATGAGAAATCATACAAATTTGGGTCTGAAAATGTGTATTACGTGCTTTAATTGTGTTGCCAAATCAAGGTTCAAACTCGGGCCAGTCAATCTTGCATCAATTTTTTCCTCAAAGCTTCCCGCCTTGCGGGTGAGTACTATACACTGTCTCATGACGTCATTGGTATTTGTCTACATACTGTGGCAACCGGCGATGTAGGCAGGCCTATCTTTCTCTATCCACTGTTTTCATGCATGATTTATGGCCATTTTCTAAGTATCTGTTGTCGAACTGTGCATATTTCTTATATATTCCCCACTATCTCGAGTTGTACTTTCAACTTTGCGTGAAAAACAAGAATGCTAAATTTGGCTGATTTTAAAATTGATTCCAACTTCAATATATTCAATATCTCTATCTTGAATTGTATCTTTAAAGACCAGTAGGGGTACATGCGCCAATTGCAAATTCATTGTACTCATTCGCTAAAGACGAATGCCCTCTTTTGGGAAAATCGTTCATGCGTAGTCAGTATTGTTGACAAATTATAGTTGCCTTACTGGTCAGCACCGACCACGTCCTATGAATATTGATTAATTTCAGTCGTGCACGATTAAACTGTGAAAATTTGAATATCTTCATATGGCAAGGTGGGTCTATAGACAGAAAGAAGCAAACTATTTGTACTATTCGATGATGTACCCCATTGACACCCTTGTGTAATACATATGTACGCTATATCGTACATGACAAACAAAAGCAATCCTGAAATATCTGATGCATCAGTTTATTGAAATAAAATTGAATAAATACATGAATATCAGCTAGGAGAATTTGCTGTTGAGTGATGAAACATAACTGTAAGGAATCATCAGAAATACATGGGTAATAATACAGTAAGGCTATAGATAGCATAGTATATGTACTGTAGACATGGCTTCGGATGAGGAACAAGGTCCGTTCGCGAATGAAGTCTTTCCGAATCATTATGCCGAAGTCGTCTATGCGTATGTGAGGGGCACTGGAGTACAAAGCAAACATACGTCATAGGTTGCAGAACACCTCTTTAAAAACACTAAAAAGGAGGAGAAATCATGTGACAATATAAAGCCAAACTGTGTTATTGTTCTGGTTAAGCGCGCGTATTTTTTTTAAAGAATTCTTGAGAGCCAATGTTATTTTTTTTATCGTAAACTGCCACTCGTACATTGATTTCAGTGAGATATTGATCATGTGGTCAATATGGTCCCGAGTGGCTTTTACATTGCAAAGTGTGTCCCGAATATCTTTTACATTGCAAAATGTGTCCCGAGCGTCTTTGACATTGCAAAATTTAGTGCATTGTTGGCTAAATTGGCCATATTCTATCGGGTCAATCGTCAGAATCCAACTTCAAGGGGGAAAAGAAGAACAAAAATCGTGTCATCGCATCACTTCTTCGGCGACCACAATAGCCATAACCATATACTTTTTTGACAAAGAAACCAATACACGAGAAACCAATGAACACTTTTTCCCTATCCTATTTGTACATTGTGAAACTGTCTGGAAAAGTACATCTGTGTACTTATTTATGACTTATCGGTAAGACTTACAGCACCGGTGCTGACGACCTCGCTCTATCCACACCACAGGGAAGCCAGAGGTATTTCCCGCATCAGTACACTTCTCCAAGTCAGAGACGCTGACGGAGTAGCAATCTCCGTCCTGGGTCAGACCGACTCCGGCTCTCCTCACTACCCCGGCACACGAAGTGTCCGCCCGACACTCACTGAAACAGTCCACTGCCTTTCTCCCCGCCATCTTCGTGGCCTCACCCATCTGAGACTGGGGGTAAACATACGCCTGGAACTCCGACATCTCCACTAAGAATAGAAAATTACAGAAGTTAATATTTGCAATCATGGAACATTATTTCATTTATAGAATACATATACATTGATTGATCATCGTGTTCACAGATATGTGAAGCATCCAAAGACGAGAAAGATCTCCAAACAACCAGTACCGTTAGACGATCATATCGGTTAGATCATTAACTCATTCCTTTTGCTATTTTAACTATATGCTATATGTTTAACCTCCGGGTTCGTAGCAGGTCCATCCATTAGAGCCAATACGACACTCTGGTTCTGTTCCTCTTGCCATCAAGTCCAGGGAGCGTCCCGTTATCTGCTTGTCTGTGTATGGAAAAGTCGGGGGTTAAACGGGCATACCACATAAGTGATTTCTTCATAGGAAGGCAGTTCTACATCGGTACTTACTATAGTCTCAATCAGTCAATTTTAGTTATCAATAATTAAACAAAATCAATTAATTAATAAAGAAAAACATTATTGACTGGTTATTACCGATAAACACTAACATAATACTACAACAGATTGCAAATGCAATAGCCGCACAAAATTAACAGCAATTGATAATTATTGAGAACACAAATTAAACATGCTGTTGTTCAAGCATATATTCTACATAGGTGTGATACAGGTGATCAAAATTAGAATTAAAATACGCAAACCGTTTATGACATTTCCGTGTTTATCGATTACGTCTGATCGAGTGGTCTGCGACGTGATAGCGACCCCAGACCAGATACCCTTTGATTCACATGTACATCCTTTTTCTCGTTCTAGGGTGATTGTGTATGGGACATCCAACTTGTACTGAAAATAAAGTAGCAACTCTACAAACTCAAACTCCATCAACCCTAATTGTTGTTGAAATATATGTATTCCATACTATTTAATCATCACAATTCTGTACTTTTAAGCTAATATAATGTATTTGCTCCATTCTTTTCTATGTACTCAATTCCTATTGCAATCTTAAATTTCTGCTGTTGATGTATACACTGTTCTCCACAAATATGGAGAGGAAACATTTGTGCACATTTATTTAATACCATCTGATAAAAAAAACACCAGTTGTAGATTTGTATCTTGTGATGACACTGGTTTTGACATATTTTCTTAGCTGTTTCGATTTCCAGGTGGAACTTTGAAGGTAGAGAACTTTGTTCGTGACATTGAACATTTTCTAGTATACTTTTAGCATTTCCCAATATTTCAACCTGGGGGAAGAACATCAACACAGGGAATAAATTATTTAACCCTGGAATAAATGATTGATACCAGGAAAGAATATTTACACCGCAAATAAATTACTTAACCCCGGAAAGAACTATTAAAACCGGGGAAGAATAAATATTTTGTTTTCAATTATTCATTTAATGAATTCTGTTCTCTGAATCTTGGGAATTCAAATCGGGAAATAATTACTAGTAATAAAACCGGGAATAAATTATTGAAAATTGAAATAAAGTAGTCAAACCGGTAACAAATTATTCGAACCAGCAATTGATAATCTATTACCGGTTCTAAGAATTATTTCTCGGTTTTAGAGATATATTCCCTGTTTTAATCATTTTCTCTCGGTTTGAATACGGGAAATTCTGGAAGATTTAGAAAACAAAATATTCAAATTTCAAAAAAAGTTGGATGACACTACGGTATGAAGGAATATTATATGTTAGAATTCAGTTTGTATGTATCTGTAAATGAACCTGGTAGAAACAGGGATCATAGAGCAAAATGTACGTTAATTTCGGAGTCGTAACCCAAAGAGAATATGTCCAAGATATTCGCTGCACTTTCACTCAGCCAAGTGTAGGGGTACTTGTAATTTTAACTTGACGCTGTCCGGTCGCAGATGACCTCGTGGTGTATCCCCCTGATGAAATATTACCCATGTGGCCCAAAATTCGTTGACATAGACAAGATATCATAACTACCCAGTCCGAGTTTGTTTATCTATGTTTCCCGAATGCAGTAACATAATTCCTTCACTTGAATCATACGAATTTTTACCACAACCATAAAGTCTCTACTGTAAATGAGCTTGACATTGTTTAATCCAAAAATGAATGTCTCTCATTTTATCTATTTTATTCTGGGCAAAAATAGACTCAACTTGAATATACTTTTGAACTTATTCCAAAATTTTAACATCACTACAATTATAAATCTCCACTTAACATAGCATTTTACTTGGTTAACCCAATAATACATGCTTTTAGCCAGGAGTTGCTAAAAAATGAATTAGCAACAATCATGGTATTTGATCCAGTAATATGAATATTACTGCAGTCATGAATAATGATTATCAATCGCACTTATTTTCCACTGATGATAGGGTAAATCTCAGGGTAATTATTATAGTTTTTACAACATGTCAGTATCTCAATTATTCATGAAGATATGACAGTTTTATTGGAAAATTTTGGGTCAGCTTTTTTTTACCTAATCAACTATCATAATGAGTAGTCTTGACCTCTCAATGGTAAAGCAATTTGATTGAGGTGATAAACGTCTTTTTTCAAACATGTACGATGATAAGGCCTAAAAAAATTAATTTTCTGTTTCTCGTCCCCGCCCTCCTGTGTTCAAAAGCAGCCTCCCGGATTTTTTTATTTGCAATTGTCAAATAAAAAAAAAGTGTTCCCGCCCCTATTTTGAGGATAGTGAATGATCGAGACATCGAATCACAGCATGCAACTTAGGCGTATTTTCAACTTACCTCCTTCTTTTTACTCTCCGCCAAATGAGACATAAATGCTACCAGTTTAAAAAAAACAGTTATTCTATGTGGTTATGTGTATGTAATAATACATATAAAATTGTGATCAAGAATCGATTTACTATATTCCTCATGAATACTTCAATGGACATATTAACTGATAGAACGGATCTCCGCAATTACTCATCATTGAAATATATTATCAACTGACGGCTTTTGATAATAATACTACTAGTAAACATAATCATCCTGTCTGTGCTGACTGCTAGGATGATGGCACACCAGTAGTGCCAAGGTGCCCGGCCAAGAGGTTTCAAGCCCAAATAAATCAAGCTTCTAGAAATGAATTCATTAAAGTCATGTGTTACACATGATTTCAATTCTAGAGGCTTGATTTATCTGGGCTTGAATGCGTCTGTGCGCAAGTGTGTGGTTTTTTTTTCAACGAATCGATAAATCAAATTTATATTCATATGTGTGAAATGTCGTCCCACCAAAAATGAAAAAAAAGTGCCTCCCTACCCAATTTTCTCTTGAGCTGAGGACAGTATTTTTTGCAAAATGAAAAATAAAAAATAAAAAGTCCCTCCCACCCAGTTTTGAAAAAATAGGAGGACGAGAAACAGAAAATTAATTTTTTTAGGCCTAATATGTGCTTTACTTGGCATGTACTTCATTTGGCATGAGATATAATCAGTATTCAATTTCAGAATTGGTTGCCAATGTAACTATTCTCGAGATATGACCCATAGCAACCATGGTTGCTAGGGGCCCAACGCCCTGAATATTGAATAAGAAATATAGAAACCCCGAGGAACAGGGGGTTATTCAACATGGTCGAGGGCGGCACAAAACATAATAGCTTGGAATTCATTTCGACTTGAATTATAATTTGATAATAATCATTTTTCTGAAAAATAATAGATATCCCGTGACTGTTTTTTGAACACTCTCCATTGTCGTGTTCACAAGCTATGTGTCCTAAAGAAGTCAAATTCAGCGCAACAGAGTCAGCAATCTGCTAGCTTGGTTGTTATAGCAACCAAATCCGATTGGTGTCATGATCTTACCATGAGAAATATCAAAATCGGTTGAGATTTGCAACTTATAGTGCGAAGAAGAAAACATATACGGCTGGGGTGGGACTATTACGAACTCATATTATGATACGATTAGTATATTGGACTTGGTACTTGTGTTGAAGAAAGGATGAGCTGATAAGTTGAATCAGAATGCTTCCATGGGATGGATATTTATATATATTTTTTTGAATTTTATGATAGTATATTAGCGATGTAGGAGTGTTTACCTCGTTCACTTTTGAAGTGAGTCTAACTCTGGTGTAGGGGAGAATTTCAATTGAGGCCCACGAGTTGACTGCTCTGGTGACGCTTTTATCCTCTCCCCAAGAATAGTCATATGAGCCAGTCACTTCCAAGGATCCCGTGAAGTCAACTGTTGCCAGTGATGAATATATTCAATAATAAAATACAATATACTACGATGTTCCACATCATCAAATAATCATAGGCTTGCTGTGATATTATGATATCATACATTGATGTAGGAAACTTACATAATCCGGGTATCCCGACTTTGAACGATACTCCATGTTTGACGCTCGTTCCGGCCTTGTGACTGCATGGAAAGTAATCGATGTATGACAAATCTATGACCACCTAATTTAAATGCAACCCCCTCCCCCCGCCATGGTGTGTCTTTACCTGAAGCTGAAGGTTCTACTTAGAGTTTTGGACACGACAAATCGCTGGTTGCCTTTGCCACCGCTGTTGTTCTCAAATGTTTGTGTATGTACAACCACGGGTTTAGCCGTGGATTTCTTTGCCGCTTGTAGGTCATATTTAACATCAATCACTCTCCAGGCCGAGTCAGCGATGCCTGGGCAATCGCAGAATTTTGCTGCAAGGAAAAATCCACATTTTATTTTTGTACAAAATACAAATCGTACCCATCACAATGCCAATCTTTGACATAATCCCTTACTGTCAGTGATTGTCATCATTTACGATGGTCCTAGTTTCGGAGATAATATAGTTGATTGGGACAAACGCCCGCTAAGTGTCAAGGGTCTTCGTGATCAGTTGAGCACTTACAAGTCCTATATTCATTTGCAACCTGACTGATTTAAACTGTAACACTATTGGCAAAATATACATTAAGTGTTCTGTTGTCTTTTGGTTGTCTTTTTGGTTGTGTCATTATGAATTTTAGACTCACTCACAGGTATTTCAAGAAGTCGTTTTTTAAAAAAAAATTGTTGGTTGTTGGACAGTTGTATACTAATTCCATTAGTAGAGACAACCATTCTTTACATTATGTCCAGCACAGATGACACGGGTGTAGATTAAAATATAAATCGGATGTTTTACCTATTCCCATCCTTTTTTTCCACTGTCTTACACGTTGTATTAATTTAACTTGAATGCCATTATTAACTAGACTTTTAGAGATTGATAACCCTCGCCCTATGGATTCAGTCATTGTATTTCCAGTTATGGTTCAGCTGATAACCCTCAATTGTTTCGACCTTGAACGGTGATAGCCGCTTTGGTCTTATGACCGAATGGTGTTTCTTGGCCAAGAAATAATAGAGCAGGCGAAAATTTTCATGAATATAGAAGGTTTATTGCGATCTTCCGATGCTGACCCCTTTCTGGATCTTTAACTGGATTATTTACGCTGACCTCCCAAACTTCACAAGCTTACTCAGACCATGCCGCCAACAGTATGGTTGATATTCATTCGAATATCGGCAGTGCTTACAGTATTTGATATTCCCGAATCGGTGATCTGAGCTTAGGATCCCTGAATATTCGACCTTGGACATAAATAAGAAATTTTGGTCGTAATACAATCAAACTTATATGAAATTAAGGGGAAATGGCCGTATAAAAATACAAAATTGGGCATAGAAAAATACAAGAATACATGTCGTTGGAAAATTCATCTTGACTAGAACCAAACTAATAGCCATTTATATGATTTTCATTTTTTTCTGTTGGCATGATAACTGTTTTTTATCCGATTTTGAACAAAATCTGGTGGGACCGAGCCATGGGGTACCACTTCATTTCTTGAAACTTTTATATGCGATCAGACCAATCCTCTTCGAGACAGACATATACAAACTAAGCCACAGACAGGCCAACAGGGCGCTAGAGTGAAAATATGTAGTTTAACCACTCGACAGATATCAACAAACTTGTAAAGATAACCTTGCTATATACAAGATATATCTCAACTATATGCCAAAGAGGATAATAAAATACTTTCTTTTTAGTGAATGCCATCTACTCTTACCGATATTAATCATGGTTATACATGTAGCTCTCGTAGCTTCGCATCTGCAACCTCATGTGTCAGTGTAAAAAAAGCGATTGGAAAATGAGGCCTCGGATGATGAACTTACCGCACTCCATTCCAGAGTATGTGAACTTGAAGTTTCTGTCTCCGACACCGTGGTCGTAGTCACTCTCAATTCCGGAGAGTGTCCATCGATCCGTGGGTACTACCTCGAACGTTGACCCCAATGTTCCTTTGTTGGTATCGGTTCCCCAGAAAGGCCGACAAGTGTATGGGGTCTTGGGAGAACAGCACCTGTTGAAAAACCGTGTATAGATGCTACGTGTTACAGGTACAAATGTATGTGATTACAGATCACATATTACATGTATTTCGTGCTTAGCGCATGCGGAAATTAAAGAACCTGTGTTTGATTCACCGAGACGGTGATCAATAATACTGAACGTAGCTCTTCGAACAAATTAGGACATGCTACTCTTTCTTCTATTTTCAGTTAGGAATAAAAGGTGCTAGACGGATTAATTGGCAATTTTTTCGGTAACGAAGAGTCTTCGAGAAATGCATTGGCCATTTATCAGCTCGATACTCAAAAGATTTTTGTCAAACCCAAACACTCACATGAATCGATATTTGTGGTCTCTCTTCCACCAGTCCCAGCTACTCTCAACCCCTGCGATGTAGCTTCCAGGTGGGCATTGAAAGTTAAATTCGCCATTATACTCATTGACATACCCTTCCTTACTGGGTTTCCAGTCACAACTTTCTCCGTTCGGAAAATCGAATAACCTTTTGCACTTAAAATCCCAGGTGCGCGCCCTGACAGCCTGTTTGCAATTTTAAAAGTTCACATGATGAATGCACACGTGATATAATCATGATGTGGTTTAATATTCAACGTAAAATTATTATTCAACGTAAAATTAAACTGGCAAGATTTTGTTTCAAGAGGCTACCAATACCTAATTGCTGAGAAACATTTTCATATGTGGTGCATGGTGCTTATGGAGTTAAAGGCGCCAAAACGCCTTTGTCCAAAGGTTCAATTCATCTTACATTGCCCAGAGAAGGTTTAACTTACGCCGCCGAAAAACCAGGTTTTGAATCCCTTGATGCCTTCTCCAACGGCACACGCTCCACTCATATTGTCGAAAACGCCATGGTTGCCGACTCGAGCACACACACCACAAAAGCCGATTAGCAGAGCAAACAACGTTAACATCGACATCCTGGAATAGTTCAATGGATATCAACCCAGTCTCAACCCCGACCTCTCAGAGCCGGCGGAAACAAGTGTATTAATATATTGATGATGTATGAAGTATCATACATGTATGAATTTTATACCCGCTCGACTGAATGCAGACCGTGTTGATATATGTATTCTGACACGCAAATGACACGCATGACATGCAAATGCTCGTATAAATCGGCGACAGTAAAGAGATCATTGCTCCATTCAACGAAAATATTGGTCAGATTATATTAATAACTGGATTATATACGTCAAACTTGTAGGTGCTTTTTCTCCGTCGAAGGGAGATTTTTTTCCCCATAATCGAAGAGTATTCATCCTTGGGATTCTCAGAATGCGTTTAAGAAGTCTCCCTAACAAGTTGAAAACTTGTGATAGAACTAAACCCAGGTCTAAACCTATTGAAATGGCTAGCATAATCATTTCTAAGTTGTTATATGCGCTAAAAATAGCTGATTCATAATTTTCATTATTTTCAACTTGCACCAAAATCCGACAACTTTCTTGCTTTGAATTGATAGCAGTTTTATATGGTGTGGAATCAAATCAAAATTTACAGTGTGGCGTACATATCGTTTTGCATTATGTGACACGATCCCCGTTCAGTTTGAATCCACACCCTCTGTCACGATATTTATCGAAGAAAAGTGTTGTCCATGTACAAAAATTCAAAGTAGGAAACTATAACTTTTGTCTGTAAACTTAGTGTGAAAACTAAGGAACTGCTGTCTCAGAGTGGCATAATCCGTTTTGGGAATTAGTTACAGAACAATTGGCAAGTATATTCCTGATGATATAGGCCAATATAACATTCAAACCATGCCCGGATGACCCTACCTTGAAGTTGGAACATACTGAAAAATCGCACGATGTTAAACGATTCGTTTACATTTGCGCCAACATAAACAAAGTCACGTGTTGGCATTTGTTGTCGTTATCTGGGGCATATACGATTCAAATAGGATAGTGTGGATTCCATCGCTATTATACAGCTTACATATGTGAGGTACAAGCGAATCACAGCAAATAAACTGTATTTTCCCAGTATTTCTTTCATTGCGTGGGAACTGCTTTGCATGAAACTATGCGAAAACGCCGACTTTTGATTTCAAATTTTGACGAATTTGTGGTTGCATCGAAATCTTTTTAGTGTTCGTCTGTCTTGTAGGCATCTACTGATGACTTTGGCAGGGAAAACCAAAAGTTGATTATGGCATTTTAAATTCAGAAATGCCAATAAGATAACAAAAAAACAACAACATAGAACTAGGTAGATATAACAATGTGCCTACATATCCGATATCACAAACTGTGTAACTCTAATGTAATTGGTGAATCAATTCACATTTTATTAGAGTGTCCTGCAATCAGTGATATCAGAAAAGTATATTTACCGGAGTATTATACTCGTGTTGGTCGCGATTGTTTTCGGACGGAAATATGGATGTCCGCAGATGAAACGTTTCAACTATGAAAATATTATCTCAACTGACATAAATATGAGTCAAATTTGTTCCTATTGAGCTCATCGAAACTTACTTGCTGTCCCTTACTTTGCGAAGACTCGGAGACCTGATGTAGAAACGACCCTGATACTGCCTGTCAGTGGAATGGCGTTGACAGCCACATCGATGCCTTTTTTATAATGTCTTGCGAATGTTTTTAATGCATGTAACACATTTTGTATTATCGTACATGCACATACAAATATCAGTTCCACAATCACGTGCGACTGTTGCCATTGCTTTATCGCAAAAGGGTTGTTATTGTGGTTTACATGTTTGTCTGAATGTCCCAGACTAAAATTAGAAGTTGGTGATTGTTCCCTGTCTATAATTAGATGTTTATGTGGGACTGAATGATCAACCTTGTAGAAGGCATGTGAAAATAACGGGGGGGGGGGGGGGGGACATGTGAAAATAGCGGGAGGGGGCGAGGGGATTGGGGAGGGGGGCTGTAGTTTTCCAGAAAAATGTCCATATTGTCGTTTCTTTGATGTACAAATCGTCAATAATAATCTACATGCACAATTCATGTAACCAATCAACAAGTGACATATTTCTGGGTAGACATGTCTGGATACTAAAGGTCACATAGGCTCAAGTCCAATGTTGCCTGAATAGGCAGGATACATGAATTCATATACTGATCATTCGATGTTGTCTCATTCTCATACCAATTTCAAGGTTACTTATGTCTATCTATGCATCACAAATACTAATATGTATCTTCAACGTTCAATTCCAAAATCCATACTACAAATTTTTACAAGAATATTTTAAACCTTAAGTTCTCAGGGTCAATGTTTTATGTGGTCGAGTTCAAGGTCAGCAAATGGTGCACCATATGTGCTCATGATACAAACCTAACCTAACTTGTAAGTGTTCCTATCAAATAATATGCCTTCACGTAAACAAGATGGGTTTTAAACTGCAAATGGGTTTGGGTGATAAGATACATCATGTATGACTTCATGAACGTCCGTAAAGCAAACATAGGCAGCATCTTCAAGCATTTATGGTACATGGGCGGTAAGCTAAAACGATACATTCCGTGAAAAGATGTGAAACACGATGACTGTGAAGGTAGCCATCAATCTAACCAATTTATTTATTTCATTAATACATGCTCACTTTGATGTTTGATAGCACTAGTTGGGGGCCACAAGATGGGTAAAACACAATGCTGAAGCCTTCCCGTTGGTTCTAGTGCATTGTTTCATAGAGTACAACAAACATACCATTTGTCACGTTCGCCACGTTTCAATCATTGATCCAACCATTATTTATTCATTTAATTTTTTAGCCCCCAAACTTGTGGAAGTGGTCATATTGTGATATAAAGCATATAAAACGACATAATGAAATGCAACAAATCATAGGACACAAAAACGTATTACAAATTGGGCTTGGACATGCCCTGGATCTGAATCAGAATGATTTTGTTAGCAACCTTGCAAACTGATATTCATCTGAATATGGTTTTATATAATTTTCATTATGAATAGCGGCATGAATCTAAAAGAATCTAAAAGGCCACGATTCACACCCGAGGTGTCTAGAGAAGAAATGTTATCATGATTTTACATCCTAGTTTTCACTTTGTTTTCTTTTTAGAAAATTGTCTCGGATAATCACGATGTTTACATTGGGTGAACATGTGATTCATGCATCCAAACAACATCTGATGAAGGAAAAGCCTTCGCTGTTACTAAGTCGTATCCCTATATTTGCTCAGCAAGACGAAATCATAATCGTTCATTTTTCTTAGGGGGGGGGGGGGGGAGGGGTCGGGGCTGCTAGCTTCATAAAATCGTTTGACAATAGAGTGGTCATGCATTAGTGCTAAAAATATACCTGATATATTGTATGTGGTACAAAAATACATCGTGATACATTGTATGTGATATACATTTGAATAATACTGATATTCGTATTTGTGTATGTCTAGACATACAGCAACGATAACATTATATATTGTATACTGTCCTTTTGTGCAGAAAACATGCTATACATGTTTACGCATAGATCTTGCATGCGATAGTTTCAAATAGTTCACTCTGATGGCTCGATGGAAGTCACAAAGCAGGTAACCGCTTCCACGCCATCACAAACTATATTGACTATTACAGGCCCCCAGGTGTGTGACAGATTAAAGATTACAATGTGCTAGCTAGTTCGTTGTTCCGCGAGATCAGGCGCGGTGTATTGACGATGTTTCATATCCACGTACGTGAAGGCACGAACAGCACGTACATACGTACCGCACAAACAAGCCGCTCTGAAGGAGACCTGTAGTTTTTGTTAGGTAAGAGATATACAAGATATACAAATACCCTACAGTGGAGAGAATTATTTTTGTGACCAGCGGAAATATGTTGGGATGGGAATGTGTGTGTGATTACTAATCTTAAGTTATTGGATTAAATTGCTCATTATTCTCCATATTATAAACAAAGAAGAACATATCTTTGGATGTATATCCGACTACAGACATTCAATGGTTTTAGTGTTGCCCAATGTTTTGGATCAAATTGATAGTCTATGCGTCTATTTTGGTGTTAAAAAAATGTTTATCATCACATTTTATCACTTCTATAGTTTAAAACTATGAAAGTTTGCAACCTTTCATAACTGTTCTGCCAACATCAGAAATTTAGCTCAATATTGTTATTGCGCTACTGTATGCGTATGTATTACGGTAAATCAGCAAATATCGCAAAGCTCTCACGGTATTTGCTTTTATTGACAAGATTGAAATGTAAAACCTCATGGAAACAATCAGGTATATTATTTTTGAAAGTGTTGTGATCCTTTTGTTGACCTTACTATATTTGAAACAAATGATACCAGGACCGGGGCCGCCCATGCCTACCCTCCGTGGGTCTGTTTTTACCCAAACTTCGAAGAATATGTTCACAATACGATTTTGTGTATCCAGGATTTGTTAATGCGCCGTTTTATCCTAAACATAAAATATATTTAGATATCTATTATTCCTGAGAAGCAGGTAAATAATTAACTTAATTACCTTTAGGATGTACAGTGAACGACATGACCGTGGAGAGAGATTATAAATAAATGTTCTAAAATTTAACATGAAGCACATTCAATGTTGGACCCAAGTCACCATGACTGTTTGAGGGGTAGCCACTTCGATATTTTAGGCTCGAAAACCAGAATCTATACCACATAAGTGTTACTGTATCATGTTAATAACTAATTTTAAAGCATTTTCAGTCCAGTTATTATGCATCTTTTGTTAAAATTAGTGAAATTGACTACCAAAATTTCGCGACATTCGTTCTTATGGAAAAAGTCAACTGCAAATCTTCCAAGTATTTTTCTGAGCATTGCCACATATGCTAGTGTATGAGCCAAGAAATATTTTGATTTTTGAAGTTCAGACGTTTATTGACAACCAAACAATTTTCCCCAAATGTCCATTACAGGCACTATTGTTTAACCCTTTTAGTCACTGGCACAGTGAGAGGGAGACTTCAATATCATTTGCCCCACTGTGCACAATTCACACCGGCTGTTAGACTGCCACATACTAGGGCTTCTGTGTGCATTGAGGCATGGAACTACTCTTCTAACCTGATCAATGCTGATAATTTGTAATATTTTCAAAGTGATGATTATAAGTTCAAAGTTTCTGGGATAGTGACATCTACTCGCATTTGATATAATTCATAGCAATTTAAGTTCACCAAAATCACAAACATTACATGCATTCATTGATCATATTGTTTATATGCTTGTGTCTGAGTAATCAAAGAGCACAAAACTCAAGCTAGATACAGGAAATATACTGATCCCAATAACATAGTGAATGTAAATATCACCATGCTTTTGTTTCATTTGCATCATGACCACATTTGCAAGTAGTTATTATTATTGCACATGCACTAATGGGTTGTTTCAACAGAACTAGTGTGGAAATCGCACATTGTTAGGATGTCATTCATCAGTGCAAACATCATTGAAAGTACAATTTGTACCAATGTCACCTTCAACAAATTACTAATAGATCAATGAACACTATGAATTGAAACACTTCATCTTTTGACATACATGGATCACAAGTTTGATATCAACACACCAGACGAAGAATGTCATGGATATTGTATTTGGTGGTATACATGTACTCTTCATACATTATGTATATCTTACAAAAGTTACATTGGTACATAGAAAGTAAACAAGTACTAAATACATCGAATATAATACCAGTCACACAGGATGAATATAAAATCCTGAATTTATCATGATTGGCAACAATGATGCACAAGGCCAATTAATTCACTGTCATTCAAACCTTCATACTTGATGATCTACACCTTTCGGTGAATGTATGAATAACAAAATTGGAAACATGTAATGTGTAGGTCACCTTATCCATTAAAATATATCCACTTAAATAATAGAATATCAATATAATATTAGGTCATTGAATTCCAAAATTGCTCTTGTACAAGACATGTCTTGCAGTGACATGTACAATGCCTCACATGTTGAATACACCTTTTTGACCACAACTTACGAATCCGACCATTTTGGCACATTGCAGGTTATTGCTTTTAGACTGTATTTCTGTACATTATTTTTCATATTTGGACCTTTTCAACACTTTTTGTCGAAATATATTACTCTGCTGCAGTTATTGAACATTTTATTTCAAACATATATTTTTTTAGCCAAAATGTATGAGCCAAAAAAGTCAGGACCGTACGGTCATGCAATATACCAACTATTTTGGCTCATGCTATATATTTGTATATCTATGATAACACCGTTTTGGCACATACCATTTGGGCACATACCATTATATATTATGTGTGTTGTAAAACTGTCTCATATTTTGCCAGTGTATTGTAACTCTTCTAATCCAATGGTAAGATGAGAGTGAAAATTGGGAGAGGATCGATGTATTGTTCTTGCGGTGAGTCGTGACTCTCTGTTCACCAGGATACAGTCGGTTGGCCACAGTTCCCGTTTTGCTATCCATGTTAATCATGCAGGCGAATGATTACATGGCGATGACATCGCACAGGAGGCCCAATTGCACCACTTGCAAAACCTGCCCGTAACATTCCAAAGCACTTGCGCTTGGCATGTTGCGTTTCGGAAAGTTTTCTCTGTGTTTTCATCATTGATTTTATATTATAAGCTATTCACCACAACCAAATTAAGCACTCAAGCCTGAATCAAAACACG
The DNA here is from genome assembly GCA_949152475.1 of Terebella lapidaria. Lineage (NCBI taxonomy): Eukaryota > Metazoa > Annelida > Polychaeta > Terebellida > Terebellidae > Terebella > Terebella lapidaria. The sequence goes on from OX424555.1 coordinate 20,896,218, forward strand.
ACACGTTACTCGTTTCTGGTAAATAAGGGAATAGTCGAAACGGCATGCAAGCAATATTGCAAAATTCTGTGTTGCTCACTGATATACAACTAAGCGATATCATTTCTAGCGCAACGAAAACGCGAATGTGTATGAAATATACAATTTCGAAGTATCTTATATCTCAGTATGCCAATGTAAAAGTGTATCTGAAATTCTCAGATAATCATGCATTCGAAGGGAAGCTGGACACAATGTCCAAAGCGCTTCCATTGCCTTTGGTGTGCTCAAAAAGCACATCACATGTTCGCATGTCAGGTACGTTTCTGAGGTACGCATCTTAACTAAAACCTTGAAATAAAAGCATGACATTTTTTTCAATCTTTCGTTTGATGAAGGAAGAATATGGACTTAAGTTTTCTTGCTGTCTGTCTTACTTGTAGATCATCCTGCCTAACATGAACACAATATTAGATTGGGCTGTGGCACCGTATAGGTGCGGGACGTACAGGGATGGTTGCACAGGGTAATTGCGGGGTAGGCCTAATTGTCCCACAATTACCCTGTACAGCAGGGGAGGTTGTACAGCGTAATTGCGGGACGTACAGGGTAGATGCGCGATGTACAGGGTATATGCCCAATTTACAGGGTAGGCGGAATTTAACAAGGTGTGTGTCCTGGTGCGCAATGTACAGGGTAGGTGGAAATTTTACAGGGTGAGTGCCCTGTTGTGCGATGTTCAAGGTAGGTGCGATGCATAGAGTAGGTGAGGAATTTACAGGGACGGTGGAAGGTGTACAGAGTAGATACACGATGTACCGGGTAGATGCAATTTACAGGGTAGGCGGAATTTTACATGGTGGGTGCCCTGGTGCGCGAAGTACAGGGTAGGTGGAAATTTTGCAGGGTGAGTGCCCTGTTGTGCGATGTTCAGGGTAGGTGCGATGTATAGAGTAGGTGAGGAACTTACAGGGAAAGTGGAAGGTGCACAGAGTAGATGCGCGATGTACAAAGTAAATGCGTGATGTACAGGGTAGGTGCGTGATGTACAAGGTAGGTGGAAGGTGGACACGGTAGTTGCGAGATGTACAGGATATATGTGGAAGGTGTACAAGGTAGGTGGAAGGAGAACAGAGTAGGTACGCGATGTACAGGGCATGTGGAATGTGTACAGGGCAGGTGCGCGATGTACATGTTATGTGGAAGGTGTACAGGGTAGCTGCGATGTATGCTGGGTAGGTGGGAGGTGTACAGGGTAGGGGGAGGATGTACAGGGTAGTTGAGAGATTTAGGTGGAAGGTGCACAAAATAGGTGCGTCATGTATAGGGTAGGTGGACAGTGTACAGCATAGGTGCGCGATGTACAGGGTGTGTGGGAGGTGTACAGAGTAGGTGTGGCATGTACAGAGTATCCGCGCCATGCACAAAGTATGTGGAAGGTGTACAAGGTAGGTGGAAGTATTACGGAGTAGGTGCGTGGTGTACAGGGTATGTGGAAGGTGTACAGGGTAGGTGGAAAGAGTACAGAGTATTTGCGCGATGTACAGGGTATGTGGAAGGTGTACGGGGCACGGGATGATGTACCGGGTAGGTGTGAGATGTAAAAGGTGTGTGGAAGGTGTACAGAGTAGGTACGTGATATACAGGGTAGGTCGAAGGTGAACGGAGTAGGTGCGGAATCTATAGGGTATGTGGAAGGTGTACAGTGGCGGTGCGCGATGTACAGGTTATGTACGGGGTCGTAGAAAAAGTACAGAGTAGATGCGCGATGTGCATGGTATGTGGAAATTGTGCAAAGTAGGTGGCAGAAGTATAGAGTAGGTCAGCGATGTAAATCTACAGGGTAGGTTGGAGGTGTACATGGTAGGTGGAAGGTGCACAAAGTAGGTGCGTGATGTGCAGGGTATATGGAAAGTGTACGGGGTAGATAGAAAAAAATACAGAGTACTTGAGTGATGTCCAAAGTATGTGGAAGGTGTATGGGGTAAAGTGGAAGGTGTACAGGGTAGCTGCGTGATGTAAGCTGGGTAGGTGGGAGGAGTACAGGGAAGGAGAAGGATGTACAGGGTAGGTATGAGATGTAGAGGCTAGGTGGTAGGTGTACTAAGTAGGTAAGTGATGTACAGGGTAGGTGGAAGGTGTACAGGCTAGGTGCGCAATCTAGAGGATATGTGGAAGATGATCAGTGTCGGTGCGAGATGTACAGCGTATATGGAATGTGAATGGGTAAGTGTACGGGGTATGTACGAAAAGTACAGAGTAGGTGCGCGATTTACAGGGTATGTGGAAGGCGTACAGGGTAAAAGGAAAGAGTACAGAGTAGGTGAGCGATGTACAGGGTATGTGGAAGGTGTACGGGGCAGGTGCGCGATGTACAGGGTATATGGAAGGTGTACAGGGTGGGTGCGTGATATACAAGGTAGGTGCGTGATGAACAGGACATGTGGAAGGTGTACAGGGTAGATGGAAGGAGTACAGAGTAAGTGCGCGATGTACAGGGTATGTGGAAGGTGTACGGGGCAGGTGCGCGATGTACAGGGTATGTGGAAGGTGTACAGGGTGGGTGCGGGATGTACAGGGTATGTTAAAGGGGTACAAGGTAGGTGGAAAGTGTACAGTGTAAGTGCGCAATGAACAGGGTAGTTGGAAGTTGTACAGAGTAGGTGCGTAGATAGATATACGTTATAGGTGGACGGTCTACAGGGTATGTGGAAAAAATACAGAGTAGGTGCGCGATGTACAGGGTATGTGGACGGTGTACAGGGTAGCTGGGCGATGTAAGATGGGTAGGTGAGAGGTGTGCATGGTAGGGGGATGATGTACAGGGTAGGTGCGAGATGTAAAGACTATGTGTAAGGTTTGCAAAGTAGGTCCGTGATGTAGAGGAAATGTGGAAGGTGCACAGAATAGGTGCAGGATGTACATGGTATATGAGAGGTGTACAAGGTAGGAGGTGATGTACAGGGTAGGTGTGAGATGTAAAGGCTACATGTATGTGGAAGGAGTAGGCCTACATAGTAGGTAAGTGATGTACAGGGTATGTGGAAGGTGTACAGAGTAGGTGCGGGATGTACAAGGTATATGGAAGGCAATCTAGAGGATATGTGGAAGATGATCAGTGTCGGTGCGAGATGTACAGGGTATATAGAATGTGAACGGGTAAGTGTACGGGGTAGGTAGGAAAAGTACAGAGTAAGTGCGCGATGTACAGGGTATGTGGAAGGTGTACATAGTAGTTGTGGGATGTACAGAGTATGGGCGCGATGTACAAAGTATGTTGAAGGTGTACAGGGTATAAGTATTACAGAGTAGGTGCGCGATGTACAGGGTATGACGAAGGTGTACAGGGTAGATGGAAGGAGTACAGAGTAAGCGCGCGATGTACATGGTATGTGGAAGGTGTACGGGGCAGGTGCGCGATGTACAGGGTATGTGGAAGGTGTACAGGGTGGTGCATGATGTACAGGATATGTTAAAGGGGTACAAGGTAGGTGGAAAGTGTACAGTTTAAGTGCGCAATGAACAGGGTAGTTGGAAGTTGTACAGAGTAGGTGCGTATATAGATGTACGTTATAGGTGGACGGTCTACAGGGTATGTGAAAAAATACAGAGTAGGTGCGCGATGTACAGGGTATGTGGACGGTGTACAGGGTAGCTGGGCGATGTAAAATGGGTAGCTGAGAGGTGTGCATGGTAGGGGATGATGTACAGGGTAGGTGTGAGATGTAAAGGCTATGTGTAAGGTTTGCAAAATAGATGCGTGATGTACAGGGTATGTGGAAGGTGTACAGAGTAGGTGCGGGATGTACATGGTATTTGGAAGACAATCTAGAGGATATGTGGAAGATGATCAGTGTCGGTGCGAGATGTACAGGGTATATGGAATGTGAACGGGTAAGTGTACGGGGTAGATAGGAAAAGTACAGAGTAGGTGCGCGATGTACAGGGTATGTGGAAGGTGTACAGTGTAGGTGCGGGATGTAGAGAGTATGTGCGTGATGTACAAAGTATGTGGAAAGTGTACAGGGTAAAAAGAAAGAGTACAGAGTAGGTGAGCGATGTACAGGGTATGTGGAAGGTGTACAGAGTAGGTGAGCGATGTACAGGGTATGTGGAAGGTGTACACGGTAGGGGAGGATGTACAGGGTAGGTGGAAGGTGTACACGGTAGGTAGATGGTGTACAGGGAAGGTGGAAGGTGTACATGGTAGGTAGAGGACGTACAGGGTATGTGGAAAGTGTACACGGTATGGAGGGATGAACAGGTTAGGTGGAAGGTGTACAGGGTAGGTAGAGGGGGTACAAAGTATGTGGAAAAAGGACACTATAGAAGGTGTGTACAGGGTAGCTGAAGAATGTACAGGATAGGTGGAAGGTGTACACAATAGGTAGAGGATGTACAAAGTACGTAGGTAGGGGGAGGTAGGGGGAGGATTACACGGTAGGTGGAAAGTGTACACGGTAGGTAGAGGATGTACAAGGTTTGTGGAAGGTGTATATGGTAGGTAGAGGATTTACGAGGTATATGGAAAGTGTACACGGATAGGTGGAAGGAGTATGCGGTAGGGGGGTATGTACACGGTAGGTGGAAAGGTGCATGGTAGGTGGGATGTGTACAGGGTAGGTAGATGATGCACATGATAGGTGGGAAGTGTACACGGTAGGTCGAGGATGTACAGGGAAGGTGGAAAGTTTACACGGTATGTAGAGGATGTACAAGGCATGTGGAAGGTGAACACGGTAGGGAGAGGATGTACAGGGTGGGTGGAAGGTGGACACGGTAGGTAGAGGACGTACAGGGTATGTGGGAGGCATACATGGTATGAAAGGATTACAGGGTAGGTGGAAGGTGTATACTGTTGGTAGAGGACGTGCAAGGTATGTGGAAGGTGTACACGGTACGGGGAAATGTACAGGGTAGGTGGAATGTGTACATGGTAGGTAGAGGATGTACAAAAACTTTGGAAGGTGTACACGGTAGGTTGAGGAAGTATAGGGTAGGTGGAATGTGTACACGGTAGGTAGAGGATGTACAAGGTATGTGGAAATTGTAGACGATAGGGGGCGTGTACAGGGTAGTTAGAGAGTGTACAGTGTATAGCATTATCATCTATATACTATCCCGAACATGCTGGCAAATTTTATATCAATCCGCCCAAAAATGAATGTGCTTTCAATCATGTATGTGCGCCCGCTCATTGTGAGACCTCGTTCGGAAATGTCTACCTTGAAATATTTGGGGGGGGGGGGGGACAAAGTGGGTAGACGGGGGATGCACAGGGAAGGTGGAGAAAGTAGGCCTACAGGGAAGGTGGAATGTGTACAGAGTACTAGTAGGTGCTGGATGTATAGGATATAGGTGGAATGTTTACAAAGTAGTTGAGGAATATAGGCTACAGTGTAGGTGAAGGCTGTAAAGGGTACGTGCAGGATGTGCAGAGTAAACGGGAGGTTTAGCCTACATAGAAGATGCAGGATTTACAGCTAGGGTAGGTAGGGGATGTGCAGGGCGGGTATGGGATATGCAGGGTAGATGCAGGATGTACAAGTCCTTTGCGGGATGTACAGGATAGGTGTGGGATATACAAGTCGGGTGTCGGGTTTACAGGGCGTTTGCAGGATGTACAGGGTAGTTGCGGGATATACAGGCTAGTTGCAGTATGAAGCATAGGCCTATAGGTGCAGTATGTACAGGGCGGGTGCAGGATTTACAGGGTAGGTGCGGGAAATACAGGGTAGGTGGAAGGTGTATAGGGTGTAATTGCAGTATTTACAGGGCGGGTGCGAGATTTACAGGGTAGGTGTGGGATTTACAGGGTAAGTGGAAGGTGTATAGGGTAGGTGCAAGATGTACAAGGCGGGTGTGCGATTTACAGGGCAGGTGTGGAATTGACATGTTAAGTGAAAGGTGTACTAGTATAGGATAAGTGCGGGATGTACAGAGTAGGTGCAGTATGTACAGGGCGGGTGCGGGATTTACAGGGTAGGTTCGGGAATTACAGGGTATGTGGAAGGTGTATAGGGTAGGTGCAGGATGTACAGGGCGGGTGCAGGATGTATACAGGGTAGGTGCGCGTTTTACAGGGTAGGTGCGGGATTAACAAGGTATGTGGAAGGTGTATAGGGTATGTGCAAGATGTACAGGGCGGGTGTGGGATTTACAGGGCAGGTGTGGAATTTACAGGTTAAGTGGAAGGTGTACTAGTATAGGATACGTGCGGGATGTACAGGGTAGATGCAGTATGTACAGGGCGGGTGCGGGATTTAAAGGGGAGGTACGGGATTTACAGGGTATATGGAAAGTGTATATGGTAGCTGCGGGATGTACAGGGTAGGTGCAGTATGTACAGGGCGGGTGCGGGATTTAAAGGGGAGGTACGGGATTTACAGGGTATATGGAAAGTGTATATGGTAGCTGCGGGATGTACAGGGTAGGTGCAGTATGTACAGGGCGGGTGCGGGATTTAAAGGGGAGGTACGGGATTTACAGGGTATATGGAAGGTGTATATGGTAGCTGCGGGATGTACAGGGTAGGTGCAGGATGTATAGGGCGGGTGCGAGATTTACAGGGTAGGTTGAAGGTGTATAGGGTAGGTGCGGGATGTACAGAGTATTATACACGCAGGGTGTACAGGGAATTCTAGCCCGACAGGCATCATTCAAATGCAGATTGCGAAAATTCTACCATAGTTACCCTTACATTTTATTTCATTAATCTCATACGTACATGTAGACTCAGTTTTGGAAGTTGCTACCGTATGAATTTTTTTTCTAGTACTGGTCATTCATTTTAGTTAATATCGTTCAGCGTTTTGCCAAAAAAAAATTCATCGCACTGTTGCACAATTTGTAATCAATAAGTTCGATCTATATACATATCACATGAAAATTGGACAAATTTAAAGACCACATATGGTTTTCTGTGGGTGATAATTTATCAACTTTTCGGAAATATTATCCGATTATTGCATGATAAATCCAGTGTGACGGAATAGCGACTATATATTAAGGCTTTTGTTGTGCAGATCTTTTTTTTCAAATTAACGATAGCCTATATTGTATTATAACATTATTATCCATATAGGCCTACTATCCCAAACATGCTGGCAAATTTTATGTCAATCCGCCCAAGAATGAATGTGTTACAAATGCTTGCAATCATGTATGTGCGCCCTCGATCTCATTGTGAGAACTCGTTCGGAAATGTACCTTGAAATATTTGAGGGGTGGGGGGGGGAGGAGGGCAAAGTGGGTAGACGGATGATGTATAGGGTAGGTGGAGACTGTAGGCCTACAGGGAAGGTGGAATGTGTACAGAGCACTAGTAGGTGCGGGATGTAGGGTAGGTGGAAGGTTTACAGATTATGCGGGATATACAGGGCAGGTGTTTGATATACCAGTAGGCCTACATGGCAGGTGCGTGATATACAGGATATAGGCGGAGTGTTAAAAAAATAGTTGAGAAATGCACAGTGTAGGTGGAGACTGTAAAGGGTAAGTGCAGGATGTGCAAAGTAAGAGGGAGGTTTAGCCTACATATAGAAGGTGCAGCATTTACAGGGTAGGTGGAAGGTGTATAGGGTAGGTGCGGGATGTACAGAGTAGGTGCAGGGTGCACAGGGCGGGTGCGGGATTTACAAGGTATAGGTGCATGGAAGCTGTACGGTGTAGGTTCGTGATGTACAAGGTAAGTTGAGAGTGTGCAGGGCGGGTATGGGATGTAGCGGGCGAATATTATGTAAATCCAATCCAATCCAATCCGATATCAAAGATTTTCCACACCAATATACATGTAGCTAACTCACGTCATACGTGTGAATAGTGGCGCCACGAAGACTCTGTAAAAATGACGTTTTGATGGTAAACGGGCGCACGAATTCTAGCCCGACATACAGCATTCAAATGCAGGTTACGAGAGTTCTAGCTTCGTTACCCCCACATTTTATTTCATCAATCTCATACGTACAATCCGATAAACATGTAGACTAAGTTTTGGAAGTTTCTACCATATGATTTTTTTTTCTAGGGATGTTAATTCATTTTAGTTAGCGAAATATCGTTCAGTGTTTTGCAAAAACATTTTGGAAATATTATCCGATTATTGCATGATAAATCCAGTGTGACGGAATAGCGACTGTATATTAGGGCATTTGTTGTGCAGATGTTTTTCAAATGAGCGACATATTTTATTATAATATTATCATCTATATACTATCCCGAACATGCTGGCAAAATTTATGTCAATCCGCCCAAGAATGAATGTGTTGCAAGGGCGGGGTAGGTGGGATGTGTACAGGACCGGTGAGATATGTACAGGGCGGGTGGGAAGTGTACAGGGTAGGTGCGGGATGTACATGGCAGGTGCGGGATGTACAGGGTAGGTGGAAGTTGTACAGTGTAGATGCAAGGTGTGCTGTAACAGGGAAGGTACGTGATGTATAGGGTAGGTGGAAGGTGTACAGGGTAGGTGCCATATGTATAGGGCAGATGTGGGATGTACATAGTGATGGGAAAGTCTACAGATCAAATGCTGGATATAGATGGTAGGTGGAAGGTGTACAGGGTACACGCGGGTAGAGGATGTACGACGTAGGTGGAAGGTGTACAGGGTAGGTGCTTAATGTACAGGGTAGGTGGAAGGTGCACAGGGTGAGTACGGGATGTAAGGGTAGGTGTGGGATGCACGGGGTAGGGGCGGTATGTACATGGTGGCTGGAATCTGTACAGTGTAGGTGCGGGATGTAGAGAATGGGTGGAACGTGTGCATGGTAGGTGCGGGGTGTACAGAATAGGTTGAAAGGTGTACAAGGTAGGTGTTGTATGTACAGGGCATACAGGTACGGGATGTATAGGGCGGGTGCGAGATGTACATGGTAGGTGTGGGTTGTACGGGGTAGATGGAATGTGTACAAGACAGGTGAGAGATGTACAGGGCGGGTGGGAGGTGTACAGGGTAGGTGCGGGGTATACAGAGGAGGTGGAACGTGTACAGGGTAGATGTGGGATGTACAGGGTAGGTGGAAGGTGCAAAGCAGGTGTGCGATGTACAAGGTAGGTGGAAGTTGTACATAGTAGGTGCGGGATGTACAGATTAGGTGGAAGGTGTACGAGAACGTGGGTGTTGCTGGCCTCGGCCACCACTAGTACTAATTCCCGTCCCGTCCGAGAATCTTGTGGTGCAGATTTAAGGTAGGGCCTATACATGCATTGGGAAAGAGTTGTCTGATCCCCAGGGAAATCCCAGCTCAGCTTGACTCATTCTGTTTTCCTGATCATACTTGAGGACATTTTCCCACTTGAAGGACTGCGCCAATGTAGCTCTCTTAATCACGTAGCCTAGGCCACGTGTTGCACGTCATCACAAAAACCCGCACTATCCTCTGTAACCATCAGCCGCAGGATGAGTAAGCTAGCTTCCATATACTAGGATATTTTGACAGATTCAAGAGGTATTTTGCTGTCTTTGAGGCAGAACTCTCAATAAAAAAACGTGGTCTGTTTGAAATATCTAAGCATGACTTCGACATATTTATACACAACAAATGGTCCTGTCATATGCTAACGGTTAAAAAAACAAGCCGTATTTACTGTCCGCCATTGTTGGATAACGATTAGGGCATTCAGTCTCGCCACAGCGATACATATCATTTCTCGAGAATATCCGACATGTTTTGATTATGCGTTTTTAATTGTGTTCGCGAATTTAGCACCTGATATGTTGTCCTCCGGCGGGGGAGGACAAACTCCCCCTTGGGAGCTTGTGCTGGGTGAGGATTACGGTTGCTGCACAGGGATTCTCAGCGGTGGTTAAGGGGAAGCTGATAGATGTACCGTGATCTGTTTCAGGCCGCTATAGAAATTCTGACAATGCATTACATACACAACACAAAACAGGACCCCACTGGAAATAAGTGCATGTGCTTTCGTGGGTTATCCTGAGGGCTCATCTTCCTGAATAAATCCAATCCGATCCAACCACCAAGATCATGAAGATACATGCAGCTAACTCACGTCATTGCGTGCGACCAATTGAACAGTGGCGCCACGCGGAGTCTCTGATGACATTTTGATGGGTAGCTGATGGGTAGCTGAGAGGTGTGCATGGTAGGGGATGATGTACAGGGTAGGTGTGAGATGTAAAGGCTATGTGTAAGGTTTGCAAAATAGATGCGTGATGTACAGGGTATGTGGAAGGTGTACAGAGTAGGTGCGGGATGTACATGGTATTTGGAAGACAATCTAGAGGATATGTGGAAGATGATCAGTGTCGGTGCGAGATGTACAGGGTATATGGAATGTGAACGGGTAAGTGTACGGGGTAGGTAGGAAAAGTACAGAGTAGGTGCGCGATGTACAGGGTATGTGGAAGGTGTACAGTGTAGGTGCGGGATGTAGAGAGTATGTGCGTGATGTACAAAGTATGTGGAAAGTGTACAGGGTAAAAAGAAAGAGTACAGAGTAGGTGAGCGATGTACAGGGTATGTGGAAGGTGTACAGAGTAGGTGAGCGATGTACAGGGTATGTGGAAGGTGTACACGGTAGGGGAGGATGTACAGGGTAGGTGGAAGGTGTACACGGTAGGTAGATGATGTACAGGGAAGGTGGAAGGTGTACATGGTAGGTAGAGGACGTACAGGGTATGTGGAAAGTGTACACGGTATGGAGGGATGAACAGGTTAGGTGGAAGGTGTACAGGGTAGGTAGAGGGGGTACAAAGTATGTGGAAAAAGGACACTATAGAAGGTGTGTACAGGGTAGCTGAAGAATGTACAGGATAGGTGGAAGGTGTACACAATAGGTAGAGGATGTACAAAGTACGTAGAAGGTGAACACGGTAGGGGGAGGATGTACACGGTAGGTGGGAAGTGTACACGGTAGGTAGAGGATGTACAAGGTTTGTGTATGGTAGGTGTATATGGTAGGTAGAGGATTTACGAGGTATATGGAAAGTGTACACGGTATAGGAAAGATGTACAGGGTATGTAGAAAGTGTACAGGATAGGTGGAAGGAGTATGCGGTAGGGGGGTATGTACACGGTAGGTGGAAAGGTGCATGGTAGGTGGGATGTGTACAGGGTAGGTAGATGATGCACATGATAGGTGGGAAGTGTACACGGTAGGTCGAGGATGTACAGGGAAGGTGGAAAGTTTACACGGTATGTAGAGGATGTACAAGGCATGTGGAAGGTGAACACGGTAGGGAGAGGATTACAGGGTGGGTGGAAGGTGGACACGGTAGGTAGAGGACGTACAGGGTATGTGGGAGGCATACATGGTATGAAAGGATTACAGGGTAGGTGGAAGGTGTATACTGTTGGTAGAGGACGTGCAAGGTATGTGGAAGGTGTACACGGTACGGGGAAATGTACAGGGTAGGTGGAATGTGTACATGGTAGGTAGATGATGTACAAGGTGTGTGGAAATTGTAGACGATAGGGGGCGTGTACAGGGTAGTTAGAGAGTGTACAGTGTATAGCATTATCATCTATATACTATCCCGAACATGCTGGCAAATTTTATATCAATCCGCCCAAAAATGAATGTGCTTTCAATCATGTATGTGCGCCCGCTCATTGTGAGACCTCGTTCGGAAATGTCTACCTTGAAATATTTTGGGGGGGGGGGGGGACAAAGTGGGTAGACGGGGGATGCACAGGGAAGGTGGAGAAAGTAGGCCTACAGGGAAGGTGGAATGTGTACAGAGTACTAGTAGGTGCTGGATGTATAGGATATAGGTGGAATGTTTACAAAGTAGTTGAGGAATATAGGCTACAGTGTAGGTGAAGGCTGTAAAGGGTACGTGCAGGATGTGCAGAGTAAACGGGAGGTTTAGCCTACATAGAAGATGCAGGATTTACAGCTAGGGTAGGTGGGGGATGTGGGGGACAGGCATCATTCAAATGCAGATTGCGAAAATTCTACCATAGTTACCCCCACATTTTATTTCATTAATCTCATACGTACATGTAGACTAAGTTTTGGAAGTTGCTACCGTATGAATTTTTTTTCTAGTACCGGTCATTCATTTTAGTTAATATCGTTCAGCGTTTTGCCAAAAAAAAATCCATCGCACTGTTGCACAATTTGTAATCAATAAGTTCGATCTATATACATATCACATGAAAATTGGACAAATTTAAAGACCACATATGGTTTTCTGTGGGTGATAATTTATCAACTTTTCGGAAATATTATCCGATTATTGCATGATAAATCCAGTGTGACGGAATAGCGACTATATATTAAGGCTTTTGTTGTGCAGATCTTTTTTTCAAATTAACGATAGCCTATATTGTATTATAACATTATTATCCATATAGGCCTACTATCCCAAACATGCTGGCAAATTTTATGTCAATCCGCCCAAGAATGAATGTGTTACAAATGCTTGCAATCATGTATGTGCGCCCTGGATCTCATTGTGAGAACTCGTTCGGAAATGTACCTTGAAATATTTGAGGGGGGGGGGGGGGGGGGGAGGAGGGCAAAGTGGGTAGACGGATGATGTATAGGGTAGGTGGAGACTGTAGGCCTACAGGGAAGGTGGAATGTGTACAGAGCACTAGTAGGTGCGGGATGTAGGGTAGGTGGAAGGTTTACAGATTATGCGGGATATACAGGGCAGGTGTTTGATATACCAGTAGGCCTACATGGCAGGTGCGTGATATACAGGATATAGGCGGAGTGTTCAAAAAATAGTTGAGAAATGCACAGTGTAGGTGGAGACTGTAAAGGGTAAGTGCAGGATGTGCGAAGTAAGAGGGAGGTTTAGCCTACATATAGAAGGTGCAGCATTTACAGGGTAGGTGGAAGGTGTATAGGGTAGGTGCGGGATGTACAGAGTAGGTGCAGGGTGCACAGGGCGGGTGCGGGATTTACAAGGTATAGGTGCATGGAAGCTGTACGGTGTAGGTTCGTGATGTACAAGGTAAGTTGAGAGTGTGCAGGGCGGGTATGGGATGTAGCGGGCGAATATTATGTAAATCCAATCCAATCCAATCCGATATCAAAGATTTTCCACACCAATATACATGTAGCTAACTCACGTCATACGTGTGAATAGTGGCGCCACGAAGACTCTGTAAAAATGACGTTTTGATGGTAAACGGGCGCACGAATTCTAGCCCGACATACAGCATTCAAATGCAGGTTACGAGAGTTCTAGCATCGTTACCCCCACATTTTAATTCATCAATCTCATACGTACAATCCGATAAACATGTAGACTAAGTTTTGGAAGTTTCTACCATATGATTTTTTTTTCTAGGGATGTTAATTCATTTTAGTTAGCGAAATATCGTTCAGTGTTTTGCAAAAACATTTTGGAAATATTATCCGATTATTGCATGATAAATCCAGTGTGACGGAATAGCGACTGTATATTAGGGCATTTGTTATGCAGATGTTTTTCAAATGAGCGACATATTTTATTATAATATTATCATCTATATACTATCCCGAACATGCTGGCAAAATTTATGTCAATCCGCCCAAGAATGAATGTGTTGCAAGGGCGGGGTAGGTGGGATGTGTACAGGACCGGTGAGATATGTACAGGGCGGGTGGGAAGTGTACAGGGTAGGTGCGGGATGTACATGGCAGGTGCGGTATGTACAGGGTAGGTGGAAGTTGTACAGTGTAGATGCAAGGTGTGCTGTAACAGGGAAGGTACGTGATGTATAGGGTAGGTGGAAGGTGTACAGGGCAGGTGGCAGGTGTTGAGGGCGGGTGGAAGGTGTACAGGGTAGGTGCCATATGTATAGGGCAGATGTGGGATGTACATAGTGATGGGAAAGTCTACAGATCAAATGCTGGATATAGATGGTAGGTGGAAGGTGTACAGGGTACACGCGGGTGCAGGATGTACGACGTAGGTGGAAGGTGTACAGGGTAGGTGCTTAGTGTACAGGGTAGGTGGAAGGTGCACAGGGTGAGTACGGGATGTAAGGGTAGGTGTGGGATGCACGGGGTAGGGGCGGTATGTACATGGTGGCTGGAATCTGTACAGTGTAGGTGCGGGATGTAGAGAATGGGTGGAACGTGTGCATGGTAGGTGCGGGGTGTACAGAATAGGTTGAAAGGTGTACAAGGTAGGTGTTGTATGTACAGGGCATACAGGTACGGGATGTATAGGGCGGGTGCGAGATGTACATGGTAGGTGCGGGTTGTACGGGGTAGATGGAATGTGTACAAGACAGGTGAGAGATGTACAGGGCGGGTGGGAGGTGTACAGGGTAGGTGCGGGGTATACAGAGGAGGTGGAACGTGTACAGGGTAGATGTGGGATGTACAGGGTAGGTGGAAGGTGCAAAGCAGGTGTGCGATGTACAAGGTAGGTGGAAGTTGTACATAGTAGGTGCGGGATGTACAGATTAGGTGGAAGGTGTACGAGAACGTGGGTGTTGCTGGCCTCGGCCACCACTAGTACTAATTCCCGTCCCGTCCGAGAATCTTGTGGTGCAGATTTAAGGTAGGGCCTATACTTGCATTGGGAAAGAGTTGTCTGATCCCCAGGGAAATCCCAGCTCAGCTTGACTCATTGTTTTCCTGATCATACTTGAGGACATTTTCCCACTTGAAGGACTGCGCCAATGTAGCTCTCTTAATCACGTAGCCTAGGCCACGTGTTGCACGACATCGCAAAAACCCGCACTATCCTCTGTAAACATCAGCCGCAGGATGAGTAAGCTAGCTTCCATATACTAGGATATTTTGACAGATTCAAGAGGTATTTTGCTGTCTTTGAGGCAGAACTCTCAATAAAAATATTTTTTTTGTTTGAAATATCTAAGCATGACTTCGACATATTTATACACAACAAATGACCCTGTCATATGCTAACGGTTAAAAAAACAAGCCGTATTTACTGTCCGCCATTGTTGGATAACGATTAGGGCATTCAGTCTCGCCACAGCGATACATATCATTTCTCGAAAATATCCGACATGTTTTGATCATGCGTTTTTAATTGTGTTCGCGAATTTAGCACCTGATATGTTGTCCTCCGGCGGGGGAGGACAAACTCCCCCTTGGGAGCTTGTGCTGGGTGAGGATTACGGTTGCTGCACAGGGATTCTCAGCGGTGGTTAAGGGGAAGCTGATAGATGTACCGTGATCTGTTTCAGGCCGCTATAGAAATTCTGACAATGCATTACATACACAACACAAAACAGGACCCCACTGGAAATAAGTGCATGTGCTTTCGTGGGTTATCCTGAGGGCTCATAAATCCAATCCGATCCAAACACCAAGATCATGAAGATACATGCAGCTAACTCACGTCATTGCGTGCGACCAATTGAACAGTGGCGCCACGCGGAGTCTCTGATGACATTTTGATGGTGAACGAATGCACGAATTCTAGCCTGACATGCAGGATTCAAATGCAGATTTCGAAAATTCTAATATCGTTACCTCCACATTTTATTTCATCAATCTCATACGTACAATCCGTTAGACATGTAGACTAAGTTTTGTTAGTTTCTACCGTATGAATTTTTTTCTAGGACTGTTCATTCATTTTAGTAAGTGAAATATCGTTCAGTGTTTTGCAAAACACAATCCATCGCAGTGTCGCGCAGTTTTTAATCAATGAGTTTGATCTATACATATCACATGAAAATAAAGACAGATTTGAAGACCACATAGTTTCCTGTGGGTGATAATTTATCAACATTCTGGAAATATTATCCGATTATTGCATGATAAATCCAGTGTGACAGAATAACGACTATATATTAGGGTATTTGTTGTGCAGATTTTGTTCAAATTAGCGATATGTTTTATTATAACATTATCACATCTGTATGTTATCCCGAACATGCTGGCAAATTTTATGTCAATCCGCCTAAGAATGAATGTGTTGCAAATGCTTGCCATCATGTATGCACGCCCTCTGATGCGCGTTCGGAAATGTCTATCTTGAAAAACTTATGGTGGTGGTGGTAGGGGAGAGAAAATTGGGTAGACCACCTCGTGGCCTCGTGGGCTCGCCTTAGTATATATGCGAGGCCATAAAGCGAGGCCACGAGGCCACGAAGCGAGGCCACCAGGCCACGAAGCGAGGCCACGAAGCGAATCCACGAGGCCGCGAGGCTATGAAGCGAGGCAACGAGGCCACGAAGCGAGGCAACGAGGCCACTAACCGAGGCAACGAGGCCACGAAGTGAGTCCGCGAGGCCACGAAGTGAGTCCGCGAGGCCACGAAGCGAGGTTACGAGGCCACGAAGCGAGTCCACGAGGCCACGAAGCGAGGGCACGAAGCGAGGCTACGAGGCCACGAAGCGAGGGCATGAAGCGAGTCCAAGATGATACAAAACAAAACCAAAAACCCTCTCACAAAACATTTGACCATACAGACTCATGCAGGAAATTGTGAGTGGCATTCCCTCAACATGGATATAGAGAAATGTACTTTTTATGTGTGAATAATTATTAGGGAATTCCGTTTAATGTCAATCAAGCATTAGCTGAACTAAACTTAAAGGTCATACAGACTCATAAGAAATTATGTATTCCAAATATTTTTGTGACCTTGAATTCAACTTTTGACATCACTTTTAACGTCAGATCACAAAATGGCTAATCTATTGCTTATCGATTTTACAGCTGAGGAATCAATTGTGCACATATAGGAAATGATGTATGCTGAATGTTCTCATGACCTGGACTTTTGACCTTATTTTCAAGGTTAGAGCACAAAGTGGCTAATGTCTTGCTTATTTTCGACATTACTGCTTTATAATCAATTGTTCACATTAAAAAATGGTAAATTATTCTGAATATTGTCAACACCTTGATTGACTTTTGACCTCATTTTCAAAATGGCCAATATCTCGCGTATTACCAATGTTATAGCTCGGGAATAAATTGTGGACACATAGGATATGATGTATGCCGAATATTTTGATGACCTCGCTTTTTACCTTTGACCTAATTGTCAAGATCAGAGCAAAAAAAATGCCAATATCTGTGTGATTATTGAATTCACAACTTAGAAATCCATTGTGGACATGATATATGCTGAATATGACAAGCATTGAATATTCTTGTAACCTTGAATTTGACCGATGACCTTATATTCAAGGTCACGGGACAAAAAGATATTGTCCGGTAACCTTTCTTAGCCCTTCTGCTAAATTTTTTTCTGTTATCACGTATCTGGTGACATAGCAAATTGCTCGTTTTTATTAATTGGTCCTGAAATATTTATATGAAATCCTGTGTTGGATTACTTGAGGTCATGGTAGATGAAGTTCATCAAAATTGACTCACATAATTATGAATTCCTATACTATATAGTCTGAGTACAAATACAAACTCAGTGTTGTCTCAAAAAATTACACAACATTACACATGTTGTGGTGGATAACACATTCTGTTTGAGCGTTGCTAAATACCAAAAGATGGGATGTCTTTCGCTTCCTGTAGGATCAGTCTGTTTGTTTAATTTTTGTCTTCAAGGACCAATTCAAACATACTATGGTAGACATACTCTCGCGTATGAGCATACAGCACTGTTCAACAACTGTTCACGTTCAATTCCACCAAAATACCCTGCAATATGACTTAAAGCTATAATCACTTTTGGAATTGATAAAATGTGTTTATTCTGCCGTAGCTTTGTTTTGTCTATAGAATGAGAAATCATACAAATTTGGGTCTGAAATGTGTATTACGTGCTTTAATTGTGTTGCCAAATCAAGGTTCAAACTCGGGCCAGTCAATCTCGCATCAAATTTTTCCTCAAAGCTTCCCGCCTTGCGGGCGAGTTCTACACACGGTCTCATGACGTCATTGGTATTTGTCTACATACTGTGGCAACCGGCGATGTAGGCAGGCCGATCTTTCTCTATCCACTGTTTTCATGCACGATTTATGGCCATTTTCTAAGTATCTGTTGTCGAACTGTGCATATTTCTTATATATTCCACACTATCTCGAGTTGTACTTTCAACTTTGCGTGAAAAACAAGAATGCTAAATTTGGCTGATTTTAAAATTGATTCCAACTTCAATATATTCAATATCTCTATCTTGAATTGTATCTTTAAAGACCAGTAGGGGTACATGCGCCAATTGCAAATTCATTGTACTCATTCGCTAAAGACGAATGCCCTCTTTTGGGTAGTTCATGCATAGTCAGTATTGTTGACAAATTATAGTTGCCTTACTGGTCAGCACCGACCACGTCCTATGAATATTGATTAATTTCAGTCGTGCACGATTAAACTGTGAAAATTTGAATATCTTCATATGGCAAGGTGGGTCTATAGACAGAAAGAAGCAAACTATTTGTACTATTCGATGATGTACCCCATTGACACCCTTGTGTAATACATATGTACGCTATATCGTACATGACAAACAAAAGCAATCCTGAAATATCTGATGCATCAGTTTATTGAAATAAAATTGAATAAATACATGAATATCAGCTAGGAGAATTTGCTGTTGAGTGATGAAACATAACTGTAAGGAATCATCAGAAATACATGGGTTATAATACAGTAAGGCTATAGATAGCATAGTATATGTACTGCAGACATGGCTTCGGATGAGGAACAAGGTCCGTTCGCGAATGAAGTCTTTCCGAATCATTATGCCGAAGTCGTCTATGCGTATGTGAGGGGCACTGGAGTACAAAGCAAACATACGTCATAGGTTGCAGAACACCTCTTTAAAAACACTAAAAAGGAGGAGAAATCATGTGACAATATAAAGCCAAACTGTGTTATTGTTCTGGTTAAGCGCGCGTATTTTTTTAAAGAATTCTTGAGAGCCAATGTTATTTTTTTTATCGTAAACTGCCACTCGTACATTGATTTCATTGAGATATTGATCATGTGGTCAATATGGTCCCGAGTGGCTTTTACATTGCAAAGTGTGTCCCGAATATCTTTTACATTGCAAAATGTGTCCTGAGTGTCTTTGACATTGCAAAATTTAGTGCATTGTTGGCTAAATTGGCCATATTCTATCGGGTCGATCGTCAGAATCCAACTTCAAGGGGGAAAAGAAGAACAAAAATCGTGTCATCGCATCACTTCTTCGGCGACCACAATAGCCATAACCATATACTTTTTTGACAAAGAAACCAATACACGAGAAACCAATGAACACTTTTTCCCTATCCTATTTGTACATTGTGAAACTGTCTGGAAAAGTACATCTGTGTACTTATTTATGACTTATCGGTAAGACTTACAGCACCGGTGCTGACGACCTCGCTCTATCCACACCACAGGGAAGCCAGAGGTATTTCCCGCATCAGTACACTTCTCCAAGTCAGAGACGCTGACGGAGTAGCAATCTCCGTCCTGGGTCAGACCGACTCCGGCTCTCCTCACTACCCCGGCACATGAAGTGTCCGCCCGACACTCACTGAAACAGTCCACTGCCTTTCTCCCCGCCATCTTCGTGGCCTCACCCATCTGAGACTGGGGGTAAACATACGCCTGGAACTCCGACATCTCCACTAAGAATAGAAAATTACAGAAGTTAATATTTGCAATCATGGAACATTATTTCATTTATAGAATACATATACATTGATTGATCATCGTGTTCACAGATATGTGAAGCATCCAAAGACGAGAAAGATCTCCAAACAACCAGTACCGTTAGACGAGATCATATCGGTTAGATCATTAACTCATTCCTTTTGCTATTTTAACTATATGCTATATGTTTAACCTCCGGGTTCGTAGCAGGTCCATCCATTAGAGCCAATACGACACTCTGGTTCTGTTCCTCTTGCCATCAAGTCCAGGGAGCGTCCCGTTATCTGCTTGTCTGTGTATGGAAAAGTCGGGGGTTAAACGGGCATACCACATAAGTGATTTCTTCATAGGAAGGCAGTTCTACATCGGTACTTACTATAGTCTCAATCAGTCAATTTTAGTTATCAATAATTAAACAAAATCAATTAATTAATAAAGAAAAACATTATTGACTGGTTATTACCGATAAACACTAACATAATACTACAACAGATTGCAAATGCAATAGCCGCACAAAATTAACAGCAATTGATAACTATTGAGAACACAAATTAAACATGCTGTTGTTCAAGCATATATTCTACATAGGTGTGATACAGGTGATCAAAATTAGAATTAAAATACGCAAACCGTTTATGACATTTCCGTGTTTATCGATTACGTCTGATCGAGTGGTCTGCGACGTGATAGCGACCCCAGACCAGATACCCTTTGATTCACATGTACATCCTTTTTCTCGTTCTAGGGTGATTGTGTATGGGACATCCAACTTGTACTGAAAATAAAGTAGCAACTCTACAAACTCAAACTCCATCAACCCTAATTGTTGTTAAAATATATGTATTCCATACTATTTAATCATCACAATTCTGTACTTTTAAGCTAATATAATGTATTTGCTCCATTCTTTTCTATGTACTCAATTCCTATTGCAATCTTAAATTTCTGCTGTTGATTTTTTTTTTTCTCCACAAATATGGAGAGGAAACATTTGTGCACATTTATTTAATACCATCTGATAAAAAAAAAACACCAGTTGTAGATTTGTATCTTGTGATGACACTGGTTTTGACATATTTTCTTAGCTGTTTCGATTTCCGGGTGGAACTTTGAAGGTAGAGAACTTTGTTCGTGACATTAAACATTTTCTAGTATACTTTTAGCATTTCCCAATATTTCAACCTGGGGGAAGAACATCAACACAGGGAATAAATTATTTAACCCTGGAATAAATGATTGATACCAGGAAAGAATATTTACACCGCAAATAAATTACTTAACCCCGGAAAGAACTATTAAAACCGGGGAAGAATAAATATTTTGTTTTCAATTATTCATTTAATGAATTCTGTTCTCTAAATCTTGGGAATTCAAATCGGGAAATAATTACTAGTAATAAAACCGGGAATAAATTATTGAAAATTGAAATAAAGTAGTCAAACCGGTAACAAATTATTCGAACCAGCAATTGATAATCTATTACCGGTTCTAAGAATTATTTCTCGGTTTTAGAGATATATTCCCTGTTTTAATCATTTTCTCTCGGTTTGAATACGGGAAATTCTGGAAGATTTAGAAAACAAAATATTCAAATTTCAAAAAGTTGGATGACACTACGGTATGAAGGAATATTATATGTTAGAATTCAGTTTGTATGTATCTGTAAATGAACCTGGTAGAAACAGGGATCATAGAGCAAAATGTACGTTAATTTCGGAGTCGTAACCCAAAGAGAATATGTCCAAGATATTCGCTGCACTTTCACTCAGCCAACAGTAGGGGTACTTGTAATTTTAACTTGACGCTGTCCGGTCGCAGATGACCGCGTGGTGTATCCCCCTGATGAAATATTACCCATGTGGCCCAAAATTCGTTGACATAGACAAGATATCATAACTACCCAGTCCGAGTTTGTTTATCTATGTTTCCTGAATGCAGTAACATAATTCCTTCACTTGAATCATACGAATTTTTACCACAACCATAAAGTCTCTACTGTAAATGAGCTTGACATTGTTTAATCCAAAAATGAATGTCTCTCATTTTATCTATTTTATTCTGGGCAAAAATAGACTCAACTTGAATATACTTTTGAACTTATTCCAAAATTTTAACATCACTACAATTATAAATCTCCACTTAACATAGCATTTTACTTGGTTAACCCAATAATACATGCTTCTAGCCAGGAGTTGCTAAAAAATGAATTAGCAACAATCATGGTATTTGATCCAGTAATATGAATATTACTGCAGTCATGAATAATGATTATCAATCGCACTTATTTTCCACTGATGATAGGGTAAATCTCAGGGTAATTATTATAGTTTTTACAACATGTCAGTATCTCAATTATTCATGAAGATATGACAGTTTTATTGGAAAATTTTGGGTCAGCTTTTTTTTTACCTAATCAACTATCATAATGAGTAGTCTTGACCTCTCAATGGTAAAACAATTTGATTGAGGTGATAAACGTCTTTTTTCAAACATGTACGATGATAAGGCCTAAAAAAATTAATTTTCTGTTTCTCGTCCCCGCCCTCCTGTGTTCAAAAGCAGCCTCCCGGATTCTTTTATTTGCAATTGTCAAATGAAAAAAAGTGTTACCGCCCCTATTTTGAGGATAGTGAATGATCGAGACACCGAATCACAGCATGCAACTTAGGCGTATTTTCAACTTACCTCCTTCTTTTTACTCTCCGCCAAATGAGACATAAATGCTACCAGTTTAAAAAAAAACAGTTATTCTATGTGGTTATGTGTATGTAATAATACATATAAAATTGTGATCAAGAATCGATTTACTATATTCCTCATGAATACTTCAATGGACATATTAACTGATAGAACGGATCTCCGCAATTACTCATCATTGAAATATATTATCAACTGACGGCTTTTGATAATAATACTACTAGTAAACATAATCATCCTGTCTGTGCTGACTGCTAGGATGATGGCACACCAGTAGTGCCAAGGTGCCCGGCCAAGAGGTTTCAAGCCCAAATAAATCAAGCTTCTAGAAATGAATTCATTAAAGTCATGTGTTACACATGATTTCAATTCTAGAGGCTTGATTTATCTGGGCTTGAATGCGTCTGTGTGCAAGTGTGTGGTTTTTTTTCAACCAATCGATAAATCAAATTTATATTCATATGTGTGAAATGTCGTCCCACCAAAAATGAAAAAAAAAGTGCCTCCCTACCCAATTTTCTCTTGAGCTGAGGACGGTATTTTTTGCAAAATGAAAAATAAAAAATAAAAAGTCCCTCCCACCCAGTTTTGAAAAAATAGGAGGACGAGAAACAGAAAATTATTTTTTAGGCCTAATATGTGCTTTACTTGGCATGTATTTCATTTGGCATGAGATATAATCAGTATTCAATTTCAGAATTGGTTGCCAATGTAACTATTCTCGAGATATGACCCATAGCAACCATGGTTGCTAGGGGCCCAACGCCCTGAATATTGAATAAGAAATAGAGAAACCCCGAGGAACAGGGGGTTATTCAACATGGTCGAGGGCGGCACAAAACATAATAGCTTGGAATTCATTTCGACTTGAATTATAATTTGATAATAATCATTTTTCTGAAAAATAATAGATATCCCGTGACTGTTTTTTGAACACTCTCCATTGTCGTGTTCACAAGCTATGTGTCCTAAAGAAGTCAAATTCAGCGCAACAGAGTCAGCAATCTGCTAGCTTGGTTGTTATCATGGTTATAGCAACCAAATCCGATTGGTGTCATGATCTTACCATGAGAAATATCAAAATCGGTTGAGATTTGCAACTTATAGTGCGAAGAAGAAAACATATACGACTGGGGTGGGACTATTACGAACTCATATTATGATACGATTAGTATATTGGACTTGGTACTTGTGTTGAAGAAAGGATGAGCTGATAAGTTGAATCAGAATGCTTCCATGGGATGGATATTTATATATATTTTTTTGAATTTTATGATAGTATATTAGCGATGTAGGAGTGTTTACCTCGTTCACTTTTGAAGTGAGTCTAACTCTGGTGTAGGGGAGAATTTCAATTGAGGCCCACGAGTTGACTGCTATGGTGACGCTTTTATCCTCTCCCCAAGTATAGTCATATGAGCCAGTCACTTCCAAGGATCCCGTGACGTCAACTGTTGCCAGTGATGAATATATTCAATAATAAAATACAATTGTAACAAAATACATGCTGCCGCGCTAAAAACGTTCGTTAGGAACGGTCACGTGACCTTCAAAGTCCACTTGCGAAGACACCGTTCGCGGAAGAACCGTTCGCGGAAGCACGATTGCGGAAGCATCATCAGCGGAAGCATCGTTCGCGGAAGAACCGTTCGCGGAAGCACGATTGCGGAAGCATCATCAGCGGAAGCATCAGTTGCGGAAGCACCGTTCGCGGAAGAGGAGCCTTCGCGGAAGAACCGTTCGCGGACGCAGTCTTCACCACGTGGAGAAGAGTGCGGAAGATACGTTCGCGGACAAAGATGCGCGCGCAGCCACCCTGGCTATATAAGGGAGAGCGGACGGCCGCTCTGAGAGCACTGCAACAGCGACATCGACCGTGGGGAGATCGTCACCGCCACAGCCAAGGGACTCGACGAACTCCGTGCGGACGACTCCTTCTTCAGGGCCTTAGAGTCAACCGGGATTAGACCGACTACCTGGAGAAACCATTCGACTAAACGGGACGGGAAACTTCAACGGGAAGGGACAGAGAGACGCCGCCGGCTAAGAACTCTTTTTAGTTGTGCCCTCGTGCACTATTTATTTTTGAAATGTGATCATACAGTGCTCCATGTCTGAACTTCATATTTGTACGTCACGTGGGTGACCAGCCATACAATTGTAAGTTGATTTGATGTATATAAATCTTCAATTTATTTACATCTGAGTTGCTTCTTGCCTAAGTGAAGCCAGTAAGCTACGGAGTGATGATACACCAGCGTTGGGGAACGCCAGATTAGTGACGGCTCTCGAATCACAACGAGCGGGAGTTACATAAAATCTATACGATCAGAGAAACCAGGTTTTTTGGGCCACACCGAAAACAAGTCATTACCAAACGTCACAACTTGGTGCCGTGACCAGGATCCCCGAGGGTCTACTGCCAGGGAACGAACCTCAGCATCACTCATATCCGGCGAAAACGACGAAACTGCCCCAGGGAAGACAGGAGGTGAAGAGGAAGACTCTTCGCGGACGGCCTCACTTGCGGACGAGGAAGACAGCGGTTCGCAGAAGCCGACCTTTGCGGAAGAGGGAGACGACCGTTCGCGGAAGACGTTCGCGGAAGACGACCGTTCGCGGAAGACGTTCGCGGAAGACGACCGTTCGCGGAAGACGTTCACGGACGACAACCGTTCGCGGAAGACGACCTTGGCGGAAGAGGCCGACGACCGTTCGCGGAAGACAACGTTCGCGGAAGACGACCCGTTCGCGGAAGAGCAGCTTCACAGCCAGGGGTAGACGGGACGTTTCGACGAGTGAGGAGCAACCAGGGAGGTCGAGACCTTCCATGGGCCAGTCGACGAGTCAACAGAGACCCCGGAGCCAGACACCTGACAACCGTTTTCTTTTCAGACACGACTCTGGGTGGCAGCACGATCGAGACAGGGAGAGGTCAACCTACCTTGAGAGCGTTAGGAGGGGCCCCGAGTTCCGACGAGTGCTGGGACCGGAGTACGTCAATCTGGACGGGGAGGACGGCGAAATCTGGGCGAGGAGGGATCGGCTACAGCTACCGGAGCAGAGTCCAAGTGTGGCACCTCCAGAGAATGCAGCATTGAGACGGCTTTGGGACCAGTCCCAGCAGCAGTCTGGTGCAACAGGGCAGCGGTCTGGTGTGACGAGTCGACAAACGGGAGTGACTGGAGGACGGGTTACTTGGGCTCCGACCCAAGAGAGCAGCTCGAGAGGGAGAGGACTTTTCGCGGAAGAGAACATTCGCGGACGAGAGGCATTCTTCCTCGACAGGGACGCTTGCAGCTGGGGATCCTTCGTGGAAGAACGGGCTCGTGGGCGAGGGGGAGTCTTTGGTGACGAGGACGCTTGTGACCGGGGAGGGCCCTTCGCGGACGACCACGTTCGCGGACGAGGACGACTCGCGGAAGAGAGTGTTCGCGGAAGTGAGGAGTCTTCACCCAGACGGCGGCTCGACGAAAGGAGTGATCCAGGCGACCAATCTTCCTTTCCAGTTTTTCAGAGTAGACGGGGAAGACCATTCGCGGATGAACCGGTTCGCGGAAGACTCGCGGAAGATGGCGTTCGCGGACGTGCATCTTTTGTGGAGGGACGTCTCCGAGACATCTTGGCGGACGAGCCCGTTCGCGGAAGACTCGCGGAAGACGGCGTTCGCGGAAGAGGCCTGTTCGCGGAAGAACTTTTTCGGGAGCTGTTGGTGGAAGAGTCCGTTCGCGGAAGGTTCGCGGAAGACAGTGTTCGCGGAAGGTTCGCGGAAGACAGCGTTCGCGGAAGAGGGAGGTCTTCACCCAGTCGACAACCGAGACAGCCAGCCTCCTGGAGAAATCCAGCTTCTGTTTCAGTCACCCAGGGAGGCCGGAGACAGCACCCTTTCTCATCATCGGGCGATGAGGGGCCTTCATCTGATGGAGGGACCGACAGCAGCCATGGTTACCCAGGACGGGGGAGGAGACCACCGAGGCGGGGACCGCCGCTGCACCGACGAAGCCCTAGGCCGAGACGGAGGCAGGAGGACTCGTCGTCCGAGGACAGCACAGCCTGGAATCAGAACGGCAGAAGGAACCGGAAGACGCTGACCCCTGACAAGTTCGATGGGACTTCCATAGAGTGGCCGGTGTACCGGGCCCACTTTGACGTCATCGCAGAGGTCAACGGATGGAGCAAGCGGGAACAGGGCGTCTACTTAGCCGGGAGCTTGACAGGAGAGGCGCGACGAATGCTGACCAGCCTGAGTCCTGCAGACCGGAGGGACATCGACGTTCTGACCGACAAGCTGACCCTACGATTCGACCCTGACTGTCAGGAGGAGTCCTACAAGGCGACCTTGGGACAGAGAACCCGCAGGAAGGCAGAGACACCCCAGCAGTACGGCTATGAGTTGCAGCGACTGGCCGGCCGTGGTTATCCGGATCTGAACTCCGCAGCTCAGGAGGCTATCGCCTTAGACCACTTCTGGAAGGGCCATCCAGATGGGGACATGAAGGTGATGGCGCTCATCAGGAAGATGAAGACCATGGAGGAGGCCATAGCGTTCGTGACCCAGTACGAATGTGTCAAACCCAAGCCTGGGAAGCCGGTGATGTCCATAGAGTCGGAGGACTCCGAGCCAGCTCTAGGACGGGTCCTACAGCTATTAAAGAACCAGCAGGGAGGCGAGATTACCACCAGTGGGCAGCAGAGCAACCAGCCGAACATAGCGGGTCTACCCAGACTTCCCTACTTCAAGGGGCTCTTTGAGAGCCAAGACAGGAAGCTGGATCGACTAATCGAGCTGTGTGAGCAGGTGCTATCCATCAAGCCGAGGGCCGCCACTGCTGAGAACAAGGGACCAAGCGCTAGGCCGGGACCAGATGACTGTTGGTACTGTGGGAAGCCGGGTCATCGGAAGTACCAGTGTCCAGATCGGCCGCCACCTCGGACCAAGGAGGAGCGCTTGAGTCGACTAATCGAGGAGATTGGTGAGCGGAACAGTTTGACAGACGAGAAGTCGGAAAACCAGTAGGGCTCATACCAGCCCCCAACCGTATGGGCCATTGGCAGGTGTGTTCACGGCTTCACAGGCGAGAAGCTCGACGAAGACGTGAAGAACACATTGCCAGGGGGGAATTTTTAGTTTCACAGATTTTTAATAGGTTTTTCCGGTGTGCATCCGAAGTAACTGGATGGGCGCAGGAGGAGCTCGAGGATCGAATTCTCGACTATTTGGAGGGCAAGCCTGTCAACACAGACGGGAGTGCCAATGTACAGCAAACTGATGGAGCCGCGGAGCGTCTAATGACCCGCGGAGACGTCGACGAAATGCAGACCGATGGAGCCGTGGAGCGTCTGGGGACCCACGGAGACATCAACGAGGTTTCTGCTAGCAGCAAGGAGAACCAACAGGTTACAACCTTGAGGCTGGAGGCTGCGAAACAGCAGGGACCCCCCATGCAACTGAACCACAAGCGGCCGTGAAAGAGGAGACGGAGGGCCGGTGGAGCGGAATGACCAAGGGGCCAGCGCAGCAGCTATTGCTGGTGGACGACTCATTACTTATCCGGAGCGGCGGTTCCTAGGGGAGTGATTCCCTTAAGACTGACAGAGAGGACCAGGGTGGTGCATCACTGTGGGTGGACGACTCAGTACTTATCCAGGGCGGCGTCCCTGAGGAGAGTGGCAGCTCTCTTAAGATTGACAGGAATGGCCAGGTGGTGTCACTGTCAGCCGGTGCCCGAGGCACATTGGCGTGGTATGCGGCATGCCACGTTATGGGGAAGGCGACTCGTATGTTGGTGGACACGGGTGCCTCTTCCACCGTTCTGGATGAGTGTCTCTTCGACCAAATGGATGACGAACATAAAGCAATGATAAGGCAGACGAGAATAAGGTTACGGGCAGCAACCGGAGACTACTTACAGGTTCAAGGAGAGATGACAGTTCAACTTCTACTGGGCACACGACTCGTGTCGGCAGACGTACTGGTAGCCAAACTGGGGATCCCGGGAGTGTTGGGGCTTGATGTACTTCAACAGATTGGGGGACAGCTGGATCTGCGTAAGGGCGAGTGGCAGGTGGGCGACACTACCGTAGTGATGAGCTCGGGCCACGAGGACGCCGTCTACACACTGGTGACGGAGGAGACGGTCGTCTTGCCACCCTTTTCAGAGATGATGGTGGACCTCAAGCTGACAGGAAGTGAGGGAGGAGTTCCGAAGGCCGGCCTCGTGCAGTCCGCAAGAGAGCCGTTGGAGGACGACCCCCTCGTAGTGGGACGAGCCCTGGTACGACCCCGAGGACGCCTGGTACCGGTGGTACTTCTGAACGCCGGCGCTGGAGCTTGCACTGTGCTGATGGGGACCATCTTAGCTGAGCTTCACGGAATAGAGGCCGTGATCGACCTAGGATTTTGTCCCGATGGAGGGAAAACAACCCAGAATGAACCTAAAAGGGAACAGTGGTACCGGGAGGAGAGCGGGAGGGAGCATGAGCCCCTTACACCAAACTCCACCAAGTGGCGGAACCGGACGCCTGAGCAGCCCGAAACCAGAGTGCACGCCATGCACGCAGAATCGTCGACGAAGACACCAGAGTGCCCGGAGCATCTAAAACCGCTCCTGGAGGGAATGCATCCGGACTTGACGGAGAAGGAGGTGGAGGTCGTCAGTTGTGTCAACAACCGCCGTCTAAATGAAGTCACTCGGAAGGATGCGTACCCTCTGCCTTGAGTCGACGAAAGATTTGACATCTTATCAGAAGGACGACGGAGATGGAGTTCGACAACCATTGGAGCGAGGCTCATCAGCAGGTGTTCGAGGCACTGCGTCAACCTCTGACCGAGCGCCCCCTGCTGGTGTACCCTGATATGAAGCGTAGCAAGACCCAAAGGAGAAGAGGAGGCCTGTCCGACTCAGGAGGAGTGTCCCCTACCCCTGGAGGACTTCTCTGATGAGGATTTGCTTCCTCCGATCAGCGGAGAAGGATGGAGCCCAGGAGGACCTCAAGTCAACATCGTATTGGAGGTCCCTGTTGAGCCCGTGATGGAAGATCACTATTGCGGAGATGGAGTCGGGATATTCCAGATCTGGGAGGTGCGCCGCCAGGAGGACCCGAGGACGACTGCAGAGCCGACCGAGGAGTCCCTACCTGAAGACCGGAGCCCCCCACGACCGGTGAGCCATCGGCTAGAAAGGTGGCGATGGATATTCTGGAGCCCGGGACCATCAACAATTTAAAAAGGTGCTGGTTTATCCTTCAAACTGACACCTGGATATCCAACCCGGACGATGTGACCCCAGTCCGAACCGGAGTCTCAGCAGGAGCGGAGAGAGGCGGAATCCCCGGAGGCCCCCACCCCCGAGGACGACGGACCCCCCGTTCCCAGAGACTCGGCCCTTACCTACAAGCCCCTAGACCTGAGTTGGTACCTCAAGCCCGTTCCGGAGGAGGAGGACCAACTGCGACCGTATGTGGAGGGCCTGGGCAGAGCGGTCACTGCTGGAGAGAAGGCCCTGGAGGACCTGGCGTCCACTATAGCCATGGGACGGCGCCACCTGACCCAGGCGGAGGCTCGGCTCCAAGCCAAGGAGGAGCAGAGACAGCTCGAGGCCGAGGTGCTGCAGCTGCGAGGGGAGGCCTCTCAACGAGAGAAGAGCCACCAGAAGGAGCTGCGGGCCCACGTCCGAGAGACTAAGCTGCTCCGGGAACAGCTCCGAGCATACACAGACACTCGGGACAGGCTGGCGGAGACGTCCGAAAGCGAGGTGGATCGCCAGTGAAGTGGAGGGAGAGAGCCCTGTAAACAACAAACAGGCAGGAAAAGACGAAGAAGGAGGAAGAAGAGAAGAGAAGAGAGAGAAAGGATCAACGGGGACGTTGATCTCCAGAAAGGGTGGAGTTGTAACAAAATACATGCAACTGCCGCGCTAAAAACGTTCGTTAGGAACGGTCACGTGACCTTCAAAGTCCACTTGCGAAGACACCGTTCGCGGAAGAACCATTCACGGAAGCACGATTGCGGAAGCATCATCAGCGGAAGCATCGTTCGCGGAAGAACCGTTCGCGGAAGCACGATTGCGGAAGCATCATCAGCGGAAGCATCAGTCGCGGAAGCACCGTTCGCGGAAGAGGAGCCTTCGCGGAAGAACCGTTCGCGGACGCAGTCTTCACCACATGGAGAAGAGTGCGGAAGATACGTTCGCGGACGAAGATGCGCGCGCAGCCACCCTGGCTATATAAGGGAGAGCGGACGGCCGCTCTGAGAGCACTGCAACAGTGACATCGACCGTGGGGAGATCGTCACCGCCACAGCCAAGGGACTCGACGAACTCCGTGCGGACGACTCCTTCTTCAGGGCCTTAGAGTCAACCGGGATTAGACCGACTACCTGGAGAAACCATTCGACTAAACGGGACGGGAAACTTCAACGGGAAGGGACAGAGAGACGCCGCCGGCTAAGAACTCTTTTTAGTTGTGCCCTCGTGCACTATTTTTTTTTGAAATGTGATCATACAGTGCTCCATGTCTGAACTTCATATTTGTACGTCACGTGGGTGACCAGCCATACAATTGTAAGTTGATTTGATGTATATAAATCTTCAATTTATTTACATCTGAGTTGCTTCTTGCCTAAGTGAAGCCGGTAAGCTACGGAGTGATGATACACCAGCATTGGGGAACGCCAGATTAGTGACGGCTCTCGAATCACAACGAGCGGGAGTTACATAAAGTCTATACGATCAGAGAAACCAGGTTTTTTGGGCCACACCGAAAACAAGTCATTACCAAACGTCACACAATATACTACGATGTTCCACATCATCAAATAATCATAGGCTCGCTGTGATATTATGATATCATACATTGATGTAGGAAACTTACATAATCCGGGTATCCCGACTTTGAACGATACTCCACGTTTGACGCTCGTTCCAGCCTTGTGACTGCATAGAAAGTAATCGATGTATGACAAATCTATGACCACCTAATTTAAATGCAAACCCCTCCCCCCGCCATGGTGTGTCTTTACCTGAAGCTGAAGGTTCTACTTAGAGTTTTGGACACGACAAATGGCTGGTTGCCTTTGCCAACGCTGTTGTTATCAAATGTTTGTGTATGTACAACCACGGGTTTAGCCGTGGATTTCTTTGCCGCTTGTAGGTCATATTTAACATCAATCACTCTCCAGGCCGAGTCAGCGATGCCTGGGCAATCGCAGAATTTTGCTGCAAGGAAAATTCCACATTTGAATTCTGTACAAAATACAAATCGTACCCATCACAATCACAATCTTTGACATAATCCCTTACTGTCAGTGATTGTCATCATTTACGATGGTTTTAGTTTCGGAGATAATATAGTTGAATGGGGCAAACGCCCGCTAAGTATCAGATGAGCACTTACAATTCCTATATTCATTTGCAACCTGACTGATTTAAACTGTAACATTATTGGCAAAAGACATTAAGTGTTCTGTTGTGTCATCTGTCTTTTGGTTGTGTCATCATGAACTTTATTCTCACCTGCCAGTATTTCAAGAAGTCGTTCTTTTTAAATTGTTGGTTGTTGGACAGTTGTATAATAATTCAAACAGCAGAGACAACCATTTTTTACATCATGTCCAGCACAGATGACACGGGTGTAGATTAAAATATAAATCGGATTGTTTTCCTATTCCCGTCGTATTTTCCACTGTCTTACACGTTGTATTAATTTAACTTGAATGCCATTAGTAACTAGACTATCAGAGATTGATAACCCTCGCCCTATTGATTCAGTCATTGTATTTCCAGTTATGGTTCAGCTGATAACCCTCAATTGTTTCGACCTTGCACGGTGATAGCAGCTTTGGTCTTATGACCGGATGGTGTTTCTTGGCCAAGAAAAATAGAGCAGGCGAAAATTTTCATGAATATAGAAGGTTTATTGCGATCTTCCGATGCTGACCCCTTTCTGGATCTTTAACTGGATTATTTACGCTGACCTCCCAAACTTCACAAGCTCACTCAGACCATGCCGCCAACAGTATGGTTGATATTCATTCGAATATCGGCAGTGCTTACAGCTATTTGATATTCCCAAATCGGTGCTCTGAGCTTAGGATCCCTAAATATTCGACCTTGGACATAAATAAAAAAATTTGGTCGTAATACAATCAAACTTATATGAAATTAAGGGGAAATGGCCGTATAAAAATACAAAATTGGGCATAGAAAAATACAAGAATACATGTCGTTGGAAAATTCATCTTGACAAGAACCAAACTAATAGCCATTTATTTACATTGAGTGACTCGAACACAATTGCCATTTAAAAGATTTATTTGGACTAGGTGTGGTGGACACGCTAATACTGATTGAATATATATGACGAATTAAGCCAGAAGACCAACTTAATTGTCAGACCCTGTATATAGTAATTGACATAACACAATACAATTGAACAAATCACAAAACTTGGTAATTGGCAGAACACAGATATAGTAGTGGACATAACACAACAAACACATCACAAAACTACATTTATCGATGAAACTAAACAATGTCTACTCAGTCTATGAAACCAAAATAGAAGACCAGCTTGGTTTCTTTGAAACACCTTGATTAACATATATGCGAACAGTACAGATATCTACAATATAGTGGATAACATTCTGGGCTAACACAAACATCTTGGCGAAACACCATATGCATGAGGAATTGTATAGGAGGTGGTTGGGGAGGAGGCGGTAGAAAATTGAGAATTTTTTCTTTGATAATATCAATATGGCGGACCCGGAAGTTTATGGTGGAAGGGGGTAGCCGCAAAGGATGATGGGAAAGGAAGGAACCGTAATTTCTCGTATATTATTTCGTTAAAAGATGTTAGCACCACACCAACGTCCCTCTGTAAATAAAAAGCTTTATTGCATAAAGCATTATTTATTTACATTGAGTGACTCGAACACAATTGCCATTTAAAAGATTTATTTGGACTAGGTGTGGTGGACACGCTAATACTGATTGAATATATATGACGAATTAAGCCAGAAGACCAACTTAATTGTCAGACCCTGTATATAGTAATTGACATAACACAATACAATTGAACAAATCACAAAACTTGGTAATTGGCAGAACACAGATATAGTAGTGGACATAACACAACAAACACATCACAAAACTACATTTATCGATGAAACTAAACAATGTCTACTCAGTCTATGAAACCAAAATAGAAGACCAGCTTGGTTTCTTTGAAACACCTTGATTAACATATATGCGAACAGTACAGATATCTACAATATAGTGGATAACATTCTGGGCTAACACAAACATCTTGGCGAAACACCGGCAAACAGAACGACATGGAATGGAATGAAGAGTGCTGGGTGGAATGAAATGGAAAGTGATGCGGCAAGATGGGAGAAATCAGAACCTATGTATAGACCAAGGCAGGCTTGATATAGGATTGATATGCAGAAGACTTCCAGCGGCCCACTAAGGCAATCTGGGTTTTGGACTGGCCGCTGGCAGCCATATCGGTGGTTTTGCCAATACGGAAGGAATGGGTGTTAAAGAGGGTGGACTGGAACCCAGAGAGAGATAAGTGGTT
Organism: Terebella lapidaria; assembly: GCA_949152475.1. Taxonomy (NCBI): domain Eukaryota; kingdom Metazoa; phylum Annelida; class Polychaeta; order Terebellida; family Terebellidae; genus Terebella; species Terebella lapidaria. Next base: position 20,929,978 of record OX424555.1, read on the forward strand.
GTGAAGCCAAGTCTGCACTGTACGCCGTTTGACTGGAGCTCCCGTGCTGTGGATAAACGCTGGTCCCATAGAGGAACCACGAAGCGATTTATACCGTGACCACGCACGAACTGGACATGATGAGTCGTTTGTTGCACGGAGACCCAAGTGATGGAGACCGTGTTGGGAGTGCTTGAAGGAGCTGAAAGTGATAATGAGAACTTTTCCTGAATGGTCGCTTGTTATTCGAAGCTGATGTGCATGCAGTGTGTGGGTTGAATTATTCCCGAGACAAGCCTCACCGACTCTCAGTGCTGCATGGTACATGACACAGAACATCGCTGTTACCAAACGCCGATCATATCGGGATGGTTGATGCTGCCTCACAGATGGCAAGAGCTGGAGGAGGATGTCGAGGGTGATTGGCTGTCTAGTGGTAGGAGGTGGATCAGACTTGGCATATGAGGCGAGCAATTTGTTGATCATGAATGATTTGGCAGGGTTTGAATGACCAGAAAGTTCCTGCATAAAGCCGATGGCTGACAGATGGGAGCGAATGGAGTTAGCTTTTAGGTGGTTGTCGTGAAGGTGAACAGCATACATTGCTACTTGCCGAGGGTTAGCTGGGGGTCGAGAGTGTAGCTGCTTCCTCAGGAACCTTTTGAAGGAGCGCCAAGCTCGCTTGTAAGTCACTTGAGCAGATGTTGACAGTGAAGCCATGGCGTCCTTTTTCATTCGAGTTTGAAGTTCCCGGGCAGCAGATGAGGGGGAATCGGGGTAGGAGACGGATCCATATTGTAGTGCTGCAGCATTTCTTTGGAGACCTTAAAACGAGAAATGGCATCAGGTAAATGGTTGGAAACACCTGGGATATGATTAGCTTTGAGGCTTATGTTATGGCGAATGAGAGTTAGGACAAGAGCCCTAACAATCTTGAGGGCTTGTTTGCTTTTACTAGTTTGGCGATTGATGATGTCTTTGACGGCCTGATTGTCTGTACTAAAGAGTATGTTGCTGTTTTGGATTTGGGAGCCGAATAATGTCATAGAGACATATATTGGGTAGAGTTCCAAGACTGTTATGGAGAGGGAGCCCCAATTTGGTGGGTATGTACACTGGATCCATTGATTGCGGAAGCAGGCTCCAAAACCTTGCTTACTTGCGTCCGATGCCATACCTAAGGCATCTGAAGGGGTGATATCCAGCGCTCTGAAGTATGTGACTCCATTATAATGTCGCATGAAATGTAGCCATGTGGTTAGGTCATCTTTCACCTCTTGGGACAGACGAATGAAGTAGTGAGGCTGTTGGTGTGGTTGGAGCAGATTAATAAGTCGACGCAAGAATGGTCGGGCTGGAACAACAGCTGCTGCGAAGTTGAGTTTCCCAATGAGGGATTCCAGTTGTTTCCTCGTTATCTTTTTCTGTTGTAGAGTGTGTATGAGAGCCTCTTGATACTCCGTTAATTTTGAAGAGGGGAGCCGAGCCACGTGGTTAACACTGTCTAACTCAATACCCAGGAAGACTGTGTTTGTTGCAGGGAGAGTAGTCTTTTTTGGTGAAAGGGGGACACCAATGTCTTCACACAGTTTGATGAAGGCTTTGAGGATGTTGCTGCATGCTTGTTCGTCAGGGGCAAAGAAAATGAAATCATCAATGTAATGTAGGCAACGACCTTTTGCAGGGGGGGTGATGTGCTCGAGGATCGCTTGGATTGCTGTTGAGAATTTCTCGAAGGTGCTGCATGAGCTTGCACAACCCTGAGGTAAACATTTGTCGAAGTAGAATTTGTTGTGAAATTGCAGGCCTAATTTGGGGTAATCAGCAGGCTGGATGGGAATGAGACGGTAGGCATCAGAGATATCGGTTTTAGCCGACATAGCACCCTTAGGGAGTTGCAACAGAATACGGATGGCGTCACGGATAGAGGAGTACTTCACTGTCTTGCAACTGTCAGGGATTCCGTCATTAATCGAAGTTCCATCATATGGGTAGGAGAGATTATGAATGAGTCTGTATTTGCTGGGCTCCGACTTTTTGATGACAGTCAGTGGGGACACATGGAAATTTGGAAATGGTGGAATGTCGAATGGGCCTGCCATTCTTCCTGCAGAAATTTCAGATGAGAGCTTTTCCATGATAACATCGTGAAATTGATATGTTGATCTGGGGTTTTGGACAAAGTGATTGGTGATTGGGGTAAGATGATGGAGAGGAAAACCCGAGGTGAAGCCAGCGACTAGAAAGTCTGATGTAGTTGGGTCGTATTGTGCCGACTTGAGATAATATTGTAGGCGGACTGGACTGACTGGAGTGGTGATTTGAACATTATGACTTGGACGGGTGGACCCCTGTTGATTTTGTTGAGGGCCTGACATGGAGGTCGTGGACAACTGAACTGGAAGTGGAAGGTTTTGGAGTGGATGTGTTGGAGGAATTGGAGCAGGGTCGGTAGATGGGATGTCTCCCTTGGCACCGGGGGCACTTGTGTTGAAACTGACAGTCCGTGCCATTTTCACATCTCTCATTGCGGTTGTGGAAGCGTATGCAGAAACCCTTGGGGATGTTGAGGCCTTCGGCTGTCTTGAGGGGGGAACGAAAGGAATTTGGCTGTTTCGGTTGTGGACGAAAAAACTGGCGCTGAGAGGGTCCGTACGAAATGAGGAGGTCACTCCGGACAGTTGACCAGGTACAGGGGACGAACTCTCGATCGGACCGAAAGTGTCGATCATAGGCCTGCCAGTCGTAGCCCATTTTGTTAAGATCATAGATCTGTTTTTTGTAGGTAAGAAGTTCGGTGACCAATGTAGCCATTGCTAAAGTGGATTTAGCTGTGTGTAGGTAGATTGATATGTAGGTGTCAAAAGCTACCTGCCAGATATCAAGGGTTAGGTCGGTTTTGGGGTTGTTCTTGATCAATTTTGTTGAGTTATGTGAACCCTGACGAAGAATGAATTCTGGGGTGGATTTTGATAGATACTGGGGAACGAGAAGGGCTAAGTCAACATAGATTTTTTTGAAGGATTTTGTTCTTTAGTTTTGATGACACATTGGCCCCCAAAGCACAACCGAATGAAATGGTGGGATGAGAATTGACTGGAGTCACGTCCGAGTCCGATGAACTCTCACCAGATGTGGATGATGAACTAGTAGACCGAGATCTACGGTGTTTCCGCTTCTTTTTGCTCCGGGATTTGCGGCGCTTGCTTGGTGTGGTTGATGAAGAGGTGGAGGGACTTCGTCGGCTGCGTTTGGATCGGTGGTAGGTGTCTGAGGAGGACTCGGAGGATTCTAACTCCTGGACTGAAGGAGCATTCTCTGATGACTTGTTCCGTGCCCGAGGAGGGGGTCTTGACCTATTTGAGGGTCCTTCATCAGAGCTGGAGGCTGGATCACTGGGAGGGGGGCTCGATCGGAGACGGGGACGTGAACGGTCCTCAGCAGCCAGCTTGGAGCGCAATGTGCGCGCTTGTTGGAAGATTGTCTCCAAAGAATTAGTGGCTGGCGGGTCATCGTGGTCCTGGGTTTTCTTGGGTCGGCCCATGTTGGCTGATGGGAGGAAAAAAGTAAGACAGTTAATAAAGTTACTAAACGGAAAAAGGAAGAACGGTAGGATTGGGAGCGGAAGTGGAATGTATGGCCAGATACAATAATTACACGTGAACTATGTATGTTACTCAGTGAACATAAATCCGTAAAATCAATATTAAAATGGCATATTTGACATTAGAAAATGAGATGTGGAAGGGTTAGTGCGGAGCACTGGGTCCATGGAACGTAAACATGGTGCATAACACCCGGTAACCAGGAATAATGGAGAACAGGGAGTGCACAGCACTGGAGAGGGTAGGAAATTAGTGCACAGCACTGGAGTAATTGGAAATAGTGCATTGCACTGGAGTAATTGGAAATAGTGCACAGCACTGGAAATAGTGCATGGCACTGGAGTAAATGGAATAGTGCATTGCACTGGAAATATTTGGAAATAGTGCATTGCACTGGAATGATGAAATAAATTAGGAAGAGGCACCATACCGGAATTGTTAGGATTTGATGCAAGGAGCGATACTATTGGGCTTTCCGATTCATGAAGAGAAGTCCATGCCGGATGCGGGCAGCATAACGTTGTATTTGGTGTGCATTGAAGTGAATTCCGTCACTCGACCATTCCTCCACTGGGCGGCTGCTGAAACCTTTTACTTTGTTGTGGTAGAAGCTTTTTCCATTCGAGATGAACTTGCTCACAAAGTTGTTGAAAAGCTGTGTGTTAGCACAGAAAGTTTCCTGGCTGCCTGAAAGTCTTCCTGTCCGGGGTATGACGCTGTTGATGATACAAGCTTTCACTGAATTAGATGCGCTCAGCCTCAGAGATTCAGCAAAGTCTAACAGAGTTCGGGCGAGTTGCAAACATTTACCGGGGTCGACAACTTCGATGTTTGCAAGATCGTTGGACCCTATGTCGAGTAAAACTATGCAAGAGTCCAGTGCTTGTGTTACCGTCAAAATATCCGATAGGTTCAAGTCCTCAATCAAGTTTATTTGATCACAATAAGAGTATATGCCTCGGAATTGGTGGTCGATTTCCAAGCTTTCAGCGCCTCGCGTAGCCAGAACATGCGATTTGATATTGGTGTGTTTAGAATACGATTGTTCAGTCAGATAACAGGAAAGACGTCTGATAAAGCTGTGTCCGATTAGCAAGCAATCCATTAATGCATAATATCGTTTGTGATCCTTACAAAGCCGCGGAACGCACACGATGAAAGCGGATAGAAAATTGAGAATTTTTTCTTTGATAATATCAATATGGCGGACCCGGAAGTTTATGGTGGAAGGGGGTAGCCGCAAAGGATGATGGGAAAGGAAGGAACCGTAATTTCTCGTATATTATTTCGTTAAAAGATGTTAGCACCACACCAACGTCCCTCTGTAAATAAAAAGCTTTATTGCATAAAGCATTATTTATATGATTTTCATTTTTTTCTGTTGGCATGATAACTGTTTTTTTATCCGATTTTGAACAAAATCTGGTGGGACCGAGCCATGGGGTACCATTTCATTTCTTGAAATTTCAACGCGATCAGACCAATCCTCTCCGAGACAGACATATACAAACTAAACCACAGACAGGCCAACAAGGCGCTAGAGTGAAAATATGTATACTGACCAAAAAAAGAAACGCAACTTTCAATATTATTGTATAATTTCATTAAAATAAATAGTAATGTCATGCATTTTGTAATACATGAGCATTAAAACATCTAAACAATGACAATCATTCGCAATACTAAGGAATCATCACACCCGTTAAGCTTTACGGAGCACACAAAGCCACATCTGGCAAAAGTTAGAATGACATGGTTAGTCATTGTTATTATCTGGTGTGGCTATGGATCCCAGGACGACAAATTTCGTTCAGTTGTGGCTGTCTTCGACGAACTGAGGTCATGTCCTAAAATAAACACTTATTTCAACCCCCATACAATATCGGACCACCATATCTTGCAGTACGCACGCGTGAGCATTTCGGTCACCTGTACGACGTCATATTCGTGTTCTACCATATTCGTGTTCTGTTCGTAAATGTGCATGTTTGATATTTTCCACCATATCAGTTTCCCACTAAATGCGGAAAAGCCTTTTTTCCTTGGCTCCGTTGGATTCACAACTCGGTGGGTGTTACGTGTGTGAAGGTCACCTTCTTGCAGGCTATTACAATCTGTCTTTTCGCTAATCCTGGATTATTTCCAGTCCTAATTCCCGGCTGGCATCCTTGTGGCTGATCGGAAGTGATCACGAAGGTGTAATCGGCTTCATACGACGTTCAACTCCCGGAGTCGTTCCGTACGGTGTTGCAGGTTTTAGGCATTTTGTTGCATTTCCATTGGCTACAGTATTGCTTCTCAGACACCATACAATGGCTCTATGGACGATAAAATCGGATGCCCGGTCTGTGAGGACACATATTTGCTCAGATCATCATATACGCATATTGATGCACCAAACTTGTAAGGTTTGGTAGCGTTTGCATCGACAATTTGCCCAAAGTTTTGCCGGTTTTTTATATACCCCAAGGAGTACTAAAAGATCACACCATATCTGGGAGTGGCTGAGTAGTGCAAATGCTCAAAGACAACCATCTACGTAACTTTTGTCGTGTCGTAATTTGTCGCCAACGGAGCGAGTAAATGTGTCGCGACTTTTCCTTTGCACTATATAGGCAGTCACAAGGCTCAGATATTTTGAAATACCATTTACAATGATGCAAAAAAATATATATATAGCCCAGTTTCTAAATTGCGTTTCTTTATTTGGTCAGTATAGTTTAACCACTCAACAGATACCAACAAACTTGTAAAGATAACCTTGCTATATACAAGATATATCCCAACTATATGCCAAAGAGGATAATAGAGCACTTTCTTTTTAGTGAATGCCATCTACTCTTACCGATATTAATCATGGTTATACATGTAGCTCTCGTAGCTTCGCATCTGCTACCTCATGTGTCAGTGTCAAAAAAGTGATTGGAAAATGAGGCCTCGGATGATGAACTTACCGCACTCCATTCCAGAGTATGTGAACTTGAAGTTTCTGTCTCCGACACCGTGGTCGTAGTCACTCTCAATTCCGGATAGTGTCCATCGATCCGTGGGTACTACCTCGAACGTTGACCCCAATGCTCCTTTGTTGGTATCGGTTCCCCAGAAAGGCCGACAAGTGTATGGGGTCTTGGGAGAACAGCACCTGTTGAAAAACCGTGTATAGATGTTACGTGTTACAGGTACAAATGTATGTGATTACAGATCACATATTACGTGTATTTTGTGCTTAGGGCATGTGGAAATTAAAGAAACTGTGTTTGATTCACCGAGACGGTGATCAATAATACTGAACGTAGTTCTTCGAAGAAATTAGGACATGCTACTTTTTCTTCTATTTTTAGTTAGGAATAAAAGGTGTTAGACGGATTAATTGGCAATTTTTTCGGTAATGAAGAGTCTTCGAGAAATGCATTGGCCCTTTATCAGCTCGATACTCAAAAGATTTTTGTCAAACCCAAACACTCACATGAATCGATATTTGTGGTCTCTCTTCCACCAGTCCCAGCTACTCTCAACCCCTGCGATGTAGCTTCCAGGTGGGCATTGAAAGTTAAATTCGCCATTATACTCATTGACATACCCTTCCTTACTGGGTTTCCAGTCACAACTTTCTCCGTTCGGAAAATCGAATAACCTTTTGCACTTAAAATCCCAGGTGCGCGCCCTGACAGCCTGTTTGCAATTTTAAAAGTTCACATGATGAATGCACACGTGATATAATCATGATGTGGTTTAATATTCAACGTAAAATTAATATTCAACGTAAAATTAAACTGGCAAGATTTTGTTTCAAGAGGATACCAATACCTAATTGCTGAGAAACATTTTCATATGTGGTGCATGGTGCTTATGGAGTTAAAGGCGCCAAAACGCCTTTGTCAAAGGTTCAATTCATCTTACATTGCCCAGAGAAGGTTTAACTTACGCCGCCGAAAAACCAGGTTTTGAATCCCTTGATGCCTTCTCCAACGGCACACGCTCCACTCATATTGTCGAAAACGCCATGGTTGCCGACTCGAGCACACACACCACATAAGCCGATTAGCAGAGCAAACAACGTTAACATCGACATCCTGGAATAGTTCAATGGATATCAACCCACTCTCAACCCCGACCTCTAAGAGTGGCGGAAACAAGTGTATTAATATATTGATGATGTATGAAGTATCATACATGTATGAATTTTATACCCGCTCGACTGAATGCAGACCGTGTTGATATATGTATTCTGACACGCAAATGACACGCATGACACGCAAATGCTCGTATAAATCGGCGACAGTAAAGAGATCATTGCTCCATTCAACGAAAATATTGGTCAGATTATATTAATAACTGGATTATATACGTCAAACTTGTAGGTGCTTTTTCTCCGTCGAAGGGAGATTTTTTCCCCATAATCGAAGAGTATTCATCTTTGGGATTCTCAGAATGCGTTTAAGAAGTCTCCCTAACAAGTTGAAAACTTATGATAGAACTAAACCCAGGTCTAAACCTATTGAAATGGCTAGCATAATCATTTCTAAGTTGTTATATGCGCTAAAAATAGCTGATTAATTATTTTCATTATTTTCAACTTGCACCAAAATCCGGCAACTTTCTTGCTTTGAATTGATAGCAGTTTTATATGGTGTGGAATCAAATCAAAATTTACAGTGTGGCGTACATATCGTTTTGCATTATGTGACACGATCCCCGTTCAGTTTGAATCCACACCCTATGTCACGATATTTATCGAAGAAAAGTGTTGTCCATGTACAAAAATTCAAAGTAGAAAACTATAACTTTTGTCTGTAAACTTAGTGTGAAAACTAAGGAACTGCTGTCTCAGAGTGGCATAATCCGTTTTGGGAATTAGTTACAGAACAATTGGCAAGTATATTCCTGATGATGTAGGCCAATATAACATTCAAACCACGCCCAGATGACCCTACCTTGAAGTTGGAACATACTGAAAAATCGCACGATGTGAACGATTCGTTCACATTTGCGCCAACATAAACAAAGTCACGTGTTGGCATTTGTTGTCGTTATCTGGGGCATATACGATTCAAATAGGATAGTGTGGATTCCATCGCTATTATACAGCTTACATATGTGAGGTACAAGCGAATCACAGCAAATAAACTGTATTTTCCCAGTATTTCTTTCATTGCGTGGGAACTGCTTTGCATGAAACTATGCGAAAACGCCCACTTTTGATTTCAAATTTTGACGAATATGTGGTTGCATCGAAATCTTTTTAGTGTTCGTCTGTCTTGTAGGCATCTACTGATGACTTTCGCAGGGAAAACCAAAAGTTGATTATGGCATTTTAAATTCAGAAATGCCAATAAGATAACAAAAAAAAACATAGAACTAGGTAGACAAAACAATGTGCCTACATATCCGATATCACAAACTGTGTAACTCTAATGTAATTGGTGAATCAATTCACATTTTATTAGAGTGTTCTGCAATCAGTGATATCAGAAAAGTATATTTACCGGAGTATTATACTCGTGTTGGTCGCGATTGTTTTCGGACGGAAATATGGATGTCCGCAGATGAAACGTTTCAACTATGAAAATATATTCTTAACTGACATAAATATGAGTCCTATTGAGCTCATCATAACTTACTTGCTGTCCCTTACTTTGTGAAGACTCGGAGACCTGATGTAGAAACGACCCTGATACTGCCTGTCAGTGGAATGGCGTTGACAGCCACATCGATGCCTTTTTTATAATGTCTTGCGAATGTTTTTAATGCATGTAACACATTTTGTATTATCGTACATGCACATACAAATATCAGTTCCACAATCACGTGCGACTGTTGCCATTGCTTTATCGCAAAAGGGTTGTTATTGTGGTTTACATGTTTGTCTGAATGTCCCAGACTAAAATTAGAAGTTGGTGACTGTTCCCTGTCTATAATTAGATGTTTATGTGGGACTGAATGATCAACCTTGTAGAAGGCATGTGAAAATAACGGGGGGGGGGGGGGGGGGGGCATGCGAAAATAGCGGGAGGGGGCGTGGGGATTGAGGGTGGGGGGGGGGGGGGCTGTAGTTCTCCAGAAAAATGTCCATATTGTCGTTTCTTTGATGTACAAATCGTCAATTATAATCTACATGCACAATTCATGTAACCAATCAACAAGTGACATATTTCTGGGTAGACATGTCTGGATACTATAGGTCACATAGGCTTAAGTCCAATGTTGCCTGGATAAAATACAATGTTGCAGGATACATGAATTCATATACTGATCATTCGATGGTGTCTCATTCTCATACCAATTTCAAGGTTACTTATGTCTATCTATGCATCACGAATACTAATATGTATCTTCAACGTTCAGTTCCAAAATCCATACTACAAATTTTTACAAGAATATTTTAAACCTTAAGTTCTCAGGGTCAATGTTTTATGAGGTCGAGTTCAAGGTCAGCAAATGGTGCACCATATGTGCTCATGATACAAACCTAACATAACTTGTAAGTGTTCCTATCAAATAATATGCCTTCACGTAAACAAGATGGGTTTTAAACTGCAAATGGGTTTGGGTGATAAGATACATCATGTATGACTTCATGAACGTCCGTAAAGCAAACGTAGGCAGCATCTTCAAGCATTTATGGTACATGGGCGGTAAGCTAAAACGATACATTCCGTGAAAAGATGTGAAACACGATGACTGTGAAGGTAGCCATCAATCTAACCAATTTATTTATTTCATTAATACATGCTCACTTTGATGTTTGATAGCACTAGTTGGGGGCCACAAGATGGGTAAAACACAATGCTGAAGCCTTCCCGTTGGTTCTAGTGCATTGTTTCATAGAGTACAAACAAACATACCATTTGTCACGTTCGCCACGTTTCAATCATTGATCCAACCATTATTTATTCATTTAATTTTTTAGCCCCCAAACTTGTGGAAGTGGTCATATTGTGATAAAAAGCATATAAAACGACATAATGAAATGCAACAAATCACAGGACACAAAAACGTGTTACAAATTGGGCTTGGACATGCCCTGGATCTGAATCAGAATGATTTTGTTAGCAACCTTGCAAACTGATATTCATCTGAATATGGTTTTATATAATTTTCATTATGAACAGCGGCATGAATCTAAAAGAATCTAAAAGGCCACGATTCACACCCGAGGTGTCTAGAGATGAAATGTTATCATGATTTTACATCCTAGTTTTCACTGTGTTTTCTTTTTAGAAAATTGTCTCGGATAATCACGATGTTTACATTGGGTGAACATGTGATTCATGCATCCAAACAACATCTGATGAAGGAAAAGCTTTCGCTGTTACTAAGTCGTATCCCTATATTTGCTCAGCAAGACGAAATCATAATCGTTCATTTTTCTTAGGGGGGGGGGGGGGGGGGTCGGGGCTGCTAGCTTCATAAAATCGTTTGACAATAGAGTGATCATGCATCAGTGCTAAAAATATACCTGATATATTGTATGTGGTACAAAAATACATCGTGATACATTGTATGTGATATACATTTGAATAATACTGATATTCGTATTTGTGTATGTCTAGACATACAGCAACGATAACATTATATATTGTATACTGTCCTTTTGTGCAGAAAACATGCTATACATGTTTACGCATAGATCTTGCATGCGATAGTTTCAAATAGTTCACTCTGATGGCTCGATGGAAGTCACAAAGCAGGTAACCGCTTCCACGCCATCACAAACTATATTGACTATTACGGGCCCCCAGGTGTGTGACAGATTAAAGATTACAATGTGCTAGCTAGTTTGTTGTTCCGCGAGATCAGGCGCGGTGTATTGACGATGTTTCATATCCACGTACGTGAAGGCACGAACAGCACGTACATACGTACCGCACAAACAAGCCGCTCTGAAGGAGACCTGTAGTTTTTGTTAGGTAAGAGATATACAAGATATACAAATACCCTACAGTGGAGAGAATTATTTTTGTGACCAGCGGAAATATGTTGGGATGGGAATGTGTGTGTGATTACTAATCTTAAGTTATTGGATTAAATTGCTCATTATTCTCCATATTATAAACAAAGAAGAACATATCTTTGGATGTATATCCGACTACAGACATTCAATGGTTTTAGTGTTGCCCAATGTTTTGGATCAAATTGATAGTCTATGCGTCTATTTTGGTGTTAAAAAAATGTTTATCATCACATTTTATCACTTCTATAGTTTAAAACTATGAAAGTTTGCAGCCTTTCATAACTGTTCTGCCAACATCAGAAATTTAGCTCAATATTGTTATTGCGCTACTGTATGCGTATGTATTACGGTAAATCAACAAATATCGCAAAGCTCTCACGGTATTTGCTTTTATTGACAAGATTGAAATGTAAAACCTCATGGAAACAATCAGGTATATTATTTTTGAAAGTGTTGTGATCCTTTTGTTGACCTTACTATATTTGAAACAAATGATACCAGGACCGGGGCCGCCCATGCCTACCCTCCGTGGGTCTGTTTTTACCCAAACTTCGAAGAATATGTTCACAATACGATTTTGTGTATCCAGGATTTGTTAATGCGCCGTTTTATCCTAAACATAAAATATATTTAGATATCTATTATTCCTGAGAAGCAGGTAAATAATTAACTTAATTACCTTTAGGATGTACAGTGAACGACATGACCGTGGAGAGAGATTATGAATAAATGTTCTAAAATTTAACATGAAGCACATTCAATGTTGGACCCAAGTCACCATGACTGTTTGAGGGGTAGCCACTTCGATATTTTAGGCTCGAAAACCAGAATCTATACCACATAAGTGTTACTGTATCATGTTAATAACTAATTTTAAAGCATTTTCAGTCCAGTTATTATGCATCTTTTGTTAAAATTAGTGAAATTGACTACCAAAATTTCGCGACATTCGTTCTTATGGAAAAAGTCAACTGCAAATCTTCCAAGTATTTTTCTGAGCATTGCCACATATGCTAGTGTATGAGCCAAGAAATATTTTGATTTTTGAAGTTCAGACGTTTATTGACAACCAAACAATTTTCCCCAAATGTCCATTACAGGCACTATTGTTTAACCCTTTTAGTCACTGGCACAGTGAGAGGGAGACTTCAATATCATTTGCCCCACTGTGCACAATTCACACCGGCTGTTAGACTGCCACATACTAGGGCTTCTGTGTGCATTGAGGCATGGAACTACTCTTCTAACCTGATCAATGCTGATAATTTGTAATATTTTCAAAGTGATGATTATAAGTTCAAAGTTTCTGGGATAGTGACATCTACTTGCATTTGATATAATTCATAGCAATTTAAGTTCACCAAAATCACAAACATTACATGCATTCATTGATCATATTGTTTATATGCTTGTGTCTGAGTAATCAAAGAGCACAAAACCGAGGCTAGATACAGGAAATATACTGATCCCAATAACATAGTGAATGTAAATATCACCATGCTTTTGTTTCATTTGCATCATGACCACATTTGCAAGTAGTTATTATTATTGCACATGCACTAATGGGTTGTTTCAACAGAACTAGTGTGGAAATCGCACATTGTTAGGATGTCATTCATCAGTGCAAACATCATTGAAAGTACAATTTGTACCAATGTCACCTTCAACAAATTACTAATAGATCAATGAACACTATGAATTGAAACACTTCATCTTTTGACATACATGGATCACAAGTTTGATATCAACACACCAGACGAAGAATGTCATGGATATTGTATTTGGTGGTATACATGTACTCTTCATACATTATGTATATCTTACAAAAGTTACATTGGTACATAGAAAGTAAACAAGTACTAAATACATCGAATATAATACCAGTCACACAGGATGAATATAAAATCCTGAATTTATCATGATTGGCAACAATGATGCACAAGGCCAATTAATTCACTGTCATTCAAACCTTCATACTTGATGATCTACACCTTTCGGTGAATGTATGAATAACAAAATTGGAAACATGCAATGTGTTGGTCACCTTATCCATTAAAATATATCCACTTAAATAATAGAATATCAATATAATATTAGGTCATTGAATTCCAAAATTGCTCTTGTACAAGACATGTCTTGCAGTGACATGTACAATGCCTCAAATGTTGAATACACCTTTTTGACCACAACTTACGAATCCGACCATTTTGGCACATTGCAGGTTATTGCTTTTAGACTGTATTTCTGTACATTATTTTTCATATTTGGACCTTTTCAACACTTTTTGTCGAAATATATTACTCTGCTGCAGTTATTGAACATTTTATTTCAAACATATATTTTTTGAGCCAAAATGTATGAGCCAAAAAAGTCAGGACCGTACGGTCATGCAATATACCAACTATTTTGGCTCATGCTATATATTTGTATATCTATGATAATACCATTTTGGCACATACCATTTGGGCACATACCATTATATATTATGTGTGTTGTAAAACTGTCTCATATTTTGCCAGTGTATTGTAACTCTTCTAATCCAATGGTAAGATGAGAGTGAAAATTGGGAGAGGATCGATGTATTGTTCTTGCGGTGAGTCGTGACTCTCTGTTCACCGGGATGCAGTCGGTTGGCCACAGTTCCCGTTTTGCTATCCATGTTAATCATGCAGGCGAATGATTACATGGCGATGACATCGCACAGGAGGCCCAATTGCACCACTTGCAAAACCTGCCCGTAACATTCCAAAGCACTTGCGCTTGGCATGTTGCGTTTCGGAAAGTTTTCTCTGTGTTTTCATCATTGATTTTATATTATAAGCTATTCACCACAACCAAATTAAGCACTCAAGCCTGAATCAAAACACGACACGTTACTCGTTTCTGGTAAATAAGGGAATAGTCGAAACGGCATGCAAGCAATATTGCAAAATTCTGTGTTGCTCACTGATATACAACTAAGCGATATCATTTCTAGCGCAACGAAAACGCGACCTTGCAGTGAACTCTTTTTCTAGGTCCGAGCATAATATGGCTAACGTCTCGCTTATTATCGATATACTACTACAGCTCGGGAATAAATTGTGGAAATCACAGGAAATGAGGTATGCCGAACATTTTTGATGACCTTGAGTTTGACCTTTGACCTCTTTTTTAAAGTCAGAGCACGATGTCGCTAATATCTCACTTATTGACTTTACGGCTTAGGAATCAATTGTGCACATATAGGAAATGATATGTTCCGAATATTCTAGAGATCCTGAAAATGATCTTTGACCTTATTTTCAAGGTCAGAGTGCAAAATGGCTTATATCTTGCTCATTATCGACTTCGCAGCTTGGGAATAAATTGTGGACTCATAGGAAATTATGTATTCCAAATATTTTGGTGACCTTGAATTCAACTTTTGACATCACTTTTAACTTCAGAGCACAAAATAGCTAATCTATTGCTTACCGATTTTACAGCTGAGGAATCAATTGTGCACATATAGGAAATGGTGTATGCTGAATGTTCTCATAACCTTGAACTTGACTTTTGACCTTATTTTCAAGGTTAGAGCACAAAGTGGCTAATGTCTTGCTTATTTTCGATATTACTGCTTTATAATCAATTGTTCACATTAAAAAATGGTAATTTTTTCTGAATATTGTCAACACCTTGATTGACTTTTGACCTCATTTTCAAAATGGCCAATATCTCAAGGTTAGAGCACAAAATGGCTATTATTTTCCTTATCATTGACTTTACAGTTTGGAAATAAATTGTGGGCATATAGGAAATGATATATGCTGAATCTTCTTATGACCTTGCAGTGAACTCTTTTTCTAGGTCCGAGCATAATATGGCTAACGTCTTGCTTATTATCGATATACTACTACAGCTCGGGAATAAATTGTGGACATCACAGGAAATAAGGTATGCCGAACATTTTTGATGACCTTGAGTTTGACCATTGACCTCTTTTTTAAAGTCAGAGCACGATGTCGCTAATATCTCACTTATTGACTTTACGGCTTAGGAATCAATTGTGCACATATAGGAACTGATATGTTCCGAATATTCTAGAGATCCTGAAAATGATCTTTGACCTTATTTTCAAGGTCAGAGTGCAAAATGGCTTATATCTTGCTCATTATCGACTTCACAGCTTGGGAATAAATTGTGGACTCATAGGAAATTATGTATTCCAAATATTTTGGTGACCTTGAATTCAACTTTTGACATCACTTTTAACTTCAGAGCACAAAATAGCTAATCTATTGCTTACCGATTTTACAGCTGAGGAATCAATTGTGCACATATAGGAAATGGTGTATGCTGAATGTTCTCATAACCTTGAACTTGACTTTTGACCTTATTTTCAAGGTTAGAGCACAAAGTGGCTAATGTGTTGCTTATTTTCGATATTACTGCTTTATAATCAATTGTTCACATTAAAAAATGGTAATTTTTTCTGAATATTGTCAACACCTTGATTGACTTTTGACCTCATTTTCAAAATGGCCAATATCTCAAGGTTAGAGCACAAAATGGCTATTATTTTCCTTATCATTGACTTTACAGTTTGGAAATAAATTGTGGGCATATAGGAAATGATATATGCTGAATCTTCTTATGACCTTGCAGTGAACTCTTTTTCTAGGTCCGAGCATAATATGGCTAACGTCTTGCTTATTATCGATATACTACTACAGCTCGGGAATAAATTGTGGACATCACAGGAAATAAGGTATGCCGAACATTTTTGATGACCTTGAGTTTGACCATTGACCTCTTTTTTAAAGTCAGAGCACGATGTCGCTAATATCTCACTCATTGACTTTACGGCTTAGGAATCAATTGTGCACATATTGGAAATAAAATGTTCCGAATATTCTAGTGATCCTGAAAATGATCTTTGACCTTATTTTCAAGGTCAGAGTGCAAAATGGCTAACATCTTGCTCATTATCGACTTCACAGCTTGGGAATAAATTGTGGACTCATAGGAAATTATGTATTCCAAATATTTTGGTGACCTTGAATTCAACTTTTGACATCACTTTTAACGTCAGAGCACAAAATGGCTAATCTATTGCTTATCGATTTTACAGCTGAGGAATCAATTGTGCACATATAGGAAATGATGTATGCTGAATGTTCTCATGACCTTGACTTTTGACCTTATTTTCAAGGTTAGAGCACAAAGTGGCTAATGTCTTGCTTATTTTCGACATTACTGCTTTATAATCAATTGTTCACATTAAAAAATGGTAAATTATTCTGAATATTGTCAACACCTTGATTGACTTTTGACCTCATTTTCAAAATGGCCAATATCTCGCGTATTACCAATGTTACAGCTCGGGAATAAATTGTGGACACATAGGATATGATGTATGCCGAATATTTTGATGACCTCGCTTTTTACCTTTGACCTAATTGTCAAGATCAGAGCAAAAAAAATGCCAATATCTGTGTGATTATTGAATTCACAACTTAGAAATCCATTGTGGACATGATATATGCTGAATATGACAAGCATTGAATATTCTTGTAACCTTGAATTTGACCGATGACCTTATTTTCAAGGTCACGGGACAAAAAAATATTGTCCGGTAACCTTTCTTAGCCCTTCTGCTAAATTTTTTTCTGTTATCACGTATCTGGTGACATAGCAAATTGCTCGTTTTTATTAATTGTTCCTGAAATATTTATATGAAATCTTGTGTTGGATTACTTGAGGTCATGGTAGATGAAGTTCATCAAAATTGATTCACATAATTATGAATTCCTATACTATATAGTTTGAATACCATTATAAACTCAGTGTTGTCTCAAAAGATTACACAACATTACACATGTTGTGGTGGATAACACATTCTGTTTGAGCGTTGCTAAATACCAAAAGATGGGATGTCTTTCGCTTCCTGTAGGATCAGTCTGTTTGTTTAATTTTTGTCTTCAAGGACCAACTTAAACATACTATGGTAGACATACTCTCGCGTATGAGCATACAGCACTGTTCAACAACTGTTCACGTTCAATTCCACCAAAATACCCTGCAATATGACTTAAAGCTATAATCACTTTTGGAATTGATAAAATGTGTTTATTCTGCAGTAGCTTTGTTTTGTCTATAGAATGAGAAATCATACAAATTTGGGTCTGAAAATGTGTATTACGTGCTTTAATTGTGTTGCCAAATCAAGGTTCAAACTCGGGCCAGTCAATCTCGCATCAAATTTTTCCTCAAAGCTTCCCGCCTTGCGGGCGAGTACTACACACAGTCGCATGATGTCATTGGTATTTGTCTACATACTGTGGCAACCAGCGATGTAGGCAGGCCGATCATTTCTATCCACTGTTTTCATGCACGATTTATGGCCATTTTCTAAGTATCTGTTGTCGAACTGTGCATATTTCTTATATATTCCCCACTATCTCGAGTTGTATTTTCAACTTTGCGTGAAAAACAAGAATGCTAAATTTGGCTGATTTTAAAATTGATTCCAACTTCAATATATTCAATATCTCTATCTTGAATTGTATCTTTAAAGACCAGTAGGGGTACATGCGCCAATTGCAAATTCATTGTACTCATTCGCTAAAGACGAATGCCCTCTTTTGGGAAAATCGTTCATGCGTAGTCAGTATTGTTGACAAATTATAGTTGCCTTACTGGTCAGCACCGACCACGTCCTATGAATATTGATTAATTTCAGTCGTGCACGATTAAACTGTGAAAATTTGAATATCTTCCTATGGCAAGGTGGGTCTATAGACAGAAAGAAGCAAACTATTTGTACTATTCGATGGTGTACCCCATTGACACCCTTGTGTAAAACATATGTACGCTATATCGTACATGACAAACAAAAGCAATCCTGAAATATCTGATGCATCAGTTTATTGAAATAAAATTGAATAAATACATGAATATCAGCTAGGAGAATTTGCTGTTGAGTGATGAAACATAACTGTAAGGAATCATCAGAAATACATGGGTAATAATACAGTAAGGCTATAGATAGCATTGTATATGTACTGTAGACATGGCTTCGGATGAGGAACAAGGTCCGTTCGCGAATGAAGTCTTTCCGAATCATTATGCCGAAGTCGTCTATGCGTATGTGAGGGGCACTGGAGTACAAAGCAAACATACGTCATAGGTTGCAGAACACCTCTTTAAAAACACTAAAAAGGAGGAGAAATCATGTGACAATATAAAGCCAAACTGTGTTATTGTTCTGGTTAAGCGCGCGTATTTTTCTAAAGAATTCTTGAGAGCCAATGTTATTTTTTTTATCGTAAACTGCCACTCGTACATTGATTTCATTGAGATATTGATCATGTGGTCAATATGGTCCCGAGTGGCTTTTACATTGCAAAGTGTGTCCCGAATATCTTTTACATTGCAAAATGTGTCCCGAGCGTCTTTGACATTGCAAAATTAAGTGCATTGTTGGCTAAATTGGCCATATTCTATCCGGTCAATCGTCAGAATCCAACTTCAAGGGGGAAAAGAAGAACAAAAATCGTGTCATCGCATCACTTCTTCGGCGACCACAATAGCCATAACCATATACTTTTTTGACAAAGAAACCAATACACGAGAAACCAATGAACACTTTTTCCCTATCCTATTTGTACATTGTGAAACTGTCTGGAAAAGTACATCTGTGTACTTATTTATGACTTATCGGTAAGACTTACAGCACCGGTGCTGACGACCTCGCTCTATCCACACCACAGGGAAGCCAGAGGTATTTCCCGCATCAGTACACTTCTCCAAGTCAGAGACGCTGACGGAGTAGCAATCTCCGTCCTGGGTCAGACCGACTCCGGCTCTCCTCACTACCCCGGCACACGAAGTGTCCGCCCGACACTCACTGAAACAGTCCACTGCCTTTCTCCCCGCCATCTTCGTGGCCTCACCCATCTGAGACTGGGGGTAAAAATACGCCTGGAACTCCGACATCTCCACTAAGAATAGAAAATTACAGAAGTTAATATTTGCAATCATGGAACATTATTTCATTTATAGAATACATATACATTGATTGATCATCGTGTTCACAGATATGTGAAGCATCCAAAGACGAGAAAGATCTCCAAACAACCAGTACCGTTAGACGAGATCATATCGGTTAGATCATTAACTCATTCCTTTTGCTATTTTAACTATATGCTATATGTTTAACCTCCGGGTTCGTAGCAGGTCCATCCATTAGAGCCAATACGACACTCTGGTTCTGTTCCTCTTGCCATCAAGTCCAGGGAGCGTCCCGTTATCTGCTTGTCTGTGTATGGAAAAGTCGGGGGTTAAACGGGCATACCACATAAGTGATTTCTTCATAGGAAGGCAGTTCTACATCGGTACTTACTATAGTCTCAATCAGTCAATTTTAGTTATCAATAATTAAACAAAATCAATTAATTAATAAAGAAAAACATTATTGACTGGTTATTACCGATAAACACTAACATAATACTACAACAGATTGCAAATGCAATAGCCGCACAAAATTAACAGCAATTGATAACTATTGAGAACACAAATTAAACATGCTGTTGTTCAAGCATATATTCTACATAGGTGTGATACAGGTGATCAAAATTAGAATTAAAATACGCAAACCGTTTATGACATTTCCGTGTTTATCGATTACGTCTGATCGAGTGGTCTGCGACGTGATAGCGACCCCAGACCAGATACCCTTTGATTCACATGTACATCCTTTTTCTCGTTCTAGGGTGATTGTGTATGGGACATCCAACTTGTACTGAAAACAAAGTAGCAACTCTACAAACTCAAACTCCATCAACCCTAATTGTTGTTAAAATATATGTATTCCATACTATTTAATCATCACAATTCTGTACTTTTAAGCTAATATAATGTACTTGCTCCATTCTTTTCTATGTACTCAATTCCTATTGCAATCTTAAATTTCTGCTGTTGATGTATACACTGTTCTCCACAAATATGGAGAGGAAACATTTGTGCACATTTATTTAATACCATCTGATAAAAAAAACACCAGTTGTAGATTTGTATCTTGTGATGACACTGGTTTTGACATATTTTCTTAGCTGTTTCGATTTCCGGGTGGAACTTTGAAGGTAGAGAACTTTGTTCGTGACATTAAACATTTTCTAGTATACTTTTAGCATTTCCCAATATTTCAACCTGGGGGAAGAACATCAACACAGGGAATAAATTATTTAACCCTGGAATAAATGATTGATACCAGGAAAGAATATTTACACCGCAAATAAATTACTTAACCCCGGAAAGAACTATTAAAACCGGGGAAGAATAAATATTTTGTTTTCAATTATTCATTTAATGAATTCTGTTCTCTGAATCTTGGGAATTCAAATCGGGAAATAATTACTAGTAATAAAACCGGGAATAAATTATTGAAAATTGAAATAAAGTAGTCAAACCGGTAACAAATTATTCGAACCAGCAATTGATAATCTATTACCGGTTCTAAGAATTATTTCTCGGTTTTAGAGATATATTCCCTGTTTTAATCATTTTCTCTCGGTTTGAATACGGGAAATTCTGGAAGATTTAGAAAACAAAATATTCAAATTTCAAAAAAAGTTGGATGACACTACGGTATGAAGGAATATTATATGTTAGAATTCAGTTTGTATGTATCTGTAAATGAACCTGGTAGAAACAGGGATCATAGAGCAAAATGTACGTTAATTTCGGAGTCGTAACCCAAAGAGAATATGTCCAAGATATTCGCTGCACTTTCACTCAGCCAACAGTAGGGGTACTTGTAATTTTAACTTGACGCTGTCCGGTCGCAGATGACCGCGTGGTGTATCCCCCTGATGAAATATTACCCATGTGGCCCAAAATTCGTTGACATAGACAAGATATCATAACTACCCAGTCCGAGTTTGTTTATCTATGTTTCCTGAATGCAGTAACATAATTCCTTCACTTGAATCATACGAATTTTTACCACAACCATAAAGTCTCTACTGTAAGTGAGCTTGACATTGTTTAATCCAAAAATGAATGTCTCTCATTTTATCTATTTTATTATGGGCAAAAATAGACTCAACTTGAATATACTTTTGAACTTATTCCAAAATTTTAACATCACTACAATTATAAATCTCCACTTAACATAGCATTTTACTTGGTTAACCCAATAATACATGCTTCTAGCCAGGAGTTGCTAAAAAATGAATTAGCAACAATCATGGTATTTGATCCAGTAATATGAATATTACTGCAGTCATGAATAATGATTATCAATCGCACTTATTTTCCACTGATGATAGGGTGAATCTCAGGGTAATTATTATAGTTTTTATCTCAATTATTATAGTTTTTATTGTCAGTATCTCAATTATTCATGAAGATATGACAGTTTTATTGGAAAATTTTGGGTCAGCTTTTTTTTACCTAATCAACTATCATAATGAGTAGTCTTGACCTCTCAATGGTAAAGCAATTTGATTGAGGTGATAAACGTCTTTTTTCAAACATGTACGATGATAAGGCCTAAAAAAATTAATTTTCTGTTTCTCGTCCCCGCCCTCCTGTGTTCAAAAGCAGCCTCCCGGATTTTTTTATTTGCAATTGTCAAATAAAAAAAAGTGTTCCCGCCCCTATTTTGAGGATAGTGAATGATCGAGACACCGAATCACAGCATGCAACTTAGGCGTATTTTCAACTGACCTCCTTTTTACTCTCCGCCAAATGAGACATAAATGCTACCAGTTTAAAAAAAACAGTTATTCTATGTGGTTATGTGTATGTAATAATACATATAAAATTGTGATCAAGAATCGATTTACTATATTCCTCATGAATACTTCAATGGACATATTAACTGATAAAACGGATCTCCGCAATTACTCATCATTGAAATATATTATCAACTGATGGCTTTTGATAATAATACTACTAGTAAACATGATCATCCTGTCTGTGCTGACTGCTAGGATGATGGCACACCAGTAGTGCCAAGGTGCCCGGCCAAGAGGTTTCAAGCCCAAATAAATCAAGCTTCTAGAAATGAATTCATTAAAGTCATGTGTTACACATGATTTCAATTCTAGTGGCTTGATTTATCTGGGCTTGAATGCGTCTGTGCGCAAGTGTGTGGTTTTTTTTTCAACCAATCGATAAATCAAATTTATATTCATATGTGTGAAATGTCGTCCCACCAAAAATGAAAAAAAAAGTGCCTCCCTACCCAATTTTCTCTTGAGCTGAGGACGGTATTTTTTGCAAAATGAAAAATAAAAAATAAAAAGTCCCTCCCACCCAGTTTTGAAAAAATAGGAGGACGAGAAACAGAAAATTAATTTTTTTAGGCCTAATATGTGCTTTACTTGGCATGTACTTCATTTGGCATGAGATATAATCAGTATTCAATTTCAGAATTGGTTGCCAATGTAACTATTCTCGAGATATGACCCATAGCAACCATGGTTGCTAGGGGCCCAACGCCCTGAATATTGAATAAGAAATAGAGAAACCCCGAGGAACAGGGGGTTATTCAACATGGTCGAGGGCGGCACAAAACATAATAGCTTGGAATTCATTTCGACTTGAATTATAATTTGATAATAATCATTTTTCTGAAAAATAATAGATATCCCGTGACTGTTTTTTGAACACTCTCCATTGTCGTGTTCACAAGCTATGTGTCCTAAAGAAGTCAAATTCAGCGCAACAGAGTCAGCAATCTGCTAGCTTGGTTGTTATAGCAACCAAATCCGATTGGTGTCATGATCTTACCATGAGAAATATCAAAATCGGTTGAGATTTGCAACTTATAGTGCGAAGAAGAAAACATATACGGCTGGGGTGGGACTATTACGAACTCATATTATGATACGATTAGTATATTGGACTTGGTACTTGTGTTGAAGAAAGGATGAGCTGATAAGTTGAATCAGAATGCTTCCATGGGATGGATATTTATATATATTTTTTTGAATTTTATGATAGTATATTAGCGATGTAGGAGTGTTTACCTCGTTCACTTTTGAAGTGAGTCTAACTCTGGTGTAGGGGAGAATTTCAATTGAGGCCCAGGAGTTGACTGCTCTGGTGACGCTTTTATCCTCTCCCCAAGTATAGTCATATGAGCCAGTCACTTCCAAGGATCCCGTGAAGTCAACTGTTGCCAGTGATGAATATATTCAATAATAAAATACAATATACTACGATGTTCCACATCATCAAATAATCATAGGCTTGCTGTGATATTATGATATCATACATTGATGTAGGAAACTTACATAATCCGGGTATCCCGACTTTGAACGATACTCCATATTTGACGCTCGTTCCGGCCTTGTGACTGCATGGAAAGTAATCGATGTATGACAAATCTATGACCACCTAATTTAAATGCAACCCCCTCCCCCCGCCATGGTGTGTCTTTACCTGAAGCTGAAGGTTCTACTTAGAGTTTTGGACACGACAAATCGCTGGTTGCCTTTGCCACCGCTGTTGTTCTCAAATGTTTGTGTATGTACAACCACGGGTTTAGCCGTGGATTTCTTTGCCGCTTGTAGGTCATATTTAACATCAATCACTCTCCAGGCCGAGTCAGCGATGCCTGGGCAATCGCAGAATTTTGCTGCAAGGAAAAATCCACATTTTAATTTTGTACAAAATACAAATCGTACCCATCACAATGCCAATCTTTGACATAATCCCTTACTGTCAGTGATTGTCATCATTTACGAAGGTCCTAGTTTCGGAGATAATATAGTTGATTGGGACAAACGCCCGCTAAGTATCAAGGGTCTTCGTGATCAGTTGAGCACTTACAATTCCTATATTCATTTGCAACCTGACTGATTTAAACTGTAACACTATTGGCAAAATATACATTAAGTGTTCTGTTGTGTCATCTGTCTTTTGGTTGTGTCATTATGAATTTTAGACTCACTCACAGGTATTTCAAGAAGTCGTTTTTTTAAAAAAAAATTGTTGGTTGTTGGACAGTTGTATACTAATTCCATTAGTAGAGACAACCATTCTTTACATTATGTCCAGCACAGATGACACGGGTGTAGATTAAAATATAAATCGGATGTTTTACCTATTCCCATCCTTTTTTTCCACTGTCTTACACGTTGTATTAATTTAACTTGAATGCCATTATTAACTAGACTTTTAGAGATTGATAACCCTCGCCCTATGGATTCAGTCATTGTATTTCCAGTTATGGTTCAGCTGATAACCCTCAATTGTTTCGACCTTGAACGGTGATAGCCGCTTTGGTCTTATGACCGAATGGTGTTTCTTGGCCAAGAAATAATAGAGCAGGCGAAAATTTTCATGAATATAGAAGGTTTATTGCGATCTTCCGATGCTGACCCCTTTCTGGATCTTTAACTGGATTATTTACGCTGACCTCCCAAACTTCACAAGCTTACTCAGACCATGCCGCCAACAGTATGGTTGATATTCATTCGAATATCGGCAGTGCTTACAGTATTTGATATTCCCGAATCGGTGATCTGAGCTTAGGATCCCTGAATATTCGACCTTGGACATAAATAAGAAATTTTGGTCGTAATACAATCAAACTTATATGAAATTAAGGGGAAATGGCCGTATAAAAATACAAAATTGGGCATAGAAAAATACAAGAATACATGTCGTTGGAAAATTCATCTTGACTAGAACCAAACTAATAGCCATTTATATGATTTTCATTTTTTTCTGTTGGCATGATAACTGTTTTTTATCCGATTTTGAACAAAATCTGGTGGGACCGAGCCATGGGGTACCACTTCATTTCTTGAAATTTCAACGCGATCAGACCAATCCTCTTCGAGACAGACATATACAAACTAAGCCACAGGCAGGCCAACAGGGCGCTAGAGTGAAAATATGTAGTTTAACCACTCGACAGATACCAACAAACTTGTAAAGATAACCTTGCTATATACAAGATATATCTCAACTATATGCCAAAGAGGATAATAAAATACTTTCTTTTCAGTGAATGCCATCTACTCTTACCGATATTAATCATGGTTATACATGTAGCTCTCGTAGCTTCGCATCTGCAACCTCATGTGTCAGTGTAAAAAAAGCGATTGGAAAATGAGGCCTCGGATGATGAACTTACCGCACTCCATTCCAGAGTATGTGAACTTGAAGTTTCTGTCTCCGACACCGTGGTCGTAGTCACTCTCAATTCCGGAGAGTGTCCATCGATCCGTGGGTACTACCTCGAACGTTGACCCCAATGTTCCTTTGTTGGTATCGGTTCCCCAGAAAGGCCGACAAGTGTATGGGGTCTTGGGAGAACAGCACCTGTTGAAAAACCGTGTATAGATGTTACGTGTTACAGGTACAAATGTATGTGATTACAGATCACATATTACGTGTATTTTGTGCTTAGCGCATGTGGAAATTAAAGAAACTGTGTTTGATTCACCGAGACGGTGATCAATAATACTGAACGTAGCTCTTCGAAGAAATTAGGACATGCTACTCTTTCTTCTGTTTTCAGTTAGGAATAAAAGGTGTTAGACGGATTAATTGGCAATTTTTTCGGTAACGAAGAGTCTTCGAGAAATGCATTGGCCATTTATCAGCTCGATACTCAAAAGATTTTTGTCAAACCCAAACACTCACATGAATCGATATTTGTGGTCTCTCTTCCACCAGTCCCAGCTACTCTCAACCCCTGCGATGTAGCTTCCAGGTGGGCATTGAAAGTTAAATTCGCCATTATACTCATTGACATACCCTTCCTTACTGGGTTTCCAGTCACAACTTTCTCCGTTCGGAAAATCGAATAACCTTTTGCACTTAAAATCCCAGGTGCGCGCCCTGACAGCCTGTTTGCAATTTTAAAAGTTCACATGATGCACACGTGATATAATCATGATGTGGTTTAATATTCAACGTAAAATTAATATTCAACGTAAAATTAAACTGGCAAGATTTTGTTTCAAGAGGCTACCAATACCTAATTGCTGAGAAACATTTTCATATGTGGTGCATAGTGCTTATGGAGTTAAAGGCGCCAAAACGCCTTTGTCCAAAGGTTCAATTCATCTTACATTGCCCAGAGAAGGTTTAACTTACGCCGCCGAAAAACCAGGTTTTGAATCCCTTGATGCCTTCTCCAACGGCACACGCTCCACTCATATTGTCGAAAACGCCATGGTTGCCGACTCGAGCACACACACCACATAAGCCGATTAGCAGAGCAAACAACGTTAACATCGACATCCTGGAATAGTTCAATGGATATCAACCCAGTCTCAACCCCGACCTCTCAGAGCCGGCGGAAACAAGTGTATTAATATATTGATGATGTATGAAGTATCATACATGTATGAATTTTATACCCGCTCGACTGAATGCAGACCGTGTTGATATATGTATTCTGACACGCAAATGACACGCATGACACGCAAATGCTCGTATAAATCGGCGACAGTAAAGAGATCATTGCTCCATTCAACGAAAATATTGGTCAGATTATATTAATAACTGGATTATATACGTCAAACTTGTAGGTGCTTTTTCTCCGTCGAAGGGAGATTTTTTTCCCCATAATCGAAGAGTATTCATCCTTGGGATTCTCAGAATGCGTTTAAGAAGTCTCCCTAACAAGTTGAAAACTTATGATAGATCTAAACCCAGGTCTAAACCTATTGAAATGGCTAGCATAATCATTTCTAAGTTGTTATATGCGCTAAAAATAGCTGATTCATAATTTTCATTATTTTCAACTTGCACCAAAATCCGGCAACTTTCTTGCTTTGAATTGATAGCAGTTTTATATGGTGTGGAATCAAATCAAAATTTACAGTGTGGCGTACATATCGTTTTGCATTATGTGACACGATCCCCGTTCAGTTTGAATCCACACCCTATGTCACGATATTTATCGAAGAAAAGTGTTGTCCATGTACAAAAATTCAAAGTAGAAAACTATAACTTTTGTCTGTAAACTTAGTGTGAAAACTAAGGAACTGCTGTCTCAGAGTGGCATAATCCGTTTTGGGAATTAGTTACAGAACAATTGGCAAGTATATTCCTGATGATATAGGCCAATATAACATTCAAACCACGCCCGGATGACCCTACCTTGAAGTTGGAACATACTGAAAAATCGCACGATGTTAAACGATTCGTTTACATTTGCGCCAACATAAACAAAGTCACGTGTTGGCATTTGTTGTCGTTATCTGGGGCATATACGATTCAAATAGGATAGTGTGGATTCCATCGCTATTATACAGCTTACATATGTGAGGTACAAGCGAATCACAGCAAATAAACTGTATTTTCCCAGTATTTCTTTCATTGCGTGGGAACTGCTTTGCATGAAACTATGCGAAAACGCCGACTTTTGATTTCAAATTTTGACGAATTTGTGGTTGCATCGAAATCTTTTTAGTGTTCGTCTGTCTTGTAGGCATCTACTGATGACTTTTGCAGGGAAAACCAAAAGTTGATTATGGCATTTTAAATTCAGAAATGCCAATAAGATAACAAAAAAACAACAACATAGAACTAGGTAGATATAAAAATGTGCCTACATATCCGATATCACAAACTGTGTAACTCTAATGTAATTGGTGAATCAATTCACATTTTATTAGAGTGTCCTGCAATCAGTGATATCAGAAAAGTATATTTACCGGAGTATTATACTCGTGTTGGTCGCGATTGTTTTCGGACGGAAATATGGATGTCCGCAGATGAAACGTTTCAACTATGAAAATATTATCTCAACTGACATAAATATGAGTCAAATTTGTTCCTATTGAGCTCATCGAAACTTACTTGCTGTCCCTTACTTTGCGAAGACTCGGAGACCTGATGTAGAAACGACCCTGATACTGCCTGTCAGTGGAATGGCGTTGACAGCCACATCGATGCCTTTTTTATAATGTCTTGCGAATGTTTTTAATGCATGTAACACATTTTGTATTATCGTACATGCACATACAAATATCAGTTCCACAATCACGTGCGACTGTTGCCATTGCTTTATCGCAAAAGGGTTGTTATTGTGGTTTACATGTTTGTCTGAATGTCCCAGACTAAAATTAGAAGTTGGTGATTGTTCCCTGTCTATAATTAGATGTTTATGTGGGACTGAATGATCAACCTTGTAGAAGGCATGTGAAAATAACGGGGGGGGGGGGGGGGACATGTGAAAATAGCGGGAGGGGGCGAGGGGATTGGGGGGGGGGGCTGTAGTTTTCCAGAAAAATGTCCGTATTGTCGTTTCTTTGATGTACAAATCGTCAATTATAATCTACATGCACAATTCATGTAACCAATCAACAAGTGACATATTTCTGGGTAGACATGTCTGGATACTAAAGGTCACATAGGCTCAAGTCCAATGTTGCCTGAATAGGCAGGATACATGAATTCATATACTGATCATTCGATGTTGTCTCATTCTCATACCAATTTCAAGGTTACTTATGTCTATCTATGCATCACAAATACTAATACGTATCTTCAACGTTCAATTCCAAAATCCATACTACAAATTTTTACAAGAATATTTTAAACCTTAAGTTCTCAGGGTCAATGTTTTATGTGGTCGAGTTCAAGGTCAGCAAATGGTGCACCATATGTGCTCATGATACAAACCTAACCTAACTTGTAAGTGTTCCTATCAAATAATATGCCTTCACGTAAACAAGATGGGTTTTAAACTGCAAATGGGTTTGGGTGATAAGATACATCATGTATGACTTCATGAACGTCCGTAAAGCAAACATAGGCAGCATCTTCAAGCATTTATGGTACATGGGCGGTAAGCTAAAACGATACATTTCGTGAAAAGATGTGAAACACGATGACTGTGAAGGTAGCCATCAATCTAACCAATTTATTGCAATTTCATTATTTCATTAATACATGCTCACTTTGATGTTTGATAGCACTAGTTGGGGGCCACAAGATGGGTAAAACACAATGCTGAAGCCTTCCCGTTGGTTCTAGTGCATTGTTTCATAGAGTACAACAAACATACCATTTGTCACGTTCGCCACGTTTCAATCATTGATCCAGCCATTATTTATTCATTTAATTTTTTAGCCCCCAAACTTGTGGAAGTGGTCATATTGTGATATAAAGCATATAAAACGACATAATGAAATGCAACAAATCACAGGACACAAAAACGTATTACAAATTGGGCTTGGACATGCCCTGGACCTGAATCACAATGATTTTGTTAGCAACCTTGCAAACTGATATTCATCTGAATATGGTTTTATATAATTTTCATTATGAACAGCGGCAAGAATCTAAAAGAATCTAAAAGGCCACGAATCACACCCGAGGTGTCTAGAGATGAAATATTATCATGATTTTACATCCTAGTTTTCACTTTGTTTTCTTTTTAGAAAATTGTCTCGGATAATCACGATGTTTACATTGGGTGAACATGTGATTCATGCATCCAAACAACATCTGATGAAGGAAAAGCCTTCGCTGTTACTAAGTCGTATCCCTATATTTGCGCAGCAAGACGAAATCATAATCGTTTATTTTTCTTAGGCGGGGGGGGGGGGGCTGCTAGCTTCATAAAATCGTTTGACAATAGAGTGGTCATGCATTAGTGCTAAAAATATACCTGATATATTGTATGTGGTACAAAAATACATCGTGATACATTGTATGTGATATTCATTTGAATAATACTGATATTCGTATTTGTGTATGTCTAGACATACAGCAACGATAACATTATATATTGTATACTGTACTTTTGTGCAGAACATGTTTACGCATAGATCTTGCATGCGATAGTTTCAAATAGTTCACTGATGGCTCGATGGAAGTCACAAAGTAGGTAACCGCTTCCACGCCATCACAAACTATATTGACTATTACGGGCCCCCAGGTGTGTGACAGATTAAAGATTACAATGTGCTAGCTAGTTTGTTGTTCCGCGAGATCAGGCGCGGTGTATTGACGATGTTTCATATCCACGTACGTGAAGGCACGAACAGCACGTACATACGTACCGCACAAACAAGCCGCTCTGAAGGAGACCTGTAGTTTTTGTTAGGTAAGAGATATACAAGATATACAAATACCCTACAGTGGAGAGAATTATTTTTGTGACCAGCGGAAATATGTTGGGATGGGAATGTGTGTGTGATTACTAATCTTAAGTTATTGGATTAAATTGCTCATTATTCTCCATATTATAAACAAAGAAGAACATATCTTTGGATGTATATCCGACTACAGACATTCAATGGTTTTAGTGTTGCCCAATGTTTTGGATCAAATTGATAGTCTATGCGTCTATTTTGGTGTTAAAAAAATGTTTATCATCACATTTTATCACTTCTATAGTTTAAAACTATGAAAGTTTGCAACCTTTCATAACTGTTCTGCCAACATCAGAAATTTAGCTCAATATTGTTGTTGCGCTACTGTCTGCGTATGTATTACGGTAAATCAACAAATATCGCAAAGATCTCACGGTATTTGCTTTTATTGACAAGATTGAAATGTAAAACCTCATGGAAACAATCAGGTATATTATTTTTGAAAGTGTTGTGATCCTTTTGTTGACCTTACTATATTTGAAACAAATGATGCCAGGACCGGGGCCGCCCATGCCTACCCTCCGTGGGTCTGTTTTGACCCAAACTTAGAAAAATATGTTCACAATACGATTTTGTGTATCCAGGATTTGTTAATGCGCCGTTTTATCCTAAACATAAAATATATTTAGATATCTATTATTCCTGAGAAGCAGGTAAATCATTAACTTAATTACCTTTAGGATGTACAGTGAACGACATGACCGTGGAGAGAGATTATGAATAAATGTTCTAAAATTTAACATGAAGCACATTCAATGTTGGACCCAAGTCACCATGACTGTGGGAGGAGTAGCCACTTCGATATTTTAGGCTCGAAAACCAGAATCTATACCACATAGAGCGCAGGTTAGGTTGAGGGGTTGTTACCCTCGCCATTTTTTGTCAATGATGCGCACTGAATATTTTAGCAAATGTTTTTTTTTCTTCAAGAAATTGTCACGTATTGCACATAAGTGTTACTGTATCATGTTAATAACTAATTTTAAAGCATTTTCAGTCCAGTTATTATGCATCTTTTGTTAAAATTAGTGAAATTGACTACCAAAATTTCGCGACATTCGTTCTTATGGAAAAAGTCAACTGCAAATCTTCCAAGTATTTTTCTGAGCATTGCCACATATGCTAGTGTATGAGCCAAGAAATATTTTGATTTTTGAAGTTCAGACGTTTATTGACAACCAAACAATTTTCCCCAAATGTCCATTACAGGCACTATTGTTTAACCCTTTTAGTCACTGGCACAGTGAGAGGGAGACTTCAATATCATATGCCCCACTGTGCACAATTTACACCGGCTGTTAGACTGCCACATACTAGGGCTTCTGTGTGCATTGAGGCATGGAACTACTCTTCTAACCTGATCAATGCTGATAATTTGTAATATTTTCAAAGTGATGATTATAAGTTCAAAGTTTCTGGGATAGTGACATCTACTTGCATTTCACATAATTCATAGCAATTTAAGTTCACCAAAATAACAAACATTACATGCATTCATTGATCATATTGTTTATATGCTTGTGTCTGAGTAATCAAAGAGCACAAAACTCAAGCTAGATACAGGAAATATACTGATCCCGATAACATAGTGAATGTAAATATCACCATGCTTTTGTTTCATTTGCATCATGACCACATTTGCAAGTAGTTATTATTATTGCACATGCACTAATGGGTTGTTTCAACAGAACTAGTGTGGAAATCGCACATTGTTAGGATGTCATTCATCAGTGCAAACATCATTGAAAGTACAATTTGTACCAATGTCACCTTCAACAAATTACTAATAGATCAATGAACACTATGAATTGAAACACTTCATCTTTTGACATACATGGATCACAAGTTTGATATCAACACACCAGACGAAGAATGTCATGGATATTGTATTTGGTGGTATACTCTTCATACATTATGTATATCTTACAAAAGTTACATTGGTACATAGAAAGTAAACAAGTACTAAATACATCGAATATAATACCAGTCACACAGGATGAATATAAAATCCTGAATTTATCATGATTGGCAACAATGATGCACAAGGCCAATTAATTCACTGTCATTCAAACCTTCATACCTCGATGATCTACACCTTTCGGTGAATGTATGAATAACAAAATTGGAAACATGCAATGTGTTGGTCACCTTATCCATTAAAATATATCCACTTAAATAATAGAATATCAATATAATATTAGGTCATTGAATTCCAAAATTGCTCTTGTACAAGACATGCAAATGTCTTGCAGTGACATGTACAATGCCTCAAATGTTGAATACATGCATATGCAAGTGTTTCCGAATTACAGATCCCACATGACCAACATGCACTTCATTTGAATTTTTCTATATATTGTTTTAATATACATGTATATATTGATCCAAACATTAAATATCTGTTGTTGTGCTTTGACATCCAAATTGTTGGCCAACTTAGTGATTGGCTCCTGGGTGCCTGTCATTGAGTCAAGCGGTGTGGATTTGCTATTGCTTGTCTTCTGATTGAAACTTGAACCAGGAACTTCTGGTTGTCTTGCTTTCTTACTGAGGTGTGAGGAAAGCGGTGTGGAGTTGCTGGTCCTATGTGATGTCAGCAAAGCAACAAACTTGCTGGTCATCTTGATCTGGATTCAGAAAACAATGAAATAATGGTTTTATCAGATGTTTTCTCCATTCTGTTGCTGATACAGTCCTATTGCCTCGAATGTAATAGTGTAATATTACAATCAAGTAAATTGCTTGCTCTAGAGAAATATCTATGTTGGCGATATGAATAACTCATGTGTAGCTAACTATTGACATTAGCATTATATACTCGTGCCATTCTGTGCACATAATTAATTTCTTGACTTACATGTAAAGATACACGTACATACAGTCTTATTTTGTTTATCCACATTCATGTCTTTAATCACGGAAATATTCACTCATGATACATAGACATTTGATCAGCGTTGATTGTGACATCTCTCCAATACACCGAACGCTCACATGTACGTACCTGAACAAATATGATATTAGATACCTCTCGATGTGCTCGGTTCTCCCTCAACGCGGCCACTAAAGCAGGGTTTTACCAAAATTACGTAATCAGAAATCACTGGAGCGTAGCCGGCTGGCCGGGTTCCGTACGTTTTCAACGGAGACAAAAGGGAGAAATATTTTTAATAATACATGGTGCTCTCATGATAATTACCACCTGTAAATATATGACGTTGTGTCTAAATAATAATACATTGGAATGGCTACTCTGTTGAATATTTGCAGAACAGTTAATCTAAATCTGGGGGAAATTGATGGCATGTCGAAAGGGTTTTTTTTTCAAATTTGCCGCGGTGTAGACCAATTTGCCATTGTCGCCGGTACCCCATTACGTGCCTGACCAAAGATTTGTGTGAATGAATAGCGGGCAAAATGAGTGATGCACATGAATATGTGTTTGCTTACAAACAAATTAAAAGAGTTTCAAATGCTGAATGTCCGTTATAATTTTTTTGGAATTGTGCTTTAAAAAGAAATCAGATGGCCTGTGGGACTTTTTTCAAACCGTTTTTTCGTCTGAATTTGCTGCTAGAATTGACTTTTTCATACTATGATTAGTTATGACTTGAATATTCTTCCCATCATAACGAACATATAAATTCTCTTCTGACTTCCATACATTTATTGTAATGCATAAATCGAATGGATTATATTTTGCAAAAAAAAAGCGAACCAACTTTGAAATTTAGTGTAACCTAATGTTACACTAAATTAGATTCTGAATACATTTTATTGGTCGGGATCTGTAGGTATATCGGCCGCCTCAATACCGCCCACCAGTTTACGTGCAATATGTAAACTTTTTTTCACAAACTACAAAAAAGTGAACAAAACATTTGATATACTGGCTGATTTTGATATAATTCTCCACAGAACAATAATTTGTAGCCTCACAGTACGATTATCGGGCAGAGTCAAATCTGTGTTTGCAACGTTGTTTTCCGCGAGCCACCCCGACCGTTGAGTGTGCTGGCATCGAACAACAAAGGCACTTATTGGCCAGCGCGTCGCGCTGGTCTTGTAAGTTTGGGTAAAGACAGACCCACGGAGGGTAGGCATGAGTGGGCCCGGTCCTGCTATCATTTGTTAAATATAGTAATCTCAACAAAAGGATCACAACACTTTCAAGAATAATATTTCTGATTGTTTCCATGAGGTTTTATTTTTTAATCTTGTGAATAAAAACACAAATACTGTGACACATTTGCGATATTTGTGGATTTACCGTAACCGTACACTTTCAAGAATAATATTTCTGATTGTTTCCATGAGGTTTTATTTTTTAATCTTGTGAATAAACACAAATACTGTGAGAGATTTGCGATATTTGTGGATTTACCGTAATACATACGCATACAGTAGCCAAACAAAAATATTGAGCTAAATTTTTGATGTTGGCAGAGCAATTACGATAGGTTGCCAACTTTTAGAGTATACGATATAAGTGATAGAATGTAATGACAAATATTTTTTTTACACCAAAATAGGCGCATAAACTATCAATTTGATCCATAACATTGGGCAACATTAAAACCATTGAATGTCTGTGCTCGGATATAATCTATAGATATATTCTTCTTTGTTTATTATATGGAGAATAATGAGCAATTTAATCCAATAAATTAAGGTTATTAATCATATAAACTTTCCCATCCCAACCTATTTCCGCTGGCCACAAACATAATTCTCTCCTTGTAGGTTACTTGTATTCACAATGTATATTTGGGTTGCTGAGTAGGCCTACTAATTCTTCAAGGTGCGGATGCATTATAAACAACAACAATTCACAATGTCTGTTCCTAGTGTGTCTTTTGGTATAACTATTCCGTCGGGTTTTACTTTTGTTGTAAAAGTTTCCTTATCATAATCTTATTGTATTGGTAATGTGTTGATTCATACATCCGTAGGGTGGTTTATTTTACAGCGGTATGATTATGATTTCTAAATATGACCGGTTGATGCTCCTCATGCTCATAACATCACATGGAAACAATTGCCCACTGGATAGTGCGAGTAATGGACACAAGTTTACACTCATTTATTCCGCACCATTGGAGTTTTCTAATCTCGCCGTGACGTTTTAGTTCTGCTCAAGCCTCGGTGAGTTACTGTTTCTGTCTCGAATATAACTCAAGGTGACTGGTGGCTCTATACGATATAGATTGCCCAGACAACTAAAGGTATGTCGCTCTTAAAATTGAAAATATGCTATATAAAGGGACACCGTACAATGGTATCGTCAATCTAATATTTGGCCTACCATTTTGAATATATACAGAAGATATGTTTCAATTTTCGTGAAAATGTGTTGAAAAACGGCAGAGATATAGGCTAGAAGCAACATGGTATCAGTCCATTCAAATTACAAGTATATTACTCGATACGCAATCTTGATGGCTTCAAAAAAGTCAAATGAGTGAGCTATAGCTGATGACCATTGATGGCTTCACTAAAGTCGATGAAACAAACCTGGGCAGCATCTTCAAGCATTTATGGTAAATGGAGCGGTAAATGAAAACGATAGGTATTCGTCGAAAAATGAGGAACAATAATAATGTGAAATAAAGGAAACCACCAATCTAACCGAGTTGATGCAGTTTTACCTTATAAACATCAACTTGAAACATGGGAGCAGTGTTCAAATTTCACTGTTTCTTGCAATGCATGTTGACGTTGATGTTTCATGGCAATAGTCGGACACAAGAGGGGTAAAACACAATGCTGAAGCCTTCTCGTTAGTTTTAGTACAGTCTTTCAATTGATATACAGTACAACAAACATACCATTTTGTAACGTTTCAAGCACTATTCCAGCCATTGTAATCATATTATACAGTTTCAGCGCACATATAGTATCGCGAAATGTTTACATTGGGTGAACATGTGATTCATCAATTCAAACGATGTTTCATAACTATGTTGTATCCGCATATGTGCACAGCAAGATAAAATCATTCGCATTTAACAACAGCTGGCGTGGTCGTGATTCAGTTCGAAAAATACGAGACAAAAACGTGTTTTTTGTGTGTTTTTTCTTTCTTTTTTGGCCGGGGTGGGGGGTGATAATGAAACTTCAGTTTCGAATGTATTTTACATGAGGCACAGACAGCGTGTTAGGGTGTAATGTTTTAACTATCGTTGGATTACGCATCATACAACAATAAGCTAATGCCTGATTTGAGGTTCATCTCAAAATTTGGTGGTAAATTGATGATTAAATTGGTATGTTCTATGCCATCTGCGGTGAAAATGCACGGGGCATGTATTGAAAAACGGCAGAGATGGAGGCTAAAATGCAACATGGTATCGGTCCATTCGAATTACAAGTATGTTACTCAATACGCAATCTAACTGTGAGCTATAGTTGATGACCATTGATGGCTTCACTAAAGTCGATGATACAAACCTGGGCAGCATCTTCAAGCATTTATGGTAAATGGAGCGGTAAATTAAAAGGATAGGTATTCGTGGAAAAATGTGGAACAATAAGAATGTGAAATAAATAAAACCATCAATCTAACCGAGTTGTTGCAGTTTTAGCTTATACCCGAAATATCGACTTGAAACATGGGAGCAGTGTTCAGATTTCACTGTTTTCCTGCAATACATGTTCACTTTGATGTTTCATGGCAACAGTCGGACACAAGAGCAAAAGAGGACACAAATGAGAACACAATGCTGAAGCCTTTCCGTTAGTTTTAGTGCAGTCTATCAATTGATATACAGTACAACAAACAGGCCATTTGATTCATCAATTCAAGCGAACATGTGATTCATCAATTCAAAGGATATTTGATAACAGTCAAGTTTTCGTTGTTACTATGTTGTATCGGCATGTTTGCACAGCAAGATAAAATCACTTGCTTTTAACAGCAGCTGGCGTGGTCGTGATTCAGTTCGAAAAATACGAGACAATAACATGTTTTTTTTTGTTTTTTTAGTGAGGGGATATAGCTTGATAAAATCATATGGCAATAGAGTGGCCATGCATGAGTGCTAAAAATAGACATAACATATTGATCAAATATGTGGTATTCATTGTAATTTGAATAAAACTGATGTTCGTATCTTCGTATGTCTGGATATACAGCAAAGATAAGATTTTTTGTTGTATATGTGTGTTGTTTTTTGTGCAACAATCATATTCTATACATGTTCACGCATTACTATCATGCATGCGAAAGTTTTACATGCAAGCCATCGCAAACTATATTAGCTGTTATCATTATCCGGTAACAGTTCTTTGTAGGGATATATTGTTTCCCAATCGAATACATCGTTTACCAACTGAAAAAATCGTTCCCTAATATCCTCTGCCGAAACGTATTGCGGACACCGATTCAACATACATTGTACGTGATCCCAGGTGTGTGTGAAAGATTAAAAAGGTTGCAGGCTAGTTTGGTGTTACGTGGGATTTGGCGCAGTGTATTGAGGATGTTTCATATCCTATCCACGTATGCGAAGAGCACTTACATACGTACCGCAAAAACAAGTCGCTCTGAAGGAGACCGGTTGTTTTTGTTAAGTAGGGGTCGAAACCCAAGATATTATGTTCATAATACTCTTACGTCTATCCAGTATTTTTATCTGCGAATTCGCCGTCATATCCCAGATATATAGATATTTAGAGATCTATTTATTCCTGATAAGTAGATTTTATAGAATCTCTTAACTGACAAACCGTCAGTATGTACAAAACATCATGGCTGTGGAGAGAGAATATCAATAAATGTCATCTAATTCAACATGATGCGATTCAGTGTTGGACCTAAGTCACCTTGGGAGGAGTGGCCACTTCGATTTTTCTCGATTTTAGACTCCATGTTGGTAAATCATGAAAGCGTATTTTATGAACAGGAGTGCTTTCACCCGTGCAATTCTGGTAAATTGCTATGATTCGGACAGGGCAGGTTTATAGTCATATTCCCAGACCACAGAGCTGAGGTGTGCTCATTTGACTTGCTTGCTTGCCGTGATATTCCACTGCACACTACAATCCACAATCACTACAATCAGTTTGAAACATATTTTATGTGATTTAAAATTGACATGTTGTGGCACTTGGACATCTAACGGTACCGAAGACGGTCTCTATTCTCTGCAATATGGTTTATTTACCAAAGTTGGTAACCGCTTCGTAAGCATGTAAAGCAATGGGGATGGAAGGTTGGGGGGGGGGGGGGGTCAGTTTACACACGCCATTGCAAACAACATTAAAAAGTGTGATAAAAAGGGTCACAAAATATACTCCACCTATATACAATCATGTCTGACACCAATCATATCTGGATATAGAGTTGGTTAATTATTAACGATTGGTACCTCGAATTTCTCAATGATCTGGGATGTACTGTGGGATGTGAATATATTAGTAGTATTCAATATCAGTAGATGCGAATGATATAAATTATTACTTGTAAGAAGGGAACAAAATAACCATACACTCTACATAGGGTCCATATAACTCCCGGGGCATAAAAAAACTCATTCAAATGAAGAACACACAATGAATAGTATATCATAGCTTCTCTGCGTATTGTTGTGTGATGTGTGGTGTACATGTATGTACACCACACATGGTGTACATGATATGCCATAATTGTACATGCAAACGAAAACTCATTCATAAATTCAATGTTGAGCTGAAATGTTGAACAAACAAGTAATTCACTCGGCAGCCATTTCATTTGATCAACATTCTTTGCTGTGTGAGACATTTCGTACACAAAAAGTGTTATAAATTGAAATAAGTTACTTAAATGTTGTGTGATATGGTTCGTTACCTATAAAATTGCCTAAATCACCCATTATTTAGGCGTGCTTGTGGAGGTCCCCTCCTCCGCATCCAAATTAAAATCCCGTTGTTATTGCAGCATTGACTAACCAGTGAAGTAGAGACAGTTTTACATGCGGTGAATCTTTTATCAATCTTCCTCCTTGATAGCACCAAGGAAAACGTGATGAAAAGTCTTATCATAGTCATGAAACTATCCCTCACAAATGTAATTTTCATGGGAAATATCATATAGTATTGCATTGCGTTGTGTGTTGCGAAGAAGATACACCCAGGGGTTCAACCATGCTCGCACAAAATCCATTAAATCATTTTGCATTTACTCCAGTCTATTTCAATGAAAGTATGACTTTTTGATGTGGCCCTTTGTCCTTTCTGTTGTGAATCATTTACCTAACTGCGATGCAAAGTTATATAAATTTTACTGGAAATTTTACACTGTAATTTCTAATACTGCAGTATGCATTAATCAATGTGTTGGAGTTTAGTCAGAGATCCTGTCATGAAGACAACCCGATGTGAGCATTTTCTCTGGAATTAACATCAGAGTTGATTCGTGGATGTTAAACTATACCTGTGACGTCACTCCTTTGTTTCAAATGTAGATTCTTATCTACGAATCTACACTTTCTGAGATATCTAAAATGTACAGTATATCTAAAATCTACAGTTTGTGTCTAGATGTATAATCCAAATGTAGATTATACATCTAGACACAAACTGTAGATTCAACTGTAGATTCTGATCCACGAATCTACACTTGTTTGAGATACCAACCAAATGTAGATTATACATCAATACACAAACTGTAGATTTAACTATACATTCTGATCTACGAATCTACACTCTCTGAGAGACCTACCAAATGTGGATAATACAAGTACGGCACAAACACAATTTTCACACAACGATTTTTTACAGGCGGAAAGTTATACAAAAGAATCTACTTGTTTTCCGACATGTTAATATTTACAGTCACATGCACTCTGTCGCTCACGTTATTGTCGGACATTACAGTCACCGTGGGTACTTTTTTTCCAATGGAGAACAGTGTCCCGACGTAGATTGTTCGTGCCGCCAGTCGTAGGCTTACACTGACCGGCTTGCGTTGTGCACCGGCCGTCCTCTTGTGAGTTTTTAAGCACAAAAGTATCCTTCTCTGTAGGGAGCATAATTTCCCGACCTATTAGCGCGAGGTGTAACTGAATGGTGATCAGCAACAACTCATTTTGTGTTGCGGCCGGATAGGGGTCGGCATTCCTTTTCTGGCCTCCAGGACAAAACGTCTCAAAGAGAAGCGAAATTCATTTTCTGCCATTTCAAGTCGTATTGGAGGGATGTCCATGTCATGCTGTGCGATTGCGTTCGAAGTTCACCCGGCTTTCCATTCGTTGAAGAGACCGACTGCCGCGTACACTTCTTCGTCGAAGCACACAAACTACAAAACATATAACAAATCCAATATTAACGAATGTATCAAAAACCAGTCACTCTGTCGAATCAAACAAATTCAATAATCACGAATTATCAAAATGCATTTAAATTAATTAGTGCACTGTAAATTAAACATAATTTTACCTTTTGTGGCTTCCATTTTTTTAACTTCTGACTGTCTGTTGGTTTCTCTCCGAATTTATTTTGTTGATCAGAAACTTGTTGCTCAAGTAGCGACGAGCTCTACATCGGAAAACACCGGCTTGTGATACCGGACTGGGGTTGCCAGATAGTTGTGATGCGCCCAACTTGACAATACGTCAAGTTGGGGAAAGGAACGTCATTCAATGTATCCGTGAAAGTATCAGTTCGAAATCAGAATGAAGCATCAACCAATTCGCTCCAAACAAATATCAAAAATATCCTCTCGATATTCTCTACGAGTTGTTACATATCACTATATACACTTACTCAACTGCTAAAAGTTACTATGCACAACGAATTTCCACTTCTGTAGGCCGCCATATTGTGTCCTTCACCTTGGACGGTCTCAATATTGATAAAACTCAAACTGCTAATCTGCTGCTCATCTGACCGTGTACACGGAGTTGAGAAGACTGCGACCATCCTTATTTCGTACACATCACACTACCATCTTCAATGCAAATTTGGAATACTCTGCTACTGAGTTGGAGCTACAGGATGGGCACTGCGCGTCGAAAACGGCGCAAAAAACGAGCAATATTCAGCTATAAAAGACCTCACGTCACCATGTCTATCATGGTCTTCACCACATGCTTCAAAGCAACTACACCTGATCTAACGGCAACAACCAGCGACGAACGATAACGACTAGTAGGATCTGCAAGTGACGGAGTGACGATGGCAGGATCGAGCAAGCGTGAGCAGTGCTGTGTCTGCAGACGGTACGCGACGGCAAAGGGTGGGCGTTACACCCTGAATGCGAAGCTGACCCACAGTGACACGACCGTTGGAGAGTTCCTCTTGACGAAGGACCAAGATGTCCTCACCAGCGGCTACGTCTGCAAGCCCTGCTACGGACGGCTGGTGAGGGAGAGAAAGTCCTGTGATGTGGAGCCACCCAGGAAGAGAGCTAAAGTGGAGCGAGCCCAGCCCAGACGAGTGTACAGGAAGCAGGCCCACAGCTACATTCGTGACGGCAAATACAGAGCTGGTGAGAAATGACTTCAAACTATGACCTTCAATATTCTGCATGTATAGTTGTAATCATACACTAAACAATACTTTCTATTTTCAGGGCTGCAACGACTGGAAAGAATGTCCTCCAGTGCTCTCGGAGTGATGGTGTCCATCGTGGGTGAAACTATCAAGCGGAGGATGACTTCCTTTACGGCTAAAAGTGAACGCATGGAAGTGACGGCAAGCACTTTAGAGAACTTCTCATGGGAAGAGAAGCTTCATCATCTGAGGCACAAGGTCCCAGTAGCCACGGCTTGTGCAGAAGCTCTACTCGTGAACAATGACAGGTACGTACAATATACATTATCATTAATGATTTCACGGTAAAAATTAGGTGCCATATTTTGTTTCATTTCATCTCTTATGTGTCCTGTTTATTTTGTGCTTTTGATAGAGATACAAATGACTGTCGCGTGGGAACTGTGATGTCCATAGCCCTGTTCAACAGGTCAGCAAGGAAGAACGACTTCTTCCAGAACGTCATGGCTATTCAGCTGTGGAGGAATGGAGCTTCAGGAAAGGTAAGAATCGTTACTAGGAATCGCTGCAACAAATGCTACATGATCCATGGCCTCGCTTATCCATGTGACAATATGGCCCAAGTGCAATGTTTAATATAATCAAATATTCTACAGCTTTTCAATGTGCTGGGCCAATTGGGTTTGACACGCACTGCTGCGACAGCCCGGTCACACTGCGACAGACTGGCGAAAGACAGCCTGAAGAAGCTGCTGCAACTGAAAGAAAATGTTGAGGTAAACCTGTCGGAACTACAATTTGTTCCACCATAAAATATGTATGCTTTCCCC
This sequence comes from Terebella lapidaria, assembly GCA_949152475.1. NCBI lineage: Eukaryota > Metazoa > Annelida > Polychaeta > Terebellida > Terebellidae > Terebella > Terebella lapidaria. The sequence continues at coordinate 20,972,924 of OX424555.1, forward strand.
AAAGCGACTCGGTATTCAATATGCTTTGCGCATTTAATTCATGAAATAATAAAAAATGCATTGCAGATGAGGAAGGAACATCCATTGTCAGAAGACGGACAAGAAGCCTCTGCAGTGATTGACGTGAGTGAATTATAGCATGAACGGTTGTATTACTCCATTGCTCTAAATATTTCTGTTCTAATTCCACAACTGTGTCCCATTTCAGACAACTGCGGAAAGTGATGCACACGATATAGCATTGGACAATGAAGAGAGGCAAGAAGGTATTATGCAGCAAATGACAAATGTAACTGACAATGTTGGAACATTACATGACATTGAAGCCTGTTGTGGTTGCCAATATCATTTGTAATATTTCTTCACAACCTTTTTTTCAGAAACCTTGTACAGTGTTGTGTGGGACAACACACAGAAGCTACAGAAGGTGGCCCAGCAAGGTCGCGCCAGGACCAACAAGATGTTTTTGTGGGCCAACGCCTTTGCTGTTGAAGATCGTGTTCCCCTATGCACCACTGGCAAAGATGATCATACCTTGAGGGTTAGTATTTATGCATTTGTCGAATTTACATCGACATCTTTTGAGCATGCAATGTACACATTTGCACATTACACCTGCATGATAATATTACCAATTGATGACATTCTAGGCTGAGGATGTTCCACTGACCTCCATCCTGCCAACCACAATGGATTTCGCAGCTGTGCGACAGCGTGCACATCTCCTGGTCCAACGTATTCTCGTGGAGTTCATTCCCACTTCAATGATGTTGAGGTAACCATACCCTTCCATGAATGGTGAATTACAAATGAAATTGCAATAGGCTCAAGTACTGGTGTTAATAAATTGACGAATATCCTTCAGGTTCCTGAACACATTCAGCACCCGTTCATGGAATATTCCGGTCAGCGCAGTAACATAGTGAGTACCGACCATAATAATGTGACATGCATATTTAGTTTTACATTTTTATATCCATTATTGGATTTTTAGTTATTCATCCATATTTGGCAACGTCCATTAACGTGTACAATTTTGTTCAAAGCACAACATCGGTATAATTGAGGCCAACCCTTCAACCACCGTGGGTAACATCACCATCGGCCGCAAGCTACAGGAGTTCATTCCCTGGACACCAGCTGGACCAGTCAAGCTCCCCTGCCACTCTGACCAGGGCGCACTGGAAAAAATGACCGTTGCTCAGAGCAGCATGAATGCAGAGGACTCGTCGTTCAAGAGACTCGAAGGGTTGGAGTGCGTTCCACAAGATTTCCACCTGAGAGGATTACTACTCCAAGTAATTATTGCTCGTTCATATTATTGATATGTGAAGGACACTTTCTCCATTTCGAGCATAATGTGTATATGTAATGTGTATAAGTATATGTCTTAAAATTTTGTTTTGCAGGACCTCTACAATGACCTCTTCAAAGGTCAGTCTGGTTGTGAGCGGGGTACGCTGTACCAGATCCGAAACAGCTTCAACCATCGTAATGTGAACTCTCAGGTGGGTTACATGTATTTACATTAAAGTGTATTTCCATTTTTAAAAAATGTCCATTTGTGAAATGCAGATTGGAGTGGAGTGCACATTGGAAAATGTCAACTGGAAATAACCTTGATTGCAGGTCATGCAAGGAGGCTTCAATCATCACAAGCATCTTGCTCATTTTGCCACAACTGGATACATCACCTTGATGGCGATGTACATCCTCAACATGGACACGCTGAGCGACATGTGCCTGCGAATGTGGAAACTCTGGAGAGGGTTGCCAGCATGATAGGTTTGCCGTTTGCACAGAAGAATTGGCTTGGAACTTGCTGCATGCACATAAAACTAAATGAGTATGGAAATTGACGCATAAATATTAGGTTTTCTAGAATTGTAATGCTGTGTTCTCATTACAGTGGAGAAATGTTGGCTTAAGACCAGCATGGCTCTCCTCGACGACGATGACGACTCTGATGACGAATATGCTGCCCCAGGCCAGGCCAACAAGTGGTGTCTTTGTGGCAAAGGTTATTGTTGTGTGATAATAGGTAGAAAGTGTGGCATAATCACACAGGATAATTTATTGGTTGTTATAAACTCATTATGAAACATTCTCCTTATATTACAGATTCCACAGCTCCCGTGACTCAGTGCTCTAACTTGTGGTGTCACCTGTGCCGATGGTACCACAACAAATGCGTAGGCCAGCAACCGTGTGAAGATGAAGATTGGTATTGCTCTGTTGATTGCAAGGTACATACTGATACATATGGAATAATGTACAGTGTACATATACACGTAACATTCGTACGTAAATCTACGTTCAATATCCATTGGCCTATACAGGAAACCGGCGTGTCTATCTTTTGCACTTGCAACTTGCGAAAGGATGGAGCGGAGCGAGTGAAGTGTGCAAATGACGATTGCCGTTTTGGAATGTGGTTCCACATTCAGTGCCTGGGATTAGGCAACATTCCTGGTATGTTCCCTATAGAAATATGTATACTATGAGATACTATATGTGAAGGCATTTCCAGACGCTCGTATTTATTAGTGCTTCTAACTTTGTATTGCAGATGAACCTTCAAGCTGGTACTGTCGATCTCAGTGTCAAGGAACCGAGGACTACGTGCAGAACTACACCCTGCGACTGATGTTCATTATTTTTAATATGATTTGATGTTATGATATGGAAACCCAAATCCTTTAAATACTGTTTACAGGTGTTGCTGGATTCTTTCTGCCACATATCGCGCAGCAGGTCGTCCACAACAGGACCATCAACCTCACCGGTGGACTAGGACGCAATGTCTCAATGGACAGGTTGAACGAATTCTACAATCGTGAATTCAAAGGTAAAGCCAGTCGCAACACACAACCTCAGTTAGACTAATTCAAGGTTGTATGTCCCCATTCCTTCGTGACGAATGCTGAAAACTATTGTCATTGTTACAGATGTGCTAAGTCGTTCCAAAGGAGCCTACACAACTCAGGTCGTCCAGAGGGCTGGAATGATAGTTGGAGCACTGGGAAAGCATCTGGACCGATTCTTTCAGAAGAACGTTGGAGAAACCCGTCATCATCGAACTCCATATCAACACACCATCGACCACAAGTCCATCGAGGAGTTCATGGAGGAGTACCATGATGACGGCTTCTTTAACACGAGCCCTGGAAGAATGCACCGCTCCTTCCCAAAGTTCACCAACGACCGCCAAATACCACGACCCCAAAAACTGAAAACAAAGATGCTGGAAATGTCTCACAAGCTAGACGTTGGTAAAGACATATGCGCCAAAGACAACTGACATGTGTGTCACAGGGTTGTGCAACCATGTTCATATCGCGCATCCCACAGGTCATTCCAGCAGCACATACACTGGAAAGGCTGTTACAATGAATCGTGTTTCACTGCACTTGTGCGCCATATAACGAACAGCTAAAACCAACCTCTGTAAATCCACCTGTGGCGGAGGACTGTTCACATGGCTGTGGAGTCTGTCCACATGCTTGTGGAGCCACAATCACGTGCCTGCGGTACACATGAATAAAACCAATCCATTCCTCTACACTTTTATGAACCCCGGCCCTGTTGACTTACAGATGACGGCAAGGCGACTGTCTCTTCTTGCACATGGGTGAAAGCTCTGCATCCGTTGATGAGGAAAGTGCGACAGACGTGTGGAGGACCCTCTGCAGTGACGAGGACCTCACTGAGCCAAGGGAATCCGCATAGGTGACGACCTTACACACGAACACACAATTTGACTTCAAAGCAACCCACCTCCGAAAACGGACCGAGTTCGGAGTCAGGCGATTCACTATGCATGGATACGCGCATGGGATGAGATCGACTCTAGAAGCAGGGTCTTAGTCTAAACCTGGACCCGGTGTAACCTTTCAAATTTTGTATGACCCAGTAACTTATATAAACCTGGTAAATGTATACTCTGATAAAGTTTCATATATTTTGTCATTGAATATATGATCGTCGCATATAGCTAATAAATCAAGTTTCTTTGAATTTACGTCTCAACATTTTTCGGTTAGAATTTGCAGACGTCTTGCCAATACTGGTCTATGGCTTTCGGACACAAACTCTACAGGCACTACACGAAGACTATGCCCAAAAATAAACACAACAGAATACAACAACAATACGGCACTAACTACATTTGCATAGGCAATATATAGGCCGAAAAAGCATGTGGACTATGAAACGTGGATGATACGAAACATGCTCGCGTCAAAATTGCAATTCACTAATTTGGAATGAAGTTATTGGTCTGCAACCCAAGACGTTACCACACAGTTATCATGGCCCCTGGTAGGTGGAGGGAAAACATCGTCTCTGCATTAGGGACCTGTTTAAACGACCAAACGATTATGAAAATCCTGGATCCAGATTGCGATATCTCTACCTTGTGAACTTCTAAGCATATGGGACGCACTTGTAATACATGGATAGTGAAGTGTTTTCAACACCTTTCTATTGCTATCATCCTGTGAAGTTTTGTGTCTCGATTCATTTGTATGTTCCAAGAATCACATCTATTGTGTATATCAAAACAGTTTGCAATAAACATGTACAGTAAATTGGAGAAAGTTTGCCCATCCTGTAGCTCCAACTCAGTAGCAGAGTATTCCAAATTTGCATTGAAGATGGTAGTGTGATGTGTTCGAAATAAGGATGGTCGCAGTCTTCGCAACTCCGTGTACACGGTCACTTTGAGATGAGCAGCAGATTAGCAGTTTGAGTTTTATCAATATTGAGACCGTCCAAGGTGAAGGACACAATATGGCGGCCTAGAGAAGTGGAAATTCGTTGTGCATAGTTTCGGCCTCTGTAACTTTTAGCAGTTGAGTAAGTGTATATAGTGATATGTCACAACTCGTAGAGAATATCGAGAGGATTCTTTTGATATTTGTTTGGAGCGAATTGGTTGATGCTTCATTCTGATTTCGAACTGATACTTTCACGGATACATTGAACGACATTCCTTTCCCCAACTTGACGTAAGTTGGGCGCATCACAACTAGTTGCCAGACTGCTCGGCATTTTCACCTGTTCACATGTCTCTACTATCTCGTTGTCAGACGCAGTCGCAATAAAACAATTTTGAGTATATATGTGCAATAAATTCAGCGCACAGTGTTGGACAGTCATTGTATCAACAGTGTCATCAAGCCTGAATGAATGCTGCGTCAGAAATATATCGTCGTCTTCCATCGGTTTTGAGCGATTGAGTGACCAAGCTAGTTATCGAGACTGTATTTATAGAGCAGCCCGTCACGGAAAGTGATTTCAACACACTGGGTAGAACTCAGAATTGGAACTCAGAATGAGGTATTGGAGAGCACTGGATTCGTAGTTGCGAATCTACCTCGATGTTTATATGTGGGGAATAGTTTAGGTCAGAGAATGTACCTCGTAACAATAGATTCGTAGATACGAATGGACTCGGGTCTTCGCCCCTCGTCCATTCGTTTCTACGAATCTATTGTTACTCGTACATTCTCCCTGACAGATTCCACGCTTCCTCACTAATGGCTTAAATTGCTTAGAATATTTATGACAGTTATGGATCCGAACCCTCGATCCCTTACACGTTCTCTCACTCCACATACACGTCACAGAATCAATACAAGTCCATACTCACAGCTTACATCACCCGTACACGTGCACTACATTCACGACACCCTCCTCAATCACGTGCATAGAATATGAATCCATACCACACAGCCAATCAGCATACGTCCAGACATCTACATCACGTGAACTCAAACATGACATCACATCTAATGAATCACAATTCCGCCCACGAAGCGGGAAACTTGCAGACACCTCATGGAAAAACCCCGCGCCTTTTGAGAGTTGATCTTGAGAAGTCTTTGTGCATGGACGTGTTACTACGATTATCGAAGAAGAGTTGTATATATCTGTGATAAACTGGTTGTATCATCAACGTGATTAGCGGACTATAAATCAGACTAATCGGGAAGTAGCAAATGTGGTCGTGATTATTCATCCCAATAAAGTTAGATAAATTGAATTCGGACTGGTCTGTGGATATTTAAGCACAACACTATCGAACACTATACATTGTCACAGGGGTGATTTGACCCTGAAGAAGCCGATTCGTCATATTAAATTGAATATAGTTGAGTCTTCCCACTGAACTTGTGTTCCCAGTGGGGTCCACCTGTTTGTTAGAAGGTCCTGTAGTCAGAGGGCTCGTTAGTCAGTAGGCCCTTCAGTCAGAAAGCTCATTTTAAGAAAACTATCAGCATTTTCTGAATAACGGGCCTTCGAACAAACGGACCTTCTAACTGGAGCGCTGCAAGTTAATCGAACAAACTAATTTTTTAACTTCAAAGTTCATGTTGCTGATTCGTGCTTGTTATGAGCATTCAGAGTATATATTCCTTTTCTTATTCTGTGTTTTTCTCTGATGCCTAAATACGTAATATGACGATTTGACGACAGCGGTAACAATGCGAAAGTGTGAAAATGGATATTGTCTAGACAGTACATGGGCATGAATAGGTGCAATCAATTTTGCTTGTTTTTGGGAAAGGCCAATTAATTTGTAATTCATCCAACGTGTTTATTCTCATTAAACGGGGGTCTCAAGTGATGTAATCATTCCACTGACTGACAGTTGTCACTTTCTCACACGGGGGTTTACTTGACACGATGTTCTGGATATGTGCAGTCAGCATTCGTATTTTCTATGAAATTACGCAACCAATTTCATAGCAGTGTGCTCCTCAAAAGTAACATGAAAATAATGACAGATGATCTAGTATTTGTTGCAATAATAAAACTTGTTCGTGCTTCTGTATGTGCTCCAATGAAGGCTTTGTTGGGAAACAAATTATCCTTGCATCTTCAAAAGGTCCATAGTTTATAGTCCATATCTTATAGTATGTGAGTCACAGAAAAAGATAACCCATAATAACTTCCTGAAGGTTTCAAAACGTGTCTATACAATCTAAGCAATATCCAGTGTTGTTTTTCTTGGATATATTTTTTGACAACAGCAGAATTAAAGGTTACGGGGACGTGTGTGGCCACGAGGAAAGGATGAATTAATCCAGTGCTTCAGAATGAGTGAACACAAACATGTGCAAAGGGGAACATCACTTACCGGGCACCTTGAGTTTGAACACTCGGGTCATGGAGTAGGAATATTTTGAGGTTGAGCACTGATGGTCAGCATTGTTCGAGCACTGATAGGAACCATCATTGTATCATCGTTCATATACAATCATCACAAATGACACAGACTTTTGATACCACCAGCCTGATAACAAATCTAATGAAAGGTGAAATATATCCACTAGATTGGTTTCCAGACTAATAATTTTGGAATTTTTTTTTTAAATTCTAGACATTTTTTTTCTCACTGAATAAGTAGTAGACACTGTCTTGTGTATTTGTTTTTGTTGAGATTATACTTGATGATGTATATATACGTCTTGGAGTCATACACATAGTACCTACTAATATAGGTACTTGCGGGTGCGGGCCTCAATAAATTGTGTGTGGTGTGGTGCGGGGGCCCGCTTTGGCTTCTGCTGTGGTCCAGTGTGGTGCGCGTGTGTGTAAACCTTGCGGGGCACATATTGGGAAAGCGCAAAGCCTTACTTCCTACACCCCAGCCAAACATGGATCCTGTATACTAAAATGTACACCAACTTCCTAGCACCTGGCCTGATCATACTGGTCATTACCATTCAGTGGATACACTACCTACTCCTGACACACCCTTTCCCACATCATCCTGGACAGCTTCCACATGCAAAGCTGCTAACAAGCCTCTCCCTTCCCCAACTACCACTTGCTAGGCCTCCACCCATCCCTCCCCTTCACCGGACAAAGTATATAGGTGGAGTTTTCATCCTAGCAACGCAACGGTTTCTCCATTCGAATGCTCTTTCCGAACTCAAACTCTCACTCGACGGTGGATGGGAACGTGGTGAAGACCAAGGTGAGCGTGGCATAAACGAAGTTCACTTTTTTAAGGTAAATATCGCGAATCTGGAATGTACCAGCTCTCCATTCACTTATAATGTAAATATAAAGATCACGAAATCATGATTTAGCAAACATCCATTTAGCACAAGAATTCAATATGGAGATCTATATCCATCGGGATCACCAACCGATACTTTGTTCGTGACTTATTTCACCAAAGACACGGTCAGACAGGATAAAACACAGGATCGCGAACAACTATCAATGCTAGTAAAGCTAACAGGGGAGTTGTGCTCGTGTGAACTAAGGTGTTCAGGAAAATAGGTAGATCCGATTATTTTCTTCCTCTCGCAAGAAATTCCAGTCGTATATGCATCTATTATTGGTATAAAATCAAATACCATAACGGCTGAAGTCCTAAAATGATCTGCTATATTTTAGATATATGTCACAGTTTTCTGTATCCAAAAATTATTTATTTTTATATGATGTGTGTCAGACACTCATAAATAGATTGTGCACAGAATAATAATATATTGATTTTTGTTTCTTGTCTCTTCTTTCGTGTGTGTTTTCTTCACATTGATGTACACCTGTTTGGTATCCATAAAGATATTTATTATTATATGGTCACACAACAAAACGTACATACCAACAGCAGCATGTTTGTCATGTTGAAGATAGGAAGTTTTGTTTTGCTGACTCATGTAAAGTGATATCCATGACCATCAATTTATACAATTCCTGTGATGCTATTTATAAAACCATGTCTCGTTTCATCATCTATGGGTATACATGTTTCAGTTAAAGAAGTTTCGGGAAAAAGGGTTGCGTAGTCTTGCTGATTTTTTTACCTTTATGTTTACGTTAATAATGAACGAAAGAACGGCTCATTATAGTGTTAGGTTGTTTTACCTGCAGTCCATACTTAACATGCATGAATATATATTTATCTTTGTTCACAGGTAAAGTTGCATTGCTCATATTCCAGACTCGGGATTGTTTTGAGCAGCCACAATGTCCGTCAGTTTGTAATTGTTATAGATACCAAAACTTATAAATTTTGCCGACAGCTACAGTACAACAATGTTGCTGAAAATTGATATTGTCTAGACATCAGGTGCTCATGGACATGTCCATTTAATTCTGCTTATCACATATCTTCGAAGGTTGCCAATTCCTTTACTACCATCCACCACAATCATAACAGTTGTCCCGTTCTCACGAATGACTTGCTACGCACCTTGTCCTTATATTGTGGAGTTAATTAGGAATATTAGACCCATGCAGTTTAATTTCTCACGAGTGACTTGCTTTTACGCAAATTTGCGATAATTCGGATTTAATCAGAAATACTTTATTACATTACACAGGCTACCAACCTTATTGTCTCCCCGACTGGGGGAAAAACCTGGTTTCGAAGTGAAAATACTTTGAACGTGTGTTCTACAGAGCTCGACGTAAATAATCCAGTTAGATAATATAATCTGACGAATATTTTCGTCGGAGGGAGCAAGTTTTTCGCCACTATCGTCGATTTACGTGAACATCAGCTTGTCGGCTGGATTTGAGAATAAATACATAACTACGGTGTGCATACAGTCAACCGGGTATCACTTTTGTCCCTACTGCCGAGCCATCGCTCACTTCTCACGCTTATACTTTATGTCAGTGCCTAATTTATTTTCCTTGTTTTGGAGCAGTAAAAATAGCACATTAATTACGTTCCATTTTCTGACTGCATCTTTACTTTCAACGATCATACACATTTATTTTTTTCGCTGTCCCACAGCTATTTTTTTTGCTGGCAGAGTGCGGAAGATTGAAGACCATGGTATCGATCGTCGGCAATGTGTAAGAGTCGGAATGGGTTCCGAGTTCAACACTGCCGCCTTCAACATCGATATTTCCGTGCTTATAACTATTCCGACGGTACTCAAACTTAGTAGACACTTCTCAAATGGGCATATATTGTCGTCTATTTGTTCACTATTAACCAAAAACAACTTTACGAATATATTGAATTTTGGGTCAAATAGAAAACGGCGCTGAATTTCATGAACACTTGGCTATATTTTGATGGGCGTACTCGATCATGGATACTATTCATCAGTGTTCATACAAACTATACGGTACCAACTGCTTTCACGTCGGTATTCGTCCTGCATGGACATCGTAGGCCTATATAATATGCGCACGGAATTAGATTGAAAACAGTGCTAGAAATGAACGCGCTCTTGATCATCCGGGCAGATCTGTTGCTTTGCACCACGTATGATTATTGTATTGATGTAAATCCTAATAAATAGGATTTTTCACTTTTGTTTTGTCAAAGTCAGTTAGTACTAAATATAACTATGTCTTCAATGATCCCGTGGTTACTAATAGTTTGTTGAAACTTCAAGAAAGGTTCGTCATTGTCCCTGCAGATAAAGCTTCTAATAATGTTGTTTTTATTTGTAAAGCATACTATATACAGTGTCTGTTTGACGAACTGGGTATTGCCAACAATAATAATTCCAATAGTACATACCCAGCCATTACCGTGCCCAAACAGGATATCTTATCAAATCATGCGTCTGTATTGCATTCGTTTGGTATTACTACCTCATGTAAAGATTCTAATCTACCAAACTTATATTGGATCCCAAAGTTGCACAAAAATCCACACAAACAAAGATATATTTCAGGTTCAGCATCATGTTCTACCAAAGCCCTTTCTAAAATATTAACTGTTATATTGTCTAAAATTAAACAGGGTCTCCAAAAGTACTCTGAAACCATCTATTCTAGAAGTGGTATAAACCAAATGTGGATATTAAAAAATTCCAAATCTTTATTGGAATATCTACATGCTCAAACACTTTCAAAAGTAACGTCTATCAAAACATTTGATTTCTCCACTTTGTACACAACTATACCTCATTCTGAACTGAAGTCTCAGCTTAAAAAACTAATCAATAATTCATTTTTCTCTAAAAAGGGACAACGTCGGTACCACTATATTGTAGTTAAATATAATACCGCTTATTTTGTTAAAGGCGACTCTGATGCCCCATACAAATATACTGAAATAGATGTGGTAAATATGGTTAATTTTCTGATTGATAATATTTTTGTGGAATTTGGTGGTCGTATATTTCAACAAATTATTGGTATTCCCATGGGTACAAACTGTGCACCATTATTGGCAGACCTGTTTTTATACTCATATGAATCAGATTTTGTTCAACATTTACAACGAGGAGGTTCAAAGAAACTAACATGTTATTTTAATTTCACTTTCCGATACATAGATGATGTATTGTCGCTAAATAATCCCAAGTTTGGTGATTATTTGGATGTTATATATCCTAAGGAACTTGAAATTAAGGATACTACAGACTCCGCTAATTTTTCCAACTATCTAGACCTGAGGTTGGAGATTGATAATGATTCTAACCTGTCAACTAGATTATATGACAAACGTGATGATTTCAATTTTTCCATAGCCAATTTCCCTTTTCTAAGCAGCAACATTCCTATGTCGCCGGCATATGGTGTGTTTGTTTCTCAATTTATACGCTATTCCAGAGCTAGTTGCAAATATGAGGACTTTGTCTATCGAAGTGCCCAGCTAGTCTCTAAACTGCTACGACAAGGATATGTTTTACCAAGACTTATAGCTGCGTTTAATAAATTCTATGGACGTCATCATGATCTGGTTGATAAATACAGCAAATCCATGTCTGCCATGCAACTAGATCTATTTTCATGTTAATTTTGGGGAATTCATGACGGGGCAGGAAATGCTCACTCTTTCCGGAACACCTGATTTCACCTCCTAATGGCCATTTACGGGGGTTCATGAGTTTCCCTGTCATTTTTGTTTTCTCTCACTTCGTATGCCTGATATGACTTTCTGTCCCCGGACTATGAGATTGGATAACGGACCCTGTTTTGTTTGCTCGGAATACTTAAGACTGGGTATTGATTAGACGTCTAATACTCAAATTGCACCTAGATTCATTTCAGTACCTGCACATGTCCATTTATTCATCCCTGGTGATAAACTTTTTCATGCAATACACTGTAGTTGATGATCTAATATATGTACATTTGTAAATGTTGATGCCAAGACACAGAGATTTGCACAATGTGGGAGTAAAATACAAACAAAGTGCATTCGGTAGTGTGTGAAATAAAATAATAAAATATTGTATTACCTGGACACAATACTTGAGTAACTCCATGTTGTTGATGGTGCACAGAATGTAGTGTCTATCACAGATAGACACTATCTTTGATTTTGTTTCTATTGCAAAATGTTGTATTTTACGTTTGTTATTGGCATCATCAAAATCTGAGCAAACAAAACAGGGTCCGTTATCCAATCTCATAGTCCGGGGACAGAAAGTCATATCAGGCATACGAAGTGAGAGAAAACAAAAATGACAAGGAAACTCATGAACTCCCAAAAATGGCCATTAGGAGGTGAAATCAGGTGTTCTGGAAAGAGTGAGCATTTCCTGCCCCACTAGTGGCACCCGTCATGAATTCCCCGAAATTAACATGGATATAGATCTAGTTGCATGGCAGACATGGATTTGCTGTATTTATCAACCAGATCATGATGACGTCCACAGAATTTCTTAAACGCAGCTATAAGTCTTGGTAAAACATATCCTTGTCGCAGCAGTTTAGAGACTAGCTGGGCATTTCGATAGACAAAGTCCTCATATTTGCAACTAGCTCTGGAATAGCGTATAAGTTGAGAAGCAAACACACCATATGCCGGTGACATAGGAATGTTGCTGCTTAGAAAAGGGAAATTGACTATGGAATTATTGAAATCATCACGTTTGTCATATAATCTAGTTGACAGGTTAGAATCATTATCAATCTCCAACCTCAGGTCTAGATAGTTGGAAAAATTAGCTGAGTCTGTAGTATCTTTAATTTCAAGTTCCTTAGGAATTCAAGAAATTGTGGAAATTCAAGTTCCTTAGGATATATTCCGAACGCCGGGACGTATATAGGAAATAGGAAATTGTGGAATTTCAAGTTCCTTAGGATATATTCCGAGCGCCGGGACGTATACTTGCCATGTATATGTATATTATATAGCATTATAATTGTTTCATTCATCATCGAGAGATGTATTGGATAGCCGATTTATGTCAATCACTTTCTGTTTTTTTTGGTATTTGATCAAATCAAAAAACTCTTTTGATATCGTAAAGTTTGGGTTCTCATACCAATTGCGAGTCAAATACATTTGTCTGTCTCTCCAGTGAATATTTCATGAAATTGTTTTGAATATTCGTTGGTTAATGTTATGTGTTACCTATGCCACGCATATTGCATTGAAACTGCCGATGTCACCTGCAAATATGTGGATCTACACGATTCATTCAAATCTACAAAGAGAAGCATGTACAATACATAAATCTCTGTACCATGTTATCACACGCTCCGTATCTCAGTGAAAGCAGCATTTACATCAGTCTGTGGTGTAATTACAATGCAGAAAACTGACGCACAGTTCATTTGCGTTCTTTGTGACAAAAACGTGTGTATCAGGGAAATCTTGAAATCTATGGAATTCTGAAACATAGGCCCAAGGGACCTGTAGCTTACCGGCTAGCCAATAGGTGATAGGACCGATCATCCCGTAACTACAAGGTCACAAGTTTATTCAGCATAATCATTTCCCATATGTCCACAATTGATTCTTAAGCTGTAAAGTTGACAACAAGTGAAATATGCGCGATTTTGTGCTCTGAACTTGAAAATAAGATCAAAGGCCATATTCAAGGTCACGAAAATATTAAGTATATATCATTTCTTATATGTCCACAATTGATTCCCAAGCTGTAAAGTAAATAATGAGCGATCTATTAGCCATTTTGTGCTATGACCTTGAGAATGAGGTCAAATATCAAATTCAAGGTCATCAGAATATTCAGCATATATCACTTCCTATATGTCCACAATTGATTTCTAAGCTGTAAAGTCGACAATAAGCGAGATATTATCCATTTTGTGCTTTGACCTTGGAAATGAGGTCAAAGATATTCAGCATATATCATTTCTTATATGTCCACAATTGATTCCCAAACTGTGAAGTCAAATTCAAGGTCATCAGAATATTGGGCATACCTGGTATATCATTTTCTATACGTCCACATTTGATTTATGAACTGTAAAGTCGATATTAAGCGAGATATTAGCCACTTTGTGCTTTGACGTTGAAAATTGGGTCTAAGGTCAATTTCAAGGTCATCAGAGTATTTGACAGATATCCTTTCCTATATGTCCGCAATTGATTCCTAAGCTGTAAAGTCAATAATAAGCGAGATATTAACCATTTTGTGCTTTGACCTTGTAAATAATGTCAAAGGGCACATTCAAGGTCATGAGAATATTCAGCTTATATCAATTCTTATATGTCCACAATTGATTCCCAAGCTGTAAAGTGAATAATATGCGAGATATTAGCGATTTTGTGCTCTGACATTGAAAATGAGTTCGGAGGTCAAATTCAAGGTCATCAGAATATTCAGCATAAACCATTTCCTATATGGTGACAATAGATTTCTAAGCTGTAAAGTCGATAATAAGCGAGATATTAGCCATTTTGTGCTCTGACCTTGAAAATGAGGTCAAAGGTCAAATTCAAGGTCACGAAAATATTCAGCATGTATCACTTCCTATATGTCCATAATTGATTCCTAAATTGTAAAGTCAATAATAAGCGAGATATTGGCCATTTTGTGCTCTGACCTTGAAAATGAGGTTAAAGGTCAAATTCAAGGTCACGAGAATATTCAGCATATATCATTTCCTATATGTCCACAATTGATTCCAAGTCTCTAATCTCAATATTAAGTGATATATCAAGAACATTGTGGCCCATTATAAAGCATAGGAGAATTTAACATGGGAAAGTCCTATTTGGGCCCCGTAAAAAACATCAAAATGGCCGCCACACGGAGACCGGCGATTCAATAGCATCGAAACTTATACACATTATAAGGATACATGAGGGGAACATTTTGAAACTAAAATCTCAAAACTGATCAGACAGTTTTTGAGAAAATAATTTTTGAAGTTGGACACATGCAAAAACGGCCAATTTCGGCATAAAAATGGCCGCCAAAACTGCATAATCGATTCAATAAAAAAAAAATGAAAAAAGTGTCTGGGGGTATTGACCCAATGCATATTCACACAAATTTATGGACAAATTCATCAGCCCGAAAAAAAGATAAAAAACAATGTTAACAGATGATGTGGCGGACAACGACGACGACGACGGACGAAAAACCACGACTATAGCTTATCGGCCCTTATGGGCCGGTAAGCTAAAAACAAAAACCCTTCAAATTCAGCCTTCGCAGTTATCTGCTCGAACTTGTTGGAATGAACACAAACATGGTCGTTATTGACAAGTATGACATATATTATTGACATGGGAGGGCCTAATATATTGTTTTCCACATTGGACTGATGTGGAGAAATCGGTATGTTAAGTATTCGGTATATTTTGTCTAATAATCCCGAGTCATTGACAACCAATGAATAGGGGGCAGTCGAGGCCGACGTCCGAGGCGTAGCCAAATATACCAGAGGAACAAACAAGGAATTGAGTCACACACACACAACGGAACCGAGTTCATGGCCTTAATGATATTGGTTCGTAAGTGCACTGGTCGAGTAGAGAAATAGCCAAAATGCATGTCCCTGTAATAAAGTCGGCGCATAATTTATTGGCGCGAACCTATTTCGTCATATCTCGGAACATACTAACTTGTATTATTTGGAATTTATATAAAGTGAAAACGGCACCATGACCATTGTGAAACAAATTGGCTGTTTTTGTGTCGTGTGCGTTTCTGGTCGGTATATCTAGGAAAATATATATCCTTATGGGGTTTTAACATGGGAATTCTAGCTTGCCATTTTGATGCTGTATGGGATTGAGACAAATAAATGGAATAGACGATTTCAACAGGGGCCTTCTCAAAGAAAATACAATGATAATAATTATTTCTATTATTCGTGCTTGAATATATTTCACATTAAAGAAATCACAATCACACAATATCCACGGTAATTCTTCAGTCCGAATCTGAACTGCTGGATTCATCCAGATGTATGACGACCCGATCAAGGTTGATCTCGTCGATGACTTTGAACGACAACTTCATGTTACGCTCATAGATATTATATGTATACATGTGTTACGGGTATTTCGGCTCATCGGCATATGTGCTGTGCGTTGAAAATATATTATCAGGAACAAAATTTTGCTTGAATGAACAACAGCGCAATCAAGCACAAACATTTTGTCACTTTTCGGAGATCTGATCCATAGCTTCTTGGCTATGCATGGCATTTGTCGGAAGTGGAGGTCAGCCTTTCCGGGATATCAAAATATGACTGCTATCAGTTTTTGAACAGCATAAGTCATCACATGTTACTTTTCAGACCGTTGCACACCACTGGTCAGACCAATGATTTTTCTTTGCATTAATGAGCTGTTGCATTGACATTCACCACTGTTTTAACTTTCCGCTTTCCCGCCCATTGTTACAATGGTAAAATCCCATTCAAAATAGTATTTATTGAAATAATTATTTTCTGTGTGAAGAACAAACTTCAAATTCACGTCAGCAACTTTGGTCACAGTCTTGTTCAAACGTTGCTTGAATTTCATATAATACAAGTCAGTAGGTTCCGAGATTTCATGAGATATGTTAGCGCCAATAAATTATGAGCCGACATAATTCCGATATTAACTGTTGATATCGAAATCACCTTGAATGAATGTTGGCCTGACTAACGAATTAACTCGGATTGAAGCACTCGCACAAAAGTGACGGAATACTGTTTTATTTCGGTATGTGATGAATTGATTCATATCTTGTTTCATATTTTATAACAAATATTGGGTTTCGAATGTAGCCAGGTATAAGAATTCACAAAAAAAACTTGCAAATTCCTAAGGCAACTACTACAATAGCGTGGAACTGCACTTTAAAAATAAAGATGGATTTGAAGAGCGACATATGTTGTGTCTACGGGAAAACTCAACGTCATAGTGACATTACTCGTATTATAATCTTAAAAGATGTAACTATATTTATCTCAGAGGTATTAGAAGTTCATTTTCCTTAGAAGTCGATTGTCCATTTTCTTCATTTAATCTCCCCAGTAAACTTTTGCAAGAAAACCGGGTATCATGACATAAAGTCACACTGGGAAAATGTATATTTTAGTGTTTGTTTCAACTATTGACACTCAGAAGTGGGACATATTATCGAATCTCCAACGGTCTCCTTCATTCGAAGTCGTACTCGTCCATGAAGGCCAGAAGAGCAGCACCCAAGTCATCAGCGAATGCTTCTCTTCCGCTCTTATTGAAACGGATGGTTCCCGGGATCTCGCATTGGATGGCATCAGTGTTGCCGTCCAGACGCTCGGAGCCATACACTTTGGTGTTCTCACCTCCTGAGAAGTAACTTTCACCATTTGGAGATGGATGTGTGGGACTTGGTACCACCTTGTAACCTTCTGCTTCCAAGTAGCCTCCCAGACTTTTGTTGCCTCGGATGATATCGAACTCACAGGCGAGGTCATTAGTACCACATTCGCTTTCCGTGAGATGCCGCACTGAAGTTCTTCTATAGGGGATGGTTCCATCGTCCAGACTGCTGCCCCAGATACGGTAGCCGAGCTCCGTCCAGTTCTGTGGGTGGGTCTGCCCATGAATTTCGATAAAAAGACCTCGACCAGTGTCAGTGTAGTTCGCGATGTAACTCCTGGCTTCTTCTATATAGTCATGGCAGTATTGGAAAGCGATGATTGCATCGGGATCTCCGAAGGTAGCTTCGTTGATCTCGCGATTGGCGTCCATCTTCTTCCGATGTAGCTCGTTGATAATCATGTGAGGCTGTTTGTTAGTTTCTGCATAGATGTAATCCCAAGTCAGCTTTGCTATTGTTTTCGTGTATGAGTCTTTGTTGAGGCTCACCTTAAAATGCGAGCAGAAAATTTCAGTTGGTCAATATATCATTATCATCATCATGAATAAAGAAGGATTTACTGATTCACAGAATGATTTGACCCCATGCCCCAAAGGTAAAAAACGATTTTCAGTATTTATGAACACTGTTTCTTGATAATGACTAGGAAATGTTTTAAAACTAGTTGAGAGAGCTCAATCAGAATTTTTTTTAGAGATTTCGATCGCCCACGATCGCATGGGTATATCCCCCTGATTCCCTATCATCCCTGTTGCCCAAAATATGTTAATTCAGACAAAATACCATGCTGCCAGGCCGGTGTATTTCATCACTGTCAACATTAAAAGTTCCGGGCCTTAACTATTTTTATTCAATGCAGTAATATTCTTAACAACTAAAACATTCATCAACTTATTTGCGTTGAATGTTATAACTGATGTAATAAGTTAGTGATATTAACTAAATAATATGAACAATACAGCCATATATTATCTACCGGACAAAAGCTTTGTCTTGTTTAGTTCAATAATAACTTTTTCTCATCTCAACTATTTTTATTGTGGCAATAATAGACTTAGTTACTGAAATGCATGTTAACGTATTTAGTATTAGTAATCCGTTTTTTCCCCAAACCATCCGTTGTATACTTTTGCAAATAATCAGTGTGACTATTACTCTCGTATTACAACGAAATAGGATGATCACAGACATCACACTAGATATTTCACATTGTTGCAATAAGTTAACTCAGTAACTTATTAATATTGATACAATATTGCTGAAAAAACAATAAGTTTCGTGTCTGAGCAGTGCTCAACATGCCTGTTCAATATTGCATTTGTTCCTTCATAATTACCATCCTAGACCGTTCGCAAGCCACGTATGTCAAAACAGCTGATTTTGTCACAAAATGTGCCGTCGATCGACAATTTTAGTCGCTATGGCAACCAGAATCGATACGTGTTGTGATCTTACCATAGGACACGTCCATATCAAATATAATCAGAATCGATTCCGATTTGCAGCCTGTAGAGTATTCACAAAAAATCTCTACGGCGGCGGTGGCGCGACGGACGCAAATCCATAGCATCCACCAAACTTGGTTTGGGGGATACAATAATAATTCGACATGCAATCAATATTCCAAACGTGGTTTGTTGCGTATAATGTTGGATCGTACATTACCTTGCAGTCCGTGCTGGTGTCGCCACAGTTATGTTCGTAGACGCAGGTGCTACCGTTCAAACATCCATTGTGTCGGTTCGGGATCTCATCCGGCCTCTGTCCCCCTCCGTGCGGCACTGAGATGATCAGGCTACAGTCCCCGAGGCGATACGTGATGTATCCATCGGGAGACTTGACCTCCACGTAACAGACGGCGCACGTGACCACGGCGCACAACAGAACGAGTCGATGCATCGCGAGAGAGAGAGAGTCAGTACAGCCAGAACTCGACAAGTGAGCTATGTGACAAGATGTCAGCTGCTTTGCCTCTAGTAAACCGAATACAGGACCTGATTATATTACGCTGTTGGCCCGATATGACCCACCAGCACCCCCCCCCCCCTTCCTTTTTCGAAGCATAGTGGCATACCTGACACAACCTTTTCAATAAGCATCATTCAATTTAGACAGCCAAGTACCTTAACATACCTGGGTCTTTTATGTTATTTTATACACACTAGTTTTCAACCTAGTTCTTGTGTGTGGGGAAATGTATTCGTAAGAAATGAATGGGAAAGGAAAAGCATACATACCAATTAAGTTGGTATTAAATGCAGTAAACATATTCAGTTTTTCATAGTAGGATATGAACTTACCATGAACCATTGTATCAGGAGTGCGACAATTGTATAAAGTTTCTTTAAACTTTCGCATTCTCACTGTTTGTTATCTAGAGTAGCTTATAATGGGTATTCATTTTTTTTTTCAAAATTTAGGATAAAACTACTTACATTCCAAGCTGGGAAATAAATATTTCAAACCTGGAATTAAATATAAAACTCGAGAATTATATATATGTATGATGACCTGGAATTAAATGGCAGAAAAAGACTAAAACCTGAAAATAAATTTTCAAACCTGGAATTAAATATTCAAACCAGAAATTAAATATTAAAACATGAAATTGAGTATTAAAACCCGGAATTAAATAGTAGATCAGAAAATAAATATTAAAGCCTGGAAATAATGTTCAAACCTCGAGTTAAATATTCAAACCGGGAAATAAATATAAAAAGCTGGAGTTAAAAATTTAAAACTGGGAAATATATATTAAAACCGGCAATTAAATATTAGAACCTGGAATTGAATATTTCTGACTTTTAGGCAAACAAAAAGTATTATTGTTCTGGTTATTAAGGTCCCCGAAAAAGTGATGCGGCGATGCAATTTTCTTCTTTTTTTTCTTCTTCTTTTTTATTCACTAAACTTCGCTGCTGGTGAATGATCCGGACAAATTTGGTAATTGGACAGTTTTTATATCAATATAACAAGTTTAATTCGTTCAAAAAATAATATAAAATAGTGATGCACGGGGTTTAAAGTGACACGCACACCTAACCAGAACCATAATACATTTTTTGACCTTATTTCCCTATTTTAATTCTGAATTATTCCGGGTTTTGTTATTTATTTCCAGGTTTTAATATTCAATTCCCATTCTATTAAAGGTTTGGATATTTATTTATAGGTTAGAATTTTTAATTCCGTATTTGAACATTCATTTCCATGTTTTGATATATATTTCCCCGAGGTTTTAGTACTTTATTCCAGGTTCTGATATTCAATTCCCAGTTCGAATATTTATTTCCAGGTTTGAACATTTATTTCCCAAGTTTTAACGTTTTAACAAAATTATAACAGTCGGTGAAAAATTTGAAGGGTTCGCAGCAGATACCACACCATCGCATTGCATACATTCGGGATCTTGAGGATTTGTTCAGAGTTGTCGATAGAAAAATTATTTGACTTCCCATAGACAAAATAAATCTTAGCAGATCAGATTTGAAGAAAGCATCCGATATGTAATGCAATTTCCTTCCCAATGGTATATGACGTGTGCTGATCAGTGAACTGAACTGAACTGAACTGAATTTTTTCAGTGTTTTACCACTATCAGTGTCATGAAATCGTTATGGTAGATTATACACCAAGCATACTCCCCACCCCCCAATTCGATGATTGGCCAACAGAGACATGAAATACGTGTGTGAAATTGGAGATGTGTTCACTACTAAACCTGAAACCCCCCCCCCCCCTCCCCCGCCACCCGAACTGCAACAACTCAACCAGAAGACATTAACATTTGGCAGGTGTATTATTAAGCAAACCCAGCCAGCATGAAGTGTTTCAGAAATGAGCCCCTTGTAACAGCAGTTTGCACTGGGATGTACGATTATACAGGTGCGATCGTTATAACCGTCAGATATAAAACCTGAATCATTTTGTTGCACAAAATTTTGTGCGATCTATTTGAACCTTTGCGTCAATTATTCAGTAATTTCCACATTTCGGAAAATAAAATACTCACTACTGGTGCTGAACGCTACGGAAGCGTCGTAGGGCCACATTAGTTTTTTTTTAAAATCCACTTTTTCAATTCGATTTTATTATCTCGATAAATCGACTTACTATATCGATCTACTTGATATCTCGATAAATCGTCTACACTATCGAGATAGTATCTCGATAAATCTACTTATGACACAGACATTAAAAGTAAAAGTAAAATGAATATGCAACGGCCATAATATAGGCGAGCCATATCATTTCATTGGTTACCTTGGCAAGAATAGGACAAAGAAATTACACTGATTACTCATATTGAAAACTATATAGAGTATTAACAGTCATTAAATTAATCACTGAGATCATTACATTTTTCACTGAAACAATACAATTGTAGAAGCCGTTCCAGATGACGTCACGAATTAATCTCAATCCATGTTTAATACCTAAATAAAACGATTATATGAATTTCATTCAAGAACATGTTGCATCTTTCGAAGAGATAGCGATATAATAACTTCACTATAGTTTATCGAGATATTAGGTTTTCATATCGACAAAACTAATTTTATCGCAAAATATTACTTAATTTATCGAGATAATAAGTCAATTTATTGAGATAATATCTCGATTTTGTTGGGTTAACTAACTCGGTTTATCGAGATAATGAGTCGATAAATTTAATTTAAAAAATCCTCATGTGGCGGTAATACGCTTCCGTAGAACGCTGGTCGAAATTGTGAACATTTTTTATACATTTGTTATCACACATGAAATCAATGCTCATTGTGTCCGGATAACTGACGTCACCTCCAAATGGGGAACTAAAAATATGTAGTGACCACGACAATACTTTTTGTAACCATACCACTATGCAGTATTCCAGAGGATTATTTTGTAAACCTGTGTTTTTTTTCATGGGCTTACTGGGGTCGAATCATGCACCGACATCTTTCTGGTAAATGTGATGATAACTATTGCCACAAGGTATAGAGTAGAGTAGTAGAGTGGAGTAGTAGAGTTTATTTCCCTCAAATCAAATACATTATAATGATAGATATATACATATAGTACATGTGGAACTGACGAAGAATATTCAAAGAAATAGTTTCATATGATGCACATATAACGTATAATATATGATTAGAGGAGGGCATGTATAGCCTTCTGGATGTATTACAACAAGCCCTATGAGTGAAATATTGTTTATGAAGGAAAAAACCAGTCTTGATGCATGATAGAAGAAGAAGAAGAATAAAAAGAAGAAGAAGAAGAAAAAAATTAGGCCAAGGGCCAAAGATAGGTTACCGGACAATGTTTAATATTTTAGGTGTTAGCCAGGTCACTGGTTGAATTCAAGGTCAAGAGAATATTCAGCATATATAACATTAAGCATATATCATGTCCACAGTTGATTGCTAAGCTGTAAGTTCAATAATCAGAGAGATATTAGCAATTTTATGCTGTAGCCTTGAAAATGAAGGGGCAAAGGTCAAATTCAAGGTCATCAAAATATTCAGTGTATATCATTTTCTATATCATGTATATCATGTCCACAATTGATTCCCAAGCCATACAGTCAATAGAGGAGCAACATATGAACCAGTTTGCCCTTGGACCTTGGAAATGAGGTCAGAGGTCAAATTCAAGGTCACGAGAATATTCAGCATATATCATTTCCTATATGTCCACAATTGATTCCTAAGCTGTAAAATCGATAATAAGTGAGATATTAGCCATTTTGTCCTGTGACATTGAAAATGAGGTCAAAGGTCAAATTCAAGGTCATGACAATAATCTGCATATATCATTTCCTATATGTTCATAATTGATTGCTAAGCTGTAAAGTCGATAACAAGCGAGATATTAGCCATTTTGTCCTGTGACCTTGAAAATGAGGTCGAAGGTCAAATCAAGGTCATCAGAATATTCAGCATATATCATTTCCTATATGTCCACAATTGATTCCTAAGCTGTAGAGTCGATAATAAGCGAGATATAAGCCATTTTGTGCTCTGACCTTGAAACTGAGGTCAGAGGTCAAATTCAAGGTCACGAGAATATTCAGAATATATCATTTCCTATGTGTCCACAATTGATTCCTAAGCTGTAGAGTCGATAATAAGCGAGATATAAGCCATTTTGTGCTCTGACCTTGAAAGTGAGGTCAGAGGTCAAATTCAAGGTCACGAGAATATTCAGCATATATCATTTCCTATAGGTCCACAATTGATT
This sequence comes from Terebella lapidaria, assembly GCA_949152475.1. Lineage (NCBI taxonomy): Eukaryota > Metazoa > Annelida > Polychaeta > Terebellida > Terebellidae > Terebella > Terebella lapidaria. The sequence goes on from OX424555.1 coordinate 20,996,653, forward strand.
CCTAGTCTCTAATCTCAAAATCAAGTGAGATATTAGGCATAATGTGTCCCATTATAAAGCATAGGAGAATTTAACATGGGAAAGTCCCATTTGAGCCGAGTTTGGGCCAAAATGGCCCACTTCGAGCGATTCAAGCGCAACGAAATTTATAGACATCATAGGAGTACATATGAGGAGTGTTATTTATCAAAAAGAAAAAAAGTTACTGAACAGATTTTGAGAAAATGGCCGCCAAAGTCCAAAATCAGGCATTTTTCGTCGAAAACGGCCGCCATTTTGAAAAAAATGCGAAAATCAAAAAACTAAAAAATACCTCCTTCTTGAATTATTTTTAAGTATTTTTGTGCAAAATTTCAGAAAAATTCGCCTGTAAACAAAAAAGATAAAAATGTGGACGACGACGACGACGGACGACGACGGACGACGGACGACGGACGACGGACGCAACGCCATGCCAATAGGTTATCGGACCATAGGTCCGGTAACCTAAAAACATAACAGAAAAAACATAACAGCAAAAAACCGTATATAGAAATTCAGAAATGAACATTTAACAATTGTACGTCACTACCTGATCATGAATGCTGTCAGGTCCTTTAGGTATGCTTACCCATAGCAATGTCAGGATTGGTTAAAGCAAATTGGTTCATTTTGAGTGAATTTATTTTCATATTTGAAAATGTATTTGAAGCAATGAAGCGCTGTTCACAAAAAAAAATTACACCCAGCCTACAATGAAGCGTGGAATGAACTTTTGGTATGAACAACATTTGTTTTGGCACGTGTGTGCTAGTTCCTTCGGGCGTGCGGTAGAGGCTACTACATTTCACACACTGTCTGCCTCTGATGACGCCAGTGTGTCTTTGGATAAGCTAATTGACAGTAATTTGTTACCCTCGCTCCGATAGGGGGATAGGCTACTGCATTTGGAACTGTCTGTTTGTCTCGAAAATTGTGGTCGAAGATTTGGGGGGCGGGGGGGTGTGGGGGGGGGGTGTCACGATTTTACGATTCTTGAGTGTTCTGAGATTCAAGGCCATGTTGTGAATCCAGTTATCAATCTTTTTACACCGTTTTCGTTCAGGAGATAGTATTCAGCCCGGGAGGTTTAATATTTTTTTCCTTCCATATCCTTAAAGTACCCCTGACACGAAAAACACCAAATCTCATCTCTAATAATATATGCTGTACTGACAACATTCCTAACAATAAAATTGCTGAGTTCTGCTCATTAAAGGATCTTTCGGCATTTTGAATTCCACGCACAATTATTCTGCCGGCTAGGAACAGCCGCCATCCAGGGATTCCAGAAGTAGGTCGCGGGACGTCACATCGGTGTATCAGCCGGCAGATGTGTACTGCCGGGCCTGGCTCACTGGATCATTGTGGCTTGTTTACCCACTGACGTGGGTCTCAGTTATGGAGGAAATAAAATGTTCGATGTTCCAAGAGTTGTAGTACTTTGGTATGGTAATCATGATAATTTATGCTACATGAAAGTAATCACTGGACCTGTCTCCCTCCCCTAAATATACAAGAGACCGGTTGTGAACATATTGTACTAGCAGAGTGAAAGCGGGCGGGGGGTTGGTCGGAATGGGATGGGGGAGGGGATATGTGTGATTTTTCGGGTTATATATATATAGGGCCATGTATCATATTTTCAAATTTTACCATTGAACTATAATAGGATTGATCACATCATGCCATGACGGTGATGATGGTATAGCCGATATTTTTATATTCTTTCATTAAGTGTGTTATATGTCACCCAGGCTCATCCTACTGCCCATAATGATTACACCAGTATGAAAAACATCTATCTAGGAAAAAAACCCCTCTGATTTTTAACCTCGTTTACACCGTTTTTCTTGATCATATTTGTGTGACGCTAAATGGCATCCTGTCATAACTTGACACACTTCACCTGGGAGTCACACATGAATTTCCTACCAAATGTCAGGCTGCTATTCCAAATTGCAAAAAAAAAAAAAATGGCGATATATCATATTTCAGCCCCAAACGACATCTCATGATTCTGAGCATATTCCGGGACTTTGTCATGGTTACACAAAATAGTGTGTGGACCTAGAAATTCCATGATTGGGTTAAAATTGACACTGCGGAAGATTGCCAAGTTTTGACATTTTTGTGATACACATAGAAATTTGAAATTTGGCAAAAAAAAATGCTATTTGACACCCAGATTTAGTAGATGTATGTGGATTGGATCTGAGGGGCCTTATGTCAGTCTCTCAGTGCCAGTATTGGATGACGATATAAGCCCAATGGAGGTGGACACCTGTGTCAGGGAGCTGAAAACAGATAAAGCTGCAGGCCCTGATGGCATCAGCCCAGGAATATTTCGCATGCTACCGGTGAAATGGATCTTGCTCCTCACACAACTGTTCAACGCAGTATTCTCGTTTGCAACATACCCGACAAATTGGACATATGCCAAGCTGAGTGTTATCTTCAAAAAAGGTAACCATCAGGATTGTAACAACTACAGAGGAATAAGCGTGATGAACACTTTAGCGAAGCTATATGACAATGTCTTAAGGAAACGCCTCGAGCTGTGGTTCCAACCCCTTCGTGAGCAATCGGGCGCTCAAAAGCTACGGGGCTGCATTGAACAAATCGTAACTCTAAGGATGCTAGTGGACTTAGCAGCTAGTAAAAGGAAAAAGCTGTTTATTATCTTTGTGGATTTTTCTAAAGCTTATGATAGACTTGATCGGGATAAGCTCGTTGCGGTCCTCAGGCGCATCGGATGTGGTTGTGTAATGTTAGCCGCCCTAGTGGCAATGTACATGTCAACAAAGAGTATCCTTGGAACTGCAATCATAACATCACTGATAGGAATAAGACAAGGGGCACCCACATCCTGCTTACTGTTTGTGATATACCTTAATGAACTATTGAAAATGTACAGGACACGCTGTCGCCCCGATGGGTTTCTCGGCTGGCTGCACGTCCTCATGATGATGGATGATACTGTCATCCTCGCCACAGACAGAGACAGGTGCCTGGAGAAACTGGGACTAATGATTGAGTTCTGTGAAAACTTCGGGATGAAAATGAATGCAGGCAAAACTAAATTCATGGTGATAAAAGGAAACAAAACAGACCGAGAACCACTCACGGTAGGGCAGGTGACTATCGACCATTGCCCTCGATATGTGTACCTGGGATCCTTGTTCCTCGAGGACACATCGATGACTACATTCATCAAGGAGCACTCTCGGGAAAAAAACAAGCATGTGCTCAAGCTGTTCTCTTCCTCCGGAAAAATCCAGACATTCCTTTCGTGTGCAAAAGGAAAGTATTAGACGCATGCCTGTTAGCAGCACTGCTTTACGGGTGTGAATCATGGTTCAGCACCAGCCTGCGACCTCTGAACTCCCTGTACATGAATGCCATAAAAGGAATCCTTGGCGTGCGCACAACCACTGCCAATGATCTGTGCCTGGTTGTGATCGGATACCCAACTTTGCTGAACTTTGTACGACAACACCAGTAGAAATTCTTCATCAAAATAACTGAGTCTCGCAGAGGCTTAACTGATGACCCACTGATGTATGTGCTTCAAATCACAAGCCAAATGAACACGCCTGCATGGCGATACATCTCGAAGCTTATGGTTGAGAACGTCTCTAAACAGGGAGACATGGATGTAATCAGGAGTAGAATCACCAGGGCTGAGACATCCAAATATGTAACATACCGGGTGCATAATCCTCACCTGCAAGTGAAAGCAATGTACACACAAAATATTATGCCGGAATACCAAAGGATAAGCTACACTAGATTCCGGTTGTCATCACATAGCCTGCGCGTAGAGACTGACCGGTGGAGTAGGCTACCGCATGAAGCCAGAGTGTGCTGGTGTGAGCACGGTGGTGTCCAGGACGAAGAACATATAATAAAAGACTGTACATTATTGGATAATTTACGGTCCACCTACCCTAATACTAGATTCGAGGTACCAAATTTCCACGATAACATTTCTGAGGCAGCCTGTTTCATTTACAGAGCAACACAAGAGTTAGTTAAGAATGTTTAAACTGTTCCTCTTCATATATGATGTGATATTTGGTATTTACATTTTATGATGTTCGATATGTTCATGTCATTTCAATGGACATCCGCGTCAATAACCTACTACTACTACTACTATGCCAAATTATACATTTACAATAATATAAGTAAGACGTTGAAACGAGTTTTAAAAATCAGATATTAGGATTATGTAGATGTTACTGTACACATAATACAAGGAACGTAGCATACTTATCAGTACATATTATTCCTTATCATACCGGGCTAAGATTTTTTATCGCCAACATTCATGTTCACAAGGTTTTCTGTTTGGGATATATTATCATTATCATCATTATCATCATCGCTATCAGTTGAATCCGGATCCATGTCGGACAGTATAGACTCAAATTGGTGTGGTAAAGTACCTAACGGGGACAACACAGTGTCTATGTCAATTTTATTCTCGGATGCTTCAAAAGAAAAATCCTCCAAATCACTATAACTCTGTGTCAGACTACTGTCCGGCCATGCTCCCACTGCAGAAATCTGGTATCTGCTAAGCTGCCGACACCGATGTGACGTCAGCGCCTGCAGCCAGTCAGAGTCATAAAACCGGCTGCGGCTGCACAGAGCTGGCGGTGATTTGGGGTCAAATCAGTGAACAAAGTCCTGATTTACTCTTAATGGCGCATTTCTTGGACAATATTTTTTTATGTATAGTATGAATAGGAGCTGTTATAACTGAAATTCAATTCAATGGCTATGGTGATTATTGGTGTCAGTACCACTTTAATGCGCTTCCGTATATATGACCAATTGTACAGATGGAAAAACTAACGCATCATGTTTATGTTTGATCTGCGAACTGTGACATTCCTTGTTGTGATTTATATATTACGGGAGCTTATTGCTATCAAGGGTGTAAAAAATATCTCGTATGTACGACTTATATCTCGTACGTACGACTTAATAACCCGTACGTACGACTTAATAACTCGTACGTACGACTTATTAACTCGTACGTACGACTTGTTAACCCGTACGTACGACTTGATGTCTCGTACGTACGACTTATTAACTCCTACGTATGACTTATTAACCCGTACGTACGACTTTTTAACTCATACGTACGAGTTAGTAAGTCGTACTTATGAGATACTAAGTCATACGTATGAGTTATTAAGTCGTTCATACGAGTTAATAAGTCGTACATACGACTTAATAAGTCGTATGTATGAGATATAACTCATACGTACGAGATAAGGAATTTTACGCACTTGATAACAATACGATTCCGCACTGAAACGTATTGTTATCAAGTGTGTAAAAAAATGTATCTCGTACGTATGACTTATATCTCGTATGTACGACTTATTAACTCGTACGTACGAGTTAATAAGTCGTACGTACGAGTTAATAAGTCGTACATACGAGTTAGTAAGTCGTACGTACGAGATACAAATTTTTACACACTTGATAGCAATACGCTTCCGTAATATATCACTGTTATATTCTTAAATGTGACGTCTGAAGTGATTCCGTGTATTCAAAATAATAAGTCAGAACCATAAGTCAGTCACCTGTATCAGTTATGATCCTGGTCCGATCCTGGACAGATGTCAGGCAGGGTGTTTTGTTCTCTGACCATCATATTGAATTGATGATATTGAACTGATATAACCTGAGGCAAAGCCTTGAACTCATGATATTGAACTGATGTCATTCTGAGGCAAAGCTTTGGTAACATAATCGAGAACTATCACTTATAGAGCGGTAAAAGGGGTTGACGATCTTAATCTGGAAACATGGCAACTAAAATCTGACAACTTTCAACGAAAACATCAACTGTGAGCAGGCAACCACATTCTACTTCCAAAACCTGAAGTTTTGGATGGTTCAGCTCCAATGAAAACAAACGTGTCAAAATCAACATCAATGAGAAATCTTCTTGGACTGACGATAAATTGACCGGACGGAAGGAGCGAACTTGGAAACGATTCAAAGATCGGAAAAGTATGGTTAAAGCAGCTGCCTCCGAAAACAGGCAATATTTTTTGAAAACTATATTTCATGATAGAAATGCGAAATTAACTGAATGAAACATACTCACATCAATTGTTTTTGCTACAACCAGTCTTTTGGAGGTATTTTGCTCATTTGAGCAGGTAGTTCGCGCGTCAATACAGGAAATGTATCCATCGCACGCAGATGTAAACAAAGCCAAAAAGTGCAAAATGGACTGACAATTCCACGCACACCATCGAATATCACTGATTATTTTCTCATAACGACACCATATATTCAAATACAAACTGGAAATTGTGCTCGATTTAGACTTTTTAAAGGCATTTTGGACATTTGTTTACATTCGGGCCTGATGGATACATCTCGTTTGTTTACATACAAACCTGGTATAAAATGTGTGCTAAAACGGATGGAAAAATGATTCGGACGGGCTGTAATCGTCAAAATCAATGTGCATATGTTTCGTTATACGTATTAGATAATATCAACTGAAAATTAGTTTTGAAAAAAAAATATTGCATACATTCGAAGGCAGCTGCTCTAACGGTGTGCAGAAAAGTCAGAGATCACAATCAAATTTACACGGAGTGTAAGGATAATTATAAGGACATATTCAAACACCACAGGAAACTAGTGTTGCGAAAAGAAGTCTCAACATTACCGTCTGTTACCATTGATAAGTTAGCTGAGAATTTCGCTGATTATTTCTCAGCGACAATTTTCAACAGCGACAATATCTCAGTTCTTCACATGTTCGTTACCTGTGGATCCTGAGGCCAGCAGGGCGTCAAGTTCGATATATATTAATAAGTATAGGAATTTTGACGTGAACAAAATTGGGAAAACATTGAAATTTCCTTGTCGTAATCGGCCACAAATAAAGATATGGGCGATAGTTTTGATAGAACTATGGCAAACGAGCTAACTTACGGACCCAGCCGAGAGAGATGCCATGTGAATTTTGAAAAAAAAAATACTGCCTGAACGGCATAAAATACCTCGTAAATCGGGGAAATACTGTACAAACAGGGGGAAATACCATTACATGTATCATCAGAATCGGATTCATCACCATCAAAAAAGTATGTTCAGACACCAAAAATCATCATTATAGATTCACTAAAATCGAGTGTATATAAGAAAAATTCATTTACGTTATTCATGGTGGGCATCGGCATTTTGATGAGGCTACATGGTTGCCTTTGTTCATGTATATAATGTGATTTGTGGGATTATTTGCAGTTATTGGAAAACAGCACAGCGAGACAACCTGTTCAACAGAAATAATAAACGTAACCAACAATATAATTTTTGAGAAAAACCCGAGAAGCTCGAGTGATGGTATTCTCTCCATGGACAATCTTGTTCGCATGCAACATGCCATTCTATTGTTCATAGGTGTGATCGTTCTTGAAAAGTACACATTTTATGCTCATTTCTAAGAAAAAACACAATTACCCGTCACATCTACTTTAAGTTCTGCTTCCATGGTTGTTATGAATGAGTAATGAGAATTTCCACAAAATCCATCAAGACATGATGCACGTTTTGTTGCAAGTTAATTATCAGCTTGCATACTGAGCTCAGATGTATCTGTACAAATTCAACTTTTCTCCTGTATCTTCTATCTTTTATATAAACCGACGTTGATAAAAGAAGACACTACACACTGACTCGATGAATAAATTTGTCCATTCTATACAAGTTGAAACACTTCAGAAACCAGCATAGCCACGTCTTACGTAGGGTGTTGATTGCGCAAAACTTCTTTTTTTCGAAAAATCCTCATCATGCTATCAGTTACCACAGAGTATCTACCACAAAGGAAATGTAATATGCAGTCTACTTCCAGTCGGGAAATCATTTATGACAAATGTAAATTACAAACTGAATGTCAATTAGTTTACATGTACATATAATATTATCAACATCACTCTTCCAGCGAAAATATGAGTTTATTAGTAAGTTATAACCTTGTAATAATTAGAGACATATTTCTGCTTATATAACTCTAAATATTTTGTTGGATTTTGGTTTTCCTGGGAAAGTGTTGTGTTTTGTGTTCGATTTTGTCATCATCAAAATCTTTTTTCATTGCTGGTATTAGGACCCCAGATGACAAAATGCATATATACGAGCCCTGAAGTATCATAAATAATGACCTTCTTTCACAGAGATAATTTGAAAACAGAGATCCACCAGGAAAGAATGGAGCCATCTGAGATACACACGGGGCGCCTTCGTCTTTCCAACTATTGTGACAATGGTTAACCATGGTCAAGTCAAACGCACTGTAGTTTGACCTAGTTAGTCGAAAATTGCGTCATATCCGCCCGCCCATTTTAACTCTGGTCAGAAGCGTGGTGGGTAGAAGCCAGGAATAGACCTGGGGATGCCTCACACATTGAGGATTCCGTTTTAAGTGACGTCATTTCGCCAGATGTATGGTTGCCTAGGGAGACAACGCGAAGCGATATTGATCCACGTGCTGGTTTATTTTGCGCGTGTGGAAGTCTGGTTTTGGGAAAAGCAAAAATTCCGATGGTATTCCCCGGGAATTGGAGTAGAGAAAGGTTTTGCTGAATGTATGCTATGTCGGCAATTGCGATCTGAAAACGAGCTAAATTGACAGGGGTCCTGTTCAACGTCATTTTATGAAAAATTGGTACTATCATGCTCTATAGTGACCTAGATTTTATTGAAGTACTATGATTATACTATCACACCCTGTCAACCGTTAAGCCCTAATTTTTTTTTGGAAAGGTGAAACGCACACCCGAAGTTGCCCAATTTAACATTGATTTAAATGCAGACAATAATTGGTCATTTCAACCCTGGTTACTGTGGTCGGCAAGATGGCGTCGCCAAAATCCCAAGCTGAGTAAGTTGTGACTATTGCCACTCAGTTGGCAGCAATTAGGATATTGAACTTGTAAAATACTGCTCACAGCATAGGCCTTAATGGTCAGATCCAATATCCTTCAATTTAATGTCTCCTTCTGACCGGTCACAGTTTGTCTGACCGAGTAAGCTTACTCGTACGCAATCCCGCAGGTTCGTGGCCTATTTATCATAAGAATATGCAAGTTATCATCATTTGTCAAATGATTTTGCTATTCTCCTGGATTTTTGTGACATCCATAACTCTAATTGTAGGGCTTCAAAGAGTACTCGGGTAACCGGTTACGGTTCGGTTACAGGGTGTAACCGGTTACGGATTTTGTAACCGATTAATCGTGAACGTATTTTGCAATGTGGTTTTTCAGCCTCAGACACTTCACATAATTTATCGCTCTCCAATTCAAAAATACTGATTATTCATCATAATATAGCACATTTTCACGTGAAAAAAAGTTATAATGTCAAGTTTTATGCGATGTTCTACCAGGGAGTGAAACCTCTCTGTTCTATACGGTACTCTCTGTTTCTACTCGTTTTTTACACTGAGATTTTATAAAATGTGAACTGCGAAAAAAAATGGTGTTACTTTGGACAATATTTAGCTCTATATTCACGGTTCGGTTACAAGCCAACGAGTTACCGGTCACGAAATTTTGTAATCGTTGAAGCCCTACCTAATTGCAATCAAGAGGCTACCAATCAATGCCTGAATTCATAGACAGCCAATTCACGCCATCCACGGACGATCAAAATTTCACGAATACAAATGATTGTTATTACGTTCACAGTGTCGCTCGATTCTGTGGATATTTTCGGAACAGTCACGGGCAGGAGATGGATCTGCTGCATCCCGCTTCGCCACGATTTCTCGAGATCTTTCCAGTGCAGGTGAAAATGAAAGTAATTTATTGTATCCCCCGAACGTAGTTCGGCGGATACTATGGATTTGCGATTGTCGCCCCGCCGCCGCGTCCGCCGTAGAGATTTTCTTGTGAACTCTCTACAGGTTGCAAATCTTAACCGATTTTAATAATATTTCATACAGACACATCTTAGGTAAAATCCCGACACTAATCGATTTTGGTTGCCATAGTGACACATTTTGTGCTCAAATTAGCCTATTTAACACACATGGCTTGTGAATGCTCCACGGGTGGGAGTTTTTGATGCATCATGATGAAATCGCACAGGCACGACAAGAAAGACCATCGCACGAGACCTATTGTTTTTCAGAATGATCGAATAAATATTAATCAGTTTAAAGACTAACTTATTACAACCGGATGTAACTTATTTATGCCCGGATATAAGTTTGTGGTTTTTCGATTCTGGGTTGTGTTTTGGCTCCTAAACTTGCTATTTTGGTAATAGATGATTAAACAAGTAATGAAGTTTCTATGAATTTCCAGATCTCGACTTCAGCAAACAAGGATGATGAATGAGCTGGTCAGGAGTCCTGACGCAAAATTGGTACCTGCGGCAATCGAGGAATCGGGCGATTCACTTGGCACAGAGGAGCTACCTGACACCGGGCCCAGTGGTTCTGGCACGAACGTTTCTGACACGGCGCAACCAGGGACATCGAACAGCTCGGATATCCAAGGTTCAGATGTCCACATGTGGACCGATAAAGAGATTCGTTTATTACTTGATGAACGCTTTTCACGAGAAAGTTTATTTACCTCACAAATACGCCACCAAAAGCTCTGGGGGGAAATCAGCAATGCATTGGCAGAAAAAGGTTTCAGCGTTACAATCACACAAACCCGTGACAAGTACAACGCACTCAAAAAGAAATGGAGAGAAGTCGTCGACCACAACAACAAAAGTGGCACCGAGAAAAAAACCTGGAAATACTGTGATCATTCGATGACGTCTTTGGGCACCGGGCATCAGCAAGGCCAACCTACATAATATCAAGCTCTGGAAAGGGCGAAGAACAAAACGTTGAGGGACACGGCGACGGCCCTGCTGAAGATGAGACCAAGGAACATGGCGATGTGGCTCAAGCAGACAAACCCGAAACTCCGAGATCTAAGGGTAAAAATGACCTCATACGTGAACTGGTCCAAAAGAGTGATGAACTGAAAGAAGAACTACGTTCCATGCACACTGACCGCATGGCCAGAATGGATCGGTCTCTGGACATCATGGAACGCAGTGCAGCTGCAGATAAACACTAAACTGCAATATGACCCATTCTGGCCATGCGGTCGGACAGCATGAACTAAGCTCCTCTGTCAACGACAATATATTTACTTGCAGGTATCCTTACTCTATCCTACAAGTCCAGCCAATGGTTAGAATATGTAGAAATGGAAAGTGTGCAGCCGGGACAATCTCATTGGAAACCATATTATAAGCGACCCAAACCGGTATCTGTGGTCAGTCTATTGACATATCGGGAGCAAGGTTTTTTCAAAGATTGGGTGATGTTACGAAAGTTTTATCATGCAGTGTTTCCGTCAACAACTCCAAGGTGTTTGACAGACCTATCAAACTTAGTTAATCATGAATTTAAGTTTCATCCCCACTGTCAAAACGGCTGCTGAGTAATGTTTTCACATTGACCTGGCTTGTCAAGGTCCGTCGTTGGTTGATGAATATAATTAATGATCTGATCAATGTTGTTTTTTTTTGTTTTTTTTCTTTTCAAACGTACAATATTTGATATTTTTGTTTTTTAAACACGATTAAGATCAGTTTTATGCCTGAACTGAGGTGTCTGAGCACTCAAGATATGACAGTTAATACATGATGTATAGTAGAAGGAGATTTTTGTGTGTGTTATATTGTGATTTGGATAACTGCTATGTTCATCTGATGTTATTGTTATTATACACATGGGCAATGTGCTCACCTGAGTTGTATCTGATGTAATCGAATATTATTTTATTGAATATTCTAATTGTTTACTATGTTATCATCTATGTTATACTACGATCTGAAATATAAATATACATGTTCTCTGATCTGAATGATTTTGTTTTGTTCATAGGTCATACGGTCATACGTAATATGTAGGCTTCCCACTAAGTAGCAAGAAAATATGTGGGATTGCAGCCTATTGCCGCAACAATAAATAGACGCATCGTCGAAGTGCATGATATGATACCTGCAAGATGATTGAAGGAAACTTTTTCCGGTTCACATAATCTTGGTCTTCCTTGGGACAAAATGGTAATGGGATGTGAGTTCCATCAATGAAACCGAAAACTCCTGGGATTCCATGAAGAATTGAAGTCTCTCTTGCTAAATGAAGCTGCCTTTCGGGACTTGGCCACTTTATTACCTGCAATGGGTTGCTTTTATGATTATAAAATAATTACACAGTCACGTAAGGACATGCTTTGCCATTGCACTGGACACGCAGTTAACTGCATAATAACAACTATATAGATCTACATCATATTCCGAACCTGTCTCAACTGGTATTGAAAGACATCGAGAACTTTATGTATGACTTTATGGACGGTAGACATAGACACTCCGAATGTGTTGCTGAGCATCCTCATACTACCCATATTGGCCATAAACCAACAGAACATCAATGTCATCTTTTCAGGTGGATTTTGTGGGGATCCTGTGGATGTTTCATATGTTAGGTGTCCAGAAATCAGTTGCAATACACGTTCAAATGTACGTCTACTGATACTAAAATGTTCTTTGAAATCGTCCAGCGAGTACTGTGAGACGGTATCTTCTGCATAATTTTGTAGCCTGGGTACATGGTCACGACGATAGTCCAAAAGTACCAACAATGTTTGAAGCATGTGAATGTGTTGGACTACCGCAGTAATCTCTTCATCACACAATAATTCCTCGCATATGACCATATGTTGCAATATGCTATTCATGGTTCGAATTGCCATACTAGTTGTGAACACTGCCATATGTTCATGGAGAACTTAGACAGGTATGAAGATTTTATTTTACAATTTTTGCCGGCAGCCACTCGCATTCAACAGCTGTTCAAACGACCATGGTCGACAACCACAGGCATTCGCCCTGAGGGTAACGGGCGCATGCGCCAAACGTATTGCGCAATCAAGCGATGGTGAATATAGTTGGAAAGACGAAGGCGCCCACGGTGATCCATTGTTTCTACTCCATAAAATTTTATATCACCCCCCCCCACACACACACACACACACACACACACACACGTACACTATGAGCTTGACTTCACACAAAACACTCAGAACAAAACACAAAACACTCAGAAACTGGCAATTTCAGTAGTCATACAATTGCAATGGGTAACGACAATTTAAATTCTGTTGAATCACAGTTCAAAAACAGTTCCTTGTCAATATTTGGTAATATATATTTTTTTATCTCATGAGTACCACATGAAGGGCGGGGGGGGGGGGGGGGGTTGCTCACTTTTTCCGGAATACCTGATGTCACATCCTTATGACCTTTCAAGTTCATTGAAGGTCAATTTCAAGGTCACCACTGAAACCACAATAAATGATTTCCCAATCGAATGTACCAATATTTAGGCTCTATCTTGAAGTGCAGATTTCTCTATATAGCTCCCGTCACGAAGGAAAATGTGGATGACATTTTTTTTTAAGTACAACAAATTTTGAATGGCGAAAAAACCTTTTATTTTTCTTGAAACAAAAATCTTTAACAAGCTTGAACATTTTTGGAGAAAATGGCCGCCAACGTCGGAAGTTGCCCTTCTTTGTCGGAAATGGCCGCCATTTTGAAATAAGAGCGAAAGTAAAAAAAAAATTTCATGGAAACCCGCCTGTAAACTTTGAAGATAAAAATAGGGATGGCGACGAATTAAAATCCGTGCCATAGGTTATTGGACTACAGATCCGGTAACCTAAAAATAAGCTGATGGAAAAATTTTTCAGAAAATCTGGATGGATAACATGGCCGCCATTGTCAGAAATTGCCCTTCTTTGTAAAAAATGGCCGCCATTTCGAATAAAAGCACGAAAAAAAAAAGTTCACCCCTCCGTAAATATTTTGAAGTATTTTTGTGCAAAATTCCATAGAAATCCGCTTGTAAATTTTACAGATAAAAATGTGGATGGCGACGGATACAACTCAGAGTCAATAGGTTATTGGACTAAAGATCCGGTAACCTAAAAATAAGCTGATGGAAAAAAATGTTCAGAAATCTGGATGGATGAAATGGCCGTCAACATCAGAAATTGCCCTCCTTCATAAAAAATGGCCGCCATTTTGAAAGAAGCGCGAAAATGATGAAAAAATAAATGCATCTCTCCTAAATATTTTTAGATATTTTGGTGCGAAATTTTTCAGAAATCCGCTTGTAAACGTTAAAGATAAACAGGTAGATTACGACGGATACAACTCCGTGCCAATAGGTTATTGGACTAAAGATTCGGTAACCTAAAAATAAGCTGATGGAAAAGGATTTACAGAAAATCGGGATGACCAGATATTTTGTTGCGAGTGACCGGCGTACTTTGTAGTTTATATTTTTTATTTCAATCACTTCCAAAAAGTCATATTTATGTAGTAGGGTTCTCCAGTATGGTTTATTTATTTATTTGAAACTTCAATATATGATGCTCATGTATATATATATCATAATCATTTCATTCCTACTTGCACTACATATCTGTATGAATGTTTCACGTACACCTTTCATTGATCAGACGTTTTCATTTTCACATTCATTTCCAATATGTAATGTTTCTTTTCAGCCTCCGTACTTGTTTCCTTTTCATCTTATGTAATTCACCACATGCACATGTTTATTTATGTATTGATCATTTCTCAGCCCGTTGGATACGACGCTGCTATGAAGGTATTCATTGGTCATTCTATATTTTTCTTTGTTCCTGCACTGCACTACAAATAGGTTTGGCGGCAAGTTCGAACCGCACTTGCCCGAGATAAAGTCTGATCGACATATTGTATGTGTATTGTGATTCATCTGTTGTTATTCATCAGGCGCTGGATTCGAATAAACTTTGAAACAAACCTGGCCTCCTTCATTATACGGCACGGTCACATTTACATTACATAGTATCGCATCAAAATCCCAGACAACTTAACATCAAACTTTCAAATCTGTTCAATATCAACTGTAGTTGTCTTGTGTTTAGAAACATTATGTAATAATTATTCTAAGAAGACCGTCACATAGGGACTTTTATGATGTTATTGTTTTGGAGTACTCATGTTACATAATATCCAGGCCTGCATTATGGGATGTTAATTGAATCACATAATCTGTCATCATCGAGTGATTGTGGTCGATGTGTGTTGATTGTGCTCTGGTAATGAAATATGAGGATTGCGAACATCACGGTGGTCGAGGCACGCACACAGCATCTCGTAATCCCATACCCATGATACCACGTCACTGCATCGCATTAATCATGGTGTTACTTATTTCAAAATGTATGGAAATAAGTGGAGCTACTGGAATATTTTACAACAATAGACTTGCCTTCGAAGAACGATTTATATAATAACCTTTTTTTTTTATTTTATCATGTAAATACGTTTTACAATCATAACTCCAAGATCCTCTAAAACATTAACATTCATCATCACCAGTCCATCAATCCAAGTCAAAACGCAAAGCCATAAAAATAGATATAACATAGATCCACTGACTTATGTTCAGGTTAGTATGAGGAATGATAACGTACAATGTACACATTTCAATTTTATGTTAATAAATATATTAATTCGAAGGATCTGTAGTTATCGTGGAAGGATTTTTGATAAAAGGAAGTGAGATACAATACGGTCCTGCCTCAGTTCTGTTACATATGAGGTAAATGGCAACCTAATTTCGAACCCACTTACATGTTATTCGCTTATCTTTGTAATATATGCGAAGTGGTTGCAGGACAGTATCCAGACTCAATTTCACAGACCTCACAGCCTCATCCCCGTGAACTGGTACTCATCACAAAGCTATATTGCTCATTCCAGTTTCGCCTGAATGGTTTTTGTATTATATGTCCCAAACTTATTCGGTATTGGATAGTTGGAACCCACTAAATCACCGGCAATAGGCCATGTCCATATTGCACATTACAGCACACGTGATATGACAAAATGAGTCAATCTCGGAGCTACAGCTCGAAGGCTACTGGCAAGGACATCCTCAACACAAACTTTAATTAGTGAATAGTACAGTGGCTGATATATGCCATAGTTTTATTCTTTAGTTTTAATTTATTTACGATATTTTCCAGACGGTTGTAATACACGTATTCAATATTAAATACGCGTACTTATTGTTTAAATACGCGTATTTATTATTAAATACGCGTATTTAATATTAAATACGCGTACTTAATATTAAATACACGTACATAATATTAAATACGTGTATATAATATTAAATACGTGTACTTAATATTAAATACGTGTACTTAACATTAAATACGCGTATTTAATATTAAATACGCGTACTTAATATTAAATACGCGTACTTAATATTAAATACGCGTACATAATATTAAATATGTGTATTTAATGTTAAATACACGTACTTAATATTGAATACCAGATAGTTAGATAGTTTTTTTTTGCAGAGCCATGTTTCACAAGACATACACAGCAACATAACCACATCCATTTTTTTGGCTAATTTAACATTAAGTACGCGTATTTAACATTAAGTACGCATATTTAACATTAGGTACGCGTATTTAATATTAAATACACGTATTTAATATTATACACGCGTATCGTGTATTTAATATTAAGTACGTGTATTTCATATTAAGTACGCGTATTTAACATTAAGTACGTGCATTTAAATATTTTATTTTCTCTAGAATGTCCTTTTGGAAAAAATAAATAAATGAATTCTGAAAAATAAAAATATGGCATATATCAGCCACCGTAGTACAAGCTATCCTTATTGAGTGTAATTAAATGGCTTTTGAAAGAAATAACATTCTGGTTCCGAAGTATGTACAGTCAACATGACAAATGGAAATTGTTAAAATATAAAAACGACGTGATCACACGCTAGCGGATATTGCTATATTCATATGTAGAAGACTAGGCCCGGTTGTCGTTTGAAATCATTATGGAACAGGACAAAAGCATCAAGAGCAAACAATGTCATGATGTTTTATATTAACCCCCAAACAAAAGTCCCGGCATGTCCAATTCCCTTCCGAAACGTGGTCTGGATAATTCAGACTGGTATGTCGAGCCGGATACACTTAACTCGAAGGCAATCCATCAAGATCAGCTGGTAAAACACAGGATAAAACATGACAAGGAAAAGGGCAAGGTACCTAAAATTTATAGCCTTTGGCTTCTGTTAAAGCTGCTGCCTTCGAATGTATGCAATATTTTTTTCAAAACCAATTTTTCGTTAAACACATCTAATGCAATATAAGAAAAGGTGTCCTCAATGATTTTGACGATTACAGTCCGTCCGAGTTGTCTCTTCATCCGTTTTAATACCCATTTTGTACCGGTTTTGTAAATAAACAAATACGAAGTGTATCCATCAAACCCGATTGTAAACAAATGCTCACATCGCGCTTAAAAGTCCACATCAATTACATTTTCCAATTCGTATGTACATATATAGTATAGTTGTGAGAAAGTGATATACCATGATGTGCGTGGAATTGTCAGTCTATCTCGCACTTCTTTGCTTTGTTTACATCTGCGTGTGATGGATACAGTTTCTGTATTTATGCGAGAACCGCCTGTTCAAATGAGCAAAATTTCCCTGAGGACTGGTTATTCTCATTACATTTCATGTGAGTATGTTTCATTCAGTTAGTTTAGCATGTTTAATATGAAATATAGTTTTTAAAAAATATTGACTGGTTTCGAAGGCAGCTGCTTTAAATTGTCTTGAGTAAGCAGACTACCTGAGAGATTGTGAACAAGACAGTAAAGTGACCAAACATGCAACATACAATATATGTATATACAACATACATGCAACATACACAATAAGAGATGGCCAAGATTTGACCAGCATTTCTTACCGCCAGAGGGCAAATGAAAATAATCACCTTGATTCATCACGGTATAGCAAGAAGGTAAAAATTGGGTATTGTCAGCACATAGCAAAAGTATACAGAAACGAATGTATGCATTCGAATGTATGCCATATTTTTTGAAAAACTAAATTTAATACAATCCAGATACTTGTGTCTTTGATTCCTTTCAAGCATTGCCACAATAGACCTACGGGTTGACTAAGAGGTCCACCATGTATCGCCACCACATATCAGCAGGTTAATTCAGGTAAATAT